>NC_059581.1:26471887-26531887 GCF_020424385.1 Procambarus clarkii | reverse complement strand
CCTACATTCACTCCAATGCGTTATGTGTGGTTTTCTCTGAAGCTATGGGTCCCCCCTTCTTCCAGCCAGAGGTGGTACTCCCTTCGTTATTTATATATATATATATATATATATATATATATATATATATATATATATATATATATATATATATATATATATATATATATATAAATATACGGGATATATAGACGGGAAATGACGGGAAAGTGTTGGAGTATTGATGTTCGGCAGTCCTCCAATGGCAGGTGTCAATGCCTGGTCACACTTATAAAAAAAAGATAGACTGCTTGCCTGTTGTCTGTGGTAAGTGAGAGGGAGGAACACGTAAAACACAAAGTATGAACAATGAAACTTTAATATATTTACTTTAAACATAAATGAAAATAAAGACAAAATCTCGGGGGAATGAAAAGTACAATTAAGTAACAAAGATAAATGCAAAGACAATGTGAGACACAATAGTATAAAGGTGAAATAGTAAAATGGTGCTGAGAATATCGGCAATGGCTGAGACCTCCCTTCGTATACAAGCCAGTAGCTTAGTATGCCAGAGAGAGATGTCAACTCTAAGAGCACAAAGAATATTCTGAAGTTGATAGCTGCTCAGGGCTCCGACGTCGATTCAGGTAGATCGCACGGAGGTGCAGTGTGCAGGTGCGCGGTCGGCGAGTCACCAATCAGGAGCAGGCAGGCTGGAATCGGTAGTTTGCTGGTTGACGACAAGCCGGCGTGGAGGGTGTGTGGAGTAGGGGGGTTCTTGAGTACGTTTTGCCTCCTGGTCAAAACGTTTTGTGCTACCGGTGGACGTATCTTGAATGTAGCATCTTATACTTGTTAACTGGACGTAACTTGAGGTAGGGAAGAGCAGGCTCAATCTCTCTAGAAAGAGATTATCATCACAATATATATATATATATATATATATATATATATATATATATATATATATATATATATATATATATATAACCTAACCTAACCTATCTTTTTCGGCCACCTAACCTAACCTAACCTATTAAGATAGGTTAGGTTAGGTTAGGTAGGGTTGGTTAGGTTCGGTCATATATCTACGTTAATTTTAACTCCAATAAGAAAAAATTGACATCATACATAATGAAATGGGTAGCTTTATCATTTCATAAGAAAAAAATTAGAGAAAAAATATTAATTCAGGAAAACTTGGCTTATTAGGCAAATCGGGCCTTGCATAGTAGGCTAAAGAGTGCGTTCTGGCTACTAGGTACGACATATATATATATATATATATATATATATATATATATATATATATATATATATATATATATATATATATATATATATATATATATATGAGACTGACAATGACTGTCACTGGTGGAGCTCGACGAGGCTCTGTCCTTTGTTCCCCAATGACAGTAAAAACGTAAGTGTACATTTTGTTCATGCAGCGCGGCTCTCAAGCATCTGAGCTTTATAATTTGCGGCTCTTACAATAAGCAAGTTTAGGTACCCGTGTGTTCTTTTAAGGGATAAAGCCTGGGCTTCTAGCAACCCGTCCTCTTAAAAATAACGTCGTTTTTCGCTCGTATGCATGCTATGGCCAAACATGGACGTAATTTGAAATGAAATCGGCTCACGAAAGTGATGTACTGTCCCGTTTTCTGTATGAGTCCTCTGGCTTACTCGGTTAGGTTAGGAGAGGAAACTTCAATTAATGTTTTTTATGACTTTTGAAACCTTAGCAGAATTTCCTGCTATTTTAACCTAACAGAGGATCCTTAACTTACTGTTTCAAAAAATCCAAAAATTATTTTTAAAAAATTTTCATTTTCAAATTACGTCCATTTTTGGCCAAACAGGCAAATCGCCAAATTTAGATGTAATTTGTAAGAGGACAGGTTGGTGCGTGTAACTTTTTTTTTTGTACTTATTGCTACTATGGACTGAGCTACACTGATTATCAGCCTACCGTGAATGATGTCATCGTAGATGTTCTGGTTGACCATTCGTTCCATAATCCTGGTAGGGCGGAGAATGCGACCCAAACCTCCTCCCTCCTCGGCTGAGTCTGTGTGTGGGGGTGTAGTAGACGCAGCTGCGGCCGTGTGGGGAGTGACCCATGATGACTGTGTAGAGTGAGGCAGTCCAGCCATAGGTCACGAAAATTATAAAGTAACATTAATGTTTATACAGTCAACTATAGCAATGTACCTACTGTAAATATCTATCAATCTATCTGTTTAATATATTTATTATTGAATGTGACCGAAAGGGTGAGATCAATGATTCTAGCACGAATCTTCTCTATTTTCCTTACATTTTTCTTCACTTGAGGAGGAAGTGGAAAAATGATATATCCAAAGTAAATTTTTTACAGTTTTATTTGGCCTGACACTAATAGGTGCATTTTGCTAACTCTTGTTATCATTGTCAAAGGCAGTGTTTGAATGATTACTAAGGGTGGTGAGTCCCACTGCATGGTAGACCTTCAGTTTGGTGGAAAGGCTGAGGCTCCTCTGCTCCCAAACAGTCTCATGGAATTTTCTAAAGGCAGTGCTAGCCTTGGCGATCCTGTTGTTGACTTCTGTATCTATGTTCACTGCTCCTGAGAATATGATGCAGAGATTGGTGAAGTTGTCTGCTTGTTCTGCCCTTGACAGTGATGTGTGGTTCCTGGTAGGGTATTCTGGGTGTGGGTTGGTACACGACTGAAGTGTTTCTTTTTTTTTTTGTTTTTCAGTGATATTCCTGCGCGGGCTTTTTGGTGCTGATGATGAGACCGAAGTTGCTTGTGAGAAGCAGCCCATTTCGCGCTGCTCATTTGTTCTGTGCTGGTGTTGAGGGCGCATTCATCAGCGAACACGAAGTCTCTTATGACAGCTTCCTTCACCTTTGTAACGATTTGTAGGCGGCTGAGGTTGAACAGCCTACCGACAGTCCTGTATCTGATGGTTATTCCATCCTGGCAATGAAAGAAAGCATCAGTGAGCGTGGCCGAGAATACCATGATGAAGAGGGTTGGGGCGAGAACGCAGCCCTGCTTCTCACCGTTCGTCACTGGGATGACTTTTTGTCTCCATCGTCCAGTACTTTCGTCATCATGCCATCGTGGAACTGCTAGGCAATCGCAGTGAATTTGCCAGGTAAGCCAAACTTCTCTATTATCTTCCACAAGCCATTGGAAGGATACTGCTGACCGTATCGAAGGCCTTGGTCAGGTCGGTAAAGGTCACGTAGAGGTCGCTATGTTGCTCTTGGCATTTTCTTGAAGCTGGCGTTCAGTAAATATCACATTGATAGTTCTACGTTCTGTGCAGAAGCCACATTAGCTTTCTGGGAGGAGACCCTGCTCAAGGTGTTGAGGGAGAAGTTGAGCAGGATACGAGCCAAGATCTTCCCAGTGATGGACAGGAGTTAAATACTATGGCGATTATTGCAAGACTGCCAGTCGTCTTTCCTCTTGTAGATGTGAACTCTGCTGGCATTACACACAGAGATCACATTAACGTGATGCATCAAATGAACAAATCCACAAGGGTCGTGATGAGGATTCGAACCTGCGTCCAGGAGCATCAGTCGATTAAGGCTGTGTCTGGGATGCTCCTGGACGCAGGTTCGAATCCTCGTCACGGCCCTTGTGGATTTGTTCATATGCTGGCATCATTTAACTCCTATGGGACCTTCTCTTCATTCCACATGATCTGGAAGAGCTTATTCAATTTCTGCATCATGGCCAGGTCTCCTGTTTTGTTCACTTCAGCAAGGATTGCATCTGATCCTGGCACTTTGCCACAGGAAAGCTGCTTGATGGCCTAATTCTTCTTCTTCTTCTTCTTCTTCTTCTTCTTCTTCTTCTTCTTCTTCTTCTTCTTCTTCTTCTTCTTTTTCTTCTTCTTCTTCTTCTTCTTCTTTTTTCTTCTTCTTCTTCTTCTTCTTCTTCTTCTTCTTCTTCTTCTTCTTCTTCTTCTTCTTCTTCTTCTTCTTCTTCTTCTTCTTCTTCTTCTTCTTCTTCTTCTTCTTCTTCTTCTTCTTCTTCTTCTTCTTCTTCTTCTTCTTCTTCTTCTTCTGTGGAAGATTTATCAAGGTCTCGGTCGATCTCCACTTGAGATAGGCGAGCAATGAATGGACCGAACAAATACAAAGAAAATAGCAATACATCGTTGATTGAGTCAGGGTAGTTAAGGACCTGATCAAAGTGTTCAACCCATCTATCCAAGATCTGCTTAGTCTTTGTCAACAGTTGAGTCCCATCTGCACTGAGGAAGGAACCAGAGGGCTGTGGTCCATATATAACCTTCAAAGCATCACAGAAACGTTAGTTGTGACTGTGTAACCTTGGATTTCATTGGTCTTCTTGCTAAACCATGCATCCTGCATCTCACAGAGTTTCCTATGCACTATTCTTCTAACATTGGCAATGGCATCTTTCTTCCCTTGTGATGTTGGGTCATTCTGGTGTGAATAATAATAATAATAATAATAATAATAATAATCTTTATTTAGGTAAGGTACATACATAAAGAGATTTACAAAGTTTGTTGGCTTTATAGATAGAGCTAGTACATATAATGCCTAAAGCCACTATTACGCAAAGCGTTTCGGGCAGGAAAAACATTAATGACTACAGCTTAAAACTAATGGGTAAAAAGAAAAGATGTGATGAGTACATATAAAAAATAGAGGTAAAAGAGGGGGAACATTGTTGAAAAAGCAGCACAAATACAATTACAAATTATTACAGAAAATTACATTCAAACAGCGTTGATTTGAAAAACAAATAAACAAAAAATATACATGGGTTGACAACAGGGGGGTAAGGTGGGTTACATGGAATTTATTAGGTATAGCTTCGTTTTTAACTTAAACTGGTTGAGAGAGGTACAGTCTTTAACATGGTTGGGAAGGTCATTCCACATTCTGGGCCCCTTGATTTGTAGAGCATTTCTGGTTTGATTTAGTCGTACTCTAGGAATATCAAAACTGTATTTATTTCTGGTGTGGTGCTCATGGGTTCTGTTACAACCTTCTATGAAGCTTTTGAGATCAGGATTGGCATTATAGTTTAGCGTTTTATATATGTATAATACACATGAGAGAATGTGCAGTGACTTAATGTCTAACATATTCAGGGATTTAAGTAGGGGTACCGAGTGATGTCTGGGGCCAGAATTGGATATTGTCCTAATAGCAGCTTTGTGTTGAGTAATTAGAGGACGTGAGTGAGTTTGGGTAGTAGAACCCCAAGCACAAATACCATAGTTGAGATATGGATAGATGAGGGAGTAATAGAGAGTCACCAGGGCAGGGCGTGGTACATAATATCTGATCTTAGAAAGAATGCCCACAGTTTTTGAAACTTTTTTTGATATGGAACAGGTGATTTT
Organism: Procambarus clarkii; assembly: GCF_020424385.1. NCBI lineage: Eukaryota > Metazoa > Arthropoda > Malacostraca > Decapoda > Cambaridae > Procambarus > Procambarus clarkii. The sequence continues at coordinate 26,526,518 of NC_059581.1, read as the reverse complement.
TTTTTTACAGTATCTGTATCTTCTCATCGTTTTCGTCGAACCAGTCCTGACTTCTGCAGGTTGCTGGTCCGAGGTGCTCAAGCGCAGTTGAGTAGACTAAATCTCAGAAAGCTGCCCACCTCACCTGAATGCTGTTCTGGCAATTCTGGGGTGTCTAGCATCGTGCCTTCTAGGGTGTTGAAGAAGCTGTCAGCAACTTTCCTGCTCTTCAGCTCAGAGACATTGAGTCGCTTTACAGTGTTCTGACTTTGGGGTCTTCACTTGGGTGGGATGCTAAGTTTGCACTTGGACACAATGAGGCGATGTTCAGTCCAGCAGTCGGCACCACACTTGGCCTTAGTCACTCTCACGTCCTGCCTGCCTTTCTTCCTGGAGATGACATAATTAATCAGATGTCAATGCATAGAATGTGAGCACATCCATGATGTCTTGTTGTGGGTGGGAAAGTGAAACTATGTTGGTGACGATGAGGAGGTCGTACATAGCACACAACGTGAGGAGCAGAAGGTCATTGCTGTTGCACTTGCCAGTGCCATATCTTTCTATGATCCCTTCCTTGCTCTGGTAATGTGTCCCAACTCGGGCGTTGAAGTCCCCTGAGGATAATAAACTTCTCTAATTTTGGGATTGTTACAATGAGGTTGAACTCATAGAACTTTTCCTTGATGTCATCCGGGTTGGTTATGGTCAGGGCATACGCACTGATCAGCGCAGCACTCCTTTTGTTTCCAAGCAAGAGCTGAAGCGTCATTAGGCGATTGTTGATGACGGCCGTTTGTGGCCGAGATGAGATCTGATGGCAAATTTAACGCCAGCTTCTCGTCGTTCGGCGCTTCTCCGACCACTCCAGAAAAGGTGTACCAACCATCACGTTCTGTAATCTGGCCTTTGTCAGCCAAACGTGTTTCACTGAGTGCTGCTACGTCCACACTGTAGCACGCTAGTTTCTTTGCAGCCAGGATAGTTCGCCTTTAAGGTCTGTCTGCCTTGGTGTTATCCAGCAGAGTTTGAACGTTTCAAGTACCGAGACTGAGCGCCCTCACTTTTTTCTTTGTATTTGTTTGACCATTATGGGAGATCCTTGCCAGCCGCGCCTTGCTAGTCAGGGTGAATTGAAGCAGGCTATGTTTAATGCACCTTTTCTAGCTCCTTCCTCCATGGAGGTGAGCAGTGTGTGTTCTGAAGAGAGCTGCTCAGACACCCAGGGGCTGTCATACTCCACAGGTGCTTCGGTCCAGTAGAGAGCGACCCTATGCCCTAAGCCGGTCTATGACTACAGCTTGTGGATGTGGTCTATGACTACAGGTGTGGATACACTGGAAGCGTATCCACACTTACTGCTTCGCCGCTCGTCCATCGCCACAGGACTTGTGGATGCACAGTATGGGTTGAAGTCATGACTTGTGCTTGACTGGGATTAAAGTGAGGGAGAGTTGTGCAATTCGTCAGCCTCACTCGTCCAGTGGCAAGATAACTAGAGACGGCAGGAGATAGATTAGGATGCAGTGGATGGCCAGCAGTGTCCGCTGTGCCCTAGTTGTGTTCCACACTGCCCTGCTGGTCCGCCTTCCTGCCTGTTGAACCATTATGGTGGTTTCCTTTGCATAGGTCACCGGCTTCAGTCTTCACATGCGTAGGTAGACAAGCCTTAGTATACCGAGGGTCTCAAACCTCTCGGCTACCCGGCTTCAGCTATAATTCGGTATTGATATATAATACCTCACCGGTTATACATCAAGTAGATAATAATGTCAATGTTAACAAGAGCAAGAGTTAGCAAAACGCAACTCTTAGCATCAGGCCAAATAAAGCTGTAAAAATGAACTTGTTATTTTTTAACTTCCTTAAGTGAAAAAATGTAAGGAAAATAGACAGGATTTGCGCTAGAATCCTTGATCTCGCCTTTTATGTCACATTCAGTGACACTTTACATAAACACTTTGGCACTATGAGGCTTCATTAGGCACTGAGGAGGTGGTTCAAGTCTCCTAGTGCCCAAGTGTTTATTTCGAAGATAGTGTGGTTGACGGTTTATATGACGTTGACCACTTATTCCCACGTACTTAATAGCTGCTGGCAAAAGAAAAAAAATTCAAGTGGGCAGCGGATTGTTGCTTTTGAACTCTTGTTTATTGCAGCTGTCACATAGTACAGTGGAAGAGCTGCCTCACACTATTTTGGTCAGCAGTTCAAGTCTCATAGTGCCCAAGTGAGGGAGGGAATTATCAGGGAAAAGCGCCAAGCCACTACAACCATATAGCACTTGGAAGGCGTGAGGATAAGGATTTGGGATGGGACGGGGGAAAAAGAATGGTGCCCAACCACTTCTACGGTCGGAAATTGAATACTGACTTGCATGAAGCGAGACTGTTGCTCTATCATTCAGACCAAGTGGTTGGGCTAGGCCCAAGTGAATGATATATATATATATATATATATATATATATGTGTGATGGAAAAAATGTAGATGTATGGCAGTCCTTCTAATGGCTTGTGTCAATGCCAATCACATTTACAAAAAAAAAAAAAAAAAAAAAAAAAAAAAAATTTGACTGCGTGGCTGTTGCCTCCTGTGGTCAGGTAAAAGGGAAAAACACACACAACAAATCGTATGAACAATGAAACTTTAATTGACTTGAAAACAAATATGAACAAAGATAATCCCTTGGCTATGTACAGTGCAAATTAAACAAGATTACAAAGTAAAAAAATAATAAAATAAAACAATGGTTACGTTACTCTACAATGAACAAGACAAAAAATGAATTAAAAGGTGCCGAGAATATTGGCTGGCTGAAAACCTCCACTATTACACAGAGCGTATACTAGATAGATGTATCAGCCTTGAGAGCACAGAATATTCTAAATCCAATGGCTCGTGCACGCTTAGTCATCGGCTATGCTGATGGCACTGAAGTTGAGTGGAGTCGCCGATTCACCAATGAAAAGCGTGCTGGCTGGAAGTGGTAGTTTGGTGATCGACGAGGGTGTTGTGGTGACAGCGAGGAGGGGGGAGGTGGAGAGCGAGTGTAGGGTACGTATACCCCCTGTAGAAACGTATTCTACTAAATATATACTACTCTTTATTGTAGTATCTAGATGTACTGAAGTAACATGATGAAGGAAAGAGCAGGCCAAATCTCTTTAAGATTATCGTCACAGCTCTCCCCCGAAGCCTGCGCTTACGGGTTAAGTTACTTCAGTAGATGAGAGAGAGGTAGGAGTATCTGTCTCTACCTCGTAGACTCTGGAGAGGGCGTCGGCTATGATGTTGTCCGAACCCTTGATGAAGAAGAGCTCCAGATTAAAATTCTGCAAGTACAGAGCCCAGCATAGAAGAAGTTGATTGCTGAATGGGCCTGTTGCAGGAACCGTAGGGGATTGTGGTCTGAGTAGATGGTAATAGACCGATTTACCTGTAGGTAAGGTTAGAAATGTTGCAAGTTCAGGACGATGGAGAGGAGTTCCTTTTCTATAGTTCTTTTGATGGGGCTTCAACTTTTAAGTGTAGTAGCTGACAGGAAGAACCTCTTCGCCACGTTGTTGCATTAGGACGCCCCCGATGCTGGTGCCACTTGCGTCGACATTGATGACGAAGGGCTTCGTAATATCTGGAGAGGCGAGAACGGGATCAGAACATAGATTTAAGTTGTTCAAAGGGTACGGTCTGTTGAATGGTCCAATGATACCGTTGCTTGGGACTGGTCAGATTAATCAATGGTGTCGCTACCGTACTAAAATTTTTCACAAACCTACAATAGTAAGATGCAAGGCCAAGGAAGCACAGGAGCTGCTTCCTGGTTGTAGGTAATGCTGAATGGCTGAATGTGAATGGTTAAAGGAGCTATGCTGCCACTCCCTATCACATGAGCAAGATAACACACTTTACCTTTAGCAAAGGTGGACTTCCCCAAGTTGATGGTAAGGCCAGCTGTCAGGATCTTTGAGAACAATCGTTGCAGCTGGAGCAGATGTTCGCTCCAGGTGTTAGTTGCCACAACGATGTCATCCAAGTAGGCATAGGTGTGATCTAGGCCGTAGACGACGCGGTTGACAGCTCGCTGGAAGGTGGCCGGGGCGTTACACAGTCCAAAAGGAAGGCGTTCATGTCTGTATAGGCCAAAAGGAGTGGTGAAGGCAGATATTTCCTTAGCTCTCTCTGTCAGGCTGATTTGGTAATAGCCCTTTAACAAATCAATTTGAGACAAATAATTAGCATTTTCTACTGCGTCAAGGATATCATCTATGCGAGGTAAAGGGTAAGCATCCTTGATGGTCACAAGGTTCAGTTTCCTATAGTCGGTACATAGTCGTACTTTACCGTGCGGTTTCGGCACCAAGATGCAGGGAAAGGCCCTAGGGGACTGACAAGGGGTGGCCAGCCCATGATCCAGAAGGTATTGTACTTCAGCACGCATGACTTCCTTTTTGTTCAGGCTGATATGGTAGAAGGGTTGACGAATCGGCCAGGTATCAGGAAGTAGCTGAATGTTGTGCTAAACCACATTACATTCCTGGGGATCATCGCTGAACAACTTCTGATGTTCTTGAAGGACTTTGATGAGAGGAGCACTATTACAGTCTTAAATATTTAGGAAGATCAGTAAGGATTTCAGAGTTGGAAGGCACTGACTCAGTGCTTTCAGAAGGAGAAGCAGGGAAGGTCTCACTGTGGAGGTATGGATCTTTAAAAGTGAAGAGAGATATTAGCACAGTGGAGGGAATACCTTTATACTCCTTCAAAAGATTGACGTGGCACAACTTGGTCCTCCGCCGCCTATCTGGAGTCTCAGGAACGTAGTTGTAGTTTCTGCACTCCTTGATGCGGTAAGGTCCTGAAAACTTATTTTGCAATGGAGAACCAGGGATGGGAAAATATGCCAACACGAAGTCTCGCGTTTTAAATTTCCTGATTTTGCTGCGTTTGTCAAAATGAGTCTTCATCCTATCTCTAGCTTTCAATAAATTATCATTGGCAAATTTACGTACTCTTTAGAATGTGCTTTAAGTTTTGAAGAAACCGAGGCACATTCTGAGGGTCACTGAAGGTGGCACTGTGTAGAGAGTCTTTAAAAGCTTTAAGAGGAGTACGGCACTCACGTCCGTAGAGCATCTCATAAGGAGACACTCCTAGAGACTCATTTGGGAGACTTTTGAAAATGCACATGATGTCAAGTTGTTCATCCCAGTCTCTCATGGTTTCATTGCAAAATTTCTTAAGAAAGTGATTTTATCGTTTGGTGACTACGTTCAAGAGAACCCTATGAAGCAGGATGATAGGGGCTGGACAATACCCGAGTGATGTTGAATTCTTCCAGTGATCACTGGTGAAGTTGGTGCCACAGTCACATTGAATCTCTTGAGGAAATCCATATTGGGTAAAGATCTTCAATAGTTGTTTCACCACCATAGCAGCCGTAATGTTCTTTACAGGAACTGCTATGGGAAATCTGGTTGTTGGACACAGGATGGTTAGTATACAAGCGTTGCCAGAACTGGTCTGGTGTAAAGGACCAACACAGTCTATGACGAGTCTAAAAAGGTTCCAAAGGCACCAGGATAGGAATCAAAGGAGCCTTGGGAATCGGGATGTTAGGTTTTCCTGCCATCTGACATGTATGACACTGTTGTACATAAGTTTTTACATCTTTAATCATACCTGGCCAATAGTAGTCTCGTCTGATTCCGTGATAGATTTTATTAAAACCATAGTGGGAAAGCGCTCCATGGGCCAGGTGTAGAATATCGGGCCGTAGGCTGGTGGGAACTACTAGTTGGTCGACATTAGCCCAATCGTCATCCTCCGTTAGTTTACTGGGTCGGTACCTCCGGTAGAGCAATTGGTTCTCAATGAAGAACCCAGGAATACCGTCAGATTGAGTCTCGGCCTGGAAGAATAATGGTGTTAATGAAGGATCCTCCCTCTGTAACTTACGGAACTCCAACATAGTAAGATTCGGTGGTAGATTCTGATGGTCTTGAGGGACAGCTATTGCAGTAGAGTCAGCTGGTTGCGGGCGTGAAGCTTGTGCACGGGTTGTCACCAAAACCGGAGAGACTTCATCACTTTCTTGAACCTCTGCTGGAACATACTACAAGATGGGGTTTTCCACTACAGAGTCACATACCTGAGGTTTGTCCATGATGATCAAGATGGAAGGTTGCAGATCTTCGGCCAAGTCGTTGCCCAGAAGAAGTTGTACCCCTTTCATGGGAAAAGGCTTTTCCCGGATGGCGACTCTAACTTCACCTTGTACGAAAGGACAATCCAGGTGGACTCTGGCGAGTGGATACGGAGTGGTAGCAGTGAGGTCAGTGATAAGGACCGTCTCCCCGGTGTAGGTGATGTTAGGCAAAGCCGATTTCAAAATGGACTGAAGAGCAGCTGTGTCCCTCAAGATCTTCACTTTAGAACGTCCCTCCGAATCTGTACTGTTGGCAGAGACAGTTCCAGGATATAGGTGTTTGCTGAAGAGAGAAAGATCATTAACAGGAACACCAACATTCATCACAGGCTTACCGGACTTAGGAGGAGTCGGTTTGGGTTTAGGAGTTTCACCGTAGCCTTTGTATTGGGCTTTTCCACGTTTATCTATGGTACGTCCATAGAGCTTTCAATACTTTCAATATAATTGGGAGGTTGCTTGATGGGTACTCAGTCATAATCAGACCGAGATTTCTTACTGGAAGTTGTGTCAGTTGTCAACCTGTGTACAAGGCTGTAGGTGTCAGCCGACTTCGCACATCTGATGTAGTCGGTTTCCTCCTTATCCGCTAAGTGAAGACGAATGGAAGCAGGAATACGTCGAAAGACTTCGACTAGAATAAGGTTGACAACGTCTGAAAATGTAGAAACATGGGCTGCTTCCAGCCCTTTCATGAAATATCTTATTATTGGCAAATTCTAAATAGGTGGTAGCACTTGCCTTTAGATAATCACGGAATTTTCGTCTGTAGCTTTCGGTGGAGAGAAGGTAGGCGTCTAAAACTGCTTGCTTTAGGGTCTGGTAGTCATTCTCAGACGCTAAGGTACCGAGTGTAATCGCAGCTCTGCGAGATGCACTCTGAGAAGTGTAGACCATTGATCTTCAGGCCAGCTAAGTCTTTTAGCTAGGGCCTCAAAAGTAGTAATAAACACATCTATCTCAACGAATGGTGGCATTAACTTACTTGCCTGGGAGACATTGAAGCTTACTGGAAGACTGGCTGTAGCTTGTTGGCGCCGAGTGTATAAACTTGAACGTTAGATCCCTAGGTAAACACTTCGATGATGTTAGTGCCTTGATTGAAACTATTGACAAATTCTTTTATTATATTTACTGAAACGTGGTTGAAAGAGGATACTACTCAACTCTTTAACATGCCTAACTACTCGGCAATTCACAACTGTCGTCAAATTCAGAGAGGTGGTGGTACTGCTCTTTACTACCACCAAGAACTAACATGCTTATAATTAATTAGAACTGGAGACTGCTGTGGGGAGTATATCTTCGCCAGTTTCAGAGTCTGAAGGTGCTGAGAATATTGGCTGGCTGAAAACCTCCACTATTACACAGAGCGTATACTTGATAGATGTATCAGCCTTGAGAGCAGAGAATATTCTAAATTCAATGGCTCATGCACGCTTAGTCATCGGCTATGCAGATGGCGCTGAAGTTGAGTGGAGTCGCCGATTCACCAATGAGAAGCGTGCTGGCTGGAAGTGGTAGTTTGGTGATCGACGAGGGTGTTGTGGCGACAGTGAGGAGGGGGAGGTGGAGAGCGAGTGTAGGGTACGTATACCCCCTGTAGAAACGTATTCTACTAAATATATACTACTCTTTATTGTAGTATCTAGATGTTGTAGATGTACTGAAGTAACATGATGAAGGAAAGAGCAGGCCAAATCTCTCTTGAAGGAGATTATCGTCACAATATATACATACTAGCAGTACCTGGCCACACATTGCTGTGGCTCAGCAACTCATGTGCGTTGATGAGCCACATCAACCTTCCCTACCCCCAGTCCTACCCACAATTCCCCTCTCACCCATCTCCTCGGCCTCCCAACCATTTCCAACTCCACTGTCTCCTCTTCCTTCCCACCATGCCCCACTCTCCAGTCCCTTTGTCCTCCCCTCCATTCTCCATTCCCCCATCTCCTCGTCCCCACCATCCCAAACTCCCTGACCCTCGTCCTTCCCCACCATTCCCCACTCCCTCGTCCGATGCCTTCACAAATGATCTGATGTTCCCATCAGAAAATTGGGAACATCAAGTGTTCTGATGTTCCCATTACTGAAATATAAGAAAAACAGTTAAAAAATGAAATGAGAATAAAAAAAAATATAAAAATAAACTATACTCACGAAATGAACGGTCTGGTAAAAACACAGCTCTATTCCAATGCAATTCACACAAAATAATTCAATCAAAACGAAAATAAATCAAAATCTATGAAAAATCAATGTTTCAATGGATTCAGAAACATTGAAATGGAATTGTAACATATTTAGTATAACATGTGTGTTACTCTTACATGCAACAGATGGCTCTGTTTTTTCAAGAAAAGCATAGTTTTACCTGTTACAGGTCAGGCATCTATACTTATACTTACGAAATGAACGGTATGGTAAACAACACAGTTCAATTCAAACACAATGTCACACAAAATAATTCAATGAAAATAAAATAAATCGAAATCTATGAAAATGAAATTTATCAATGCAATCGGAAACATTGAAATGGAATTCGTAACATATTTAGTATAGCTTGCATGTTGCCATTATGTGCAACAGATGGCGCTGTTTTTCAAAAATGCACATTTTTACCTGTCACAGGGGGGGGGCATTCTTATAGTAGATATATAAAAACACGCGTCCATTCGAATGCAACGTTGTGTCAAAATTTCAAAGCAATTGGTAAAGAACTTTCGGAGATGACTGTGTGTGTTGCTCATACGCACAACAGATGGCACTGTTTTTCAAAAAAAAGCATATTTTTTACTGTCACAGGTGAGGCATGTATTTAGCAGATATATAAAAAGAAGCACCTATTCGAATGCAACGTTGTGTCAAAATTTCAAAGCATTCGGTAAAGAACTTTCGGAGATTAGCGATTTTGAATAAACGAACATTTCCATTTTTATTTATATAGAAGATATAAGTAACTTTTAGACACTCAACCCACCAGGGGACTCGAACACTGGCCATCAAGGTGGCAGTTACACACTGTATCCACTACACCATACTTCAGAGCCCTTAAAGAGGTAGGAATACTGGAGTATTTAACCAACCAGACCACTAATCCTCTCCAGGCAATGAGATAGTGAGGGATCTCGCATTTTTCATCAAGCCTTTTATATGGGAGGCTTGATGAAAAACCTCTTATAACAGGTAGCCTGTTATAGGAGGCTACCTCTTTAAGGGCTCTGAAGTATGGTGTAGTGTATACAATGCGTAACTGCCACCTTGATGGCCAGTGTTCGAGTCCTCTGGTGGGTTGAGTGTCTAAAAGTTATATACTTCAAACTTGTGGTTTATAAGCAAGTCTGTGCATATATATATATATATATATATATATATATATATATATATATATATATATATATATATATATATATATATATATATATATATCACGTGTTCATTTAATCACGTGTTTATTTTCGTTATACACACACACACATATATATATATATATATTTATATATATATATATGTATATATATATTTATATATATATATATATATATATATATATATATATATATATATATATATATATATATATAAATATTTCCTAGGATTATAGAATTAATCAAAACTACTCAGCCCGATGGAATCATTGCTTCCCTGGACGTCGAATCCCTATTTACCAACGTCCCAGTCGACACAACCACAGGAATGATACTGGACAGAGAATACAGAGACGAGAGCACCCCCAAATTAGACATACCCGAGCCACACTTGAAGAGTCTTCTCGAGGCATGTACAAAGGAAGCTCCTTTCATCAGTCTGAAAGGGGACATGTAATTTACAAATAGACGGAGTAGCAATGGGCTCCCCACTAGGAGTGTTATTCGCTAATTCTTAAATGGGAACCATCGAAGATAGAGTCTTCAGTAGCAGACAAAAACCAATTGTATACTGCCTTTATGTAGATAACATATTCGTCATAGTAAAAGACTCAGACGAATTAATTGATCTAAAAAGCCATATATAGAGAGAGTCTGTACTCCAATTTAAACATGAAAATAGTGAAAATAACAGTCTGCCATTCTTGGATGTACTAATAACAAAAACAGGAACCTCTTTAAGCATCAACGTAAATACTAAACCTACCAACATGCCTGAACGGTAGGAGTGAGTGCCCCCAAAGATACAAAGCCAGTGTTCACAATGCTTATATTCATTGAGTGCTTACGTACTGCTCCGAATGAAGCAACGTGAATAGAGAGTTTGAAAGAATAACTCAGGTATTGGTGAACAATGGATACAGCAACATGGAAGTAAATGCTGCTATAAGAAGACACCTGGCCCAATGGTACAATCCTGAACCTAGAACAGAAACCACAAAACCCCCAATAAAATTATGTTACAAATCAACTATGCACAGTGAACAAAAAAAAAAAAAAAAATTAATGAAAGAAATAATCCATAAAGGAGAAAAAAACATTACTCCTAACTAAAACATAGACCTGATCATATTCTATAAAACCAAGAAGACTACCGACCTCCTTATCAAAAACAGCCCAAAGCCGACGGAGAACACTTTACAGCAGTCAAGCGTTGTATACATGTACACTTGCCCCCACGAAGGTTGTTACCTTCAATCTAAGTACATAGGTATGACGTCGACTAAGCTGACGAGGCGTTTGACATGCCATCTTCAATCCTGTGCCCCCAGAAATCTCATGAGACAAGCCCATGACATCACTTGACAATAGAAATGTTGAATAAAAACACTTGTATACTAGACAAAACACAAAATGTAAGATTACAAATTCTTGAAGCAATTTACATAAAAATAGAACAACCTACCATAAATACTCAAATTACGGAACTATTCACTCTACCCACCATGAGAGTAAGAATAACACCAGAACGTGTAGTTGCCAACATAGAAGACACTGCATGACAAACAACGCCAACTGCACCTGATTAATCTTTGTATGTGTTTTGTACCCTATTTATCCTAATTCTGCACTTTTCTCCTTTATGCCTTACTGCTCTTTACTCTTATGTATACCCAATTAAAACCCATATGTATATATATAATATATATATATATATATATATATATATATATATATATATATATATATATATATATATATATATATATATATATATATATATATATTAAATATGACCGAAAAAGTAAGATTAATAATTCTAACACGAATTTTCTCAATCTTTCGTACATTTCGCTTCACTGTTGGAGGTAAATAAAAAATCAATTCTCCAAAATTCATTTTTATTTCTAGTCTGACGCGACACGAGCGCGTTTCGTAAAACTTATAACATTTTCAAAGACTTTAGTTCACAAATACACAACTGAATAGAACTTACGCATCTCCGATTTCATATCTACATTTGAGTGAGGTGGAAGGGGTGATGTGGCATTAACACAAGACAGAACAAGATGTGGTATTAATAGGGTATTAATTTCATCAACACAAGACAGAACACGAAACAATGGATATTGAATAGAAGTGTTTGTAGAAAGCCAATTGGTCCATATTTCTTGATGCTTCTATATTGGAGCGGAGTCTTGAGGTGGGTAGAATATAGTTGTGCAATAATTGGCTGTTGATTGCTGGTGTTGACTTCTTGATGTGTAGTGCCTCGCAAACGTCAAGCCGCCTGCTATCGCTGTATCTATCGATGATTTCTGTGTTGTTTACTAGGATTTCTCTGGCGATGGTTTGGTTGTGGGAAGAGATTATATGTTCCTTAATGGAGCCCTGTTGCTTATGCATCGTTAAACGCCTAGAAAGAGATGTTGTTGTCTTGCCTATATACTGGGTTTTTTGGAGCTTCCAGTCCCCAAGAGGGCATTTGAAGGCATAGACGACGTTAGTCTCTTTTAAAGCGTTCTGTTTTGTGTCTGGAGAGTTTCTCATGAGTAGGCTGGCCGTTTTTCTGGTTTTATAGTAAATCGTCAGTTGTATCCTCTGATTTTTGTCTGTAGGGATAACGTTTCTATTAACAATATCTTTCAGGACCCTTTCCTCCGTTTTATGAGCTGTGGAAAAGAAGTTCCTGTAAAATAGTCTAATAGGGGGTATAGGTGTTGTGTTAGTTGTCTCTTCAGAGGTTGCATGGCTTTTCACTTTCCTTCTTATGATGTCTTCGACGAAAACATTGGGTAAGGCAGGTCCTAGTCAATAACGGCTTCTCCAATGGTTTCTTTCTACAAACACTTCTATTCAATATCCATTGTTTCGTGTTCTGTCTTGTGTTGATGAAATTAATACCCTATTAATACTCTTGTTCTGTCTTGTGTTGATGAAATTAATACCCTATTAATACCACATCTTGTTCTGTCTTGTGTTAATGCCACATCACCCCTTCCACCTCACTCAAATGTAGATATAAAATCGGAGATGCGTAAGTTCTATTCAGTTGTGTATTTGTGAACTAAAGTCTTTGAAAATGTAATAAGTTTTACGAAACGCACTCGTGTCGCGTCAGACTAGAAATAAAAATGAATTTTGGAGAATTGATTTTTTATTTACCTCCAACAGTGAAGCGAAATGTACGAAAGATTGAGAAAATTCGTGTTAGAATTATTAATCATATATATATATATATATATATATATATATTTTATTAAATATGACCGAAAAAGTAAGATTAATAATTCTAACACGAATTTTCTCAATCTTTCGTACATTATGCTTCACTGTTGGAGGTAAATCAAAAATCACTTCTCCAAAATTCATTTTTATTTCTAGTCTGACGCGACACGGGCGCGTTTCGTAAAACTTATTACATTTTCAAAGACTTCACAAATACACAACTGATTAGAACTTGCATTTCCCTGATTTTATATCTACTTTTGAGTGAGGTGGGAAGGGTGATGTGGCATTACATTTGAGTGAGGTGGGAAGGATGATGTGGCATTAGAGGATATTAATAGGGTATTAAAAGTATCAACACAAGACAGAACACGAAACAATGGATATTGAATAGAAGTGTTTGTAGAAAGCCTATTGGTCCATATTTCTTGATGCTTCTATATTGGAGCGGAGTCTTGAGGTGGGTAGAATATAGTTGTGCACACAACTATATTCTACCCACCTCAAGACTCCGCTCCAATATAGAAGCATCAAGAAATATGGACCAATAGGCTTTCTACAAACACTTCTATTCAATATCCATTGTTTCGTGTTCTGTCTTGTGTTGATACTTTTAATACCCTATTAATATCCTCTAATGCCACATCATCCTTCCCACCTCACTCAAATGTAATGCCACATCACCCTTCCCACCTCACTCAAAAGTAGATATAAAATCAGGGAAATGCAAGTTCTAATCAGTTGTGTATTTGTGAAGTCTTTGAAAATGTAATAAGTTTTACGAAACGCGCCCGTGTCGCGTCAGACTAGAAATAAAAATGAATTTTGGAGAAGTGATTTTTGATTTACCTCCAACAGTGAAGCATAATGTACGAAAGATTGAGAAAATTCGTGTTAGAATTATTAATCTTACTTTTTCGGTCATATTTAATAAAATATGTCTACAGGAAAGACTGCTACCAAAATATACTAATATATATATATATATATATATATATATATATATATATATATATATATGTATATATATATATATATATATATATATATATATATATATATAGATATATAAGAAAAACAGTTAAAAAGTGAAATGAAAATATGAAAAAGTAAAAAAATAATCTATACACATGAAATGAATGGTATGGTAAACAACACAGCTCAATTCCAACGCAATTCACACAAAATAATTAAATCAAACTGAAAATAAATCAAAATCTATGAAAATTCAATTTATGAATGCAATCAGAAACATTGAACTGGAATTATAAAATAATTAGAATAGCATGTGTGTTCCTCTTACATGCAACAGATGGCGCTGTTTTTCAAGAAAAGCATAGTTTTACCTGTCACAGGTCAGGCATCTATACTTATACTTATGAAATGATTGGTATGGTAAACAACACAGCTCAATTCCAACACAATGTCACACAAAATCTATATAAATAAAAATGGAAATGTTCGTTTGTTCAAAATCGCTAATCTCCGAAAGTTCTTCACCGATTGCTTTGAAATTTTTACACAACATTCCATTCGCATCTGAGCAGGTTTTTATATACATACGCAACCCGTTCTCGCACTTGCTTATAGTCAATATTGGCTTATTTAATAAGTGCATATGTGACATACTAATTGATTGTGAATATTTTAGTTTACCTTGAAAAGCTTCATAGAAAACACCGACCTCACCTAACCTTCTTAGTATGTTAAGATAAGCATCTTATTGCTTCTTAATTACAATTATTACTTAACCTATACCGTTGATATGTTAAGATAAGCATCTTATTGCTTCTTAATTACAATTATTACTTAACCTATACCATTGATAGGTTAAGTAATAATTGTAAATAAGAAGCAATAAGATGCTTATCTTAACATACTAAGAAGGTTAGGTGAGGTCGATGTTTTCTTTGAAGCTTTTCAAGGTAAACTAAAATATTCACAATCAATTAGTATGTCACATATGCACTTATTAAATAAGCCAATATTGACTAAAAGCAAGTGCGAGAACGGGTTGCGGACGTAGGTTCGAATCCTCGTCATGGCCCTTGTGGATTTGTTCATTTGATGCATCACGCTATTGTGATTTCTGTGTGTAATGAAGTAAGGACGAAGAGGTAGAACGACCTATTGTTGTAGCTTGAGTGCATGGGAGAGTTGTGTAAAACTCTGGTTTGTATCTCGGAGAGGCTGCAGGATCCAAGAAAGTTCAACAGAGCTTTTGGTTTCAACTCTTTTGACCATGTCGTAGCTCAGTCGATTAAGGGAGCGACTGGGATGCTCTCGGACGTAGGTTCGAATCCTCGTCATGGCCCTTGTGGATTTGTTCATTTGATGCATCACGCTATTGTGATTTCTGAGTGTAATGTTCACTGTGCATGGTGGATTTATAATATATTTTTATTGGAGGTGTTGTAGTTTCTGTTCTTAGTTCAGGATTGTTCCATCGATCCAGGTGTCGTTTTATTGTAGTGTTTATTTCTGTGTTGCTATTTTACTCATGTTGCTCCATTCAGAACAGTGGGTAAGAGCTCGACGAATATAAGCGTTGAGAACACTGGCTTTGTATCTTTGGAGGCACTCACTCCTACCGTTTAGGGATAATTCTAGGTTTGTAGGCTTAGTATATACGATGATGCTTAGAGAGGTTACTGTTTTTGTTATTAGTACATCCAGGAATGGCAGACTATTATTTTCACTCTTTTCATGGGTAAAACGGGGTACTGACTCTCTCTCTCTCTCTCTCTAGATGTCTTTTTAGATCAATTAGTTCATCTGGTTCTTTTACTATGACGAATATGTCCTGTACATAACGGCAGTATACCATGAGCATGAAGGCGTTTGATGATCCACGTTCTAATTATATAAATTGCTAACCAAAATATCGTTCATGATACCACTTCATTCACTTTCTTACCTGCCTTTCTCTGTCAAGTAGCTCGTCAACCTGCATCCAACTGGAGCTGTGTGTCAGAGAACAGTTAACATAGCTATCGACATCACTCCACTAGTATTTATCAGGGCACTCACCATTTTTATTAATGGACATTCCTATGTTGGTTTCCTTAATGTAGACTGCAGTGTGAAAACCATCATTCCATTCCGAGACTATTACATCTAGAAAAGGTAGCCTACCTTCACTCGGCATCTCATAAGTGAACCTTATCACTGAACTTTTCTCGAATGCATCTTAAGCTGTAGCTAATGCTCCGAATCAGGTACTTGCAGGAACATGTCGTCTATGTACCTACAGTACGTCCGGTGTTAGGCTCGTGTCAACAAGAACTTTCTATTCAACGGTTTCCATGTAAAAATTAAGACACCAACACCCATGGCGACGCCGTCTACTTGCTTATACATGCGCCCATCAGGACTCAGGAAGAGTGCCTCTTTGGTACATGCTTGGAGTAGCTTCCTAAGTGTGCCTTCCGGGATGTCAAGGGGAGTACAAGCTAGGTCCCGATAAAGTCTGTCTATCACCATTCCAGTTCTTTCATCCATGAGAACGTTTGAGAAGAGCGATTCAACAAGGAGACACACTCACGCCAGATGCAAGCGTCCCCCTGCAATAAGTCAACAAATATTTTTGGTGATTTAAGACTGAAAGCACGTGCCACTATGGAGTTAGCAAGATAGTTGAGTCGCTGAGTCAGTCTGTACGTAGGTACTGGTATCTGGCTAATAATTGGTCTAAGTTACTTTCCAGGTTAGTGGGTCTTGACAGTCTCAAGTACATATCAGGTTTGTACTCTCCAGTAGCTTTTGGATGGTGAAGTCCAGACATTTTGGCATTAACCACTTCAAACGTATCAAATAATTTATTTACCTTTATTTTTAGCTCGGTAGTAGTATCCATAGTGATCCTTTGAAATATAGTTTGATCGGAGAAGATGATGTTTATTTTCTCAATATATTCATCTTGTTAGAGGATGACATGCATTGGCGATTTATCACCTCTTCTGGCAACTATTTCCTTATTCTCTTGCAGCTCTTTAGCTGCCGCTTTGAGCTCATGAGACAGTTGTTACCACGAGTCTTTCCTTCTTCTGCCAGAAACTTTGCTTGCAAAGTATTCCTGCTGGTGATCGACCTTCTTTTGTGTCTCAAGATCGAATATGTCGTCCAGCAAGATCTCGAGCTCCACTCTCCGGGCCATCTCACTCTTATAGTATAACGTGACAGTTTACCCCAAGATTTAAGAGAGTGATATGGTCCTCAGTGAGATTCCGGCGAGATTTAGGAAGCCATTTCCGGATCGGGGAACCCCGATGGAACCTCAAACAATAACGCCAGATTTTATTTTATCTTGTCTCAGTGTTGAGGAGGTGATGCTCTGCCAGTTGGTCAAGGCATTGGTGAATCCTAGTTTAGAGGTCATCGTTGATGTTGGTATGTGGTCATTGGTCTATATCATGCTGCAGCAGCATTTCGAAAGAACTGATTTTATCCTCTACATTGTGTATCTGTTGTTGTATAAGTCAAGAAGGCTTCTTGCTGATGGGTCATTTGTTCTAATATTAACAGATATTGGTAGCAGTCTTTCTAGAAGACATTGAATATGACAGAAAGGGTGAGATTCTAGCCTGAATCTTCAAAATTTTTCTTATGCTTTTCTTTACTTGAGAAGGAAGTTAACAAATTGACTCTCCAAACTTGATTTTACTGTTTTATTATGGCCCGATGGTGAGCGATTTGTTTTGATGCCTCCGTCAACATTGTCAAAGGCAGGGGGTACCATTGGATGCAATTTGGTTAAAGCAGCCAAATATACAACCTAGAGTGAGGTGAAGCACCTCATTGTAGGATAATATACCCATTACAGCTTACAAATTCCCTATATTTCAATGATTGTTGGGGCAGTATGCTCCTCAGCCCCGCTCCTGTGCCAGGTGAGTCCACTACGGGCTCACCATAGCCCGTGCTACTTGGAACTTTTTGTTCCGAGTAGATAAATCTAAAACAACAACAATAACAGCAGTATGCTGGTATTTTAATTTTGGTCTCGAAGATCGCAGATTGTTAGCTGGCTGTTGACTGCATTTGTTTGATGTACAGTGCCCCGACAATGTCCAGTTTTGTATTGTTGTTGAAATTGTTGATTATTTGTGTCGTTTGTCACGATATCTTTGGTGACGGTCAGATTGTGTGTTGTCAGGTGCCTTGACCGAGGTGTCTTCTTGCTTATATTGAGAGAGTTGGGACTGACAGCCCCCAAGTAGGCATATATTGACATAGAAGAAATTCGTCACTTATAGAGCATTCTAGGACCATAGTACTTGCATTGACTGCAGGAGTGCGTGAGTTGATCATTGAAAATGTGAACGAACTGGTAACAAAATACAGTAGCCTATTTTTGAACTTGAGCTGTTCAGTGTTTCATTGTCTCTCACGAGATCACCTGAAAGTACTCGCCCAGTGAAACACCTGAAACAAGTGGGGATTAGACGTATGGGAATGCAGCCCGTCCCTATGAACACACGCCAAAGGTTCATTAATTCAACCGCCATACCCCCTGATTATATATGAAAAACAATTTACACACGACTTACAAATGAGGACGTTCGAACATTTCTCGAACAGTGCTTCGTTCATGTCCTCTCTTAAAATCGCCATCCGGTAAATACTTAACCCATGTACTACTTTTTATGAATAATTGCCAACGGAATTTAAGCAGCTAACCTTGTCGGAAAACCCGACACTATTTACTTATATTTAATACAATATGCAGACAATATTGTTGCTGAATTATACACAAGTTAACCCATAGAAAATGTAGCTTGTTATGGAATTTTTCGTCAATAGAAAATGGGATATCATTGCCACATAGTACTATAAATTCACCAGCTATTCTGTTGGGAAATATTCTTAAATACAGTAGTTTTTGGACTTATTACATCATAAAAACATCTCATATGAGTTAACTTAATTATCAGCATCAAAATAGAGTAAATGTGACCCTTCTATCACTTATTGACATCTGGACAAGGAGAACCAAAGCATCAGTGGTGTAGGGGGTCAGCCTTGTTGTTAAGACCATAGTAGAAGGAGCAAATTCAGCTCTTATAATTCTCTTGGACGAAGTGTTATGGAGATCAAATTAGTGCTCTACCATCATCAACACGCTGTCAACATAAACAAGGGAAGTGTCTTACCGAAACCCGTTTATCTAATCATTTCTGGCCAGTTAATGTTAAGTAGATATAGGGCAAACTGATTAGGACGCGAACGAGCCACTAAACACAAGTAATTAGTCCTTGGTCCTTATCTAATAATATATAAATGTTTCATTTGATATAGCTGTCATATATTAGGATTCCGGCTTTACAGCTAGTGCCCTTTGACAGGAACAAGAAGAGGAAGCAAGAATTAATCTTGGTACATCAGTTACTTGGGTGATGGAAGCTAGCCTCTCACGAGGATAATTTGGTGTCTACATCCTAGTTATACCTGGTGGACTAAGCCTACCATACAATAAGATAAGGCACCTCCAATTTTATTAACTAATATATGTAGTTTAATACTGTAGTTTGATTGGCTGCATATATATAAATTTAATATTATAAACCCTCCTAATGTGTAAGGATCGATTTGTGAGAAATATTGCAGAAATACAGTCCACTTAACATTATACCAATTGCTATCGAAATATATAAATTAACGTAAATATAAATTCTATATAAATTCATATAAATTAAATAAATATAAATCTCATAGGTCGGTTTCCACAAACCTAACTTATGTCTAACTATACATAGAACTGTCCTATATAGTAATGTTAATTTATATATGAGAATAAACTTATTTTTATTGCAAAATGCACACAAATTGATCTATGCGTCCTGAACGCGACTGCTGCTTTTAACGAGCCTAGCCAGAGGAAGGATTAGGTAACGCGTAGAGGAATGCTTTACTTGCTTGAGTGAAAATGCGCGTGCTCCTCACTGTGTCACTCGTTGTAGTGAACTACACTGCTTGGTTTACTAATTACAAGTATATATAATAATAATGAATTATTTTTATTTATAATAATAATAATAATAATAATAATAATAATAATAATAATAATAGTATTGGTAATGTCATCTCACAGACATATTAACATAGGATAAAAACCAACACTCGTGTATTTGTGAAATTTGTATAAGGAATTTACACTAAATCTTTTGCACTCCCCCAGAGAGCCTTGTCGAGGTCTGAGTGCAGCCCGTCCTCCAAAAATGGGGCGGTAAATGTAACAGCACAAGTAAGTGCAATTATGTACTATTCATAGCAGTCAGGAATTGTACTTATTTTGACTTAGTATTAAACTGTACTGTCAAATATATTGTGAATTTTTGAGTTTACCTGAAAAGCTAAATAGAAAACCACAACCTAACTTTCTTAATGTTTGAAGATAAGCATTTTATTGCTTTCTTAATTACAATTAGTACTTAACTTATAGCTATATTGATATTACAGTTTTATAAAACTAATAAAAGCAAAACTGAAATATATCAATAAATTGTAAAGTAATTCAGGATATTTTCAAATTTTGTATCAAATCTCTATTGTTTAATAAAACTGAAAAAGAATTCTTGATATTTAAAACTTGTGTATAGTAAATTGAACTCGAAAACGTCATCCTAAAATTCTGAGTGTCTCTACAGAAAACGAGGAAAATGAATGGGGTGGTAAATGTAACAGCCCTATATGTGCAATTATGTACTATGCATGTCAGTAAGGAAATGTACTGATTACATTTAGTATTAAACCGTACTGTCAGTTCGGAGGATGGGTTGCAGCGTGTGTAATTAGAACAAGACTTTTATTTCTACGTCTAATCTTTGACTTAGTGTAAATTTCTTACATAAATTTCACAAAAACACAAGTGTGGTTTTTATCCTAAATAATAATAATACTAATAATAATTTACTGTGTCGGGGACAGGAAGCCAGAGTGTATTTATACACGTTTGGCTTATATTGAAGTCTTCCCCCCCAAGGTGGAATTACTGACCCCGCCCAGGATGCAACCCTACAGCAAGCTGACTAACGCCTGGGCACCTATTTACTGCTAAGTTAATATTAAAACAGTAGAATCAACATTTACGTGTTTCATCATGGTTGTACTATAAACATCACAAACACGAATACTACACATTATGGAAGGAAATGCAGATAAACATTGAGAGAAGTGCATGCTTGAAAAAAATAGAAAACGGTATTGACTTGACTGTGTTATAAAACACATAGAAGGTGATTTTTTCCCCTCTCCTTCTACATCCTGTGGTGGGAGAGGCCCATAACACAACACCAACGACAATTTATAATTAAATATTGTGTTTGTTGTCATGCATATTATAACTTATAAAGGAGTGTATTCATAATTGCCTCAAGTCTCTGTTATCTTTCCACGAAGAAAGGCCAAGACGTTCATAGAACTTATTCATCATAATAAATCTGTATTAGTTGAACAATTACTAATTTGAATATCGATAAGATTGGTGCTGGAAAATTTCAACGTTTAACATCAGCACAAACGAAGAGAGTAAAGGTGTCAGATGTTGTATATCATGAGCATGATGCCAACTGTGTAAGCTCCTGCCAGGAGAGCTTACACAGTTCCTTACAACTGTTCCCTGAGAAGAACAAGTACTCGCGCGGTCCAAGAACTACACCTCCCCACCGCTCCTGTGCGGCGGGGAGGAGTGCCCTCACTTGCTCTATAATAATTAGTTAATCATCTTAAGAAGTACTACCTCACACAAACAGCTGCAATTGCGAACTATTATGAAAATCTGTCTAGGAGACTGAGGCCCCAAGTTGCATGAGACGCTGAACCAATGTGAGCTTGACTCATGAACACACCATCAAACCAGCCCGTCCTCATAAGGTTCCCAAAACAGGACCTAAAACAGAAAACTGGACAGTACGTTATATTCTGAGCCGCTTCCATTTCCTAATACAACAATTTTAGGTCTTTTGTAATGCATACGAGCGAAAAACAATATTTTTTGTAGGAGGACAGATTGCCCAAGGACCGAATATTTTATAATTACCGGCTTGACAACCACAGACTATTAGTGAATTATTGACACCAGGTCAGAATAGCTACCAAAAACTCTTTTTTCCTACCGGAATAGCGTGTAAGACAGTTCAAATTAAATTACAGTACGCTCATTTGAGATGTGAGGGGAACCTAGGTAGGCTCTTTTGAGATGTGAGGGGAAACCTAGGTAGGCTCTTTTGAGATGTGAGGGGAACCTAGGTAGGCTCTTTGAGATGTGAGGGGAAACCTAGGTAGGCTCTTTTGAGATGTGAGGGGAACCTAGGTAGGCTCTTTTGAGATGTGAGGGGAAACCTAGGTAGGCTCATTTGAGATGTGAGGGGAACCTAGGTAGGCTCTTTTGAGATGTGAGGGGAAACCTAGGTAGGCTCTTTTGAGATGTGAGGGGAACCTAGGTAGGCTCTTTTGAGATGTGAGGGGAACCTAGGTAGGCTCTTTTGAGATGTGAGGGAAACCTAGGTAGGCTCTTTTGAGATGTGAGGGAAACCTAGGTAGGCTCTTTTGAGATGTGAGGGGAACCTAGGTAGGCTCTTTTGAGATGTGAGGGGAACCTAGGAAGGCTCTTTTGAGATGTGAGGGGAACCTAGGTAGGCTCTTTTGAGATGTGAGGGGAACCCTGGTAGGCTCTTTTGAGATGTGAGGGAACCTAGGTAGGCTCATTTGAGATGTGAGGGGAACCTAGGTAGGCTCTTTTGAGATGTGAGGGGAACCTAGGTAGGCTCTTTTGAGATGTGAGGGGAAACCTAGGTAGGCTCTTTTGAGATGTGAGGGGAAACCTAGGTAGGCTCATTTGAGATGTGAGGGGAACCTAGGTAGGCTCTTTTGAGATGTGAGGGGAACCTAGGTAGATTGTTCTATGAACTCTTGAGCTTCCGTTGTACCTTCGTACGTTGGTCAACACAACTTTATTCATGTATTATTTGTAATGAATACACTGTAACATATGTAATTGAATAATATTCTTTACCATTCCATCTAAGAATTGTAAATTTTGCCTCACCACAGTTGAGTGGTGAGTGAGAGTGATGTCACACCAAAGTGATGTAAGGAAGGTTGTTGACATCTCAGCGAGGACAAAATGATGTAAGGAAGCTCGTGACGTCACAGTGAGGACAAACTGATGTAAGGAAGCTCTTGACGTCACAATGAGGAGAAGAGGGCCGTCCTCATGACCTACACCAGCAGGTTCTCTTGACATGTCACAACGTACAAAAAACAAAATGCTACCCTAACCAGAGACGTACACACCTGAGAACCCCCCCAACCTAACCCACCCATGCATAGAAAACGTAGATTCTTGTGATCTTCTACTTCTCATAGTACTTTCTTATTTGTACCATACAAATGGTCTTGGGGACCATACCGCACAAATAAAAAAAAATTATTCTGAATTCCATTTCATGGGATGTTGATGTAAGTAGAAGAGGGTTGTGTTGCACGTTCATATAAGTAGATGAGCGGTAGTAGCGTAAATTGGGACTACGACCATCCACGAGCACATGGGCGAGGTGTGCCACCTGTGGCCACCTGTCCCAGGTGAGCGCAGGGGGGTCCATCTCAGCACGTGATAGGAGCTCCTGCTTGCCTGGCCGTAGTCTCCCGGGACAGTCATAGTCTCATGTGTTGAATGGGGGTGTATGGTTAAGATAGGGTGAGCATGTGTAGCAGGTGTGTATGTTGGAATGAAAGTAAAGGAGTGTTGAAAGTGTATGTATTGGGAGCGTAAAATTATAAGGTGTGTATGCTTAGGGAGAGTGTTAAGCATGGAAGCCTATAGAGTTAAGCATGGGTTCCTTTAAAGTTAAGCATAGGAGGCTAGGAGACCGGGTGCGGTATGTGGAAGGAAGGGTTAGGGTTGTCAAGAAGGGGATGGCCTGCGATAGGCTTTAAAGATGAGCTGTGGGACACAAGGGGGAAGTTTGCACGTGAACGTGATGGATGTGCTCACCTAGTTGTACTTACCCCGGTGTGATCAGCTGTTAACCATCCTTCAAATTGTCTCGAAGAGTTAAAACCACACAATAACCAAAGGTGCATTCCAGCTGATCAAATGCAGTCCTCTTAGCAGAGTGAAAAGTGTTTGAGAGAGAGAGAGAGAGAGAGAGAGAGAGAGAGAGAGAGAGAGAGAGAGAGAGAGAGAGAGAGAGAGAGAGAGAGAGAGAGAGAGAGAGAGAGAGCGAGAGAGAGTGAGAGAGAGAGAGAGAGAGAGAGAGAGAGAGAGAGAGAGAGAGAGAGAGAGAGAGAGAGAGAGAGAGAGAGAGAGAGAGAGAGAGAGAGAGAGAGCCAGCCCATACAGCTCACTAGTCTCACGTTGTCTTGATTGGGTAGATGTCAGGACCTGGGTCCACGTTTGACATAAAAGATTTGGGTAAGAGACTGCGTCCGCCCTTCCTCCTGCTGTTAGTATTTCACTGACTTGAAAGGTGATATTAAGAAAAAAGAAGCAGATGTCCTTCGAGACAAAATGTTTAAGTATTGTGACAGGAGGGGGGGAGGTCTGCCACCAGCTGATATTGTGAAGCTATGAGGGGTAGAAGCAAGGGTAATGCCACAAATGGCTTTCTATGCTCCTTACCTTCAGATTGGCAAGTGTATGTGTGTGTGTGTAATGGCTGATAACTGCGTTTTATCTGCTGGATGGAAGGCATAAGGAAGACCTCGACAGAGGTCTTTTGGTTAATGTGTGGTTTTAACTCTCCGAGCCTGTGTGAAGGATGGTTGACAGCTGATAACACCGGGGTAAGTACAACTAGGTGAGCATACCGCTCATGGTCACGTGCGAGCTACCCTCTTGTGTCCCACAGCTCATCTTCATAGCCTACCGCAGGCCATCCCCTTCTCGACAACCCTAACCCATCCTTCCACATACCGCGCTCGGTCTCCTTACCCTCCTATCCTTAACTCTAGAGGAACCCATGCTTAATTCTAGAGGCTCCCATGCTTAACACTCTCTCTAAGCATTCACACCTGTACAACTCTATGCTCCGCAACCCGTCCTCGCAAATTCGTATAGTCAATATTGACTTATTAAATACGTGCATAGGTGATATACTAAACATAATAGACACCCTTGAAAAGCTTCATAGAAAACACCGACCTTACCTAACCTTGTTAGTATGTTAAGATAAGCATCTTATTGCTTCGTAATTACAATTATTACTTAACCTATACCTATAATAGGTTAAGTAACAATTGTAATTACGAAGCCATAAGATGTTTATCTTAAGATACTAACAAGGTTAGGTAAGGTCGGTGTTTTCTATGAAGCTTTTCAAGGGTGTCTATTATGTTTAGTATATCACCTATGCACGTATTTAATAAGTCAATATTGACTATACGAATTTGCGAGGACGGGTTGCAATATACATATGTATATGTGTATGTTGTTGAATATGACCGAAATTGTAAGATTAATAATCCTAACACGAATCTTCTCAATATTTCTTACTTTTTCTTCGCTGTCGGTGGTAATAAAAATAATAACTCTCCGAAAAAAATTCTTTTTATTAATGGTCTGACGCCTGAACGCGTTTCGTAATTCCTTATTACATTTTCAAAGACTTAGTTTACACACAAAATACTTTCATACTTATTACTCGTTTTGGGGTGAGGTGAAACGGAAGACAGAACATGAAACAATGGGTATGAGAACATAAGAATGGACGTAACTGCAAAAGGCCTATTGGCCCCGTACTTCCTCTTGCTGCTTCCATTTTGGTTCGGGGTCTTGAAGTGGGTAGAATATAGTTGTGCATTAATTGACTGTTGATTGCTGGTGTTGACTTTTTGATGTGTAGTGCCTCGCTGATGTCGAGTCTCCTGCTATCGCTGTATTTATCGATGATTTCTGTGTTGTTTGTTAAGATTTCTCTGGTGATGGTCTGGTTGTGAGAAGAGATTATATGTTCCTTGATGGAGCCCTGTTGCTTATGCATAGTTAATCGCCTAGAAAGAGATGATGTTGTTGTCTTGCCTATATACTGAGTTCTTTGGGGCATACAGTCCCCAAGTGGGCATTTAAAGGCATAGACGACTTTGGTCTCCTTCAAAGAGTTCTGCTTGGTGTCTGGCGAGTTTTTCATGAGTAGATTGGCCGGTTTTTTGGTTTTAAAATAAATTATCAATTGTATTTTCTGATTTTTGTCTGTAGGGATAACGTTCCTATCAACAATATCTTTCAGGACCCTTTCCTCCGTTTTATGAGCCGTTGAAAAGAAGTTCCTGTAAAACAGTCTGATAGGGGGTACAAGTGTTGTGTTAGGTTGACTCTTCAGAGGTTGCATGGCATTTCACCTTTCTTTTTATGATGTCTTCAACAAAACCGTTAGAGAAGCCGTTGTTAACTAGGACCTGCCTTACCCTACAGAGTTCTTCATCGACTTCTTTCCATCCTGAGCTGTGGCTTAGAGCTCGGTCGACATAAGCATTGACAACACTCCTCTTGTATCTGTCTGGGCAGTCACTATTGGCATTGAGGCACATTCCTATGTATGGTTCCTTAGTGTAGACTGCAGTATGGAAGCCTCCATTCCTTTCCGTGACTGTTACATCCAGAAAGGGCAGCTTCCCATTGTTCTCCATCTCGTACGTGAAATTCAACACAGAATTATGCTCAAATGCCTCCTTCAGCTGCTGCAGACGTCTGACATCAGGTACCTGTGTAAAAAGTGTCGCCAGCATACCTGCAGTATATGGCGGGTTTCAAGTCCATGTCAACTAAGACCCTCTGCTCGATGGTGCCCATGTAGAAGTTCGCAAACAGGACACCTAGGGGAGAACCCATGGCGACCCCATCTGCTTGCTTATACATGTGCCCATCTGGACTCGAGAAGGGTGACTCTTTAGTGCAGGCTTGGAGTAGCTTCCTCAGTATGCTTTCTGGCATGTCAAGAGGAGTGCAAGCCGGATCACGATACACTATGTCTGCTATCATCCCGATTGTTTCGTCCATAGGTACGTTGGTAAACAGTGACTCTACATCCAACGAGGCTCTTATCCCCATGGCCCGTGCTCCGCAGTAAGTCGACAAATTCCTTGGGAGACTTCAAGCTGAAAGCACAGGGTACGTAAGGAGTCAGCAACCCGTTGAGTCGCTTAGCCAGTCTGTACGTTGGTGTGGGTATCTGGCTGATGATTGGCCGAAGTGGGTTTCCAGGCTTGTGGGTCTTGACATTTCCATAGGCATACCCAGGTTTGTATTCCCCAACAACTTTCGGCAGGTGGAGTATGGATTTCTTGGCGTTCACAGTTTTGATCAATCTGTTTACCTTCGTTTTCAAATCGGCTGTAGTGTCCTTCGTTACCCTTTGGAATTTAGTTTGGTCAGAGAGTATGAGGTTCATTTTTGCCAGATATTCGTCTTTTTTTAAGAACAACACATATTGGCGACTTGTCACCTCTCCTTATGACTATCTCCTTGTTCTTACGAAGGCTCTTATCTGGCAAAAAGTTCGGGGGACAGTATGGTGCTCCTGTACCAAACTTTCCTCCTTCTGCAAAGGGTAACTTGCAAGGTGTCTTTAGCCGATTCTTTTGAAAACGAGGTCGAACATATCGTCCAAAACTGGATCTCCAACTCCACTTTCCACCTGCCGATCTCACTTGGTCTGGACATACCTGTATGTCTGTGGAAATGTTAAGACCCACAGGCCAGGAAACCCACTTCGGCCAATCATCAGCCAGATACCCACACCTACGTACAGACTGGCGAAGCGACTCAACGGCTTGCTGACGCCTTATGTGCCCTGTGCTTTCAGCTTGAAGTCTCCCAAGGAATTTGTCGACTTACTGCGCACGGGCCACGGGGATAAGAGCCTCGTTGGATGTAGAGTCACTATTTACCAACGTACCTATGGACGAAACAATTGGGATGATAGCAGACATAGTGTATCGTGACCCGGCTTGCACTCCTCTTGACATGCCAGAAAGCATACTAAGGAAACTACTCCAAGCCTGCACTAAAGAGGCACCCTTCTCGAGCCCTGATGGGCACATGTATAAGCAAGCAGATGGGGTCGCCATGGGTTCTCCCCTAGGTGTCCTGTTTGCGAACTTCTACATGGGCACCATCGAGCAGAGGGTCTTAGTTGACATGGACTTGAAACCCGCCATATACTGCAGGTATGTTGACGACATTTTTACACAGGTACCTGATGCCAGATGTCTGCAGCAGCTGAAGGAGGCATTTGAGCATAGTTTCATGTACGAGATGGAGAAGGGAAGCTGCCCTTTCTACATGTAACAGTCACGGAAAGGAATGGAGGCTTCCATACTGCAGTCTACACCAAGGACACAAACATAGGAATGTGCCTCAATGCCAATAGTGACTGCCCAGACAGGTACAAGAGGAGTGTTGTCAACGCTTACGTCGACCGTGCTCTCGGCCACAGCTCAGGATGGAAAGAAGTCGATGAAGAACTCTGTAGGGTAAGGCAGGTCCTAGTCAACAACGGCTTCTCTAACGGTTTCGTTGAAGACATCATAAAAAGAAAGGTGAAACGCCATGCAACTTCTGAAGAGTCAACCAACACAACACTTGTACCCCCTATTAGACTATTTTACAGGAACTTCTTTTCGACGGCTCATAAAACGGAGGAAAGGGTCCTGAAAGATATTGATGATAGGAAACGTTATCCCTACAGACAAAAATCAGAAAATACAATTGAAAAACTCCCCAGACACCAACAGAACGCCTTGAAGGAAACCAATGTCGTATGCCTTTAAATGCCCACTTGGGGACTGTAAGCCCCAAAAAACTCAGTATATAGGCAAGACAACAACGTCTCTTTTTAGGCAACTAACAATGCATAAGCAACAGGGAGCCATCAAGGAACACATAATCTTTTCTCACAACCAGACCATCACCAGAGAAATCTTATTAAACAACACACAAATCATCGATAGGTACAGCGATAGCAGGCGGCTAGACATCAACGAGGCATTACACATCTAAAAGTCAACACCAGCAATCAACAGCGAATTAATGCACAACTATATTCTACCCACTTCAAGACCCCGAACCAATATGGAAGCAGCAAGAGGAAGTATGGGCCAATAGACCTTCTGCAGTTACTTCCATTCATAGGTTCACTTATCCAATTTATACCCATTGTTTCGTGTTCTTTCTTCTGTTTCACCTCACCCAAAACTTTTGTACCATAGTCATGAATAGAGTATAAGTACGAAGAATTGTGTGTAAATTAAGTCTTTGAAAATGTAATACGAATTACGAAACGTGCTCAGGCGTTAGACAAGTAAAAAATGAATTTCGGAGAATTGTTATTTTTATTACAACCGACAGTGAAGAAAAACATAAGAAATATTGAGAAAATTCGTGTTAGAATTATTAATCTTTTCGGTCATATTCAACAACATATGTTTACAAGAAAGACTGCTACCAAAATATATTAACATGTATATGTGTATATACAATACTATGACAATATGTGTATACAATAATATGACATTGAACCTGTTTACACAGTAATATGCCACAATTACTCTTGAACTATTTGAGTAAATTACCATGAAAATATGTATATATCATTTATACACATATTTTCATGGTAAATATGTATTAAATATCATTTAATAAACAAATAATGATTTACACAATAATAATATACACAAAATAATGGGTTACATTATGAGTCGCTATAGTTTTTACAATACAGAAAAGTATCTAGATACTTATTATAAATCATAAAATTTACGATTTTTGTTGCTACTGATGACGCAATATTAGTTTTACCCCAGAGGCCACTAGAGATGGTGACGCTTAGGTAAATACAGGTAAAATAATAATACATGTTTTGGTCTTACATGTTTAAGTACATATGCATATGCCGATACGTGTGCTTGTTTCTAGCGTTTGTGAAGCAATACATGAATGTTTTCAAGTGCGTGATGTATGTTTCGAGTGACTTTGAAATAGCGTTTATCTTATGGTGCAGACGATGAGTCACAATAACGTGGCTGAATATACGATGACCAAACCACACACTTGAGGGTGAGAAGACGACGATGTTTCGGTCCGTCCTGGACCATTATCAAGTGTGTGTGTTGGTAATGGTCAAAATCGACTTTACATTATAAGTCGCGGTCGAGAACGGACCGAAACGTCGTCGGTTCTTCATCTTCTGATGTATGGTTGGGTCATTATATCTAATGGTGCTTGGGGCTTGGGCCTGCCTCTGCTCTTGTGGGTGTCTGGTGCAACTCTTGGACCTGCCTCTGCTCTTGTGGGTGTCTGGTGCAACTCTTGGACCTGCCTCTGCTCTTGTGGGTGTCTGGTGCAACTCTTGGACCTGCCTCTGCTCTTGTGGGTGTCTGGTGCAACTCTTGGACCTGCCTCTGCTCTTGTGGGTATCTGGTGCAGCTCTTGGGCCCGCCTCTGCTCTTGTGGGTATCTGGTGCAGCTCTTGGGCCCGCCTCTGCTCTTGTGGGTATCTGGTGCAGCTCTTGGGCCTGCCTCTGCTCTTGTGGGTATCTGGTGCAACTCTTGGGCCCGCCTCTGGAGCTGCATCAGATACCGTGTCAAGCACTCTTTTCCTGCTTCTAAATCCCTCGTTCTGCTACAAAGTTTATCCTCTTCAGGTGCTCCAGTAGTCTCATCCTAATTATTCTCTCCAGAACTTTACATGGAATACTTGTCAGTGCTCACCCAATTGTACTCACCTAATTGTGCTTGCGGGGGTTGAGCTTCGGCTCTCTGGTCCCACCTCTCAACTGT
Source organism: Procambarus clarkii (assembly GCF_020424385.1). Taxonomy (NCBI): domain Eukaryota; kingdom Metazoa; phylum Arthropoda; class Malacostraca; order Decapoda; family Cambaridae; genus Procambarus; species Procambarus clarkii. The sequence continues at coordinate 26,495,958 of NC_059581.1, read as the reverse complement.
CAATCAACTGGTGTACATATTCCTGAGGCTATTTGAATCATATTATGGAGGTTGTCTCCACTACATCCCTTCCTAGTGCATTCCATTCGTTAACTATGACACTAAAAAGTTCTTTCTAATGATCCTGTGGCTTATCTGTTAACTTAGTTTCCACCTGTGACAGTCCTGGCGCGGGTACCCCCCTATGACACCACTTGTGCGGGTACCCCTTGTGACAGCCCTTATGCGGGTCCCCCTGTGACAGCCCTTGTGCGGGTACCCCTTGTGACAGCCATTGTGCGGGTACTCATGTGACAGCCATTGTGCGGGTACCCTCTGTGACAGCCCTTGTGTGGGGACCCCATGTGACAGCCCTTGTGCGGGTACCCCTTGTGACAGCCCTTGTGCGGGTACGGCATGTGACAGCCCTTGTGCGGGTACCCCCCTGTGACAACCCTTGTGCGGGTACCCCATGTGACTGCCATTGTGCGGGTACCCTCTGTGACAGCCCTTGTGCGGGTACGGCATGTGACAGCCCTTGTGCGGGTACCCCCCTGTGACAACCCTTGTGCGTGGTACCCCATGTGACTGCCATTGTGCGGGTATCCTCTGTGACAGCCCTTGTGCGGGTACTCCTTGTAACAGCCCTTGTGGGGGTACCCCTTGTGACAGCCCTTGTGCGGGTACCCCATGTGACTGCCATTGTGCGGGTACCCTCTGTGACAGCCCTTGTGCGGGTACCCTCTGTGACAGCCCTTGTGCGGGTACCCCCCTGTGACAGCCCTTGTGCGGGTACCCCATGTGACAGCCCTTGTGCGGGTACGGCATGTGATAGCCCTTGTGCGGGTACCCCCCCTGTGACAACCCTTGTGCGGGTACCCCATGTGACTGCCATTGTGCGGGTACCCTCTGTGACAGCCCTTGTGCGGGTACCCCATGTGACAGCCCTTGTGCGGGTACCCCCCCTGTGACAACCCTTGTGCGGGTACCCCATGTGACTGCCATTGTGCGGGTACCCTCTGTGACAGCCCTTGTGCGGGTACCCCATGTGACAGCCCTTGTGCGGGTACCCCCCTGTGAGGGTACCCCATGTGACTGCCATTGTGCGGGTACCCCATGTGACTGCCATTGTGCAGGTACCCCCCTGTATTCACCTAGTTGTGCTTGCAGTGGTTGAGCTCTGCTCTTTCGGCCCGCCTCTTAACTGTCAATCAACTGTTACTAACTACTTTTTTTTCCCACACCACACACACACACCCCAGGAAGCAGCCCGTGACAGCTGACTAACTCCCAGGTACCTATTTACTGCTAGGTAACAGGAGCATTAGGGTGAAAGACAAGGCCCATTGTTTCTCGCCGGCGCCCAAGATCGAACTGTGTGTGTGTGTGTGTGTGTGTGTGTGTGTGTGTGTGTGTGTGTGTGTGTGTGTGTGTGTGTGTGTGTGTGTGTGTGTGTGTTTGTGTGTGTGTACTCACCTAATTGTGCTTGCGGGGTTGAGCTTTGGCTCTTTGGGCACGCCTCTCAGCTGTCAATCAACTGGTGTACAGATTCCTGAGCCTACTGGGCTCTATCATATCTACATTTAAAGCTGTGTATGGAGTCAGCCTCCACCACATCTCTGCCTAATGCATTCCACCTGTTAACTACTCTGACACTGAAAAAGTTCTTTCTAACGTCCCTGTGGCTCATTTGGGTACTCAGTTTCTACCTGTGTCACTTTGTTTGCGTACCACCAGTGTTGAATAGTTTATCCTTGTCTACCTTGTCAATTCCCCTGAGGATTTTGTAGGTAGTGATCATGTCTCCCCTCACTCTTCTGTCTTCCTGTGTCGTAAGGTGCATTTCCCGCAGCCTTTCGTCGTAACTCAAGCCTCTTAGTTCTGGGATTAGTCTAGTGGCATACGTCTGAACTTTTTCCAGCTTCGTCGTGTGCTTGACAAGTTATGGGCTCCATGCTGGGGCCGCATACTCCAGTGTGTGTGTATATGTGTGTACTGTGTGTGTGTGTGTGTGTGTGTGTGTGTGTGTGTGTGTGTGTGTGTGTGTGTGTGTGTGTGTGTGTGTGTGTGTGTGTGTGTGTGTGTGTGGTGTGTGTGTGTGTGTGTGTGTGTGTGTGCGTGCATGTGTGTGCGTGCGTGTGCGTATGTCACGAGGGCCCCGTATGTGTCAACCTCTACCCAGAATGAGCCACTTGAGATTTTAAATATATATGATATACTGACAAGAATTTGATAATGTTTTTACCTCACTCTGTATACCAGAAAAATTGACAAGACAAGAGGCGGTACCCACCAGCTAGAGCCGTTCCGCTCACACAACTAGGTGGATAAGAGAGATGTCCGGATGACGAGGTGACAGCCCTTGTGCGGATACCTCCCCTGTGACAGCCCTTGTGCGGGTACCCCCCCCTGTGACAGCCCTTGTGCGGGTACCCTCCATGTGACAGCCCTTGTGCGGGTACCCTCCCTGTGACAGCCCTTGTGCGGGTACCCCCCCTGTGACAGCCCTTGTGCGGGTACCCTCCCTGTGACAGCCCTTGTGCGGGTACACCGTGTGACACATAAACTGTCTTTTTATACCCTGTCAACTCCTCTGAGAATCTTGCATGTAAGGCACTAGTCTCACATGCTATACACTAGTCTGCAATTTTGTGCCTACTGACTGTATCTTTTCTTGAATATTGGGGCTACATCTGTTTTTTTTCCAGAATTTGGGGAGATGTCCTGTTTCAACTGCTTTATTGAAGACATCAGTTAGTGGGTGACAAAGCACTTCTGCAGTCTCCTTCAACAGCCACGGTAATGTTAAGTCTGGCCTCCAGACTTGATTTTGTTGCATCTACTTCCTTCAGGTGATTCCTTACCTCTTCCACAGTGACTGCTATGTCATCCAGTGATTCCTCTGGCCTTTTATCACTCAACCCTGGTCTGCACATTGGTTCGTAGTAAAGATCTGAAAACTTTCATTCAGTTCCTCGCACACTTCGTCGTTTTCCGGGAGACTTCCGCCCTTGTCTCTTAAGCCTTATCACGTGGTCTCTTACTGTTGTTATTCTCCTTATATGGCTTTGGAACAGCTTTGGTTAGACCTTAACCTTTCCTACAATGTCTTTTTCAATTTGTTTCTCAGATTCCCTCCTGACTCTGGTGTATTTATTTCTGGCTTTCCTATGTGCCTCTCAATTTTCCTCTGTCCCGAGCTCTCTCTATTGTTCCCATGATACTTTGTTTCTCTTCAGTGCTTCTCTGCACTGCCTAGTGAATCAGAGATATACTTTCCCGTTCCCGTTCACCTCTGACTTGTGTGGGATGCACCTCCTCGTTGCGTAGTTGCATCTTCATATTTCTGAGTAATACCTTACACCATATCAGCTGTCGTCTCCCCTTCTAGTTCCCTCCCCACTAGACTTCACTCAAAAAATCCCTCACCTTACTGTAGTCTCCACGTCTGTAGTCTCTCACCTTACTGTAGTCTCTCACCTTACTGTAGTCTCCACGTCTGTAGTCTCCACGTCTGTAGTCTCCACCTTACTGTAGTCTCCACGTCTGTAGTCTTTCACCTTACTGTAGTCTCTCACTGCTAGAGTGCCAGGCGATGTGCCAACAACTATTGGCTCCAGCTCTGCTCCCAGATACAGACTGCAGCGAATACAGGCAATGTAAGGGGAATGTATGACGGCATCAAGCAGGCCCTCGGCCCAGTCCAGAGGAAGACCGCTCCTCTGAAATCTGCCACTGGCGAGGTGATTCAGGACCAGACACTGCAGCTGAAGCGTTGGGTCGAGCACTACTCTGAGCTATACGCCAGGGACAATGTGGTCACCGAAGACGCCCTGAGAGCCATTGAGTGTCTGCCTGTGTTAATGGAGCGCGACAGCGAACCAACCCTCGAAGAACTCAGCGATGCCCTAGACTCCCTTGCTTCTGGTAAAGCTCCTGGCAAAGATGGCATTCCTGCTGAGACCTTGAAGTGCTGCAGAGGTAGCCTGCTCATGGAGCTGCATGAAACTCTCTGCCTCTGCTGGGAAGAAGGAGAGGTGCCACAGGACATGAGGGATGCCAACATCGTCACGCTGTATAAGAATAAAGGTGACAGGGGCGACTGCAACAACTACCATGGAATCTCCCTCCTCAGTATTGTCGGAAAGCTGTTTGCTCGAGTCACATTGAAGAGGCTCCAAGTACTTGCAGAAAGAGCCTATCCAGAATCACAATACGGATTCAGAGCTGACAGGTCCACCATCGACATGGTCTTTTTCCTCAGACAACTGCAGGAGAAATGCAGGGAACAGTAGCAGCCACTCTTCGTAGCCTTCATAGATCTGACGAAGACCTTCGACCTTGTCAGTAGGGATGGCCTGTTCAAGATCCTCCCCAAAATCGGATGCCCACCCAGGCTCCTCAGCATCATCAGATCTTTCCATGAGAACATGAGGGGCACCGTGGTCTTTGATGGCCAAACATCAGACGCCTTTGACATCCGAAGTGGAGTAAAGCAGGGCTGCGTACTGGCTCCAACCCTATTCGGGATTTTCTTCGCAGTTATGCTGAGGCACGCCTTCGGATCTGTCACGGAAGGCATTTACCTCCGGACCAGGTCGGATGGAAAGCCCTTTAACTTCGCCAGGCTGAGTGCCAAGACAAAGGTTCGGCTGAGGTGTCTGCGCGACTTCCTTTTTGCCGACGACGCAGCAGTCACTGCCCACTCAGCCGAAGATCTCCAACGGCTCATGACCCGCTTCAGCGAGGCCTCTCAGGCTTTCGGACTGAGGAAAACCTGAAGCCTGAAGAAAACACAAGTCATGGGACAAGGAATGGACTCCCCACCTGACATCGGTATCTCCGATTCTAAACTGGAAGTCGTTCACGACTTCGTGTACCTGGGCTCCACAATCTCTGACTCCCTCTCTCTTGATACGGAGCTAAACAAACGCATCGGTAAAGCATCTACTACCATGTCCAGACTGACAAAGAGAGTGTGGGCCAAAAATAGGCTAACTGAGTATACTAAGATTCAGGTTTACAGAGCCTGTGTCCTGAGCACTCTCCTTTATGGCAGTGAGTCTTGGACACTCCGCGCCCGTCAGGAAAGACAGCTGAATGCCTACCACATGCGCTGCCTTCGACACATCTTGGACATCACCTGGCAGGACAAGGTGACAAACAACAACGTCTTGAGGAGAGCAAGAATCACTAGCATGTACACAATGCTGAAACAGAGACGAATGCGCTGGCTCGGGCACGTTATGCGAATGGGCGACGGCAGGATCCCCAAGGATCTCCTGTATGGAGAGCTGATGCAGGGAAAGCGTCCAACAGGCAAGCCCCAGCTGCAGTACAAAGACGTATGCAAGAGGGACCTGAAAGCCATGGACGTTGATCTTGCTATATGGGAGACACTGGCTGCAGACCGTTCAGCCTGGAGGCAGTCTGTTCAAAGTGGTCTCTCCAAGTTTGAGGAGTCACTTGCCAAGGAATCGGAGGCAAAGGGACAGAGAAGGAAAGCCGGTAGCCAGGAAGACAGACCAGAATCGGACTTCGTTTGTGCTCGGTGTGGGATGGACTGCCACTCTCGGATTGGCCTCATTAGTCACACCAGACGCTGCACCAGGATTGACAACTTGGACGCAACTCCATAGTCTCCCGAGACTAAGGATGCCTACTACTACTACTAGTCTCCACGTCTGTAGTCTCTCACCTTACTGTAGTCTCCACGTCTGTAGTCTCTCACCTTACTGTAGTATCCACGTCTGTAGTCTCTCACCTTACTGAAGTCTCCACGTCTGTAGTCTCTCACCTTACTGAAGTCTCCACGTCTGTAGTCTCTCACCTTACTGTAGTCTCCACGTCTGTAGTCTCTCACCTTACTGTAGTCTCCCCGTCTGTAGTCTTTCACCTTAGTGTAGTCTCCACGTCTGTAGTCTCCACGTCTGTAGTCTCTCACCTTACTGTAGTCTCCACGTCTGTAGTCTTTCACCTTAGTGTAGTCTCTCACCTTACTGTAGTCTCCACGTCTGTAGTCTCCACGTCTGTAGTCTCTCACCTTACTGAAGTCTCCACGTCTGTAGTCTCTCACCTTACTGAAGTCTCCACGTCTGTAGTCTTCACCTTCCTCAGCATCTCTTGTGGTCTATCCAATTCCTTTACCGTCATGTGTACTCAACACGTTAATGCAATGGTGGCTAGTTCCCCGGGGCGATTCATACTCTATCTTCTCAACAGGTGCCTCATTGTCCTGGGCTCCTGTGAACACCTGCTGGGCTCTTGTGGGCACCTGTCCCCGTGTGTGTAACCCTGTACTCACCTGCTGGGCATCTGTCCCCGTGTGTGTACCCCTGTACTCACCTGCTGGGCACCTGTCCCCGTGTGTGTACCCCTGTACTAACCTGCTGGGCACCTGTCCCCGTGTGTGTACCCCTGTACTAACCTGCTGGGCACCTGTCCCCGTGTGTGTGTACCCCTGTACTCACCTGCTGGGCACCTGTCCCCGTGTGTGTGTACCCCTGTACTTACCTGCTGGGCACCTGTCCCCGTGTGTGTGTACCCCTGTACTCACCTGCTGGGCACCTGTCCCCGTGTGTGTGTACCCCTGTACTAACCTGCTGGGCACCTGTCCCCGTGTGTGTACCCCTGTACTAACCTGCTGGGCACCTGTCCCCGTGTGTGTGTACCTCACCTGTACTCACCTGCTGGGCACCTGTCCCCGTGTGTGTGTACCCCTGTACTAACCTGCTGGGCACCTGTCCCCGTGTGTGTGTACCCCTGTACTAACCTGCTGGGCACCTGTCCCCGTGTGTGTGTACCCCTGTACTAACCTGCTGGGCACCTGTCCCCGTGTGTGTACCCCTGTACTAACCTGCTGGGCACCTGTCCCCGTGTGTGTACCCCTGTACTAACCTGCTGGGCACCTGTCCCCGTGTGTGTACCCCTGTACTAACCTGCTGGGCACCTGTCCCCGTGTGTGTACCCCTGTACTAACCTGCTGGGCACCTGTCCCCGTGTGTGTGTACCCCTGTACTAACCTGCTGGGCACCTGTCCCCGTGTGTGTGTACCCCTGTACTAACCTGCTGGGCACCTGTCCCCGTGTGTGTGTACCCCTGTACTAACCTGCTGGGCACCTGTCCCCGTGTGTGTGTACCCCTGTACTAACCTGCTGGGCACCTGTCCCCGTGTGTGTACCCCTGTACTAACCTGCTGGGCACCTGTCCCCGTGTGTGTACCCCTGTACTAACCTGCTGGGCACCTGTCCCCGTGTGTGTACCCCTGTACTAACCTGCTGGGCACCTGTCCCCGTGTGGTACCCCTGTACTCACCTGCTGGGCACCTGTCCCCGTGTGTGTACCCCTGTACTCACCTGCTGGGCACCTGTCCCCGTGTGTGTACCCCTGTACTCACCTGCTGGGCACCTGTCCCCGTGTGTGTACCCCTGTACTCACCTGCTGGGCACCTGTCCCCGTGTGTGTACCCCTGTACTCACCTGCTGGGCACCTGTCCCCGTGTGTGTACCCCTGTACTCACCTGCTGGGCACCTGTCCCCGTGTGTGTACCCCTGTACTCACCTGCTGGGCACCTGTCCCCGTGTGTGTACCCCTGTACTCACCTGCTGGGCACCTGTCCCCGTGTGTGTACCCCTGTACTAACCTGCTGGGCACCTGTCCCCGTGTGTGTGTACCCCTGTACTCACCTGCTGGGCACCTGTCCCCCCCTGTGTGGGCACCTGTACCCCTGTACTAACCTGCTGGTGTGTACCCCTGTACTAACCTGCTGGGCACCTGTCCCCGTGTGTGTGTACCCCTGTACTCACCTGCTGGGCACCTGTCCCCGTGTGTGTGTACCCCTGTACTCACCTGCTGGGCACCTGTCCCCGTGTGTGTGTACCCCTGCTGTACTGTACTAACCTGCTGGGCACCTGTCCCCGTGTGTGTGTACCCCTGTACTAACCTGCTGGGCACCTGTCCCCGTGTGTGTGTACCCCTGTACTAACCTGCTGGGCACCTGTCCCCGTGTGTGTGTACCCCTGTACTAACCTGCTGGGCACCTGTCCCCGTGTGTGTGTACCCCTGTACTAACCTGCTGGGCACCTGTCCCCGTGTGTGTGTACCCCTGTACTAACCTGCTGGGCACCTGTCCCCGTGTGTGTGTACCCCTGTACTAACCTGCTGGGCACCTGTCCCCGTGTGTGTGTACCCCTGTACTAACCTGCTGGGCACCTGTCCCCGTGTGTGTGTACCCCTGTACTAACCTGCTGGGCACCTGTCCCCGTGTGTGTGTACCCCTGTACTAACCTGCTGGGCACCTGTCCCCGTGTGTGTGTACCCCTGTACTAACCTGCTGGGCACCTGTCCCCGTGTGTGTGTACCCCTGTACTAACCTGCTGGGCACCTGTCCCCGTGTGTGTGTACCCCTGTACTAACCTGCTGGGCACCTGTCCCCGTGTGTGTGTACCCCTGTACTAACCTGCTGGGCACCTGTCCCCGTGTGTGTGTACCCCTGTACTAACCTGCTGGGCACCTGTCCCCGTGTGTGTGTACCCCTGTACTAACCTGCTGGGCACCTGTCCCCGTGTGTGTGTACCCCTGTACTAACCTGCTGGGCACCTGTCCCCGTGTGTGTACCCCTGTACTAACCTGCTGGGCACGTGTCCCCGTGTGTGTGTACCCCTGTACTAACCTGCTGGGCACCTGTCCCCGTGTGTGTGTACCCCTGTACTAACCTGCTGGGCACCTGTCCCCGTGTGTGTGTACCCCTGTACTAACCTGCTGGGCACCTGTCCCCGTGTGTGTACCCCTGTACTAACCTGCTGGACACCTGTCCCCGTGTGTGTGTACCCCTGTACTAACCTGCTGGGCACCTGTCCCCGTGTGTGTACCCCTGTACTAACCTGCTGGGCACCTGTCCCCGTGTGTGTGTACCCCTGTACTCACCTGCTGGGCACCTGTCCCCGTGTGTGTATACCCTGTACTAACCTGCTGGGCACCTGTCCCCGTGTGTGTGTACCCCTGTACTAACCTGCTGGGCACCTGTCCCCGTGTGTGTACCCCTGTACTCACCTGCTGGGCACCTGTCCCCGTGTGTGTATACCCCTGTACTAACCTGCTGGGCACCTGTCCCCGTGTGTGTGTACCCCTGTACTAACCTGCTGGGCATCTATTTATTCCTGTACATTTATTCAAAGAAAAATCTTATTTCCACAAACCTTTTTGCCAGATTTCTTTTCCCTGTCGTCGTCCTTGTCCTTGTCCGCCTGGCGCAGCCTCTCCCTGGCCAGGACCAACACATAGTCGTGCTGGTACGCGTCGTAGATCACTGAGAGGCCCACACTGGCGCCGAAGGTGCTGCTGGGAGGCTGGTCAGTCTGCTGCCCCACCGTCTGCATGCATCCATACATATATTTGTATTGTTAATAACGAATATAAATTTACTCTGTGCTTATATGTATATATATATATATATATATATATATATATATATATATATATATATATATATATATATATATCTACATTTGAGTGAGGTGGGAAGGGTGATGTGGCATTACATTTGAGTGAGGTGGGAAGGGTGATGTGGCATTAACACAAGACAGAACACTAGGGGATATTAATAGGGTATTAAAAGTATCAACACAAGACAGAACAGAAACAATGGGTATTGAATAGAAGTGTTTGTAGAAAGCCAATTGGTCCATATTTCTTGATGCTTCTATATTGGAGCGGAGTCTTGAGGTGGGTAGAATATAGTTGTGCAATAATTGGCTGTTGATTGCTGGTGTTGACTTCTTGATGTGTAGTGCCTCGCAAACGTCAAGCCGTCTGCTATCGCTGTATCTATCATCGATAGATACAGCGATAGCAGACGGCTTGACGTTTGCGAGGCACTACACATCAAGAAGTCAACACCAGCAATCAACAGCCAATTATTGCACAACTATATTCTACCCACCTCAAGACTCCGCTCCAATATAGAAGCATCAAGAAATATGGACCAATAGGCTTTCTACAAACACTTCTATTCAATACCCATTGTTTCTGTTCTGTCTTGTGTTGATACTTTTAATACCCTATTAATATCCCCTAGTGTTCTGTCTTGTGTTAATGCCACATCACCCTTCCCACCTCACTCAAATGTAATGCCACATCACCCTTCCCACCTCACTCAAATGTAGATATAAAATCAGGGAAACGCAAGTTCTAATCAGTTGTGTATTTGTGAAGTCTTTGAAAATATATATATATATATATATATATATATATATATATATATATATATATATATATATATATATATATATATATATATATGTCGTACCTAGTAGCCAGAACGCACTTCTCAGCCTACTATGCAAGGCCCGATTTGCCTAATAAGCCAAGTTTTCATGACTTAATTGTTTTTCGACTACCTAACCTACCTAACCTAACCTAACCTAACTTTTTCGGCTACCTAACCTAACCTAACCAATAAAGATAGGTTAGGTTAGGTTAGGTAGGGTTGGTTAGGTTCGGTCATATATCTACGTTAATTTTAACTCCAATTAAAAAAAATGTCCTCAAACATAATGAAATGGGTAGCTTTATCATTTCATGAGAAAAAATTAGAGAAAATATATTAATTAAGGAAAACTTGGCTTATTAGGCAAATTGGGCCTTGCATAGTAGGCTGAGAAGTGCGTTCTGGCTACTAGGTACGACATATATATATATATATATATATATATATATATATATATATATATATATATATATATATATATATATATATATATATATATATGTCGTACCTAGTAGCCAGAACTCACTTTTCAGCCTACTATTCAAGGCCCGATTTGCCTAATAAGCCTAGTTTTCCTGAATTAATGTATTTACTATATTTTTTTTCTTATGAATGATAAAGCAACCCTTTTCTCTATGTATGAGGTCAATTTTTTTTTATTGGAGTTAAAATTAACGTAGATATATGACCGAACCTAACCAACCCTACCTAACCTAACCTAACCTATATTTATAGGTAAGGTTAGGTTAGGTAGCCAAAAAAAGCTAGGTTAGGTTAGGTTAGGTAGGTTAGGTAGACGAAAAAACATTAATTCATGAAAACTTGGCTTATTAGGCAAATCGGGCCTTGAATAGTAGGCTGAGAAGTGCGTTCTGGCTATTAGGTACGACATATATATATATATATATATATATATATATATATATATATATATATATATATATATATATATATATATATATGTCGTACCTAATAGCCAGAACGCACTTCTCGGCCTACTGTCTAAGGCCCGATTTGCCTAATAAGCCAAGTTTTCCTGAATTAATATATTTTCTCTAACTTTTTTCTTATGAAATGATAAAGCTACCCATTACATTACGAATGAGGTCAATTTTTTTTTTATTGGAGTTAAAATTAACGTAGATATATGACCGAACCTAACCAACGCTACCTAACCTAACCTAACCTATCTTTATAGGTTAGGTTAGGTTAGGTAGCCGAAAATGTTAGGTTAGGTTAGGTTAGGTAGGTTAGGTAGACGAAAACAATTAATTCATGAAAACTTGGCTTATTAGGCAAATCGGGCCTTGAATAGTAGGCATAGAAGTGAGTTCTGGCTACTAGGTACGACATATATATATATATATATATATATATATATATATATATATATATATATATATATATATATATATATATATATATATATATATATATGTCGTACCTAGTAGCCAGAACTCACTTCTCAGCCTACTATTCAAGGCCCGATTTGCCTAATAAGCCAAGTTTTCCTGAATTAATATATTTACTATAATTTTTTTCTTATGAAATGATAAAGCAACCCTTTTCTCTATGTATGAGGTCTATTTCTTTTATTGGAGTTAAAATTAACGTAGATATATGACCGAACCTAACCAACCCTACCTAACCTAACCTAACCTATATTTATAGGTAAGGTTAGGTTAGGTAGCCAAAAAAAGCTAGGTTAGGTTAGGTTAGGTAGGTTAGGTAGACAAAAAAACATTAATTCATGAAAACTTGGCTTATTAGGCAAATCGGGGCTTGAATAGTAGGCTGATAAGTGCGTTCTGGCTACTAGGTACGACATATATATATATATATATATATATATATATGTCGTACCTAATAGCCAGAACGCACTTCTCAGCCTGCTATGCAATGCCAGATTTGCCTAATAAGCCAAGTTTTCCTGAATTAATATATTTTCTCTAATTTTTATCTTATGAAATGATAAAGCTACCCATTTCATTATATATGAGGTCAATGTTTTGTTATTAGAGTTAAAATTAACGTAGATATATGACCGAACCTAACCATCCCTACCTAACCTAACCTAACCTATCTTTATAGGTTAGGTTCGGTTAGGTAGCAGAAAAAGTTAGGTTAGGTCAGGTTAGGTTGGTTAGGTAGTCGAAAAACAAATAATTCATGAAAACTTGGCTTATTAGGCAAATTGGGCCTTGCATAGTAGGCTGAGAAGTGTGTTCTGGCTACTAGGTACGACATATATATATATATATATATATATATATATATATATATATATATATATATATATATATATATATATATATATATATAAATATATATATATATATATAATATAATATATATATATATATATATATATATTATATATATGTACATATATATATATATATATACATATATATATATATATATATATATATATATATATATATATATATATATATATAAATATATATATATATATATATATATATATAAATATGCGGAAATCCACAGAGAAATATGAAAGGATGTGAACGTTTCGGCGTGATTAAAGCCATTGTCAACACCAAACTGACTAGAGAAGAGAGAGGAAGGGTACAGGCCAACACCTGGACCTGACCAACCCATCACTAGGGGAAGAAATAACCAGAAACAGGTATAACTTAGAATGGTCAAAAAGGATTAAGCGGTCAGAGAATAAGGATGAAAGATTAAAGAAAAACCTCATGAAACACGATATATGAATATAAAATTGTTATGAGACATTGTAACCTTCCTTATCAGAGTTTTTTCATAAACTGTTGTGCAATATTATAACTAAAAAATGGATCAAGTTTGTACATACCAGTACTAATATTAAGAAGATTTGGACACTGACTGATTAGAGCAGACTCAATCAAATTCCGTTCCATGCAACCACCACGGTTGGTAATGCTTTTCGCCTCATTCCAGTTAATATTGTGATCACATAAACTCGTGTGCAGATACAATGCACTTGACGTTTGGGCAGTTCTAATACTATAAGCATGTTGTGACAACCGCGATTCTAAGGACTTTCCTGTTTGTCCAAGATACACAAAATCACAATTATTGCAGGGAATCGAATACACGCAACCTTCTGTACCAGGGGAGTTTTTTTATTAAATTGGACTTGATCGTACTACTAGTGAACACCATATTAATATTAAGTTTCTTAAAAACAGGAAACAGTTTTTCCTGTCCACTCGCATAAGGTACCACCAATGAGTTACTAATTTCTGGTTCGTGTTCGTGGCACACGTGTTCCTCACGTGTGCCCAAAGAATGAGGTGATTTGATAAAATGCTATGCCCAAGATTACCATCAGAGTGCCGGCGGGCTGATGGGCTAAATAACCTCGGCTACCATCAGTTTTTTGTCCGGTCGTGATGGTCAAGTGGATTAAGGCGTCCTGTACATACCAGTTGCGTTGCTCCTGGCAGTATGGGTTCGAGTCACTTCTGGGGTGTGAGTTTTTATATATATATATATATATATATATATATATATATATATATATATATATATATATATATATATATATATATATATTATTAAATATGACCGAAAAAGTAAGATTAATAATTCTAACACGAATTTTCTCAATCTTTCGTACATTACGCTTCACTGTTGGAGGTAAATCAAAAATCACTTCTCCAAAATTCATTTTTATTTCTAGTCTGACGCGACACGGCGCGTTTCGTAAATCTTATTACATTTTCAAAGACTTCACAAATACACAACTGATTAGAACTTGCGTTTCCCTGATTTATATCTACATTTGAGTGAGGTGGGAAGGGTGATGTGGCATTACATTTGAGTGAGGTGGAAGGGTGATGTGGCATTAACACAAGACAGAACACTAGGGGATATTAATAGGGTATTAAAAGTATCAACACAAGACAGAACAGAAACAATGGGTATTGAATAGAAGTGTTTGTAGAAAGCCTATTGGTCCATATTTCTTGATGCTTCTATATTGGAGCGGAGTCTTGAGGTGGGTAGAATATAGTTGTGCAGGGAAACACAATATAAATATATATAAATCAGGGAAACGCAAGTTCTAATCAGTTGTGTATTTGTGAAGTCTTTGAAAATGTAATAAGATTTACGAAACGTGCCGTGTCGCGTCAGACTAGAAATAAAAATGAATTTTGGAGAAGTGATTTTTGATTTACCTCCAACAGTGAAGCGTAATGTACGAAAGATTGAGAAAATTCGTGTTAGAATTATTAATCTTACTTTTTCGGTCATATTTAATAATATATGTCTACAGGAAAGACTGCTACCAAAATATACTAATATATATATATATATATATATATATATATATATATATATATATATATATATATATATATATATATATATATATATATATATATATATATATATACATAAGAAGGAAATTATAGGTTCCAGGCAGGACCGGCTACAAAACATCGCCACATCATTGCTGGATTCATGATGTGGGCGATGTTCTCCACTATGGGCTATCCCATTTGGACTGTTTGCAGTCATTTGGAAAAGTCGGTCGAGGATGAGAGTTGACAAGTGTCCCACTGACCGGCTCCTTCCGCGAAGGAAATAGCCGGTCCTTCCCGGAACCTATATAAGTTCCTTCTTATATATATGTATATATATATATATATATATATATATATATATATATATATATATATATATATATATATATATATATATATATATATATATATATATATATATATATATATATATATATATATATATATATATATTTATTTAAGTATATTTGGGTAGCAGTCTTTCCTGTAGACATATATTATTAAATATGACCGAAAAAGTAAGATTAATAATTCTAACATGAATTTTCTCGATCTTTCTTACGTTTCTTTTCACTGTTGATGGTAATTCAAAGATCAATTCTCCAAAATTCATTTTTATTTCTAGTCTAACGCGACACTTGAGCGCGTTTCGTAAAACTTATTACATTTTCAAAGACTTTAGTTTAAACACACACACACAACATTAACTGAATAGAGCTTAAACATCTTTCGAGTTTTTATACCTACATTTGGGTGAAGTGACATGTTACAATAGTTTTGGATGAGATGAAAATAAACTTTTAACACAAGACAGAACACGAAACAATGAAATACAAACAGGTATTAAAGGTAGGTAACTGCAGAAGGCCTATTTTTATTGGCCCATATTTCTTGATGCTTCTATATTGGAGCGGAGTCTTGAAGTGGGTAGAATATAGTTGTGCATTAAAAGGCTGTTGATTGCTGGTGTTGACTTCTTGATGTGTAGTGCCTCGCAGACGTCGAGCCGCCTGCTATCACTGTATCTATCGATGATTTCTGTGTTGTTTGCTAAGATTTCTCTGGTGATGGTTTGGTCAAAATACTCAGTATATAGGCAAGACAACAACATCTCTTTCCAGGCGTTTAACGATGCATAAGCAACAGGGCTCCATTAAGGAACATATAGCCTCTTCCCACAAAGTCTTTGAAAATGTAATAAGTTTTACGAAACGCGCTCAAATGTCACGTCAGACTAGAAATAAAAATGAATTTTGGAGAATATATATATATATATATATATATATATATATATATATATATATATATATATATATATATTCTCCAAAATTCATTTTTATTTCTAGTCTGACGTGACACTTGAGCGCGTTTCGTAAAACTTATTACATTTTCAAAGACTTTGTGGGAAGAGGCTATATGTTCCTTAATGGAGCCCTGTTGCTTATGCATCGTTAAATATATATATATATATATATATATATATATATATATATATATATATATATATATATATATATATATATATATATATATATATATGTATATGTAGATATATATATATATATATATATATATATATATATATATATATATATATATATATATATATATATATATATATATATATATATATATATATATATATATATATATATATATATATATATATATATATATACATACAAAACGCTATATAATATATATAATATAATATATACATAACACAAAACGTATCCTCATGAAGGGTTCGAATCCAGATATCTGGGCTCTTCATACACCTTTGTGTATCTAGTACCTTACCCACTACACAATACCGACCGTTCAAGTCAGTAGTAGATCACAGTGGGTCACAGTGGGCCACAGTGGGTCGCATTGGGTCACAGTGGGTCACAGTGTGTGGCAATGGGCCACAGTGAGTCATAGTGGTCCACAGTGGGTCACAGCGGGTCACAGTGGGCTACAGTGGGTCGCATTGTGTCACAGTGGGTCGCAGTGGGTCACAGTGTGTGGCAATGGGCCACAGTGAGTCACAGTGGTCCACAGTGGGTCACAGCGGGTCACAGTGAGCCACAGAGGTCTGCAGTTGGTCGCAGTGGGCCACAATTGTCATAGTGCCCCAAAGTGGGTCATAGTGAGTCACATACAGAGGGCCACAGTGGATCACAGTAGCCATTGTGGGTCACAGTGAGCCACAGTGAGCTACAGTGGGCCACAGTGGATCACAGTGTCCATTGTGCGTCACAGTGGGTCACAGTGGGTCACAGTGAGCCATAGTGGTCCGCAATGGGACACTGGGTCACAGTGGTCGTTGTGGGTCACAGTGAGCCACAGTGGGTCACAATGGGTCACATCGGTCACAGTGGGTCACAGTGGGTCGCAGTGGGTCACAGTATGTCGCAGTGGGCCACATTGGGTCCTAGTATGTCGCAGTGGGTCACAGTATGTCACAATGGGTCACAGTGGGCCACAGTATGTCATAGTGGGCCACAGTATGTCATAGTGGGCCACAGTGAGCCACAGTGGGTCACAGTGGGTCACAGTATGTCATAGTGGGTCACAGTGGTCGTTGTGGGTCACAGTGTTCGTTGTGGGTCACAGTGGTCATTGTGGGTTACAGTGGGCCACAGTATGTCATAGTGGATCAGAGAGAGTCACATTAGGTCACAGTGGGTCACAGAGAGTCACAGTGGGTCACAGAGAGTCACAGTTGGTCACAGTGGGTCACAGAGAGTCACAGTGGGTCACAGAGAGTCACAGTGGGTCACAGAGAGTCACAGTGGGTCACAGAGAGTCACAGTGGGTCACATAGAGTCACAGTAGGTCACCGTGGGTCACAGAGAGTCATAGTGGGTCACAGAGAGTCACAGTAGGTCACAGTGGGTCACAGAGAGTCACAGTGGGTCACAGAGAGTCACAGTGGGTCACAGAGAGTCACAGTGGGTCACAGAGAGTCACAGTGGTTCACAGAGAGTCACAGTGGGTCACAGAGAGTCACAGTGGGTCACAGAGAGTCACAGTGGGTCACAGAGAGTTACAGTGGGTCACAGAGAGTCACTGGGGGTCACAGAGAGTCACAGTGGGTCACAGAGTCACTGTGTGTCACAGAGAGTTACAGTGGGTCACAGAGAGTCACAGTGGGTCACAGAGAGTCACTGGGGGTCACAGAGAGTCACAGTGGGTCACAGTGGGTCACAGAGAGTCACAGTGGTTCACAGAGAGTCACAGTCGGTCACAGAGAGTCACAGTGGTTCACAGAGAGTCACAGTGGGTCACGGAGAGTCACTGGGGGTCACAGAGAGTCACAGTGGGTCACAGAGAGTCACTGTGGGCCACAGTGGGTCACAGAGAGTCACAGAGAGTCACAGTGGGTCACAGTGGTCCGCAGTGGGCCAGGTGTCTTCTTTTGTAATTTCATTTTCTATGTATGTTATGTAGGGAATGATGCAAAATCACTAATAAATATATTTAACTGATGATTTTCCCTTCAGAAAACATTCAAATCTAAGTAAGCAATCACAAATATTTTGATTTGCCCAACTTGTTTCACCAATCACGTTCTCTGGGCACTGGTCTCTATACTATATGTGACCTTCGTGAGGAAGTGTTGTGCTTCCTAACATATCATCTTTTTTCTTCTAAATTCGTTTGAATGGCAGTCAGCATTATAAACTAAAATTAATTACAATTTCACATTTTCTTTTTGTTTAACCAGGAAGGATAGACAACTATGAGTTCGTGTTAGACTCATCATTGTTCATAGCAGTTGGGCCGTTTATTCACTCACCAGCTGTTGTCACCTCGCACACTTCTCTCCTATTTAACTGTTAACAATGCAGGCACCATTCTTTTGTAATTTCTTTTTTTAATCACCCTTACCAGGGTTCAACTCCTGCACATGCCTCTCCAGATTCCCATTATCTGGTCCCAGTCGTAATTACTCCTCGCTGACACAAACAATATCATTTTTATTTTTATTTTCTTTCTTTCTATTGCCCGCGCGTTCATCTCACACCCCCGTTCATCCTCTTCTATCCCTGGCTTTCCCACTCTAGCCAAGGGACCACAAAGCCTGCCCCACCTTCTTAAGGATGGGACCTTTGCGGGCCCTAGCTAGCCCACCCTAGCTAGCCCACGCTGGCTAACCCACCCATTCCTACGGTGTTCATGACCTGGCTTACCTTCCTCGGGATGCGCAGAGTTTGAGAGACTCGTTCACTGAAGTTAAAGGGATTTGGTTGAGAGTCTAACTTGGCCAGTTGCTCGGCGGACATTATACTTCCATATAGCTCCTCCAGTTCGTGGCTCACGTCCTGCGGCTCGTGTTGCTGACTGTCTTGTTGCTGTTGCTGATAATGTGGCATATACTGCACTTGCTGCGGCTGCATCATGGCTTGAGGAAGGAGAGTGTTAAAATTGATGAGAATTATAAGACATAATATACACCGAATGACAAACTCTACGAATAGCCCAAGAATAATTATACAGAGCAATACACATCTGATAGGATATAAAGCACGTGAGGACAAACGCTCATGAAAACAAAGTTTAAAACTGGAACTTAACTAAACTTCAAGTTCCTCACGAGCATACATAAGCCAGTCAACAAATGTATTCTATAGAACAACTCTTTGAACTTAAGCCATGCAGTACAATACAGACTTGGGGAAATATCAAAATATTTATATAAATATTAATTTTATTGGGTTAAATTATTATTTACAATCAAATAAATGTTGTTGCTCTGAGATTTGCAGCAATATTTTCAACTCATTATATATCTATATAAATAAAAATGGAAATGTTCATTTGTTCAAAATCGCTACTCTCCGAAAGTTCTTCACCGATTGCCTTGAAATTTTCACACAACGTTCCATTCCCATTCGAGCAGATTTTATATACATACTATATAAGCAGAATTTGAGCGGAATTCTGTGTTGCGTTTCACTTACGAGATGGAGAACGATGGGAAGCTGCCCTTTCTAGATGTAACAGTCATGGAAAGGAGCAGAGGTTTCCACACTGCAGTCTACACTAAGGAAACAAACATAGGAATGTGCCTCAATGCCAACAGTGACTGCCCAGACAGGTACAAGAGGAGTGTTGTTAACGCTTATGTCGACCGTGCTCTCAGCCACAGCTCAGGATGGAAGCAAGTCGATGAAGAACTCTGTAGGGTACGGCAGGTCCTAGTCAACAACGGCTTCTCCAATGGTTTCGTTGAAGACATCATAAGAAGGAAAGTGAAACGCCATGCAACCTCTGAAGAGACAACTAACACAACACCTGTACCCCCCTATTAGACTATTTTACAGGAACTTCTTTTCCACAGCTCATAAAACGGAGGAAAGGGTCCTGAAAGATATTGTTAATAGAAACGTTATCCCTACAGACAAAAATCAGAAGATACAATTGACGATTTATTATATGTGAGGGGATGGGTCACCAGCTCACTTACAATAGTGCTCTTATGCCTGTAGGAGCCAGTACACTTGTTAAGTGCACTTGTTAAGTGGGCGGACTTAAGTTTAGTAACCAGCAACTGAAACATGTAGTGTTTGGGCTCATGTGAGAGCCCCAGTCATCAGCAGTCCAGAAATGTTACCCTGGCCGGAGTAGCACGTCTGTGGACAGTGTTAGAGCCGATAGCATCATCTCCTTGTATGGCATGGAGCGAGACTCGACTTTGCGCGGGAACAGCTAGGCCGCAGGCGTGGGGTGAGCTGTGGGCCTCCCGCGCTCGCTGGCCACTTTAGCCGTCGTCATGGAAACAGCCGCCATCTTAGTAAACATCTTGAGCCGCCATGTTGGTCGGCCATTTTGGAGCTGCCCTAGGGGCTATGCTACACCGTCGCTGATTGGATGAGAGGGGTAGGCCGCTGTATGCCTTCCTCTCATTGGTTATTTCGAGAAGGACGCGGGGATCGTCGATGTGAGCATCATTCTGAACCCAGCTGCCACTCTGTCAAGACGCTTCCCTGTACTCAATTCGGCCAAATTGAAGTATAGGGCGTCGTGGTGGCTGGACTACTCAACTGCTTCACCAACGACAGCGGTCGTCACAGAATCCGGCCGAAGTCGTCGCTTGGAGGGGAGAAAGACATTGTGTACAGTGGGTAGAGGTACAGTGATCTGGGATTGTGGGGTAATGTGCATACGAGCAGTAACAGACTCGTAGATCCCATACCAGTGATGATTAGACTTGCTAGTGCTCTGTAGCAGTCGATGGGAATGGGGAAATTCGTGTCAGGCAGATTTCCCATGTTTGTGTGAGACGCTATCGTTGTGCGCGTCACCTGGGTACGAACGCTTCACTTCACCGGTGGGTCGAGGGTGCGAACCGAGCCGTGTTGAGTGGGAGGGGTTCGAGTGTGCGCCAATTGTACGAAAAAATACCACGTAAGGTACTACCACCACCTACCGCTGCCGTGAGCGAGCCAGCCACCTGTAGCGGGGTGCCTGATGTATGGGAATGGTGTGTAAGCCGGCAGTATGAATGAGTAAGTACCTATGTGTGTATTTCTGGTGATCAGTTAGTCTCTAAAAGCTTGAATTCGAGGTCAAGTGTTCCGTCACATTGTCACGCAGCACCTGTGGAGGTGAAGTGGAGTGTGGATGAGGAGATAATCACCCTTGTTGTCATCTTCTGAGTCCAGAGGGACTTACGTCTGGTGTACACAGACGTACAGTGTGTGTGTGTGTGTGGGTACACACGGGAACAGAGTATACATAGATTAGCCAAGGACTGAGAGGATGTCCATGTAATAATTATATTATTCCATTGAGGTAAATAATCATTTTTGATCGTCCGTGGGACGGAGTGATATCATTTCCATGTGTGGTCTTGCAGGTGTGGAATTCCATCACTGAGTGCTTAGGTATGTGTAACGCCAGTGATTCCTGGCAATGATTATTGTGGAGTGTACCACAGTGTGGTCTTAATTTCTTGTATTGTTCCCAGGGCCGTGGCAAGTGTGATATATATATATATATATATATATATATATATATATATAATATATATATATATATATATATATATATATATATATATATATATATGTATTGTGGATTGCAGTATTAACGTAATTTTGGTAGAATTTGGTGAGTGACGAGGCTGGCTGGAGAGACCACCGTCAACACAATCACCACCATCCCCCTCACCACACACACGACCACCACCATCCCCCTCACCACACACACGACCACCACCATCCCCCTCACCACACACACGACCACCACCATCCCCCTCACCACACACACGACCACCACCATCCCCCTCACCACACACACGACCACCACCATCCCCCTCACCACACACACGACCACCACCATCCCCCTCACCACACACACGACCCACCACCATCCCCCTCACCACACACACGACCACCACCATCACCCCCTCACCACACACACGACCACCACCATCCCCCTCACCACACACACGACCACCACCATCCCCCTCACCATCACCACACACACGACCACACCATCACCCCCCCCTCACCACACACACGACCACCACCATCCCCCTCACCACACACACGACCACCACCATCCCGCTCACCACACACACACGACCACCACCTTACCCCTCACCACACACACGACCACCACCATCCCCCTCACCATACACACGACCACCACCATCCCCCTCACCATACACACGACCACCACCATCCCCCTCACCATACACACGACCACCACCATCCCCCTCACCATACACACGACCACCACCATCCCCCTCACCACCACCGACCACCAACAGTCTGCCCATCTCACCACACCACCACCACCACCACCACAGTCTGCCTCACCCCCCTCACCACCACCAACAGTCTGCCCATCACTCACACCACACGACCACCACCATCCCCCTCACCACACACACGACCAACCACCATCAGTCTCACCATCCACCTGACCACCACCATCTCACTCAACAATCTGACCATCCCCACCATCACCACTCACCATACACACAACAGTCTGCCCATCCCCCCTCACCATACACACAACAGTCTGCCCACCCCCCTCACACCACACCTCAGTCTGCACCATCCCCCCTCACCACACACACAGTCTGCACCATCCCACTCACCACCACCAACAGTCTGCACCAACCCCCTCACCATACACACAACAGTCTGCCCATCCCCCCCCCACAACCAACAGTCTGCCACCATCCCCCTCACCATACACCACAGTCTGCCCATCCCCCTCACCACCACCAACAGTCTGCACCATCCCTCTCACCACACACTCAACAGTCTGACCATCCCCCCTCACCAACACCCACACACCACAGTCTGCCCAGCCCACCCCTCACCATACACTCGACCACCAACAGTCTGACCATCCCCTCACCAAACACTCAACAGTCTGCCCATCCCCCTCACCACCACCACCACTAACAGTCTGACCATCCCCCTCACCACCACCAACAGTCTGCCACCATCCCCCCTCACCAAACACCACCAACAGTCTGACCATCCCCCTCACCACCACCACCACCAACAGTCTGCCCATCCCCCTCACCACCACCACCACCAACAGTCTGACCATCCCCCTCACCTACACACCAACAGTCTGCCCATCCCCCTCACACCACCACCACAACAGTCTGACCATCCCCCTCACCATACACACAACAGTCTGCCCATCCCCCTCACCATACACCAAGAACAGTCTGCCCATCCCCCTCACCACCACACACCACCAGTCTGCCCATCCCCCTCACCACACACTCGACCACCAACAGTCTGCCCATCCCCCTCCCCACCACCAACAGTCTGCCCATCCCCCTCACCATACACACGACCACCACCATCAGGAAGCGGTGATCAGTGCTAGAGTCACTGCTTATATATATCCTCATATATAATTACTAATTAAGGATTCCGATTGGTATTGGTCAGGTCGGTTTAAGTAGTCAATCATCGGTACTGGCGTTGATTACAGTGCTGGCCTTGACAAGCATGACAGGTTAAGGTGAAATGTCTTCACCTGTCACGCATGGCATGTCTTCTCCCTCACCAGGACTATGGATAGCATCTGATTGCTAATGAACCTTGAGTCGATATCTATGACCGACATATTTGTATAAATCTTTGATACATATATATTCCATCTGTCAGGAGATTAACACAACTCCACTTTTGATATATGTAAACATAGTGGGATACTTACCTTGACCCTGAGCTGTCTCTCGGGCCAAGGTCTGCAGCTCCAGGTCCTCTCTGTGTATGACCCTGGAGGGCAAGGTCAGAAGGTTGATGAGGAAGTCTCCAGCTGGTAAGGTTTGGTACTGGTTGCTCTTGAAGTCGTAGCACACCTCGGCCTCGAGCTGGGCGCTGCTGCTGCTCAGCCTGATCTCCACCTCGGGTCCCAGCACCTGCAGCTTCAAGGAGAAAGACGTTGTTAGTTAATGTCACCTTTGGCGATGACAAGCGCTGCTGCCTACTGCTGCATCTGGAGAGTGAAATTATTTTGTTTGAGTTTACTGGAAT
>NC_059581.1:26368506-26471787 GCF_020424385.1 Procambarus clarkii | reverse complement strand
TCTAACCCATTTGCCCTCTTCCAGCCATTGGGCAACTCTCCTGACATAAGTGATTCATTAAAGATCCTTGCCAGAGGCCTCTGCTGCCTCTTTTAGTATTCACGGTGATACTTTGTCTGGTCCAACCGCTTTAGTTGCATCCAGTGTTGTCAACTGTTTCATTACCTCCTCTGCTGTCACCTCTATGTTTTTCATCTAGGGTAATTTCTTCTAACAATGGGAACTGCTCAGGCTCGGTTGGGAACACTCCATGGAAACTGGCATTCAGTGCCTCGCAGATTTCCTTGTCACTCTCTGTATATGCTCCTTTTATTTTCCTTAGTCTTATCGCTTGGTCGATCTCTGACATTTTTCTTCTTATATGGCTGTGTAGTAATTTAGATGACTTTTTCACTTTGATCGCAATATCATTCTCATAATTTATTTCTAAATACTCTTCTTATGTTAATGTAATCGTTTCTAGCTCTGTAGCATCTGATCCTGTTGTCCTCTGTCCTTCGTCTTCTGTACGTCCTCCACTCTCTCCTGCTTCTCAATTTTCGCTTCATGACACTGTCTATTAAACCATGGGTTATTATATTCCCTCTTACTTTTTTCCTTTACTGTGGGTATCTCTCTTCGGCCTCCTGGCATTTCCGTATGACTAGGTCCATCATATCTTTTACTGTTTTTCCGCTAATTCCTTCCTCCCACTGCACTTCTCCCAGATCCTCCCTTTAGTCAACTCCCCTTTCCTGTAGTCAACTCCCCTTTCCTGTAGTCAACTCCCCTTTCCCAGACCTCTAGTCCCTTGGTCACAAGTTTGAGTTCCATCATGTAGTCAAAGACTAGGACACAATGGTCACTGGCTCCTAGTGGTATTTCATGTTCCAAATTCTCGATATCTTCTATGTTCTGGGTGAAAAGCAGGTCTAATAGGCTCGGTGCATCCCTCGTCTTTCCCTTGTGTTTTCCATCACATATTGTGTTAGTAAATTCCATGTCTATAACATCTACTAACTTTGCTCCCTACGTTTCAGTCCCCCACATGGGGATTCCCAATTTACCTCTCCATGATTTAGGTACTCCATGTCCAGCAGTTTCGCTCTCATTTTGTGAGCTGATGTTGCTGCCTTCTGTAGATCATCTGTACGTGCCTTGTTGTTGTCATCATACTCCTGCCTGGGCCTTCTACTATTTGGTGGGGGATTGTAGATTACCAAGATCACAATCTTCCTCCCATCTGCTGTCAGAGTTCCATGTATGAAGCTTGTGCTCTCATTGGTACCCCGATTTTACAGGTCTTTAAACTTACATTTCCGCTTTATTAGGAACGCCACTTCCCCTCCCTGTCTGTGTCCTTTCTTTTCTTATCACCTGGTACCCCTCAGGAAAGATTGCATCCGAGATGATGCAATGTTTTTTAGTTTCCACTCTTGCAACTATGTCAGAATCTGCCTCACTAACATTTTCTTTTATCTTTCCTGCTTTATTTGATATCCCCAACAGCCAAACCTTGAGACACTTCTTGAAAACTCTGGTAAAAGAGTTCACTCTTTCTCTGGGGATGTGGGAGGTGTCTGGTGGGCAAATGGGGTCTTGCCTGGGAGGCGAATGTGGTCTGGGCCTCTATAAAGGTAGGTAGGAAGGTCTGGGGTAGGAAGGTTTGGGTAGGTAGGTCTGGGGTAGGAAGGGCATACTGGGTCTGAAAATTAGAGAGGGTCTGAAAGGCATAGGGGAGTTGAAAGGTAGCATGAGGCTGAGAGTCAGATAGAGGGTGAGAGGTTGGGGGAGGGGAGGATAGTGGGGGTGTGGGGGGAAGAGGGGCGAATGGAGCATGGGTAGTGAGATTGGGAGAGAGGTTGTATTAGTCGGGGGGGGGGACTCAGGGGTAGGTGTGGGCATTGAACCAGAAGGGGGGAGGAGGGAGATGGAGGAAGGGGTGGGGGGGTCACAAGGTGAGGGGGGGGGGGTCATATGGGAGAAGGAGGGGCAGAGGAGGGGGTGAGGGTTGGGCGGGTTTTGGGGGTTGAGGGGGATGAGGGGGTCATTGGACGGTGGGATGAGTCAGATGGAATTGAATGCAATGGGGTCAGAAGGGAGGTTATCTTGAGACGATTTCGGGGCTTAGTGTCCCCGCGGAAGCAGCCAGTGACAGCTGACTAAATCCCAGGTACCTATTTACTGCTAGATAACAGGAGCATCAGGGTGAAAGAAACTCTGCCCATTGTTTCTCGCTGGCGCCCGGGATCGATCCCGGGACCACAGGATCACGCGTCCAGTGTTCTGTACGCTCAGCCACCGGCTCCCCCGAGGGACAGGGGAGTTGTTGGGGAGATAAGCAGGGGCGAGGGATGGGAGGGCTGATGTGGGATGTGACTTGGGAAGCAGTTGTGGGATGGGTAGCAAGGGTGGGATGGGTAACTACGCCCGAATGGGTAGTGTGTGTGTGTGTGTGTGTGTGTGTGTGTGTGTGTGTGTGTGTGTGTGTGTGTGTGTGTGGTGTGTGTGTGTGTGTGAGTGTGAGTGTGTGTGTGTGTGTGTGTGTGTGTGTGTGTGTGTGTGTGTGTGTGTGTGTGTGTGTGTGTGTGTGTGTGAGTGTGTGTGTGTGTGTGTGTGTGTGTGTGTGTGTGTGTGTGTGTGTGTGTGTGTGTGTGTGTGTGTGTGTGTGTGTGTGTGTGTGTGTGTAGTGTGTGTGTGTGTGTGAGTGTGTGTGAGTGTGTGTGTGTGTGTGTGTGTGTGTGTGTGTGTGTGTGTGTGTGTGTGTGTGTGTGTGTGTGTGTGTGTGTGTGTGTGTGTGTGTGTGTGAGTGTGTACTCACCTATATGTACTCACCTATATGTGCTTGCAGGATCGAGCATTGACTCTTGGATCCCGCCTTTCTAGCTATCGGTTGTTTACAGCAATGACTCCTGTCCCATTTCCCTATCATACCTAGTTTTAAAAGTATGAATAGTATTTGCTTCCACAACCTGTTCCCCAAGTGCATTCCATTTTTCTACTACTCTCACGCTAAAAGAAAACTTCCTAACATCTCCGTGACTCATCTGAGTTTCCAGTTTCCACCCATGTCCCCTCGTTCTGTTATTATTACGTGTGAACATTTCATCTATTTCCACTTTGTCAATTCCCCTGAGTATTTTATATGTCCCTATCATATCTCCTCTCTCCCTTCTTTTCTCTAGTGTCGTAAGGTTCAGTTCCTTCAGCCGCTCTTCATATCCCATCCCTCGTAGCTCTGGGACAATCTCTGCAGCCTGTTTAAGTCCTCTTGGAGGATCCTACAATCCTCGTCTGTCACAACTCTTCTCATTAATTTTGCGTCATCTGCACGTCATCGTCATGACGCGTCATCGTCATCTTGTGTGTGTGTGTGTGTGTGTGTGTGTGTGTGTGTGTGTGTGTGTGTGTGTGTGTGTGTGTGTGTGTGTGTGTGTGTGTGTGTGTGTGTGTGTGTGTGTGTGTGTGTGTGTGTGTGTGTGTGTGTGTGTGTGTGTGTGTGTGTGTCTGTGTGTGTGTGTTTTATTGACTTTCATTGCTCCCTTGGCCTATAAGAGTTCTTCTATTTCCAACAACAAAAGTTCAGGTAATACAGTTAGTACACAGTAATACATTTATTACATTTATATTACAATGTTGCTGTTGGTAGCATTAATACTTCGTTGTCCTTGTTATTTCGTATAAAGTAGTGCCCCTTGGAGGCTGGTGTAGATTACTAATGTTGTTAGCAGTGATAACCTGGTGTAGTTAATAGTGTTAATAACCATATTCTCAATTGTCCAAGAGCAATGTAACTTAGCTAATACTTAAGTGGTGATGGCAGAGCGCCAGTATGAGAGTGTTGGAAGGAGTGGTAAGGCACTCACTTTTAGAGATTTGCTCATTGCTGTCAAGTAGGCTTATACCCACCCCACAGGGCATCGTGGTGTCCAACAGGGCATGGAGGTGCCCCACAGAACATCGAGGCATCCCAAAGAGCATGGAGGAGTCCCACAAGATATCAAGGCATCCCACAGGGCATGGAGGTGCCCCACAGGGCATCGAGGCGGCCCACATGGCATCGAAGCGTCCCATAGGGAATGAAGGCGTCCCATAGGGCATGGAGGTGCCCCACAGGGCATTGAAGCGTTCCACAGTGTATGGAGGCGTCCAACATTGTATGGTAGTGTCCCACAGGGCATTGAAGCATTCCAAATGGAATAGAGGCATCCCACAGGACATCGGGGCGTCTCACAATGCATGGAGGCATCATACAGGATATCGAGGCATCCCACAAGGCATGGAGGCGTTTCACAGGGCATGGAGGCGTTTCACAGGGCATGGAGGCGTTTCACAAGGCATGGAGGCGTTTCACAGGGCATGGAGGCGTTTCACAGGGCATGGAGGCGTTTCACAAGGCATGGAGGCGTTTCACAAGGCATGGAGGCGTTTCACAGGGCATGGAGGCGTTCCACAGGGCATGGAGGCGTTTCACAAGGCATGGAGGCGTTTCACAAGGCATGGAGGCGTTTCACAAGGCATGGAAGCGCCCCACAGGGCATTAAGGCGTCCGGATGCTCACGCGATCTAGAAATTATTCACTGTGAACTTCCCCTATGATTAATTTTGCATCAAAGAATATCGTTCATATTTAAATTATTTAATGTTAGAAAACGCTGCTAATACTTTTTGCTGGTAGGGTCTACAGTAGCCATAATTAGGTTATCGCGTGAAGTAGACCTGAAAAACTAAATCTTTGGCTGCGCCAAACACTGTAATTTCATGGCAAGTTTACCAGGTATTCTTGTCAAGAAGGTTTACAACAGAGGTATACCAGGAAGGTTTACTATTGGGGTTTAATAGGAAGATTAACTAATGAGGCTTACTAATGAAGTGTACTTGGGATGTTTGCCAATGAAGTAGACTTAGGAGGCTTATCAGGGAGGTTTACCTTCGAAGTGTAATTGGAAGGTTTACCAGGGAGGTTTCACATGAAAGTTTTCTAATGAGGGGTAACAAAATGTTTCCCAGACGGGTTAATAATGAGGTTTACCAGGTAGGTTTACCAAGAGGTTTACCAAGGAATTATACCCAGACGGGTTAATAACGAAGTATACCCAGAACGGTTACTAATGAGGTTTACCAGGAGGCTAACTAATGAGGAGTAACAGGGAAGTTTACCAAGCATGCGTCATGCAAATCCCAATCATTCCCTTAACACCAGTATGAAACATTTGTATACGCGACACATGTGTTGTCCTCGTGTTACACAGAGCAAGATGGAGTCATATGTAACACAGAGCATGACGGAGCCACATGTTACACAGAGCATGATGGAGCCACATGTTACACAGAGCATGATGGAGCCACATGTTACACAGAGCATGATGGAGCCACATGTTACACAGAGCATGACGGAGCCACATGTTACACAGAGCATGATGGAGCCACATGTTACACAGAGCATGACGGAGCCACATGTTACACAGAGCATGATGGAGCCACATGTTACACAGAGCATGATGGAGCCACATGTTACACAGAGCATGATGGAGCCACATGTTACAGAGCATGACGGAGCCCCATGATGATGGAGCCACATGTTACACAGAGCATGATGGAGCCACATGTTACACAGAGCGTGATGGAGCCACATGTTACACAGAGCATGATGGAGCCACATGTTACACAGAGCATGATGGAGCCACATGTTACACAGAGCATGATGGAGCCACATGTTACACAGAGCATGATGGAGCCACATGTTACACAGAGCATGATGGAGCCACATGTTACACAGAGCATGATGGAGCCATGTTACATGTTTACACAGAGCATGATGGAGCCACATGTTACACAGAGCATGATGGAGCCACATGTTACACATGATGGAGCATGAGCATGGAGCCACATGTTACACAGAGCATGATGGAGCCACATGTTACACAGAGCATGACGGAGCCACATGTTACACAGAGCCTGATGGAGCCACATGTTACACAGAGCATGATGGAGCCACATGTTACACAGAGCATGATGGAGTCACATGTTACACAGAGCATGATGGAGCCACATGTTACATAGAGCATGACAGAGCGACATGTTACACAGAACGGTATGGAGCCACATGTTTCACACATCATGACAGAACCACATGTTACACAGAGCATGATGGAGCCGCATGTTACTGAGGAAATGACGGAACCACATGTTACACAGAGCATGATGGAGTCACATGTTATAGAGAGCATGATGAAGCCACATATTACATAGAGCATAATAGAGTCATATGTTACACAGAGCATGATGAAGCCACATGTTACATAGAGCATGATGGAGCAACATGTTTCACAGAGCATGATGGAGCCACATGTTACACAGAGCATGATGGAGCCACATGTTACACAGAGCATGATGGAACCACATGTTATGAAGAACATGATGAAGCCACATGTTACACAGAGCATGATGGAGCCACATGTTACACAGAGCATGATGGAGCCACATGTTACACAGAGCATGATGGAGCCACATGTTACACAGAGCATGACGGAGTCACATGTTACATAGAGGATGACGGAGCCACATGTTATAGAGCATGAAGGAGCCACATGTTACACAGAGCATGATGGAGCCACATGTTAAACAGACCATGATGGAGCCACATGTTACACAGAACATGATGGAACCACATGTTACACAGCGTGATGGAGACACATGTTACACAGTGTATGATGGAACAACATGTTTCACAAAGCATTATGGATCCACATGTTACATAGAACATGATGGAGCCGCATGTTACACAGAGCATGATGGAGCAATATGTTACATTGAGCATGATGGAACGACATGTTATATAGAGCATGACGGAGCCACAAGTTATATAGAGCAAGATGGAGTCACATGTTACAGAGAGTATGATGGAGCCTCATGTAAGATAGTTCATAATGGAGTCACATGTTATACAGAGCATGATGAAGCCATATGTTACGCATAGCATGATGGTGCCACATGTTACACAGAGCATGATGGAGCTACATGTTACACAAAGCATGATGGATTCATATGTTACATAGAGCAAGATGGAGTCACATGTTACACAGAGTATGATGGATCCACATGTTACACAGAGCATGATAGAGCCTTATGTTGCACAGAGCATGATGGAGCCACAAGTTACACAGAGCATGATGGATCCACATGATACACAGAACATGAAGGAGCCACATGTTGCACAAACCCTGATGTAGACACATGTTAAACAGAGCAAGATGGAGCCACATGTTATAGAGTATGATGGATCCACTTGTTACACAGAGCATGATGGGGCCTTACGTTGCACAGAGCATGATGGAACCACATGTGACACAGAGCATGACGGAGCCACATCTTACACAGAGCAGGATGGAGCCACATGTTACACAGAGCATGACGGAGCCACATGTTACACAGAGCATGACGGAGCCACATGTTACACAGAGCATGATGGAGCCACATGTTACACAGAGCATGATGGAGCAATATGTTACAGAGCATGATGGAACGTCATGTTATATAGAGCATGACGGAGCATGAGCAAGATGGAGCCACATCTTACACAGAGCAGGATGGAGCCACAGGTTACACAGAGCATGACGGAGCCACATGTTACACAGAGCAGGATGGAGCCACATGTTACACAGAGCATGAAGGAGCCACATGTTACATAGAACATGATGGAGCCACATGTTACACAGAGCATGATGGAGCCAAATGTTACACAGAGCATGATGGAGCCCACTGTTACACAGAGCATGACGGAGCCACATGTTACATAGAGCATGATGGAGCCACATGTTACACAGAGCATGATGGAGCCAAATGTAACACAGAGCATGATGGAGCCACATGTTATGCAGAGCATGATGAAGCCCCAAGTTACACAGAGCATGATGGAGCCGCCTGTTACACAGAGCATGATGGAGCCACATGTTACAAAGAGCATGACGGAGCCACATGTTACACAGAGCCTGATGGAGCCACATGTTACACAGAGCATGATGGAGCCACATGTTACACAAAGCATGATGGAGCCACATGTTATGCAGAGCATGATGAAGCCCCAAGTTACACAGAGCATGATGGAGTCACATCTTACACAGAACATGATGGAGCCACATGTTACACAGAGCATGACGTAGCCAGATGTTACAAAGAATATGATGGAGCCACATGTTACGTAGAGCATAATGGAGTCACATGTTACACAGAGCTTGATGAAGCCACATGTTACATAGATCATGATTGAACAACATGTTTTACAGAGTATGACGGAGCCACATGTTACACTGAGTATGATGGAGCCACATGTCATGTGTTGCACAGAGCATGATAGGGACACATGTTACACAGGACATGATGGAGTCACAGCATGATGAAGCCACATGTTACACTGAGTATGACGGAGCCACATGTTACACTGAGTATGATGGAGCCACATGTCACACGTAACATGGCGAAGCCACATGTTGCACAGAGCATGATAGGGACACATGTTACACAGGACATGATGGAGTCACATGTTACACAGAGACAGATGGAGCCTTATGTAGCACAGCATGATGAAGCCACATGTTACACTGAGTATGACGGAGCCACGTGTTACACTGAGTATGATGGAGCCACGTGTTACACTGAGTATGACGGAGCCACGTGTTACACTGAGTATGACGGAGCCACGTGTTACACTGAGTATGATGGAGCCACGTGTTACACTGAGTATGACGGAGCCACGTGTTACACTGAGTATGACGGAGCCACGTGTTACACTGAGTATGATGGAGCCACGTGTTACACTGAGTATGACGGAGCCACGTGTTACACTGAGTATGACGGAGCCACGTGTTACACTGAGTATGATGGAGCCACGTGTTACACTGAGTATGATGGAGCCACGTGTTACACTGAGTATGACGGAGCCACGTGTTACACTGAGTATGACGGAGCCACGTGTTACACTGAGTATGATGGAGCCACGTGTTACACTGAGTATGACGGAGCCACGTGTTACACTGAGTATGACGGAGCCACGTGTTACACTGAGTATGATGGAGCCACGTGTTACACTGAGTATGATGGAGCCACGTGTTACACTGAGTATGATGGAGCCACGTGTTACACTGAGTATGACGGAGCCACGTGTTACACTGAGTATGACGGAGCCACGTGTTACACTGAGTATGACGGAGCCACGTGTTACACTGAGTATGATGGAGCCACGTGTTACACTGAGTATGACGGAGCCACGTGTTACACTGAGTATGACGGAGCCACGTGTTACACTGAGTATGACGGAGCCACGTGTTACACTGAGTATGATGGAGCCACTTCATACACAGAGGATGTGTGGAGCTACATGTTACTAAGAGTATGATGGAGCCACATGTTACATAGAGCTCGAGAGGGCCACATGTTTCACAGAGCATGATGGAGTCACATGTTACACAGAGCATGATGGAGCCACATGTTACATAGAGTATGATGGAGCAACATGTTACATTAAACATAATGGAGCCACAATTTACAGAGGGAGAGCGTGTACACAGTACTTGAGAGGGAGAGAGGCTTGTACATTCAGATCTATCAATACAACTTCAAATCTATCAATACATCTTCAAATCTATCAATACACCTTCAGTTCTATCAATACACCTTCTGATCTATCAATACACTTTCAGATCTATCAATACACCTTCTGATCTATCAATACACTTTCAGATCTATCAATACACCTTCTGATCTATCAATAGACCTTCAGGTCGCTCAATACACCTTCAGATCTATAAATACACCTTCTGATCTATCAATACACCTTCTGATCTGTCAATAGACCTTCTGATCTATCAATACACCTTCTGATCTGTCAATAGACCTTCAGATCTATCTATACACCTTCAGATCTATCAATACGTCTTCTGATCTATCAATACACCTTCTGATCTATCAATACACCTTCTGATCTATCAATACACCTTATGACCTATGAATACACCTTCTGATCTATCAATACACCATCTGATCTATCAGTTCACCTTATGATCTATCAATACACCTTCTGATCTACCAATACACCTTCTGATCTACCAATACACCTTCTGATCTATCAATACACCTTCTGATCTATCAATACACCTTCTGATCTATCAATACACCATCTGATCTATCAGTTCACCTTATGATCTATCAATACACCTTCTGATCTACCAATACACCTTCTGATCTATCAATACACCTTCTGATCTATCAATACACCTTCTGATCTACCAATACACCTTCTGATCTATCAATACACCTTCTGATCTATCAATACACCTTCTGATCTATCAATACACCTTCTGATCTACCAATACACCTTCTGATCTATCAATACACCTTCTGATCTACCAATACACCTTCTGATCTATCAATACACCTTCTGATCTACCAATACACCTTCTGATCTATCAATACACCTTCTGATGCATCAATATATCTTCTGATGTCTCACTATACCTGGTGATCTAACATTACACATAATACATACAAGTAGCCTGTCATTATACCTGTGACCTATTAAGAGTGTAATACATGCACACTATATGTGGGCAAAGGTTTTGTCTACATTATATGTGTACCCTTAACTAGACCATATTTTCCAGAGGTATAAATGTGGATCCATCTATAACGGCCCAGAATGTCTTGTGGAATCGACGTGAGATCATTTAATGCTCTGAAATTAAGCCGGAAGAAAGAATTCAATACTAGTCTGATTTTTTACATTTGTGAAAGTTGTATACCTGCTTGGTACGTGCTTGATGGGATTCTGGGAGTTCTTCTACTTCCCAAGCAGGCCCGAGGCTGGCTTGACTTGGGTGGGTTTGGTCCAACAGGCTGTTGCTTGTAGCGGCATGCATACCTTGCCTTGAGGTTACCTTGAGGTGCTTCCGGGGCTTAACGTCCCCGCGGCCCGGTCGTCGACCAGGCCTCCTGGTTGCCGGACTGATCAACCAGGCTGTTTGACGCGGCTGCTCGCAGCCTGACGTATGAGTCACAGCCTGGTTGATCAGATATCCTTTGGAGGTGCTTATCCAGTTCTCTCTTGAACACTGTGAGGGGTCGGCCAGTTATGCCCCTTATGTGTAGCGGAAGCGTGTTGAACAGTCTCGGGCCTCTGATGTTGATAGTTCTCTCTTGAACACTGTGAGGGGTCGGCCAGTTATGCCCCTTATGTGTAGTGGAAGCGTGTTGAACAGTCTCGGGCCTCTGATGTTGATAGTTCTCTCTTGAACACTGTGAGGGGTCGGCCAGTTATGTCCCTTATGTGTAGCGGAAGCGTGTTGAACAGTCTCGGGCCTCTGATGTTGATAGTTCTCTCTTGAACACTGTGAGGGGTCGGCCAGTTATGTCCCTTATGTGTAGCGGAAGCGTGTTGAACAGTCTCGGGCCTCTGATGTTGATAGAGTTCTCTCTCAGAGTACCTGTTACACAGGTATGTGCATGTGCAGGCCCACATATCCACCACAGCCCGGTTGGTCCAGCACTTCTTGAAGAAAACTATCTAGTTTTCTCTTGAAGATGTCCACGGTTGTTCCGGCAATATTTCTTATGTTCGCTGGGAGAACGCTGAACAACCGCGGACCTCTGATGTTTATACAGTGTTCTCTGATTGTGCCTATGACACCCCTGCTCTTCACTGGTTCTATTCTGCAATTTCTTCCATATCGTTTACTACAGTAAGTTGTTATTTTACTGTGTAGATTTGGAACCTGGCCCTCCAGTATTTTCCACGTGAGTATTATTTGATGTTTCTTACTTCTCCTTACTAGCGAGTACATCTGGAGAGCTTTGAGACAATCTCAATAATTTAGGTGCTTTATCGCGTCTATGTATGCCGTATATGTTCTCTGTATTCCCTCCATTTCAGCAATCTCTTTTGCTCTGAAGGGGGAAGTGAGTACTGAGCAGTACTCAAGATGGGACAGCACAGGTGATTTGAATAGTGCAACCATTGTGAGGGAATCCCTGGATTTGAAAGTTCTCGTAATTCATCCTATCATTTTTCTGGCTGATGCAATATTTGTTTGGCTATGCGCCTAAACGTTAGGTCTTCAGACATCATTATTCCCAAATCCTGGACATGCTGCTTTCCTACAATGGGTAGGTTTGATTGTGTTTTGTACCCCGTGTTGCTTAAATATCTTCATTTTTACCGTACCAGAGTACCCGGAATTTATCACTGTTAAACATATTGTTATTTTCTTCTGCCCGATTGAAAACTTTATTAATATTTGCTTGTAGCTTTTCAATGTCTTCAGCAGAGATCATTTTCATGCTGATTTTTGTGTCATCTGCAGAGGATGATAGGAAGCTGTGACTTGTATTTTTGTCTATATCTGATATGAGAATAAGGAAAAGCAGTGATGCAAGGACTGTACCCTGAGGTGCATAGCTTTTAACTGCTCTTTCACTCGATTTTATATGGTTGACTGTTATTATTTGTGTTCTGTTCACCGTCCTACTTTACCAGTTATTCCAAATGACCTCCTTTTGTGTGCTATCACTCCATGGTCACATTTATCAAATGCCTTTGCGAAGCCCGTGTATACCACTTCTGTATTCTGTGTTTCTCTTCTTCTAATGTGACTTTGTCGTAATGGTCAAGTAGCTGTGAGAGGCATGATCTTCCCGCTCTAAATCCCTGTTGGCCGGGGTTGTAAAGGCCATTGGTCTCCATGTAGCTGGTGACCTGACTCCTGATCACTCTCTCAAATACTTTTATTATGTAGGACGTTAGTGCAGCTGGTCTAAAATTCTTAGCAATGTTTTGCTCCCTTTCTTGTGTAGAGGAGCTATGTCTGCTGATTTAAGTGCATCTTGTATCTCCCCCGTGTCCAAGCTCTTCCTCCACACTTATATTTACAGGGGTTTGGATATCACGCATTAAGAAGTTGTCCGGATCTTCCACTTTCATGATTGGAGTGCTAAACATGTCCTCATACTGTTTTTTTTTTTTTTAGGATTTCACTAATTTATTTGTCATCCTCAGAATATGACCCTTCACTCGAACGAATAGGTCCAATACTGGCAGTGATTTTTGCTTTTGATTTAGCATACATGAAGAAATATTTTGGGTTTTCTTTATTTCTTGAATTGCTTTCTGTTCTAGTTGCTTTTCTTAAATCTGATATGAATGCTTCAGTCTCCGCTCGCTGTCTTCAATCTCAACGTTTCAACGATTCCTTCTTTGTTTGTAAAGCTGTGTCTGCTTAAGCATTTTCGTCATTTTTAAACCAGCTCCCCGACTCAATACTAAGTAAACCAGCTCCCCGACTCAATACTAAGTAAACCAGCTCCCCGACTCAATACTAAGTAAACCAGCTCCCCGACTCAATACTAAGTAAACCAGCTCCCCGACTCAATACTACGACTCAATACTAAGTAAACCAGCTCCCCGACTCAATACTAAGTAAACCAGCTCCCCGACTCAATACTAAGTAAACCAGCTCCCCGACTCAATACTAAGTAAACCAGCTCCCCGACTCAATACTAAGTAAACCAGCTCCCCGACTCAATACTAAGTAAACCAACTCCCCGACTCAATACTAAGTAAACCAACTCCCCGACTCAATACTAAGTAAACCAGCTCCCCGACTCAATACTAAGTAAACCAGCTCCCTGAATCAATAGAAAGTAAACCAGCTTCCCTAGCTTACTACTAGGTAATCCAATTCCAGGCACATTACTAAGTAAACCGCTTCTCTACATTATTAATAAGTAAACCAGTTTCATTTATTATTATTAGGTAAACAGGTGCCTAATCTTACTAATAGGTAAACCTTATTAAAATGTATGATTAGGTTTCCTAGCTTACCACTAAAAAAACAAGTTCCCTACCTAATCATTAAGTAAACCAATACTCTAGTTTACTGGTAAGTAAACCAATAACTTTCCTTTCTGATAAGTAGACTAACCTATCTAAGTAACGAGCATCCTAGCTTATTGCTGAGTAAATCAGTTCTCTAGCTTACTTCTTAGTAAACCATTATCCTAGTTTACTTATAAGTAAACCATTCCCCTTCACTCCTGCTATTTACACTTATCCCTTAATTTATTACAATGTAAATAACATAATGCGTAACTTACCTGTCCAGGGTCGAAATTGTCCCGTTTCCTGAGTCGTGCTCGGGACGACATGACGACTCTCTAACCCTTGATGGGGTCGTCCTAGATGACTTCCAGCGTTGAGGAAATAGTTCACTTCATGCAAGCTTATTTACACTGTTTCGGCGTTAAGGAACAAGTTCACTTCATGCAAGCTTATTTACACTGTTTCGGCGTTAAGGAAATAGTTCACTTCATTCAAGCTTATTTACACTGTTTCAAGGTTAATGTACAAGTTCACTTCATTCAAGTTTATTTACACTGTTTCGGCGTTAAGGAAATAGTTCACGTCAATTAAGCTTATTGACACTGTTCCAATGTTACCAATTAGTTCGAACACGCGAGCCAGCTTGAGCTGCTACAGGCAGGGATCAATACTGTAGGTGTGGGTCAGGTGGAACACAAGGATGGCAACACTGCTCAGTCGAACTGGTGATGTTTCCATTACCCTGGGCTCTAGGAGACTCGAACCCTGGACCCCACACGCATGTGAGGCTGAAGCCCTATCGACCACGTCGATATTTATAGTAAGTCTATTTCCAAGGAAGTGTTGGTCATGTTAGTCTCTTCCCCAGTGGTGATGGTGCCACTTTACCTGACCCTCTGGCAGGCACTGGTCCAGTGCTCAACTTGCACAGTTCCCCCTTCTTCTTCCTCACTAATTACACATGTCGCGTCTACATTTTTGCCACTTGAAGACTGACGTTGCGTGATTATTGTGGTAAAGTTGCTTCGGCTCTATTTGTGAAACAACAAATGACGATAATATTATTTGGTTACCGTTAAATATAGCTTTCCTGGACATATATTTTTTGGGTATCATTATATTAATATTTAGAAGGTCGTACGATAGACCACAGTTGTAGGTAATCGTAAGACGTGTCCGTGGTCACTAAGAGGTACTCAGTCACAATTAAACATGTGTTGTCCTCGCAGAGAACAACTCACAATAACAAGGCCCCAAGCACATAACTCAACCCTCTCATGACATGAATTGGTGAAACACGAGGTGAGGCGACCCAGAGCTACAGCTCCATTCCTGTGCCAGGTTAGTCCACTACGGGCTCACCATGGCCCGCAGTGGTGCTACTGGGAACGTCTTGTTCCATGTAGCTGACTCTAAAACAACAACGAAGCAACCATGAAGCATCTATCCAGAGATCATCAGTATCAGTGCCTGGTGCTAGTGATGGCTCCAAACAGCCGCCACTTACGGGCTATTCATGCCCGTGCCACCTCTGGGGAGGCATAATCTTCATCAATCGAGGCAAGAGAAAGTGGAAGAGTAAGCCATGAAAACCGAACCATTGGAAAAGCTATACAAAGTAAGCATAGAAGGGGAACTAATACGAAAATTAATTAAAGAAAATGAGAAAAAACTAAATTCGAGGCAGGAAGTTATAGGAACAAAAGAATTAAGAGAGCACAGAGGCGCGGGAAGCTGAGAGATCACGCATGCAAGCGTCTAAGCTTAGAAAAGAGCAGCGGCACCATCTACTGCATGAATGATGTAGATTTGGACAAACTGAGTTGTAAATGAGACTCTAGTGGTCATGACTGGCTGTGATCCGGGAGCAAAGTAGAGAGAATGATGGGGTCCATAGCTAGGAGCGTCAGCACTAAACACACATATGTAGTCGTGCTATACTTGCCCTGGTAAGGTCCCTCCGACACTACCTCCATCACGGTCAACACTACAGAGTGGACATCGACCCAGTAGAAGACGCCCTGAATGGTCGTTGGTGTCCCTTACGAGGACTGGCTAAGGGATCTCGCGGCCTACATTCCCCTGAGATGCGCAGGGTGACGTGAGACCTGATTAAAATCAGTAAGTAGATGAGAAGTACGAACAGCGGAGATATGACCAGGGTCTTGAACGTATCAGACCAGTTAACAATGGCTATAACCTGAAGAAGTTCATGTTCAGAAAAGATATAATGGAAGTACTAATTTGGTAACAGGGTGGTAGAGGATAGGGATAGATTATCGTCCATCATCACAGAAGTCAATTTTACAGCAAGCTTTAACAATAGGCTGGACAAATACAATAGGGAACGGGGCTGGATCAAGGTGGTCCAACACGCCCCTTGTGGGGACTTATGTTTTTCATGTTCTAATGTCTCTCAAACTAGTGACTTATTCTCTGGTTAACAAACTGGCAGACGCTTAGGTCAGAGCCAGGCTGAAGGAGCAAATAAAACTCCTTATGGAGCATAAGGAGTTAGTAAGAAACATAAGGTAGGAAGGTATAGAAGAGAGACATAAGTACACTTATGAAGGCCGCTGACCAGCAGTGAGCAGAACAGGAACAAGGCTCACGGCGACACACTTGCCTTCAAGAAGAAGGTGGCCGAGACGTTGAACCAATTCTCTGCGTCTCAGGTGACTATATGTGGGACCTCAGACAAAAAGTTGTCCATCACAACAATAAACGTCAAATATTATGGCTGACGGCGACTCCCACGAGCGTTACATTATCAGTTCCTTCCACTTGCTAAACACCTGCTCGTATGGGGCTGAGCTGACGGTCTTGTGTCCTCCACATGTGCCTCACATTTACTATTGTCATCTGCCTCAAGTATCATTAACTGAGAGGACTATAATAGATGAGATAATTACCTCTTGCAAATATGTGTTTAGAGTGTCTTATCAACCTGTATTGATCCGAGTCATTTGTTAACGAATCTACAAGTATTGCTCTCCAGACTTTTATTTTAACAGACTATTCAAGCTTATGGTTCGCAATTTGCATTAATTGTTCAGTCCCCCATGCTTGGATATTAGAACTATCTAAGCAGCCATCAATGCAACATGAATAACATCAGCAAGATTGATTTACTAACATACTGTAGCTTCCTTACTGGATATCTTGCTGCCTTTGTTGAATATCCCTCTGCTTCACATCCTTGGCTGATGCCTTACACTCCGTACGGCGGCCACTCTCCCCCTCACCCTGTCAATCTTTGGCCTCAGCACTGGAAAGATTTCGTACAGGGTTTGAGGTGAGGTCACGACATGCGCCTTTTTTGACCCCGAGAATAATCCACAAGCTACAGTAGGGCAGAGAGACATTTACCCTTGACAAGCGCAA
Organism: Procambarus clarkii; assembly: GCF_020424385.1. Classification (NCBI taxonomy): domain Eukaryota; kingdom Metazoa; phylum Arthropoda; class Malacostraca; order Decapoda; family Cambaridae; genus Procambarus; species Procambarus clarkii. Next base: position 26,454,557 of record NC_059581.1, on the reverse strand, counting down.
GCCTCACCTAACAGTTTACTGTTCTTATTTACTCTCACACAATGTTTCCCACGTATTTCCACGTATTTACTAGTGTTTCCCTACTGGAGGACATCAACAATATTGATGTCCTCTGCTGGTTTCATAATGTAAGGTTGAAGAAAGCAGACGTCCAACATTTCAATTAATTCCTTTTGCTCTGTATTCCCCCATTTTTATTGGTCTCGTTTATTCTATTTAAATTAAAGTAACTTCAAATGTGAACAATATTAGACGTAGATGTTTTAGATACAGCTGCCCACATATGCCTTTCTGCTACTGGGTCGAGGTTTGGGTGCCTGCCTCAGCTTGCATTACTACGTTATCATTATATATATTAATCTCAATCTAAACACTTTCAGTTTGAGACTGTTTTGATTCTGTGCTTGACTATTAATATGAATTTTTCTCTAATATAATTGGTACTTCCATCTCGCACGTCTAAGTTGTCTATCAGAGTGAAACATAATTAGGAGAATTACATGATTAGTTTATATACGTTTGATAAGAAAGCGTGTTTGCATGTTTAAGGTAAATGTAGATAATGTATCAGCTTTGAATATAATATGTTTGCTATTATATTATCTGGCAGACGTAAGAGTATTTGGTACTTCTAAGTTGTTTAGATGCACTATGTTGATATGTTGTCTAGTATGTTATAGAGCTACGATGTTACATTTTGTACTCAGGATTGAATGTTGGCCATTAAGGACAGTATAGGAGGTTTGGGTAACAGTCTGCTGAACAGTACGAACAGTTTACCAAGCCAGCATGGCGGCAAATGGCGCGCTCTCTGCCACGGGGCGTCCTGGTGGCTGGACCTGGCTGCTGAGACCTTCTCCTCTGGTCAAGTATCCTTCATACATAACGTAATATTTACTGGCGTAAATACTCTAGTTAAGTACTTGATCCATCATTCTATTCTGGTTATAAGGTGATGTGTGCTACATTAGCTGGCACATGTGGATCCTGTAAGCTGGGCTCCAGACACATGAGGTGCAGCCCCAATGTTAAGGTCTTCGGTGAGGTTTGTGCTGCCCCTTTAGGGATCCTAGGCTTACCACTAACATCCAATGTACACCTCATCTCCTGTCTCTAGGTCGAGTCAGAGATTTAACGTAACGTAGGATATGGTAGAACATTTTGTTGATGTTACTTGGGGCATTAATTAACCAATAAATAATGCAAGCTTGAACTAGAGTTTAGCTCCTCCCTCGCCTAGAGTTAGGCAGTCATTTCCTAGAGAATTGAGTTCTTATTTTTATTTTTAGCAGCTCAGTCTCCAGGAGACCGGGCCTTGCCCGACTTCTCAAAGAGATATTCTCAGTTAGCAGTCATGACGGATTTCATTTACAAGCCTCAGACCCAGAGACGCTTCAAAATGTCACGCGACCAAAGATCACATTCACTCCAAACATCTACCAAATTTGGCCGAGAGGATCTCGGCCAAATACGACAGGTTTACCAGCAAAGTTCCGTCGTTGATGCAACCTGTCAAATGTATTCTTCTTATATATAATTAGGTGATGTAGATTAAGAAGAAAGGAGAAAAGTAGAATCAATAGAAAAGTAGATTAAATTTTTAGTTCCATGAGCTGTTCAAGAACCTTTTTAGCCCTGAACTTGTTCAACTTAACAAACCGAACAAAGTCAACGATCACCGTTTATCCCCTTTCAGTTGTAAACTTTTAGAAGGCTGGTTTTCATGAAGAAACAGTGAAATACTATATCATGATTTTTCTTCAGAGACTCAAGTGATAAATCCCACTTGAAATGCGACCAGAGAGAACTGTATAGCACACAGCAGAACATGGTGAGGACAGCATGAGGAGAAAGTACCAAGCCACTACCTTGAGGTTACCTTGAGCTGATTTCGGGGCTTAGCGTCCCCGAGGCCCGGTCGTCGTCCAGGCCTCCTGGTCGACTACGACTAGACAGTATAAGCACTTGGCAGGGATGTGAAGGCTAGGAGCTTGGATAGGCAGGGATGTGAAGGCTAGGAGCTAGGATTGGCAGGGATGTGAAGGCTAGGAGCTAGGATAGGCAGGGATGTGAAGGCTAGGAGCTTGGATAGGCAGGGATGTGAAGGCTAGGAGCTAGGATAGGCAGGGATGTGAAGGCAAGGAGCTAGGATAGGCAGGGATGTGAAGGCAAGAAGCTTGGATAGGCAGGGATGTGAAGGCTAGGAGCTAGGATAAGCAGGGATGTGAAGGCAAGGAGCTAGGATAGGCAGGGGTGTGAAGGCTAGGAGCTAGGATAGGCAGGGATGTGAAATCTATGAGCTAGGATAAGCAGGGATGTGAAGGCTAGGAGGTAAGATAAGCAGGGATGTGAAGGCTAGGAGCTAGGATAAGCAGGGATGTGAAGGCAAGGAGCTAGGATAAGCAGGGATGTGAAGGCTAGGAGGTAAGATAAGCAGGGATGTGAAGGCTAGGAGCTTGGATAGGCAGGGATGTGTAGGCAAGGAGCTAGGGTAGGCAAGGATGTGAAGGATAGGAGCTAGGATAAGCAGGAATGTGAAGGATAGGAGCTTGGATAAGCAGGGATGTGAAGGCTAGGTGCTAGGATAAGCAGGGATGTGAAGGCTAGGAGCTAGGATAAGCAGGGATGTGAAGGCTAGGAGCTAGGATAAGCAGGGATGTGAAGGCTAGGAGCTTGGATAGGCAGGGATGTGAAGGCAAGGAGCTAGGGTAGGCAAGGATGTGAAGGATAGGAGCTAGGATAAGCAGGAATGTGAAGGATAGGAGCTTGGATAAGCAGGAATGTGAAGGATAGGAGCTTGGATAAGCAGGGATGTATAGGCTAGGAGCTAGGATAAGCAGGGATGTGAAGGCTAGGAGCTAGGATAAGCAGGGATGTGAAGGCTAGGAGCTAGGATAAGCAGGGATGTGAAAGCAAGGATCTAGGACAGGTAGGGATGTGAAGGCAAGGAGCTAGGATAAGGTGGAGGGAAGCATCAGTGCCCAGCTACTTGGACCTTCGGGGCTCGAACACCGACCTGCAAGAAGGAAAACCGTCGCTGTACCGACATCACTCCTGAAAAGCACGTCCTTCATATTAAAAATGTCGTGTCTCATGGAGGTAATTGGCAAGTAATTGCAGAAGAGATATTTCTGTAGAATATTGTGTGCTTGTTTACACCTCACAAGAATGACCTTAAGACAGTGCAATATTGACTGATTCGTCCATCCGCAACAATATGTTTCTTCCTTCTTATTGAGTCAACACATCCTTGGGCATGTGGTCACTAACATTTTGATCAATGCAACTGTTACTGTTTCTCCGGTCTTTCCAATAATGAGACTCATTGTACACTTGACAATATTCCTCCGGGCTCCAGAGGATCCCTAGCAACAGGGCTCCAGAGGATCCCGAGCAACAGGGCGCCAGAGAGAGAAAATAAACTAAAGCAAACATCTGGCTGATCTTTTCGACGAAGTTTAAACAAAATGAACTCAAAAGGTGCTTAAAATGTTTTCCTGCGTAGGATAGCAGATTCTACAGGCACTCTACAGGGTCTCTACACTGCCTCACTCCTAGTCCCCTCTACAGGGAGGGGGGGACTCTGCATTGCCCCTCTCGGCTCTACACTTGTGTACCTGATCATATATATATATATATATATATATATATATATATATATATATATATATATATATATATATATATATATATATATATATATATATATATATATATATATATATAACTTTTTCGGCTACCTAACCGAACCTAACCTATAAAGTATATATGTTGTATATATGTATATATGTGTATATATGTATATATGTATATATATATACGTTTCATTGAATATGACCGCATATTCTGTATTTATTATTTTCTGGTTTAGGGCTTCTATCCCTCTAACTATTTTCTTAGCATCAGGGCTTAATTGAAATAGGAGTTCTCCAAAACTCATTTTCGTACTTTTAAGGTGAAGAAAAGAAGTGATTTACTATAGAGTGTATTACACTTATTTATAATTTGCACAACGTTTCGAACCTCCATGGTTCATTCTCAAGTGAACAGATCTTACAATACTAGTTGATTTTATACCCGCACTGGGTCAGGTGATAATACAATAAAGGTGAAAAGATGGGGGGATACATAAGGGATAAATGTGAGGTGAAACATAGAGACTGCAGAAGGCTTATTGGCCCATACGAGGCATCTCCTATCTAAACACAAAGATTAATCCAGTGTAATTGGCCTGTTATGTTGGACATTGTCTTCTGTGTTGGCATCGATATGTTCTTGTCTTGTCCTTACTCTCATGGTGGGTAGAGTAAATAGTTCCGTGATTTGGGTGTTCATGGTAGGTCGCTCTATTCTTATGTGAATTGCCTCAAGAATTTGTAATCTTCTTGCATCTTGGGTTTTGTCTATTATGCAGGTATTCTTGTTCAACATTTCTCTTGTTAGAGTAATGTCATGGGCTTGTCTCATGTGATTCCTAGGGGCACCAGATTGAAGATGGCATGTCAAACGCCTCGTCAGCTTGGTCGACGTCATACCTATGTACTTACATTGAAGGTTACATCCTTCGTGGGGGCAAGTGTACATGTATACAACGCTCGACTGCTGTAGAGGGTTCTCCGTCGGCTTCGGGCTGTTTTTGATAAGGAGTTCGGAAGTCTTCTTGGTTTTGTAGAATATTATCAGGTTTATGTTTTGGTTAGGAGTAATGCTTTTTACTCCTTTACGGATTATTTCTTTCATTATTCTTTCCTCTTTTATATGTTCACTGTGCATGGTTGATTTGTAATATAATTTTATTGGGGGTGTTGTGGTTTCTGTTCTAGGTTCTGAATTATACCAACGGTCCAAGTGTCTTCTTATAGCAGCGTTTATTTCCGCGTTGCTATATCCGTTGTTCACCAATGCCTGAGTTACTCTTTCAAACTCTCTACTCACGTTGCTCCATTCAGAGCAGTGGGTAAGCGCTCGACGAATATAAGCATTGAGAACACTGGCTTTGTATCTTTGGGGGCACTCACTTCTACCGTTCAGGCATAATCCTATGTTGGTGGGCTTGGTATATAGTAGGCATCCTTCAGTCTCGGGAGACTATGGAGTTGCGCCCTAGTTGTCAATCCTCGTGCAGCGTCTGGTGTGACTGATGAGGCCAATCCGAGAGTGGCAGTCCATCCCACACCGAGCACAAACGAAGTCCGATTCTGGTCTGTCTTCCTGGTTACCGGCTTTCCTTCTCTGTCTCTTTGCCTCCGATTCCTTGGCAAGTGACTCCTCGAACTTGGAGAGACCTCGTTGAACAGACTGCCTCCAGGCTGAACGGTCTGCAGCCAGTGTCTCCCATATAGCGAGATCGACGTCCATGGCTTTCAGGTCCCTTTTGCATACGTCTTTGTACCGTAGCTGGGGCTTGCCTACTGGACGCTTTCCCTGCCTCAGCTCTCCATACAGGAGATCCTTGGGGATCCTGCCGTCGCCCATTCGCACAACGTGCCCGAGCCAGCGCATTCGTCTCTGTTTCAGCATTGTGTACATGCTGGTGATTCTTGCTCTCCCCAAGACGTTGTTGTTTGTCACCTTGTCCTGCCAGGTGATGTCCAAGATGTGTCTAAGGCAGCGCATGTGGTAGGCATTCAGCCGTCTTTCCTGACGGGCGCGGAGTGTCCAAGACTCACTGCCATAAAGGAGAGTGCTCAGGACACAGGATCTGTAAACCTGAATCTTAGTATACTCAGTTAGCCTATTATTGGCCCACACTCTCTTTGTCAGTTTGGACATGGTAGTAGATGCCTTACCGATGCGTTTGTTTAGCTCCGTATCAAGAGAGAGGGAGTCAGAGATTGTGGAGCCCAGGTACACGAAGTCGTGAACAACTTCCAGTTTGGAATCAGAGATGCCGATGTCAGGTGGGGAGTCCACTCCTTGTCCCATGACTTGTGTTTTCTTCAGACTGATGGTGAGTCCGAAAGCCTGAGAGGCCTCGCTGAAGCGGGTTATGAGCCGTTGGAGGTCTTCAGCTGAGTGGGCAGTGACTGCTGCGTCGTCGGCAAAGAGGAAGTCGCGCAGACACCTCAGCCGAACCTTTGTCTTGGCTCTCAGCCTGGCGAGGTTAAAGAGCTTCCCATCCGACCTGGTCCGGAGGTAAATGCCTTCCGTGACAGATCCGAAGGCGTGCCGCAGCATAACTGCGAAGAAAATCCCGAATAGGGTTGGAGCCAGTACGCAGCCCTGCTTTACTCCACTTCGGATGTCAAAGGCGCCTGATGTTAGGCCATCAAAGACCACGGTGCCCCTCATGTTCTCATGGAAGATCTGATGATGCTGAGGAGCCTGGGTGGGCATCCGATCTTGGGGAGGATCTTGAACAGGCCATCCCTGCTGACGAGGTCGAAGGCCTTCGTCAGGTCTATGAAGGCTACAAAGAGTGGCTGCTTCTGTTCCCTGCATTTCTCCTGCAGTTGTCTGAGGGAAAAGACCATGTCGATGGTGGACCTGCCAGCTCTGAATCCACATCGTGATTCTGGATAAACTCTCTCTGCAAGTACTTGGAGCCTCTTCAATGCGACTCGAGCAAACAGCTTTCCGACAATACTGAGGAGGGAGATTCCACGGTAGTTGTTGCAGTCGCCCGTCACCTTTATTCTTATAGTGTGACGATGTTGGCATCCCTCATGTCCTGTGGCACCTCTCCTTCTTCCCAGCAGAGGCAGAGAATTTCGTGCAGCTCCATGAGCAGGCTACCTCTGCAGCACTTCAAGGTCTCAGCAGGAATGCCATCTTTGCCAGGAGCTTTACCAGAAGCAAGGGAGTCTAGGGCATCGCTGAGTTCTTCCAGGGTCGGTTCACTGTCGAGCTCCATTAACACAGGCAGACACTCAATGGCGCTCAGGGCATCTTCGGTGACCACATTGTCCCTGGCGTATAGCTCAGAGTAGTGCTCGACCCAGCGCTTCAGCTGCAGTGTCTGGTCCTGAATCACCTCGCCAGTGGCAGATTTCAGAGGAGCGGTCTTCCTCTGGATTGGGCCAAGGGCCTGCTTGATGCCGTCATACATTCCCCTTACATTGCCTGTATCCGCTGCAGTCTGTATCTGGGAGCAGAGCTGGAGCCAATAGTTGTTGGCACATCGCCTGGCGCTCTGCTGCACTTTGCAGCGGACGGCCCGAAGGATCTGTAAGTTGTGCTGACTTGGGCAGGCTTTGTAGGCTGCCAAGGCGTTTCTCTTCTCTTCGATTACAGGTGTCATCTCTTCCGAGTGAGCCACGAACCAGTCTGCCGACCTGCTGGGCTTCTTGCCAAAGGTGGGAATGGCAGCGTTGAACACAGCATCTCTGAAGTGCTCCCATCTTTTACAGGCAGTGACCCCAGCTGGGCCAGGGAGAGCTTCCTCGAGCACGTGTGCAAAATCTTCCACCTTGTCCTGGTTGCGGGTCTTGATGGTGTCGATGCGAGGTCTGCCCGCCTTTTCCGAGTGATGAATCTTCTCTGGTTGCATTTGACCCTGCTGACCCTGCATCTTGACCAGGGAGTGGTCGGTGTCACAGACTGCACTCTGGTAGCTACGCGTAATCTTGACGCTGGGTAGACTTGCACACCTGGTAAGAATCAGGTCAAGCTGGTGCCAGTGCTTGGATCTGGGGGTGTCTCCAAGATACTCGGTGTTGAGGCTTTGTGCCGAAGAACGTGTTGGTGACACAAAGATCATGAAGGCAGCAGAGTTCTAGCAGACGTTGCCCGTTCTCATTCATCCTTCCTATGCCGAATTGACCCAGGCAAGTGGGCCAAATGTTGTGCTCGGCACCCACTCTGGCGTTGAAGTCGCCGAGAATGAACAGTGGCTCCTTTACAGGGATTCTCGCTATGACTCTGTTGAGGTCATCGTAGAATTTTTCCTTTGCCTCTGCTGGAGAAGTCAGGGTTGGTGCATATGCACTAATTACATTGACTGGTCCTGTTTGGGAGTACAGTTGCAGAGACAGAATTCGTTCGGTTTCCCCCATCGGTGGCATAATGTGTCCCAACAGTGCATTCCTGACGGCAAATCCCACACCATGTTCTCTGGTCTCATCTGGAGGTTTTCCTTGCCAGAAGAAAGAGAAGGTCCTCTCTCTCACTCTCTCTCTCGGAATAACTAGGCATAATCCTATGTTGGTGGGCTTGGTATATACGTTGGTGCTTAATGCTGATGACCGCAACGCGTCCGGAATAACTAGTTGAAATACTGCCCTATCATTCTGGCTATTAACATAATACAGGACGCCCTGTTTCATTTCAAAATCATGAATAGGTAACTTCATTTTCTTCTTCGGGTATTTTCCTCCCTCTAAATACTCAATAATCTCTTTCCATCTAGGCTCGCTCATCTGGTATTCTCTCATTTTATCTGATGGAATGGTTTCAATATTTTCATTAATCTGAACTGCCGCTATATTTCTACTTAGCGTGTCTGGCACAACATGTGCTGGACCAGGCTTGTACAAGATCTGGAATGAGTGGGCCGAAAGTTCGTGAGACCAGCGTGACATTCGTGGGCATTTCGTTCGCTTTTTAAATATGTGTGTTAACGCTCGATGGTCTGTGTAGATTACACATGAGGGCTGTGGAGTGAGGGCTGTTGAGTGAGAGCTGTGGAGTAACGCTGTGGAGTAAGGGCTGTGGAGTGAGGGCTGTGGAGTGAGGTGCTGTGGAGTGAGAGCTATGGAGTGAGGGATGGGGAGTGAGGGCTGTGGAGTGAGAGCTGTGGTTTGAGGGCTGGGGAGTGAGCGCTGGGGAGTGAGAGCTACGAATTGAGAGCTGTGGAGTGAGAGCTATGGAGTGAGGGGTGTGGAGTTTGGGCTGTGGAGTGAGGGCTGTGGAGTGAGAGCTGTGGAGTGAAAGCTGTGGAGTGAGAGCTGAGGAGTGAGGGCTGGGGAATGAGGGCTATGGAGTGAGGGGCTGGGGAGTGACAGCTGGGTAGTGAGGGCTGTGGAGTAGGGGCTGTGGAGTTATCACTGTGGAATGAGGGCTGTGGAGTTAGGGCAGTGGTGTGAGGGCTGTGGAGTGAGAGCAATGGAGTGAGGGTTGGGGAGTGAGGGCTGTGATGCGAGGGTTGGGGAATGATGGCTGGGGATAGAGAGGGCTGTGGGTTAGGGCTGGGGAGTGAGGGTTGCGGTGTAAGTGCTGTGGAGTGAGGGCTGTGGAATGAGGACATTGGTGTGAGGGCTGTGGAGTGAGGGCTGTGATGCGAGGGTTGGGGAATGATGGCTGGGGATAGAGAGGGCTGTGAGGGCTGGGGAGTGAGGGTTGCGGTGTAAGTGCTGTGGAGTGAGGGCTGTGGAATGAGGACTTTGGGTGAGGGCTGTGGAGTGAGGGCTGAGGGCTGGGGAGTGAGGGCTGGGGAGTGAGGGCTGGGCAGTGAGGGCTGGGGTGTGAGGGCTGGGAAGTGAGGGCTGTGGTGCGAAGGCTGGGGAGTAAAGGGCTGTGAAGTGAGGGCTGGAGAGTGAGGGCTGTGGTGTTAGGGCTGTGGAGTGAGGGCTGTGGTGTTAGGGCTGTGGAGTGAGGGCTGTGGTGTTAGGGCTGTGGAGTGAGGGCTGTGGAGCGAGGGCTGGGGAGTTCTCACCTAGTTGTTTGGTCCCGCCTCTCAACTGTCTGTCAACTGATGTACAGTTTCCTGAGCCTACTGGGCTCTATCATACCTACAGTTGAAACTGTATATGGAGTCAGCCTCCACCACATCACTGCCTATTGCATTCCATTTATTAACTATTCTGACACTGAAAAAGTTATTTCTAATATCTCTGTGGCTCATTTGGTTACTTAGTTTCCACCTGTGTCCCCTTATTCGTGTTCCGCCCGTACTATTGAATTTGTCTTTGTCCACCCAGCTCAGCTGTCCGGGCGCATGAAAGCTGGGTGGACAGCGTTTAGGATTCGTAGTCCTGAGGTTCCGGGTTCGATCTCCAGTGGAGGCGGAGATAAATGGGCAAAATGTTTCTCACCCTGATGCCCCTGTTACTTAGCAGTAAATAGGTACCTGGGAGATAGACAGCTGCTACGGGCTGCTTCCTGGAGGTGTAAATGGAGGACTGGTCGAGGACCGGGCCGCGGTAACGCTAATCCTCGAAATCATCTCAAGATAACCTCAAGATTGCCCTGTCAATTCCCCTGAGAATTTTGTAGGTGACTATCATGTCTCCCCTTACTCTTCTGTTTTCCAGGGACGTGAGATTCAGCTCCTTTAGCCTTTCCTCGTAGCTCGTACCTCTCAGTTCCGGGACGTGTCTGGTGGCATACCGGTGAATATTCTCTAACTTTATGTTGTGTTTATGTAGGTATGGACATCAAGCTGGAACTACATATTCCAGGATTGGTCTTACATAAGTTGTATACAGGGTCCTGAACGATTCCTTACATAAGTTTCTAAAGGCAGTTCTTCTGTTGTCCAGTCTCGCATATGCCGCTGAGGATTTCCTTTTGGTGTGGGCCTCAGGGTACAGATTCGGTGTGATATCAACCCCCCAGATCTTTCTCTCTATTAGACTCTTGTAGGATTTCACCTCCCAGACGGTACCTTGTGTTCAGCCTTCTGCTCCCTTCGCCTAATTTCTTTATTTTGCACTTTCCCGAATTGAACTTTAGTAGCCATTTTCTAGACCATTCCTCCAGCCTGTCCAGGTCGTCCTGTAGTCTCTGTCTATATTCATTTATCTTGATTCGTCTTATAATTTTTGCATCATCAGCAAACATGGAGAGGAATGAGTCTATACCCTCCGGAAGATCGTTTACATATGCAGGCGATGAGTCACAATAACGTGGCTGAAGTATGTTGACCAGACCACACACTAGAAATTGAAGGGACGACGACGTTTCGGTCCGTCCTGGACCATTCTCAAGTCGATTGACAATCGACTTGAGAATGGTCCAGGACGGACCGAAACGTCGTCGTCCCTTCAATTTCTAGTGTGTGGTCTGGTCAACATCGTTTACATATGTTAAAAACAGTATGGGTTCAAGTTCAGAGCCCTGTGGGACTCCTCTGGCGACATCTCGCCACTATGATGTCTCCTTCCTCACAGTTACTCGCTGTTTCCTGTTGCTTAGATACTACCTTATCCACTGGAGCACCTTGCTTTTTACGCCTGCCTGTTGCTCCAACTTTCGTAACAGCCTTTTATGGGGAACTGTGTATAAAGCTTTCCGACAGTCCAAGAAAATGCAGTCTGCTAACCTTTCTCTTTCTGTGAGGGCTGTGGCGTAAGGGCTGTGGAGTGAGGGCTGTGAACTGAGGGCTGTGGAGTGAGGGCTGTGGAGTGAGAGCTGTGGTGTGAGGGCTGTAGAGTGAGGGCTGTAGAGTGAGGGCTGTAGAGTGAGGGCTGTAGAGTGAGGGCTGTAGAGTGAGGGCTGTAGAGTGAGGGCTGTGAAGTGAGGGCTGCGGAGTGAGGGCTGTGTGGATGAGGACCTCTGGTGCAACGCACATCACGTTTCCTCACATCGAGTGAAATGTTAATACGACTGCACGACTGTGAATGTGAGTAAGACTTGTTCCTGTTGATGTCCTTGTCACTAGCATCATCAACTCTTTAATGCAAGAGCTTTAATATCTCCCAGAATGTGCCCATCAATATGATAATTAAGTGGTGGATCACCACATGGAGTGAGAGCAGGAGTTTAGTGTTCAGAGATAAGGAGTCCACACACCTCTGCTCCAGCAGCAGGTAAATCATCGAGCAGAACTGGTGCTCCAGGCTCGGTGGCAGACTGAAAGCCAATGTCATCAGCGTAACAGACGACCAGGTCTTCAGTGCTGGTGGGAAGATCTTTAATAAGTTTCGCACCAGAATGTTGAATAATAAAGAGCTGAGGACTCCTTCCTTGTGGCGTCCTCAACTAAAATGTTTTACTCCGTGTTCTTTTTTCATGAAATATAACAAATTGTTCGATTAGACAATAACCCTCTACAGTAGTACCATATTCTACTATATATTGTAGTAGTCCAATATATATTCTATATTGTACTATATATAGTACTACTACTACTATACTATATATAAATGTATAGACTGAGTCTGTACATTTCAATAATCTACCATGAATTCCAAGCTGAGCAAGCTGTTGTAGTAACATTTACCTGTGTACTGAGTCACAGCGTGCTGTTAGATCAGTGACGCAGCCTTAATGACACGTTTGAATGTGAGCAAAGTATTCAGCAAAACAATCTTGTGTACTAAGCCCATCTATAACTCCAAATAGCTATGGTGACATTTGCTCCTGTATACACAACGTGAGTCTATTAAAGACAACCCGTTCAAGCAGGCATGGTGCAGGCAAGAGCTTATTGTTTCCATCGAGATCTGAATCTCCAGTGAATCCTGGGACCACTCAACTTCTGTACTGAATACCAGCAGATCTGCACAACGCTGGCTCACCTACGGGCTCACCATAGCCCGTGCTACCTGGAACTGTTTGTTCCGAGTAGCTGAATCTAAAACAACAACAACAGCTGGCTCACTTGATGTATACTGTTGACTTGAACATGTGCCAAGCCTCTGTGGAATAGTGTACCAATACGAATGGAGAAATTTTATAACAAAAATTCCACATTGGTTTACAGAAGACAATGTATCAGTTTTGAACACTGTTCACCACAGAAGGCCATACTTGATAAATACTTTAGAGTAACTGGAAGCACACTGACCTGCATGAAACAATCCCTATTCAAAACGACGCAGAGATTATTAATGCGATTGGAGAGATCAGAATATCAGTCAAAAAACCGAGGCAGCCAGGAGTATGTTTGCCAACAAATGAAAACTCATGAAATGATTCGGAACAAAGGACTTCAGAATGTTCCAGATGGATCTGAGCAAATTTGATGAAGGGCATGTAAAAGGGTTGTGTCATCCGTGCCTGTGTGGGGCAGGGTGACCAGAGCAGTTGTGGTGAACTAGACGGTAGATGCTTGTGTCATCCGTGCCTGTGTGGGGCAGGGTGACCAGAGCAGTTGTGGTGAACTAGACGGTAGATGCTTGTGTCATCCGTGCCTGTGTGGGGCAGGGTGACCAGAGCAGTTGTGGTGAACTAGACGGTAGATGCTTGTGTCAACAAGTAAAACAGATCTGGGAGCAGTCATAGACTCAACCCTATCACAACATGCCTTACTGAATGTACTCACCTAATTGTACTCACCTAATTGTGCTTGTGGGGGTTGAGCTTCGGCTCTTTGATCCCGCCTCTCAACTGTCAATCAACTGTTGTACAGATTCCTGAGCCTACTGGGCTCTATCATATCTACATTTGAAACTGTGTATGGAGTCAGCCTCCACCACATCACTTCCTAGTGCATTCCATTTATTAACTACTCTGACACTGAGAAAATTCTTTCTAACGTCTCTGTGGCTCACCTGGGTACTAAGTAAATGTCCCACCCGTGCTGAAGAGTTTGTCTTTGTCCACTCTGTCAATTCCCCTGAGAATTTTGTAGGTGGTTATCATGTCTCCCCTTACTCTTCTGTTTTCCAGGGATGTGAGGTTCGGCTCCTTTAGCCTTTCCTCGTAGCTCATTCCTCTCAGTTCCGGGACGAGCCTAGTGGCATAACGCTGAATCTTGTCTAACTTTGTCTTGTGTTTAAGTAGGTATGGACTCCAGGCTGGAGCTGCATACTCCAGGTTTGGTCTTACATAAGTGGTATATAGGGTCCTGAAAGATTCCGGAGACAAGTTTCTAAAGGCAGTTCTTATGTTGGCCAGTCTAGCATATGCCGCTGATGATATTCTTTTGATGTGGGCCTCTAGGGAAAGGTTCGGTGTGATATCAACCCCCAAATCTTTCTCTTTATTTGACTCTTGCAGGATTTCACCTCCCAGATGATACCTTGTGTTCAGCCTCCTGCTCCCTTCGCCTAATTTCATTACCTTACACTTTCCTGAGTTGAACTTTAGCAGCCATTTTCTAGACCATTCCTCCAGTTTATCCAGGTCATCCTGTAGTCTCTGTCTATCTTCATCCGTCTTGATTCTTCTCACAATTTTTGCATCATCAGCAAACATTGAGAGGAATGAGTCTATACCCTCCGGAAGATCGTTTACATATATTAGAAACAGGATGGGTCCAAGTACTGAACCCTGTGGGACTCCGCTGGTGACATCTTGCCACTCTGATGTCTCCCCCTCACCGTTACTCGCTGTTTCCTGTTGCTTAAGTACTCCCTTATCCACTGGAGCTCCTTCCCTTTTACTCCTGCCTGTTGCTCCAACTTTTTTAACAGCCTTTTATGGGGTACTCTGTCAAAGGCTTTCTGGCAGTCCAGGAAAATGCAGTCGGCCCAGCCTTCTCTTTCCTGCCTAATTTTTGCTGCCTGGTCATAGAATTCTATTAAACCTGTGAGACACGATTTACCATTCCTGAACCCATGATGGTGGTGCGTTCAAAGTTATTTCCCTCCAGATGCTCTACGAGCCTTTTCCTCACGATCTTCTCCATCACCTTGCATGGTATACAAGTTAGGGAAACTGGCCTGTTCAGTGCCTCTTGCCTGTCACCCTTTTTGTATATTGGGACCACGTTAGCTGTTTTCCAACTTTCTGGTAGGTCTCCTGTTTCCAGTGACCTGTTATACACCATAGAGAATGTCACACTTAGTGCTTCTGCACCTTCCTTTAGTATCCATGGTGAGATTCTGTCAGGCCCAACAGCCTTTGTCACATCCAGCTCCAGCAGACACCTTTTGACCTCATCACTGGTGAGGTCAAATTCCTCCAAGGTTGCTTGGTTTGCCTCCTCCTCATTTAGTGCAGGGGCTTCTCCTTGTTCTTTTGTGAAGACCTCCTGGAATCTCTTGTTGTGTTCTTCACACACCTCCTTGTCATTCTCTGTGTATCTGTTCTCCCCTTTTCGCTGCTTCATCACTTGTTCCTTCAATGCTGTTTTCCTCCTGATGTGGCTGTGGAGCAGCTTTGGTTGGGTCTTGGCTTTACTCATTATGTCATTTTCAAACTGTCTCTCTGCTTCCCTCCTCACTCTGAGGTACTCATTTCTGGCCCTCTGGTATCTCTGTATGTATAACATATGTATTGAATGTATGACATCAACAGTGAATGTGAGGTTGGCAAACATTGGTGTAGCCTTTACGAACAAGAATAATGAAACATTCAGGGCGTTGTACACTATACTTGGCCAGTAGTAAATTGTGTCGCCCCAAGAGTCATTCCAGAGCTTTGCTACAAGGTTGAGGAAGGAGGCCAGAGGGAAGGCAGGTGTGGCATACGGCAGGCAGGTGTGGCATCCGGCAGGCAGGTGTGGCAGCCGTCTACGAGGCATTGCTTGGTTGTTGGATGTGACATCTTCGCTAACAAACTATGTTCCTCACCGTAACCATCTTCACTATACACAAACATCATCACCGTAACCGTGTACACTACACACTATAATGGCCGTGTCCATCGTAACTACACGCAGGAGAACATAGAGCAACGTTACGCGGGAGAAGAAGGTCGACGGCGGCCCAATACGTCACTGACACGCTCAATTAACCCTCCCCCCCCACCACCACCGCACATCACCAGGTGTAATTATGTAATTGGATTGATGCCGCGCCAGTTGTGTAGTGACGGCGGACATCACTCTCTGACACAGGTGAATACTGACCAGGGTGTCACGGCCTCTGACACCAGGGTGTCACAGGCTCTGACACCAGGGTGTGACAGGCTCTGACACCAGGGTGTCACAGGCTCTGACACCAGGGTGTGACAGGCTCTGACACCAGGGTGTGACAGGCTCTGACACCAGGGTGTGACAGGCTCTGACACCAGGGTGTCACAGGCTCTGACACCAGGGGTCCCTCGTCCACAACACCCACCACAGTATAATACTGACCTGGCTGCCTCGACCATAACATCATCTAGTCTAAGTAGATCTCAGCCGTGATTATCCTTGAGTCGGTCTGGCTCACAAGACCGACTAATTGCTGAGATCTGCCCAACAGGAACAGAACAACTGCCCAACAGGAACAGAACAGCTGCCCAACAGGAACAGAACAGCTGGACAACAGGAACAGAACAGCTGGACAACAGGAACAGAACAGCTGGACAACAGTAACAGAACAGCTGGACAACAGTAACAGAACAACTGCCCAACAGGAACAGAACAACTGCCCAACAGGAACAGAACAGCTGGACAACAGTAACAGAACAACTGCCCAACAGGAACAGAACAACTGCCCAACAGGAACAGAACAACTGCCCAACAGGAACAGAACAACTGCCCAACAGGAACAGAACAGCTGGACAACAGTAACAGAACAACTGCCCAACAGGAACAGAACAACTGCCCAACAGGAACAGAACAACTGGACAACAGGAACAGAACAACTGCCCAACAGGAACAGAACAACTGCCCAACAGGAACAGAACAGCTGGACAACAGTAACAGAACAACTGCCCAACAGGAACAGAACAACTGGACAACAGGAACAGAACAACTGCCCAACAGGAACAGAACAGCTGGACAACAGGAACAGAACAGCTGGACAACAGTAACAGAACAACTGCCCAACAGGAACAGAACAACTGCCCAACAGGAACAGAACAACTGGACAACAGTAACAGAACAACTGCCCAACAGGAACAGAACAACTGCCCAACAGGAA
Source organism: Procambarus clarkii (assembly GCF_020424385.1). Taxonomy (NCBI): domain Eukaryota; kingdom Metazoa; phylum Arthropoda; class Malacostraca; order Decapoda; family Cambaridae; genus Procambarus; species Procambarus clarkii. The sequence goes on along the minus strand of NC_059581.1, from coordinate 26,437,941 downwards.
CAGAACAGCTGGACAACAGTAACAGAACAACTGCCCAACAGGAACAGAACAACTGCCCAACAGGAACAGAACAACTGCCCAACAGGAACAGAACAGCTGGACAACAGTAACAGAACAACTGCCCAACAGGAACAGAACAACTGCCCAACAGGAACAGAACAACTGCCCAACAGGAACAGAACAACTGGACAACAGGAACAGAACAACTGCCCAACAGGAACAGAACAACTGGACAACAGCAACGGATCAACTGGACAACAGGAACAGAACAACTGGACAACAGCACCAGAACAACTGGACAACAGCAACAGAACAACTGGACAACAGGAACAGAACAACTGCCCAACAGGAACAGAACAACTGCCCAACAGGAACAGAACAACTGCCCAACAGGAACAGAACAACTGGACAACAGCAACAGAACAACTGCTCAACAGCAACAGAACAACTGGACAACAGCAACAGAACAACTGGACAACAGCAACAGAACAATTGGACAACAGGAACAGAACAACTGGACAACAGGAACAGAACAACTGGACAACAGGAAGAGAACAACTGCCCAACAGGAACAGAACAACTGGACAACAGCAACGGATCAACTGGACAACAGGAACAGAACAACTGCCCAACAGGAACAGAACAACTGGACAACAGGAACAGATCAACTGGACAACAGGAACAGAACAACTGGACAACAGCAACGGATCAACTGGACAACAGGAACGGATCAACTGGACAACAGCAACGGATCAACTGGACAACAGCAACGGATCAACTGGACAACAGCAACGGATCAACTGGACAACAGGAACAGAACAACTGGACAACAGGAACGGAACGTGTCTCTCATTTCGATCCCGGAAGCGAAGTCGTGAGCTGTCTCGGCTCATCTTCGTTTCACGGTGTAACGTGAAGATTGGGCGGAGGTGATTGGGCTGCACCGGTTGCGCCTCCACAAGTGGAGTTGGGGAACACCCCCGCCCCTCAGGGACGTGTTGACGTGTTGACCTCTCGTGGCACCACGTCACGTGTTGACCTCACGTGGCACCACGTCACGTGTTGACCTCACCTGGCACCACGTCACGTGTTGACCTCACCTGGCACCACGTCACGTGTTGACCTCACCTGGCAGCACGTCACGTGTTGACCTCTCCTGGCACCACGTCACGTGTTGACCTCTCCTGGCACCACGTCACGTGTTGACCTCTCCTGGCACCACGTCACGTGTTGACCTCACCTGGCACCACGTCACGTGTTGACCTCTCCTGGCACCACGTCACGTGTTGACCTCACCTGGCACCACGTCACGTGTTGACCTCTCCTGGCACCACGTCACGTGTTGACCTCTCCTGGCACCACGTCACGTGTTGACCTCTCCTGGCACCACGTCACGTGTTGACCTCACCTGGCACCACGTCACGTGTTGACCTCTCCAGGCACCACGTCACGTGTTGACCTCACCTGGCACCACGTCACGTGTTGACCTCACCTGGCACCACGTCACGTGTTGACCTCACCTGGCACCACGTCACGTGTTGACCTCACCTGGCACCACGTCACGTGTTGACCTCACCTGGCACCACGTCACGTGTTGACCTCTCCTGGCACCACGTCACGTGTTGACCTCTCCTGGCACCACGTCACGTGTTGACCTCTCCAGGCACCACGTCACGTGTTGACCTCACCTGGCACCACGTCACGTGTTGACCTCTCCTGGCACCACGTCACGTGTTGACCTCTCCTGGCACCACGTGACGTGTTGACCTCTCCTGGCACCACGTCACGTGTTGACCTCTCCTGGCACCACGTCACGTGTTGACCTCACCTGGCACCACGTCACGTGTTGACCTCTCCTGGCACCACGTCACGTGTTGACCTCTCCTGGCACCACGTCACGTGTTGACCTCACCTGGCACCACGTCACGTGTTGACCTCTCCAGGCACCACGTCACGTGTTGACCTCACCTGGCACCACGTCACGTGTTGACCTCACCTGGCACCACGTCACGTGTTGACCTCACCTGGCACCACGTCACGTGTTGACCTCTCCTGGCACCACGTCACGTGTTGACCTCTCCTGGCACCACGTCACGTGTTGACCTCTCCTGGCACCACGTCACGTGTTGACCTCTCCTGGCACCACGTCACGTGTTGACCTCTCCAGGCACCACGTCACGTGTTGACCTCACCTGGCACCACGTCACGTGTTGACCTCTCCTGGCACCACGTCACGTGTTGACCTCACCTGGCACCACGTCACGTGTTGACCTCTCCTGGCACCACGTCACGTGTTGATCTCACCTGGCACCACGTCACGTGTTGACCTCACCTGGCACCACGTCACGTGTTGACCTCACCTGGCACCACGTCACGTGTTGACCTCTCCTGGCACCACGTCACGTGTTGACCTCTCCTGGCACCACGTCACATGTTGACTTCACCTGGCACCACGTCACGTGTTGACCTCTACGTTAGCTAAGACACACAAAGTGGCCGCGGGTCACTGAATTGACGTTATGTTCCGTTTTCTGTTGGTGGGTCCAGGGCTTGGCTAGGGTCGGGCACTTTAGTACGAGAATTTAGTGACGTTGAGAACGCTTAGGAGAACGCGCTCAGTCAAGAATCAGGAAGGTCAAGTTGTTAGCATGTGGAGACTACCTCACCAGTCAGGAAGGTCAAGTTGTTAGCATGTGGTGACTACCTCACCAGTCAGCATGGTCAAGTTGTTAGCATGTGGTGACTACCTCACCAGTCAGCAAGTGGTCAAGTTGTTAACGTATGAAGACTACCTCACCAGTCAGGAAGGTTAAGGTGTTAGCGTGTGGTGACTACCTCACCAGTCAGGAAGGTCAAGTTGTTAGCATGTGGAGACTACCTCACCAGTCAGGAAGGTCAAGTTGTTAGCATGTGGAGACTACCTCACCAGTCAGGAAGGTCAAGTTGTTAGCATGTGGAGACTACCTCACCAGTCAGCATGGTCAAGTTGTTAACGTATGAAGACTACCTCACCAGTCAGCATGGTCAATGTTGGAAATTTCCAACACTGATACATCTCTACTGTATCACAATACAGTTGTATATTAATTACAGTATCAATTAACCCTACTAACTGTAGCGTTAACATAAATTAATATTTCTCTATCTACGCATCATTTGCTGAGATTCTCACAACATCGTGAAGCATATTGCGTCAGATAATGTCCAGCAGGACATAATTATAACCAATCTATTTGAGAATTGAGTAAGGTTCTCTACTCTTATCAGGATTCTGTATAATAATTAATTACTGATAATATAACCACTAATGAGCCAATAAACGAGAGTTATTAATTAAAATTCTCACTAAATAACAGTTTATCTGTTATATACGAACGCCATGAAAATGCTCCTCATTTCACATTAATAAAGACACGGCCAGATTCACGAAAGCACTTACGCAAGCACTTACGAACTTGGCCATCTTTCCTCAATCTTTGACGGCTTTGGTTACATGTATTAAACAGTTTACAAGCATGAAAACTTCCCATTCAACTGTTGTTATTGTTATAAATAGCCTCCTGGTGCTTCGGAGCTCATTAACTGTTTAATAATTGGAAACAAAGCCGCTAAAGATTGAGAAAAGATGTACAGGTTCGTAAGTGCTGCCGTGAATCTGGCCCACTGTGCTTAATCAATACCATCTAGCGAGAATATAAACAATATTTAATTCCCTACAATTGCAACCCCATTCTCTTTAACGCATTACGTAAGTAATTACGTAGAGAAGAATTCTCCGTCCTTACTAAATTCTATTGTGAATGCGAGAGAGGGTTGAGGGAGACGCTAGGTGGGACGCCATTCGGCTTCATCTTTCTGGCTGAGCAGACGAGACGTGAGGAGTGAGTGGCGTGGCTGAGAAGTCGCACAACAATAGTCGCGTGGTAACTCCATAGACGACCGCCATCCAATACCATCACGTGGCCTACAGTGCTTAACTGTTTAATAACGCATCTACAATTATAGTCAAGACCTGAAATTACGCGTACACAGCAGTGGACGCCAGAGACTAACAGACGCGATTTCAGCAGACTTTAGTGTTCTCGCACGCTCACGTTAAGTATACTATTCTAGTTTGATGCATCATTCAAGATCGTGTATTTGTGGGTAGTCTGTCATTATGTTGCAAGAAGACCTATACTACAATGTCAGTTGATTTTCCCGTTTTATTTCAATTTCAATGAATATTGAAATAATTCATAGCCTAATCAAATGTTACTCAAATTTCCATGATTGCAGCGTGTAGGCGAGGATGTAACAAGTTGTCTCTCTTCACCTACGAGGTTCACTATTGGTTTCTTCATTATTGGGATCTGGTGATCACGTGGACTAGTAACGACATAGACATAATGAAGTCGTCTTAAAGCTAAGACATATGCTTTCGTAAAAATATTGAATAAGATTATCAGTAGTTTCTATATAATTTCCCATATAAGATAGTTAAAGGGAATAATCTAATGCAATAATTTATTACTCGGTATTTAATGAATCTATATTTATTATTTCTTAATACTTAATAGTCTTTAAATATATTGGTTATCTAATATGTCATATCTTGAATCTACATTCTAGTTTAGTTTTACCATGTTACTAACCTTTTAATGAACTAGTGACGAACCACACTGGGTTCCTAGATATATATGAACTTCTAGAAATAACCCCTAATGTTGATATTTGAGGTTTTGACTTTAATTAATTAATAATACAGTCTATTCATTGTTTTTAAGTGATTGCTAAATCAATCATTATCCATAGGCACTGGTTCTATAGTGTCTATCTTATAATCGCCTTTATTTGTTTTCCCTCTTTTCTCAAAAGCAAGTGGTCCTTCGATTTATGTTAATTATCATTATTAAATAATTCAATATATGAGTCAAAGCCCAGATACCCAACAGTCAAGGTGTTAGAGAATGAAGACTACCTCACCAGTCAGCATGGTTAAGGTGTTAGCGTGTGGTGACTACCTCACCAGTCAGGAAGGTCAAGTTGTTAGCGTGTGGTGACTACCTCAACAGTCAGGAAAGTCAAGTTGTTAGCGTGTGGAGACTCCCTCACCAGTCAGGAAGGTCAAATTGTTAGCATATGAAGACTACCTCACCAGTCAGCATGGTTAAGGTGTTAGCATGTGGAGACTACCTCACCAGTCAGCATGGTTAAGGTGTTAGCATGTGGAGACTACCTCACCAGTCAGGAAGGACAAGTTGTTAGCATGTGGAGACTACCTCACCAGTCAGCAAGGTTAAGGTGTTAGCATGTGGAGACTACCTCACCAGTCAGCAAGGTTAAGAGTGTATAAGTATACCAAGTAAACCCGTGCAAAAAATAACACGAAGGAAAAATATGCTGATATGATCTTCTTGAGGTAAAATTATACCTTCATGTCGTGTGAAGATGTCTGTTATTTTAGCCTTGATAAATTATTATTTGTCACTTGACGTGCGTGTTCCTCACCTCTGTCCATCAGCCCTTGACACTACCACCCTCAGCACCACCACCCACAGCACCACCACCCACAGCACCACCACCCACAGCACCACCACCCACAGCACCACCACCCTCAGCACCACCACCCACAGCACCACCACCCACAGCACTACCACCCTCAGCACAACCACCCTCAGCACCACCACCCTCAGCACCACCACCCTCAGCACCACCGCCCACAACACCACCACCCACAGCACCACCACCCTCAGCACCACCACCCTCAGCACCACCACCCACAACTCCACCACCCTCTGCACCACCACCCTCAGCACCACCACCCACAACACCACCACCCACAGCACCACCACCCACAGCACCACCACCCACAGCACCACCACCCACAGCTCCACCACCCACAGCTCCACCACACACAGCACCACCACCCACAACACCACCACCCACAGCACCACCACCCTCAGCACCACCACCCTCAGCACCACCACCCTCAGCACCACCACCCACAGCACCACCACCCACAGCACCACCACCCTCAGCACCACCACCCACAACACCACCACCCACAGCACCACCACCCACAGCACCACCACCCACAGCACCACCACCCTCAGCACCACCACCCACAGCACCACCACCCACAGCACCACCACCCACAGCACCACCACCCTCAGCACCACCACCCACAGCACCACCACCCACAGCACCACCACCCACAGCACCACCACCCACAGCACCACCACCCTCAGCACCACCACCCACAGCACCCACCACCCTCAGCAACACCCTCCACAGCACTACCACCCTCTGCACTACCACCCTCAGCACGATAACCCACAGCACCACCACCCATAGCACCACCACCCACAGCACCACCACCCACAACACCACCTCCCGCAGCACCACCACCCAAAGCACCACCACCCTCAGCACCACCACCCACAGCACCACCACCCACAGCACCACCACCCACAGCACCACCACCCACAGCTCCACCACCCACAGCACCACCACCCACAGCTCCACCACCCACAGCACCACCACCCACAGCACCACCACCCACAGCACCACCACCCACAGCACCACCACCCACAGCACCACCACCCTCAGCACCATCACCCATAGCACCACCACCCACAGCACCACCACCCACAGCACCACCACCTACAGCTCCACCACCCACAGCACCACCACCCTCAGCACCACCACCCACAGCACCACCACCCACAGAACCACCACCCACAGCACCACCACCCTCAGCACCACCACCCACAGCACCACCACCCACAGCACCACCACCCACAGCACCACCACCCACAGCACCACCACCCTCAGCACCACCACCCTCAGCACCACCGCCCACAACACCACCACCCTCAGCACCACCACCCACAGCACCACCACCCTCAGCACCATCACCCACAGCACCACCACCCACAGCACCACCACCCACAGCACCACCACCCACAGCACCACCACCCACAGCACCACCACCCTCAGCACCACCACCCACAGCACCACCACCCACAGCACCACCACCCACAGCTCCACCACCCACAGCACCACCACCCACAGCACTACCACCCACAGCACCACCACCTACAGAACCACCACCACCCACAGCACCACCACCTACAGAACCACCCACAGCACCACCACCCTCAGCACCACCACCTACAGCACCACCACCCACAGCTCCACCACCCACAGCACCACCACCCACAGCTCCACCACCCACAGCACCACCACCCACAGCACCACTGTTACGAACCCGACTCCATCGTCGGAGCATGGAACAGCGACGTCAACGCCATCTGTGAGTCTGCTCCCTAAACTCCCACTAAATGGACGACGTCATCTGGTGGTGGCAGTATGATGCCTGCAAGAGACGCTAGATTCCTCCCATGGTCAGCTCGATGGGTCGCTGTTGCTGACCTCTGGTGAGGTGGTGCCTAGAAAATCAGCGCCATCTATTGTGGGAGGAGTTGTATGTTTATATCAGTCCGTAAGTGGTATTTCCTAGTGTCCCCAGTGCTGGCCAGTTTACTGATGACGTGTCTGTATCCACAGAGGCGACGTAAGGCTGCAGTGGTACGAGGACAGACAGTCTACTCAGGGCAGCCTATTATCTCTCTGCTCCATTCTGCTTTACATGAGCAGTGAGCCGCCGCCGAAGAGGAGCTGAGTAGTATCTGCTGTCTGCCTGTGAAGTGGCAGTGACAGAATTCGGCGTATCCCGGGACTGGCTAGCTAGTTGCAAGAAGCTCCTGCCATGGGTTTGCTACCCTTGTATTTGTTTGTGTAGAGACCCAGCAGCGCGAGGCTGATGTTCTCTGCCAGCATCAAGGCACGAGAGTGATTGTGGGCGTTCACAAGGAGCACCTAGTGATACTGTAGATAGGCTGGCCCATGGCTAGGGTAGACTCGTTGGTGTTTCCCAGTACTGGTTGAGGGCGGAACTGTGTGTTAAGGAAACACAGAAGTTGACAAGGGTACATTGCATGAGCATCGAGGAGCGTTTAGTGTCCAATGAGAGCGATACATGTGTATATATCAGTGTAGTAATACTACGTTTATGATTCTATTTAAGGTGATGGGAAAATGGTAATATGTGAATATATTGATAATTGATGAAGTATCGTATTTCTTTCAACTCCCCCATTGTGTTTTACTTGCATTACCAAGCTCACTCCTTGAAAGCCACTACCAACTTGGGGTCGGATACGAGTACTTTGGTTCCTCCAGCAAAAAACCCGGTTGCGACCCATAGTGGCCGTAACAACCACCACCCACAGCACCTCCACCCACAGCACCACCACCCACAGCACCACCACCCACAGCACCACCACCCACAGCACCACCACCCACAGCACCACTCACAGCACCTCCACCCACAGCACCACCACCCACAGCACCCCCACCCTTAGTACCACCACCTACAGCACCACCCCCACGCACAGCACCACCCACAGCACCACCACCCCCACCCACAGCACCACCCACAGCACCACCACCCACAGCACCACCACCCACAGCACCACCACCCACAGCACCTCCACCCACAGCACCTCCACCCACAGCACCACCACCCACAGTACCACCACCCACAGTACCACCACCCACAGCACCACCACCCTCAGCTCCACCACCCACAGCACCCCCACCCTTAGTACCACCACCTACAGCACCACCACCCACAGCACCCCCACCCACAGCACCACTCACAGCACCTCCACCCACAGCTCCACCACCCACAGCTCCACTACCTACAGCACCTCCACCCACAGCTCCACCACCCACAGCTCCACTACCTACAGCACCTCCACCCACAGCACCTCCACCCACAGAGCCTCCACAGCACCACCACCCCACACCAATACCCACAGCACCACCACCCTCAGCACCACCACCCACAGCACCACCACCCTCAGCACCACCACCCACAGCACCACCACCCTCAGCACCACCACCCACAGCACCACCCACAGCACCACCACCCACAGCACCACCACCCACAGCACTACTATCCTCAGCACTACCATCTACAAAACCACCACCCACAGCACCACCACCCTCAGCACCACCACCTTCAGCACCACCACCCACATCACCACCACCCACAGCACCACCACCTCAGCACCACCACCTTCAGCACCACCACCCACATCACCACCACCTACATCACCACAACCTATAGCACCACCACCCACAACATCACCTACAGCACAACCCACAGCACCACCCCCACCCAGCACCACCCCCCACAGCACCACCACCCACAGCACCACCACCCACAGCACCACCCCCACAGCACCACCACCCAAAGCACCACCACCCACAGCATCACTACCCACAGCATTACCACCCACAGCACAGCCATCCTCAGCACCACCACCTACAGCACCATCACTCACAGCTCCTCCACCCACAGCACCACCACCCACAGCACCACCACCCACAGCACCACCACCAGCACCACCCACAGCACCACCACCTACATCACCACAACCTATAGCACCACCACCCACAACATCACCTACAGCACAACCCACAGCACCACCACCCACAGCACCACCACCCACAACATCACCTACAGCACAACCCACAGCACCACCACCCACAGCACCACCACCCACAGCACCACCCACAGCACCACCATCCACAGCACCACCACCTACAACACCACCCACAGCACCACCACCCAAAACACCACCACCCACAGCACCACCACCCACAGCACCACCACCCACAGCACCACCCACAGCACCACCACGCACAGCACCACCACCTACAACACCACCCACAGCACCACCACCCACAGCACCACCACCCACAACACCACCACCTACAGCACCACCCACAGCACCACCACCTACAGCACCACCACCAACAGCACCACCTACAGCACCACCACCCACAGCACCTCCACCCATAACACCGCCATCTACAGCACCACCCACAGCATCACCACCCACAGCACCACCACCTACAGCACCACCCACAGCACCACCACCTACAGCACCACCCACAGCACCACAACCTACAGCACCACCCACAACACCACCACCCACAGCACTACCACCTACAGCACCAACCACAGCACCACCACCCACAGCACCACCACCTACAGCACCTCCCTTACCACCACCACCCACAGCACCACCATCTACAGCACCACCCACAGCACCACCATCTACAGCACCACCCACAGCACCACAACCCACAGCACCTCTACCCACAACACCACCACCAACAGCACCACCCACAGCACCACCCTCAGCACCTTCACTCACAGCACCTTCACCCACAGCACCACCACCCACAGCACCACCTACAGCACCACCCACTGTACCACCACCCACAGCACCACCCACAGCACCACCACCTACAGCACCACCACCAACAGCACCACCACCTACAGCACCACCACCCACAGCACCACCCACAGCACCACCACCCACAGCACCAACACCCACAACTTCACCACCTACAGCACCACCCACAGCACCACCATTCACAGCACTACCACCCCACAAAACTACCACCTACAGCACCACCCACAGCACCACCACCTACTGCACCACCACCTACAGCACCACCACCTACAGCACCACCACCCACAGCACCACCACCTAAAACACCACCACCTACAGCACCACCCACAGCACCACCACCCACAGCACCACCACCCACAACACCACCACCCACAGCACCACCACCCACAGCACCACCACCCGCAGCACCACCACCTACAGCACCACCACCTACAGCACCACCCACAGCACCACAACCTTAAGCACCATCACCCACAACACCATCACCCACAACACCATCACCCCACAACACCATCACCCACAACACCATCACCCACAACACCATCACCCACAACACCACCACCCACAACACCAGCACCCACAACACCACCACCCACAACACCACCACCCACAACACCACCACCCACAACACCAGCACCCACAACACCACCACCCACAACACCACCACCCACAACACCACCACCCACAACACCACCACCCACAACACCACCACCCACAGCACCCCAACCCAAAACACCACCTACAGCACCACCACCCACAGCACCACCACCCACAGCACCACCACCCACAGCACCACCACCCACAACACCACCACCCACAGCACCACCACCCACAGCACCACCACCCACAGCACCACCACCCACAGCACCACCACCCACAACACCACCACCTACAGCACCACCACCCACAACACCACCACCTACAGCACCACCACCCACAGCACCACCACCCACAGCACCACTGTGGGAACCGACCTGGGAGATTTATATTTATTTAATTTATATGAATTTATATAGAATTTATATTTACGTTAATTTATATATTTCGATAGCAATTTGTATGATGTTAAGTGGACTGTATTTTTGCAATAATCTCACAAATCGATCCATACACATTAGGGGGGGGGGTTATGTTATATTTATATATATGCAGCCTACATATATCAAACTACAGTATTAAAGTACATATATTAGTATACATTGAGGAGGGTCTTTATCTCATTGTACAACAGGCTTAGCCCACCTGGTATAACTGGGATGTAGACACCAAATTTCCTCGTGTGAGGCAGCTTCCCTCACTTAGTAACTGATATACCAAGTTTGCTTCCTCTTCTTGTTCCTGTCAAAGGGTGCTAGCTGTCAAGCCAGAATCCTAATATATGACAGCTATATCAGAGAAAACACTGTAAATGAATCAGATAAGGACCAAGGCTTAATTACCTTTACTATGAGGCGAGTTCGCATTCTAACCTGTTCGCCCAATATTTACTTAGCATTAATGACCAAAAATGATTAGATAAACGGGTTTCGGTAGAACACTTCCCATGATTATTGTTGACAGCATGATGATGATGGTAGAGCACTAATATGATCTCCATTACACTTCGTCCAGGAGAAATGATAGGAGCCGAATTTGCTCCCTGCGCCACTGGTCTTAACAGCAATGGCTGACCACGCCTTCCTCACTGACGCCTGGCCTACTTTGTCCAGACATCAGTAACTGATAGAAGGGTCACATGTACTTTATTTTGATACTGATAATTAAGTTAATTTATATGTGATGTTTTTATGATGTAAAAGTCCAAAGACTAATGTATTTAAGAATAATTCAAACACAATAGCTGGTGAATTTATAATAGTATGTGGCAATGATATCCCATTTTCTTTAGACGGAAAATTCCACTACATGCTACATTTTCTATGGGTTACTTGTGTATACAACGGCAGCAATATTATCTGCCTGAATGTAATATTATTAAGTGGTGTCGGGTTTTCTGACAACCACCACCTACAGCACCACCACCTACAGCACCACCACCTACAGCACCACCACCCACAGCACCACCACCTACAGCACCACCACCCACAACACCACCACCTACAGCACCACCACCTACAGCACCACCACCTACAGCACCACCACCCACAGCACCACCACCCACAACACCACCACCTACAGCACCACCACCCACAGCACCACCACCCACAGCACCACCACCTACAGCACCACCACCTACAGCACCACCACCCACAGCACCACCACCCACAGCACCACCTACAGCACCACCACCTACAGCACCACCACCTACAGCACCACCACCCACAGCACCACCACCCACAGCACCACCTACAGCACCACCACCTACAGCACCACCACCCACAGCACCACCACCTACAGCACCACCACCCACAGCACCACCACCCACAGCACCACCACCCACAGCACCACCACCTACAGCACCACCACCTACAGCACCACCACCCACAACACCACCACCTACAGCACCACCACCCACAACACCACCTACAGCACCACCACCCACAGCACCACCACCTACAGCACCACCACCCACAGCACCACCACCTACAGCACCACCACCTACAGCACCACCACCTACAACACCACCACCTACAGCACCACCACCCACAGCACCACCACCCACAGCACCACCACCTACAGCACCACCACCTACAGCACCACCACCTACAGCACCACCCACAGCACCACCACCCACAACACCACCACCCACAGCACCACCACCTACAGCACCACCACCTACAGCACCACCACCTACAGCACCACCACCCACAACACCACCACCCACAGCACCACCACCCACAACACCACCCACAGCACCACCACCCACAGCACCACCACCCACAGCACCACCACCCACAACACCACCACCTACAGCACCACCACCCACAACACCACCCACAGCACCACCACCCACAACACCCACCCACAGCACCACCACCCACAACACCACCACCTACAGCACCACCACCCACAGCACCACCACCCACAACACCACCACCCACAACACCACCACCTACAGCACCACCACCTACAGCACCACCACCTACAGCACCACCACCTACAGCACCACCACCTACAGCACCACCACCCACAGCACCACCACCCACAGCACCACCCACAGCACCACCACCCACAACACCACCACCCACAGCACCACCACCCACAGCACCACCACCCACAGCACCACCACCCACAACACCACCACCTACAGCACTACCACCCACAACACCACCCACAGCACCACCACCTACAGCACCACCACCCACAGCACCACCACCCACAACACCACCACCCACAGCACCACCACCTATAGCACCACCACCCACAACACCACCACCCACAGCACCACCACCCACAGCACCACCACCCACAACACCACCACCCATTACACTAATGGATGCCTGGGGGCGTGAGGGGCGAGGACACATACCAATCTAAGAATTACCTGCTGGAACACGACGCCCACAATTGTATTTGTCTTGTTAGTTGCAATCGTGAACAAGATTTGATTGTTGCATTAAGCAATCTTGCAGAGTCTGATGTTGCAGGGAACTATTTAATTACAGAGACCAAATGGGCAGCGTATTTCATTGTTACTATGGCCCTGCATGTCCATACTGGCAGTAAAGAAACATGACATGGCAATAATTATAGCTAAATTTAATTTGGTAATTGGTTATGAGACTGATGAGAAAGGTGATAAGGGGAGGGGGGAAGAATGGGCAGGAGAGACAAAGAGAGAGGCGATGATGTGGGAAGAGAGAGAGAGAGAGAGTAAGAGGTGGAAGGAAGGCAGAAGAGAGGAGAACACGGGGTAATTTTAGTTTTTAAAGGGGCAATATTTACATTGTATGGATCATGGTACCTGAGGTTGTCAAGGAATGATCAATAATGGTTAATAAAGGTTGTGTCAATAATGACGGGTCGCTGAACGATCAGGACGGGTGACGGTGTCAAGACGAAGGTCGTGGTCATTAATGACGGGACGCTGAACGATCAGGAAGGGTGAACATTCGTCTTGATGATCTTCACTATACTGGGTTACGCCTCAGCTCTGGAGCCTTACGTTCGACCCCCACCCTGAACTTGTATGTTGAAACCGGCGTCCTGCGTTTTCACGGACCCTATTCCAGGTATTCTTCCTCATGTCGTTCCATCCTTGGCCCCCGTAGAGGTTCCCTCTACCGTCGTTTTGCAAAACCTTGACCCACATGGCAAAGGCTTCCACGCCTCCTGCAGTTCTGAAATGCCTTTTCCTTGCACACTTTTCTTCACACTCCCGCTCCGTTGTTGTCTTCGCAGATGGGTCTAAGTCTGCCGACAGTGTAAGCTACTCCGATGTATTTCCTGACCACACGTCTATGTGTCTCCTGCCCCCGGTGACTACCATCTTCACGACAGATAGCATTTTATCCCATTTTCTACGCTCTTCGTCAGCTGCTTTCTCGCTTTCAACATTTTGTTGTTGTTGTAGTTGACTTTCGCAGCGCCCTCATAGCTCTGGAGTCATTTAATCCATTCCATCCTGTGGTAGTCGAGATTCAACATTGGCTGTTTCTTATCTCCTGCATATTTAAGACAGTGGAGTTCTACTGGATGCCTAGCCATATTGGTGTGTAATTACCTAAGTGTAATTACCTAAGTGTAGTTACAGGATGAGAGCTACGCTCGTGGTGTCCCGTCTTCCCAGCACTCTTTGTCACATAACGAATATTTATGAATTTACTGACTTCTTGAGGTTATCTTGAGATGATTTTGGGGCTTTTTTTTTTTTTTTTTAGTGTCCCCGCGGTCCAGTCCTCGACCAGGCCTCCACCCCCAGGAAGCAGCCCGTGACAGCTGACTAACACCCAGGTACCTATTTTACTGCTAGGTAACAGGGACATAGGGTGAAAGAAACTCTGCCCATTGTTTCTCGCCGGCGCCCGGGATCGAACCCGGGACCACAGGATCACAAGTCCAGCGTGCTGTCCGCTCGGCCAACCGGCTCCCGAAATATAAATAAGGAGTTCGAACTGGTGACCGCGTGAACACCAGGTCCGACCTCCCAGTCTGACCACGACGCTTCCTAAAAATATATGTACAGAAACCAGAGTTCTGCTGAGAAACCATCAGTACAATTCCTCGAGAACTAAACGTTTGACCATTTAGATATCACCAACTCAGAGGTACTGCCCTCTTCTATGTTAAACTGCCAACTCTGAACATTCGCCGCCACCACCTGCTGTTCTGAGTAAATTCCTCAATTGACGGAAAGCAGGATACCATCAATTAAGCGTCCCCATGTAATTCTATCCCCAATGATATGAAAGGGAGGGGTAAGCTCTTCGTTACACACAGAGATCACACTCATGTGATGCATCAAATGAACAAATCCACAAGGGCCGTGAACGAGGATTCGAACCTGCGTCCGGGAGCATCACAGATACTGCCTTAATCGACTGAGCTACAACAGGGTTAAAAAGAAAATCGAACTGGTGACCGCGTGAACACCGCGTCCGACCTGCCTGTCTGGCCACGACTCTTCCTTAATCTTTATCATCATCATCATCGGTCAGGATGAGGCTTTGGGATGGGACGGGTGGGGAAAGGAATGGTGCCCAACCACTTGTGGATGGTCGGGGATTGAACGCCGATCTGCATGAAGCGAGACCGTCGCTCTACCGTCCAATACACATACACAAGCCACTTAAATGAGCGTGTGGACGCTGCCGCTAAGGAGGCTATCCGCCCTTGTTCCATCTCCCGTGAAGGTGTTCCTTACTCCGACTTCCCAGTTATTCATTCCTCAATCCGTGTTCGTTGGCAGGTTACGTATTGGCCATACACGTTTAACTCACTGGCACTTAATGGAGCGCCGCCCCGTTCCTTATTGTTCAAACTGCTTTGTCCCTCTTATGATCGTGTCTGTCCTTGTTGAAAGTCCGGACATCCAGGACCGTGAGTGTGTCTTGCTTCCCGACCGTCCCTCGTGGTCACTTGTAACTCGATGGGACCCTTGGTGAATCAGATACTTTAGATATCATTCGCCTTATGCACTTTTGTTCACGTATTGGCATCCTAGGTGATATCTAACATCTTTTGAACATCGTGCAACTTTCACTGAGCTTCATAGTCTCCTCAGCTTGGTGCCTTCTTCTGATAATGACTTACTCGTCTAACCACGACAGTGTCCACAAGTTATCATATGGGCATCACTCTTTGTGTCTGTTGCAAAACTCAGTCTTACTCCTGGAGGAATTCCCTTAAATATTCCTTAAGGTGTTCCTTAAGGTGTTACTGAGGGTGTCTCTCTAAACAGTTTAAGGTACATTTAGAGATAGAATCGTGACGTTTAATGACGTCACGATTGGTTAAGCTAGCAGGCAGCTGGTATGGGAAGATTCACGGCCTATAAGTCTTAAATTATTTATTATATAATAGAATAGTAGATATTGCTCCACCCCGCAAGTTTTGGAGCACCTGTGGTCAACTACGAAATACCACGTGAGGTTGTAGTAGAGTGGCCTAGTGCGAGGACGACGAGATCATGTGAGGTTGTAGTAGAGTGGCCTAGTGCGAGGACGACGAGATCATGTGAGGTTGTAGTAGAGTGGCCTAGTGCGAGGACGACGAGATCATGTGAGGTTGTAGTAGAGTGACCTAGTGCGAGGACGACGAGATCATGTAAGGTTGAAGTAGAGTGGCCTAGCGCGAGTGTGGGAACCGACCTGTGAGATTTATATTTATTTAATTTATATGAATTTATATTTACGTTAATTTATATACTTCGATAGCAATTTGTATAATGATAAGTGGACTGTATTTCTGCAATAATCTCACAAATCGATCCTCTACACATTAGGGGGGTTTATATAAATTTAATTTATATATATGCAGCCAATCAAACTACAGTATTAGACTACATACATTGAAAAGGTTCCTTATCTTATTTGTACAGCAAGCTTTAGTCCACCAGGTATAACTAGGTTGTAGACGCCACATTTTCCCACTTTGAGGTAGCTTCCATCACCCTGGTAACTGATGCACAAAGCATGCTTCCTCGTCTTGACCTGTCAAAAGGGCGCTAACTGTAAAGCCAGAATCCTATATATGACAGGTATATCAGAGAAACACTGTACATGTAACAATAAAGACCTGGCTTAATCGATAGTTTGAGGCTACCACGGGTCTGACCTGGAAACCCTATGTAATGACATAATGGCCATAAATGAAAGATACATGGGTTTCGGAAAGAACACTTAACTTGAATTTGTTGACAGCGTGTTGAAGATGGTACACCTTTGGTTTCCATAACACTACGTCCAAGTAAAATTAACAGGAGCCGTATTTGCTCCCGTGAGCCTCTGGTCTAGTATCAACAATGGCAATGTCTAACACTCCATACTACTGACGCTACTGGCCGACATTGTCCAGATATAATAGGGGCCGAATTTGCTCCACGCGTCTCGGAGGTGACAACAACAATGGCTGCTCCTCCTTCCTCACTCTGACGCCTAGCTTACATTGTCCAGATGTCAATAAGTGATAGAAGGGTCACATTTACTCTACTTTAATACTGATAATTAAGTTAATTTATATGAGATGTTTTATGATGGTAAAGTCCAAAGACTAATGTATTTAAGAATAATTCCCAGCAGAATAGCTGGTGAATTTATAATGGTATGTGGTGATGATATCCCGTTTTCTTTAGACGGTAATTCCACTACAAGTTACGTTTTCTATGGGTAACTTGTTTATACAATACAGCTATTATCTGTATGATTATTAAATGGTGTCGGATTTTCCGACAGCGAGGATTACGAGATCATGTGTGGTTGATGTAGAGTGGCCTAGCGCGAGGACGACGATATCATGTGAGGTTGAAGTAGAGTGGCCTAGCGCGAGGATTACGAGATCATGTGAGGTTGAAGTAGAGTGGCCTAGCGCGAGGATTACGAGATCATGTGTAGTTGAAGTAGAGTGGCCTAGCGCGAGGATTACGAGATCATGTGAGGTTGAAGTAGAGTGGCCTAGCGCGAGGACGACGAGATCATGTGAGGTTGAAGTAGAGTGGCCTAGCGCGAGGACGACGAGATCGGGGACCAACCATTCAGACCTCTAAACTGAGTGTGAATGAGGATGTGAGTGTGAGGACATCATTTCTGTAAGTACGCTCTCATTATTTATTTGTTGAATTTTTGTTATTTCCATATTAATCGCTGATCAGCCAGAGATGTACTCTGCACTTCAGTGATCACCCACAACAGGTAGAGGCTTGAGCTAAGAGACAGACTTATGGCAAGTGATATTCTGTGTGGTACGACAATTGTTCCACCAATTGTGATTGGTTGTCTAACGAAAGTGTTAGTCAGGATATGTTCATAATGAACCACATGGTCATTCAGTGATGCGCCTCAGTGTCACTCTCATGTGATATTAACTTTAATAACACCATTCGCTAAGTAACTAAGCTCCTTGTGAAGTAATACCTAAGTTTTGCAAATAAATGTTGGCTGTTTTATATTTGTGTTAACGTAAAGCCCTTGTTGAGTACTGTAATGCTGATTAATGAAGTGCCCTCAGCACACGTTATGAGCCCCAGTTCTGACGATATTAAGCTTCTAGTCAAAAGAAATATCGATGAGGAGAACAGAACGGGAAAACCTTTAGAGTGCCTCTCCAGCGCCGAAGGATTTCCAGGACCAAAGTGCTGCTGGAGAGGTGGAAGTGCGTCAGTAGGGAACACAACACACAAGGACCATAACTTCCTTGTGTGCACGCTGATCCTGAACGCACTGTTCTAGTCTAGCTACGTCCGAGCTAACGTTGTTGAAGCAGTCGGCCATTGCAAAGTGGTGACGTTGCACGCAACTGCAGCCACGACGAAGCAAAAATGCACATTGATGTTATGGAAATAATGATTCCCTAAGCCAAAATTTACACAAGTATACGAGGCAGAGGTGTTTGAACCATCGGTAAGTATGCAACTGGTGGTGGCAAGTTGTGCTCAGGTTTAGCATTCAAAGTAAATTGATGATTTTGTATTGCAAGATCTTGATGAATACAGTATATTTTGTATTTTATTATGCTATTATACTTTTACATACATCATTATTGAAATACTATTATGCATGAGTGGCTACCATGTAACTATTGTTGTTATCGTGAAAAATTATTCAAAAAAATAATTCGTAATATAGGTTCAGGAAATATAATTTTTGCATTTCTAATGCTATTAGAATGCATAAACTGGAAAATTATCAATATAATTGCAATAGCTAAGCCAAAAGTGCAAGATAATATTTCAAGAAGGTGCACAGTTCAACAATTCCATCTTAAAGCAGAGTTATGGAATAGATGATAGCAATAAATAGAAAAAGCAAGAGTGAAGATACAGGTCACTACACTCAAGCAGATCTTTATATTAGCAAGCTAACTGCCATTCAAGATTGCGCTGCTGAGTGGCATCTAAACTAAGACGTTAGTGTAGGCACAAGAGACCCGAGTGAAGAGTATGGTGCCTGTCATCCTCACAACGCCAGTCATGGCCCCTATCATGTTAACAACGCCAGTCATGGCCCTTGTCATGTTAACAACTCTAGTCATGGCCCCTATCAGGCTCACAACGCCACTCATGGCGGCTGTCATGCTCACAACGCCAGTCATGGTACCTGTCATGCTCACAATGCCAGTTATAGCGCCTGTCATCCTCACAACGCCAGTCCTGGCGCCTGTCATCCTCACAATGCCAGTCTTGGCGCCTGTCATGCTCACAACGCCTGTCATGGTGCCTATCATCCTCACAACGCCATTCATGGCACCTGTCATGCTCACAACGCCAGTCATGGCGCCTGTCATGCTCACAACGCCAGTCACTGCGCCTGTCATTCTCACAACGCCAGTCATGACACATGTCATGCTCACAACATCAGTCATAACACATGTCCTGATCAAAATGCCAGTTATAGCGCCTGTCATGCTCACAATGCTATTCATGGCCCCTATCATCCTCACAACGCCAGGCATAGCCTTTGTCAGGCTCACAACGCCAGTTATAGCGCCTGTCATGCTCACAACGCCAGTCATGGCGCCTGTCATGCTCACAACGCCAGTCATGGCGCCTGTCATGCTCACAACGCCAGTCACGGCACCTGTCATGCTCACAACGCCAGTCATGGCACCTGTCATGCTCACAATGGCAGTCACGGCACCTGTCATGCTCACAACGCCAGTCACTGCACCTGTCATGCTCACAACGCCAGTCACGGCACCTGTCATGCTCACAACGCCAGTCATGGCACCTGTCATGCTCACAACGCCAGTCACGGCCCCTGTCATGCTCACAACGCCAGTCATGGCGCCTGTCATGCTCACAACGCCAGTCATGGCGCCTGTCATGCTCACATCGGCAATCATGGCACCTGTCATGCTACCAACGCAAGTCATAGCCGCTGTCATGCTTACAACGCCAGTCACGGCGCCTGTCATGCTCACGACGCCAGACCTGGCGCCTGTCATGCTCACAACGTCATTCATGGCACCTGTCATGCTCACAACGCCAGTCATGGCGCCTGTCATGCTCACAACGCAAATCACGGCACCTGTCATGCTCACAACGCCAGTCATGGCACCTGTCATGCTCATAACGCCAGTCATGGCACTTGTCATGCTCACAACGCCAGTCACGGCACCTGTCATGCTCACAACGCCAGTCATGGCACCTGTCATGCTCACAACGCCAGTCACGGCACCTGTCATGCTCACAACGCCAGTCACGGCACCTGTCATGCTCACAACGCCAGTCATGGCACCTGTCATGCTCACAACGCCAGTCACGGTCCCTGTCATGCTCACAACGCCAGTCACGGCACCTGTCATGCTCACAACGCCAGTCATGGCACCTGTCATGCTCACAACGCCAGTCACGGCACCTGTCATGCTCACAACGCCAGTCATGGCACCTGTCATTCTCACAACGCCAGTCACGGCACCTGTCATGCTCACAACGCCAGTCATGGCACCTGTCATGCTCACAACGCCAGTCATGGCACCTGTCATGCTCACAACGCCAGTCATGGCACCTGTCATGCTCACAACGCCAGTCATGGCACCTGTCATGCTCACAACGCCAGTCATGGCACCTGTCATGCTCACAACGCCAGTCATTGCGACTGTCATGCTCACAACGCCAGTCATGGCACCTGTCATTCTCACAACGCCAGTCATGGCACCTGTCATGCTCACAACGCCAGTCATTGCGTCTGTAATCCTCACCATCCGTATTTCTCCACAAGGCGATAAGTGCCCCCACATAAACTTGAACAAATAAACGTATGTAATATTATAAATATACTGTATACATATTATATATACATACATTTTAAATTATAAATATATTCATATAATATTATAACACCACAAACCCAACATGGAGGTGTGTGGAGGCTGCTTTAAGCCACTTCGGAAGGGTGTTGTAGGCATTGTATGTAACATTTGTAACATAAGATATCACCTGAGTTGTACAGGATTACCTATACAATATGCAAACCGGTAAGGTAACTACTGGATCTGTCAAAGTGACAGACAGATGTGGGAAAACATTACCAAACTAATGAATAACATTCCTGAAGTACACAGGCTACAATTCACACAAAAACTACCAGAAATATATGCAGAGTATATAAAGACAGCAACGAACTCTCAACAAAACCCAGGGACTGAGAATTTAGAGAGTCAAAGTAGCAATGTAGAAGGACATGGTGTCGAGGTACACAAAAATGAAGGCAATATTGTAGAGCAAACTGGTGATATGAATAAGGAGATAAAAAAATGAGAACACAAATGAGAAAGACGAAAGCAACAAAGAGAAAGTTAAGGGCAATACCGAGAATGAATGCAAAAACGAGAAAGTTGGAACAAAAAACAGAAAGTAGCCAAGTCATGCACGGGTACAAACAAGAATACAATTTCAGATGAAAATATTTGCAGGTATTATGCAAAAGGACAGTGCAGATATGGGCCCAGAGGCACGGAATGCACATTCATCCATCCACGGAAATGCCGAAACTGGTTTGGGAAAGGCAGATATCGTTTTGATACAGAGTGTAGATATCTTCACCCTAAGCTATGTAAACTCTCAGTTAATGAAAGAAAATGCTACGATCTTCATTGGCCTGATTTCCACGTCAGAGGTACACAGCGCTATATAAGAGAGGAAGTCCAATATAATAGCCCTGAAAATATTTTAGAGGCAGGCAGAAACAAACAGGCAGAAATGTTGCAGGAGTACGGATGGAGAGGGGGAAATGCCCCAGACTGGACGACGGTTCGTCATCAAGCCCACACATACTACACCCCCCAACTACACAGAGACTACCACACTCCCCAGTATAACTTCCAAAACTGGACAAACCATTGCCACAACAACACACCCTGGGTCAGGGTAGAGAGGAGGGAGAACTACCAAAACCTTCCAGAAGTGACACACAATATGGACAATCATTCATATTTGCAAACATTCAAAGTTTAAAGCCAAAGTCAAGAAATAAAGTTAAGTTCATAAATGGCCTCCTATTAGAGTCAAACTCAATATTTGGGGCATTCATGGAAACTCATACAAAAGATTACATGGATGGTGCAATCTGGATTCCAAATTATAATTTATATAGATGTGATAGAAAAACTAGGTCAAATGGAGGAGTAGGTCTGTATATTAAAGAGGACCTGGTATGCACAGAACTACTAAAATCAACTAATGAGGTGGTAGAGGTACTTGGAATTAAGGTAGAGAAACTAAACCTAATTATTATTCTAATATATAAACCGCCAGATACAACGGTTGAGGAATTCACAGAGCAGATGCACAAAATAGAGAACATACTTGATAACCTAGCAAACCCAGCTCCAGATATTATCTTCCTTAGAGATTTCAATTTACCGAGTCTAAGATGGAGAATGGCAAACACAAATATCATAGCAGGGAATGACCCGGGAAATAACCAACCACAGGTCAGAGAACTTTTGAGATTCTGTGACAAATTCTCGCTCAATCAACAGATTACAGAACCAACTAGGAACGAAAACACACTAGATTTGTTATTCACAAACAATGAGGAACTAATCAGAGACATTACAATCTCAGATACTACATACTCAGACCATAAGCTCATTGAAGTGCGAACTAGCATAAATAACGGTAGTAGGTCTAAGAGACCCAACAAGCGAGAAGGAGTATTCAATCAATTCAATTTCAACAATAAGAGGATCGACTAGGAAAAAATCTATGTAGACCTTGTAACTATTCAATGGGAGACGGTCTTAAGCGACAAAACTCCCACACAGGGAATAGCTCAACTGACAGCTGAAGCTTACAAGGTTTGCTTCAAGCACGTGCCTGTGAGGAGGGGCAGAAAGAGGACCACTCTAGAAAGAGAGCGCAGACGACTGTACAGGAGAAGGAAAAAAATAACGGAAATGCTTCGGCAGTCACAACTATCACAAGCAAGGAAAATAAACGTAAGCAGGGTGATCGAAGAAATAGAACAAACGTTGAAGTGATCATATGAGTCTGAGGAAAAGGAATTGGAACAGAAAGCTATGCAAGAGATAAAGAAAAATCCGAAATATTTTTTCACATACACAAAATCAAAAACCTCGACCAGTATTGGACCGTTAATTACAAATGAAGGTACGTTCACAGAGGACAACAAAGAGATTAGTGGAATTCTAAGAAGCCAGTATGAGGCTATGTTTAGCACACCAATAAACAACATGAAAGTTGATGACCCAGACATCTTCTTTATGAATGACCTTCAAGCTGCAGATAATATAACGGATATTACCACAAACTCGGAAGACTTTGAAAGAGAAATTGACAATATGCCCATGCACTCAGCTCCTGGGCCTGACTCATGGAATTCAATATTCATAAAGAAATGTAAAGTACCAGTAGCGAGAGCACTCAGCGTAATATGGAGAAAGAGCCTGGATACAGGGGAGATACCAGCAGCACTTAAATCTGCTGATATAGTTCCGTTGCACAAGGGGGAGTAAAGCCTTGAAAAAAAATTATAGGCCAGTTGCACTAACATCACACATAATAAAAGTGTTTGAAAGAGTGATTAGGAATCAAATTTCTAGTTTTATGGAAAACAATGAGCTGCACAACCCAGGACAACATAGATTTAGAGCGGGAAGATCCTGTCTGTCACAGTTACTCAACCACTATGACAAAATCACAGAAGCTCTAGAAGAAAAGCAAAATGCAGATGTTGTATACACAGACTTTGCAAAGGCGTTCGACAAAGGCGTTCCATGTGTGCTATCATGGGGTGATAGCACACAAAATGAGGTCAATGGGAATAAATGGAAAAGTAGGACGCTGGATACTCAATTTCCTGTCGAACAGAAAACAAAGAGTAACAGTCAATCAAATAAAATCGAGTCCAAGCGAAATTAAAAGCTCTGTACCTTAAGGTACAGTCTTTGCACCACTGCTGTTCCTTATTTTCATATCAGATATAGACATAAATACACGTCACAGCTTCGTGTCATCCTTCGCAGATGATACAAAAATCAGCATGGAAAATTACCTCCGCTGAAGACATCGAAAAATTACAAGCAGATGTCAACAAAGTTTTCGATTGGGCAGCAGAAAATAACATGATGTTTAACAGTGATCAATTTCAGGTACTCAGGTACGGCAAAAACGAGGATCTGAAACATAATACAGGGTACAAAATACAATCGAATCCTCCCAAAGTAGAAAAACAGCATGTCAAAGATTTGGGAATAATGAAGTCCGACGATCTAACGTTTAGGGAGCATAACCAAGCAAATATTGCGTCAGCCAGAAAAATGATAGGATGGATTACGAGAACATTCAAATCCAGGGATCCCATCACAATGGTTGTACTCTTCAAGTCACTTCTGTTGTCCCGTCTTGAGTACTGCTCAGTACTCACTTCTCCCTTCAGAGCAGTAGAGATTGCTGAAATAGAGTGAATACAGAGAACATATACGACACGCATAGACGAGATAAAACATCTAAATTATTGGGATCGTCTCAAAGCTCTCCAAATGTACTCTCTAGAAAGGAGACGAGAGAGATACCAAATAATATACACATGGAAAATACTGGAGGGGCCAGGTCCCAAATCTACACAGTAAAATAACAACGTACTGGAGTGAACGACATGGAAGAAAATGCAAGATTGAACCTGTGAAGAGCAGAGGTGCCATAGGCACAATCAGAGAGCACTATAAACATCAGGGGTCCGCGGTTGTTCAACGTCCTCCCAGCGACTATAAGAAATATTGCCGGAACAACCGTGGACATCTTCAAGAGAAAATTGGACTATTTTCTAAGAGAAGTTCCGGATCAACCGAGATGTGGTGGGTATGTGGGCCTGCGGGCCGCTCCAAGCAACAGCCTGGTGGACCAAACTCTCACAAGTCAAGCCTGGCCTCGGGCCGGGCTTGGGGAGTAGAACAACTCCCAGAACAGAAACAAGCAGGTATCAAGCACAACGCCAGTCACGGTCCCTGTCATGTTCACAACGCCAGTCACGGTCCCTGTCATGTTCACAACGCCAGTCACGGTCCCTGTCATGTTCACAACGCCAGTCACGGTCCCTGTCATGTTCACAACGCCAGTCACGGTCCCTGTCATGTTCACAACGCCAGTCACGGTCCCTGTCATGTTCACAACGCCAGTCACGGTCCCTGTCATGTTCACAACGCCAGTCACGGTCCCTGTCATGTTCACAACGCCAGTCACGGTCCCTGTCATGTTCACAACGCCAGTCACGGTCCCTGTCATGTTCACAACGCCAGTCACGGTCCCTGTCATGTTCACAACGCCAGTCACGGTCCCTGTCATGTTCACAACGCCAGTCACGGTCCCTGTCATGTTCACAACGCCAGTCACGGTCCCTGTCATGTTCACAACGCCAGACACGGTCCCTGTCATGTTCACAACGCCAGTCCCGTTCCCTGTCATGTTCACAACGCCAGTCACGGTCCCTGTCATGTTCACAACGTCAGTCACGTTCCCTGTCATGTTCACAACGCCAGTCACGGTCCCTGTCATGTTCACAACGCCAGTCACGGACCCTGTCATGTTCACAACGCCAGTCACGGACCCTGTCATGTTCACAACGCTAGTCACGGTCCCTGTCATGCTCACAACGCCAGTCATGATCCCTGTCATGCTCACAACGCCAGTCATGGCCCCTGTAATGCTCACAACGCCAGTCATAACACATGTCATGCACACAACGCCAGTCATAGCACCTGTCATTCTCACAACGCCAGCCATGGCCCCTGTCATGCTCACAACGCCAGTCATAACACATGTCATGCTCACAACGCCAGTCATGGCACCTGTCATGCTCATAACGCCAGTCACGGCCCCTGTCATGTTCACAACGCTAGTCACGGTCCCTGTCATGCTCACAACGCCAGTCATGATCCCTGTCATGCTCACAACGCCAGTCATGGCACCTGTCATGCTCACAACGCTAGTCATGACACATGTCAGGCTCACAACGCCAGCAATGTCCCTTTGTCATGCTCACGACGCCAGTCATGGCGTCTGTCATGCTCACAATGCCTGTTATGGCGCCTGTCATGCTCAAACGCCAGTCGTGACACATGTCATGCTCACAACGCCAGCCATGGCGCCTGTCATGCTCACAACGCCAGTCATGGCGCCTGTCATGCTCACAACGCCAGTCATGGCGCCTGTCATGCTCACAACGCTAGTCATGGCGCCTGTCATGCTCACAACGCCAGTCGTGGCCCCATTCATGTTCAGAACGCCAGTCACGGCCCCTGTCATGCTCACAATGCCAGTCATAGCACCTGTCATGCTCACAACACCAGTTATTGCGCGTGTCATGCTAAAAACGCTAGTCCTGGGGCCTGTCATGCTCACAATGCCAGTCATGGCGCCTTTCAGGGCTCTCAATGCCAGTCATGGCCCCTGTCATGCTCACATCGCAAGTCATGGCCCCTGTCATGCTCACAATGCCAGTCATGACACATGTCAAGCTCACAACGCCAGTCATGGCGCCTGTCATGCTCACATCGCCAGTCATGAAACATGTCGTGCTCACAATGCCTGTCATGGCGCCTGTCATGCTCACATCGCCAGTCATGAAACATGTCGTGCTCACAATGCCTGTCATGGCGCCTATCATGCTCACAATGCCAGTCATGACACATGTCGTTCTCACAATGCCAATCATGGCGCCTGTCATGCTCACAACGCCAGTCACGGCGCCTGTCATGCTCACAAAGCCAGTCATGACACATGTCATGCTCACAACGCCAGTCATGACACATGTCATGCTCACAACTCCAGTCATGGCCACTGTCAGGCTCACAACGCCAGTCATGGCGCCTTTCATCCTCACAACGCCAGTCACGGTCCCTGTCATGTTCACAACGCTAGTCACGGTCCCTGTCATGCTCACAACGCCAGTCACGGTCCCTGTCATGTTCACAACGCTAGTCACGGTCCCTGTCATGCTCAAACGCCAGTCGTGACACATGTCATGCTCACAACGCCAGTCATGACACCTGTCATGCTCACAACGCCAGTCATGACACCTGTCATGCTCAGAACGCCATTCAAGGCGCCTGTCATGCTCACAACGCCAGTCGTGGCCCCATTCATGTTCAGAACGCCAGTCACGGCCCCTGTCATGCTCACAATGCCAGTCATAGCACCTGTCATGCTCACAACACCAGTTATTGCGCGTGTCATGCTAACAACGCTAGTCCTGGGGCCTGTCATGCTCACAATGCCAGTCATGGCGCCTTTCATGCTCACAACGCCAGTCATGACACATGTCTTGCTCTCAACGCCAGTCATGGCCCCTGTCATGCTCACACCGCAAGTCATGGCCCCTGTCATGCTCACAACGCCAGTCATGAAACATGTCGTTCTCACAACGCCAGTCATGGCCCCTGTCATGCTCACAACGCCAGTCATGGCCCCTGTCATGCTCACAATGCCAGTCATGACACATGTCGTTCTCACAACGCCAGTCATGGCCCCTGTCATGCTCACAACGTCAGTCATGGCCCCTGTCATGGTCACTACGCCAGTCATGGCCCCTGTCATGCTCACAACGCCAGTCATAACATATGTCATGCTCACAACGCCAGTCATGGCCCCTGTGATGCTCACAACGCCAGTCACGGCGCCTCTCATGGTCACAAAGCCAGTCATGACACATGTCATGCTCACAACGCCAGTCATGACACCTGTCATGCTCACAACGCCAGTCATGGCACCTGTCATCCTCACAACGCCAGTCATTGCACCTGTCATTCTCACAACACCAGCCATAACACATTTCATGCTCACAACGCCAGTCATGGCACCTGTCATCCTCACAACGCCAGTCATTGCACCTGTCATTCTCACAACGCCAGTCATAACACATGTCATGCTCACAACGCCTGTCACGGTCCCTTTCATGCTTACAACGCCAGTCATGGCCCCTGACATGCTCAAAACGCCAGTCATAACACATGTTATGCTCACAACGCCAGTCATGGCACCTGTCATCCTCAGAACGCCAGTCATGGTCTCTGTCATGCTCACAACACCATTCATGGCCCCTGTCATGCTCACAACACCAGTCATGCCACCTGTCATCCTCTAAACGCCAGTCACGGTCCCTGTCATCCTCACAACGCCAGTCACGGCGCCTGTCATGCTCACAACGCCTGTCATGACACCTGGTTGGCTCACAACGCCAGTACTGGTGCCTGTCTCACAATGCTCACAACGCCAGTGCTGGTACCTGTCTCACAATGCTCACAACGCCAGTGCTGGTGCCTTTCTCACAATGCTCACAACGCCCATGCTGGTACCTGTCTCACAATGCTCACAACGCCAGTGCTGGTGCCTGTCTCACAATGCTCACAACGCCAGTGCTGGTGCCTGTCTCACAATGCTCACAACGCCAGTCATGACACCTGGTTGGCTCACAACGCCAGTGCTGGTGCCTGTCTCACAATGCTCACAACGCCAGTGCTGGTACCTGTCTCACAATGCTCACAACGCCAGTGCTGGTGCCTGTCTCACAATGCTCACAACGCCAGTGCTGGTGCCTGTCTCACAATGCTCACAACGCCAGTGCTGGTGCCTGTCTCACAATGCTCACAACGCCAGTGCTGGTACCTGTCTCACAATGCTCACAACGCCAGTGCTGGTACCTGTCTCACAATGCTCACAACGCCAGTGCTGGTACCTGTCTCACAATGTTCACAACGCCAGTGCTGGTGCCTGTCTCACAATGCTCACAACGCCAGTGCTGGTGCCTGTCTCACAATGCTCACAACGCCAGTGCTGGTACCTGTCTCACAATGCTCACAACGCCAGTGCTGGTACCTGTCTCACAATGCTCACAACGCCAGTGCTGGTACCTGTCTCACAATGCTCACAACGCCAGTGCTGGTACCTGTCTCACAATGCTCACAACGCCAGTGCTGGTACCTGTCTCACAATGCTCACAACGCCTCGCAGGTTTTTCAGCTTTTTGCCAACTTTGTCTATGAAAGAGAAAAAAATTTAAATTACGTTTGAAGAATTGTTAACTTTCATATACGGTATATATGTATTGACAAATATGTATATATGTATTATATATGTATATATGTAATGAGGAAGAAGTATGTATGTGGGGTTACAAGGCGTGAGAGCGCTGATGATGCGAAAAGGGTCATCAGGAGTTATTCCTACAACTATTCCCTTCTCATTGGATAGTTATAAATAGGAGCTGCCTCGTACGAGCCAATGGGCCTTCTGCAGTTCTTATTCCTACTACTATCCCCTCTACTGCACCTTACCTTTCGTACTCTTTGCCTTGCTCCTCACCTCTCTCTTGCCTATATAGTTCCTTCATCTACTTCCCCCCCTTCAGAATCGACTTGTGAATGATCCAGGTCGGACCGAAACGTCGTCATCCCTTCACCTTCTAGTGTGTGGTCTGGTCAACACAGTGCTGATGACTCAAGCCCAGAGTCTAAATGTGTATAATAGCCTCTGTCAAGGTCACTAATTACGCTACAATAGTCTTGCTCAAGGTTACTAATTACGCTACAATAAATCGTTTAGAGAATGACCTGACAGGTGAGGTCACGTATGCTAGTACGCACGAGGAACATTCAAAATATAATATATGAAGCGTGTAGTAGGCCTACTGCCCCATGAGAGGCAAGGGCATTCAAGTAGGGCTACTTTCCTTTGTGATTCAGATCCTGTTTTCACTTATATATAGATATGTGTGTGTGTGTATAGCTGATATATATATAGCTGATATATATATATATATATATATATATATATATATATATATATATTATATAGATATATATATAATACCCTAGCTGATATATATATATATATATAGATATATATATATATATATATATATATATATATTTATAGCTATATATATATATATATATATCTATATATATACTACATATACTATATATATATATACATATTATATATATATATAGATATATATATTACATATATATATATAGATATATATATATATATATATATATATATATATATCAGCCAGAGGTGGCACTCCCTTCCATTTAAATATATATATATATATATACACATATATTAATATATATATATATATATATATAATATATATATATATTATATATATATATATATATATATATATATATATATATATATATATATATATATATATATATATATATATACATATATTAATATATATATATATATATATATATATATATAGATATATATATATATACAAAAAGGAGTTACATATGGGTTACAAAGATGGTTGTCATAGGTTGTCGAGTTCCTCCAGCTCCTCAGATGGCGGGCAGGAACCCTGGATGCAGTGCGCATTTCCCCTCTGTATCGCCACACTGAGGCGCTGGAAAAGAAAGCTTGCAGCTCTCGGGTCCCGTGTTGTTTCAATGAGCCTAGAACCCAGTTCCTTCAAAAAACTGGTAGCACTTTTACCCCAGGCGCCGAGCGTCTCAGAAGCAATGGGGACAAAATTGTAGTGGTGATCCAGTTCTCTATACTTACGGGATTTGGCTGCTTCCCTGTGGGTGGCAGCGCCACCTGATTGTGCAACACTGAGTTAATGTAGGTGTTAGCCAGGGTTGATACGCACGTGTAGTCCCATACCAACTGCTTGCCATTCTTCCAAGGGTTCACTGTGATACCATCCGGGCGACCAATAAGAGCATCAGAGTTACGGGGCGTTAGGTAACGGGGCTCTCTTTCAGCTGGGCATCCAGCTGTGGTGAGGCTCCTCTTGATGATGTCGTTAACTTCACTGTGCCTCGAGTGCCATCCCCCTGTGCTTTGGCAGAGTAGGCCATGGTGACCGTACCTGTCAGCCACCACCTCGCGCAAATACACCTATATCTGGTGTGGATTGGGGCAGCAAGGCGGAGGGCCACAGCAATTCGGAGGGCGCGTGGTGTGAGACGCGTGCCAGTTGCCGACATTGGGGTTGCTAACAGGAAATCCCCTGCATGTGGTGCTGCTACTGCTGTGAGGCGAGCAATGTCCTGTGTGTTGTTGCAGCACCCAGGCACTCTGCAGCAACTTGGTCTACAATGGGACCATATATATATATATATATATATATATATATATATATATATATATATATATAATATATATATATATATATATATATATATATATATATATATATATAGACACATGTTGTACCTAGTAGCCAGAACGCACTTCTCAGCCTACTATGCAAGGCCCAATTTGCCTAATAAGCCAAGTTTTCATGAATTAATATATTTTCTCTAATTTTTTTTCTGATGAAATGATAAAGGTAAGTTTTTAAATGAAAAGCCAAGTTTTCATGAATAATTGTTTTTCGACTACCTAAAACCCCCCTACCTAACCTAACCTAACTTAACTTTTTCGGCTTCCTAACCTAACCTAACCTATAAAGATAGGTTAGGTTAGGTTAGGTCGGGTTGGTTAGGTTCGGTCATATATCTACGTTAATTTTAACTCCAATAAAAAAAAATGACCTCATACATAATGAAATGGGTAGCTTTATCATTTCATAAGAAAAAATTTGAGAAAATATATTAATTCAGGAAAACTTGGCTTATTAGGCAAATCGGGCCTTGCATAGTAGGCCGAGAAGTGCGTTCTGGCTACTAGGTACGACATATATATATATATATATATATATATATAATATATATATATATATATATATAAGCAAGTTATGAATTAGTCGTACCTAGTAGCCAGAACTCACTTCTCAGCCTACTATGCAAGGCCCGATTTGCCTCAATAAGCCAAGTTTTACTGAATGATATATTTTCTCTAGGTACGATTTTTTTCTTATATATATATGTCGTACTATGATAAAGCAACCCATTTCCTGAATTAATATATGTACTATGTATGAGGGTCAATATATATATATATATATATATAATATATATATATATATAATATATATATATATATATATATATATATATATATATATATATATATATATATATATATATATATATATATATATATATATATATATATATATATATATATATATATATATATATATATATATATATATATATATATATATATATATGTCGTACCTAGTAGCCAGAACGCACTTCTCAGCCTACTATGCAAGGCCCGATTTGCCTAATAAGCCAAGTTTTTATGAATTAATTATTTTTCGACTACCTAACCTACCTAACCTAACTTAACCTAACTTTTTCGGCTACCTAACCTAACCTATAGAGATAGGTTAGGTTAGGTAGGGTTGGTTAGGTTCGGTCATATATCTACGTTAATTTTAACTCCAATAAAGAAAAATTGACCTCATACGTAATGAAATTGGTAGCTTTATCATTTCATAAGAAAAAAATTAGAGAAAATATATTAATTCAGGAAAACTTGGCTTATTAGGCAAATCGGTCCTTGCATAGTAGGCCGAGAAGTGCGTTCTGGCTACTAGGTACGACATATATGTATATATATATATATATATATATATATATATATATATATATATATATGTCGTACCTAGTAGCCAGAACTCACTTCTCAGCCTACAATGCAAGGCCCGATTTGCCTAATAAGCCAAGTTTTCATGAATTAATATATTTTCTCTAATTTTTTTCTTATGAAATGATAAAGCAACCCATTTCATTATATAAGAGGTCAATTTTTTTTTATTGGATTTAAAATTAACGTAGATATATGACCAAACCTAACCAACCCTACCTAACCTAACCTAACCTATCTTTATAGTTTAGGTTAGGTTAGGTAGCCGAAAAAGTTAGGTTAGGTTAGGTTAGGTAGGTTAGGTAGTCGAAAAGCAATTCATTCATGAAAACTTGGCTTATTAGGCAAATCGGGCCTTGCATAGTAGGCTGGGAAGTGAGTTCTGGCTACTAGGTACGACATATATATATATATATATATATATATATGCAAACAAGCCTGAATGGTCCCCAGGACTATATACAACTGAAAACTCACACCCCAGAAGTGACTCGAACCCATACTCCCACAACTGGTATGTACAGGGACGCCTTAATCCGCTTGACCATCACGACCGGACATAAGGAAGTGATAGCCGAGGCTATATGAACCACTTCCCCGCCGGCACTCGGATGGTAATCTTGGGCATGCTATAAAATGCTATGCCCAAGATTACCATCCGAGTGCCGGCGGGGAAGTGGTTCATATAGCCTCGGCTATCACTTCCTTATGTCCGGTCGTGATGGTCAAGCGGATTAAGGCGTCCCTGTACATACCAGTTGTGGGAGTATGGGTTCGAGTCACTTCTGGGGTGTGAGTTTTCAGTTATATATATATATATATATATATATATATATACTACCTAAAAAGTAAGATTAATAATTCTAACACGAATTTTCTCTGTTTCTTATATTTCTTTCCACTGTTGATGGTAACTGAAAAATCAATTCTCCAAAATTCATTTTTATTTCTAGTCTGACGCGACACTTGAACGCGTTTCGTAAAACTTATTACATTTTCAAAGACTTTAGTTTACACACACACAACTATAACTGAACAGAGTTCAAACAGCTTCGATTTTATACCTGCATTTAGGTGAGGTGATATGTTATAACAGTTTTGGATGAGGTGAAAACAAACTTTCAACACAAGACAGAACACGAAACAATGGGTATAGTATTTTGTAAGTTAAAGGGAAGAATGGAAGTTACTGCAAAGGGCCTATTGGCCCATATTTCTTGATGTTTCTATATTGGTGCGGAGTCTTGAAGTGGGTAGAATATAGTTGTGCATTAATTGGCTGTTGATTGCTGGTGTCGACTTCTTAATGTGTAGTGCCTCGCTATCAAGCCGCCTGCTATCGCTGTATCTATCGATGATTTCCGTGTTTTTTGTTAAGACTTCTCTGGTGATAGTCTGGTTGTGGGAAGAGATTATATGTTCCTTAAATTAATGGAGCCCTGTTGCTTATTCATCGATAATCGCCTGGAAAGAGATGTTGTTGTCTTGCCTATATACTGAATTCTTTGAGGCTTACAGTCCCCATCTGGGCATTTGAAGGCATAGACGACATTGGTCTCTTTTAAAGCGTTCTGCTTTGTGACTGGAGAGTTTCTCATGAGTAGGTTGGCCGTTTTCTTGGTTTTATAGTAGATCGTCAATTGTATCTTCTGATTTTTGTCTGTAGGGATAACGTTTCTATTAACAATATCTTTCAGGACCCTTTCCTCCGTTTTATGAGCTGTAGAAAAGAAGTTCCTGTAAAATAGTCTAATAGTGGGTACAGGTGTTGTCTTAGTTGTCTCTTCAGAGGTTGCAGGGCGTTTCGCCTTCCTTCTTATGATGTCTTCCACGAAACCATTGGAGAAGCCGTTGTTGACTAGGACCTGCCTTACCCTACAGAGTTCTTCATCGACTTGGTTCCATCCTGAGCTGTGGCTGAGAGCACGGTCGACATAAGCGTTAACGACACTCCTCTTGTACCTGTCTGGGCAGTCACTGTTGGCATTGAGGCACACTCCTATGTTTGTCTCCTTAGTGTAGACTGCAGTGTAGAAACCTCCGCTCTTTTCCATGACTGTTACATCTAGAAAGGGCAGCTTCCCATCCTTCTCCATCTTGTAAGTGAAACGCAACACAGAATTTCGCTCAAATGCCTCCTCCAGCTCCTGCAGATGTCTGACATTAGGTACCTGTGTAAAAATGTCGTCAACATACCTGCAGTATATGGCCGGTTTCAAGTTCATGTCGACTAAGACCTTTTATTCGATGGTACCCATGTAGAAGTTCGCAAACAGGACACCTAGGGGAGAACGCATGGCGACCCCATCTACTTGCTAATACATGTGCCCATACGGGCTCAAGAAGGGTGCCTCTTTAGTACAAGCTTGGAGTAGTTTTCTTAGAATGTTTTCTGGTATGTCAAGAGGAGTACAGGCCAAGTCACGATACACTCTGTCTGCTATCATCCCGATTGTTTTATCCACAGGTACGTTGGTAAACAGCGATTCTACGTCCAACGAGGCTCTTATCCCTGTGGCCCGTGTTCCCCGCAGTACGTCAACAAATTCCTTTGGAGACTTCAGGCTGAAGGCGCAAGGGACATAAGGAGTCAGCGAGCTGTTGAGTCGTTTCACCAGTCTGTACGTGGGTTTGGGTATCTGGCTGATGATTGGCCGAAGTGGATTTCCAGGCTTATTTGTCTTGACATTTCCATACGCGTATCCAGGTTTATATTCCCCAATAATCTTTGGCAGGTGGAGTCCGGATTTCTTGGCGTTCACAGTTTCGATCAATTTGTTGACCTTTGCCTTCAATTCGGCTGCAGTGTCCTTCATTACCCTTTGGAATTTAGTTTGGTCAGAGAGAATGAGGTTCATTTTCGCCAGATATTCGTCTTTTTTAAGAATGACGTATATTGGCGACTTGTCACCTCTCCTGACAACTATCTCCTTGTTCTCACGAAGGCTCTTAGCTGCCGCTTTGAGCTCGGGGGACAGTATGGTGCTTCTGTAGTTGCCTCGATTCTTTCCTCCTTCAGCAATAAGTTCTGCTTGTAAAGTGTCTTTGGTGGTGACCTTCTGTTGTGCCTCGAGGTCGAATATGTCGTCCAACAGAATCTCCAACTCCACTTTCCGGGCCATCTCACTTGGTCTGGACATAACGTGACAGTTTGTACCCAGATTTAGGAGAGTGACTTGGTCCTCAGTGAGGTTGATTCCTGCAAGGTTCAGGAAGCCGTCTCTTGGTCGTGGAATTGCCATAGGTCCTCCATATAACGTTGTTAGTTTCTTGATTATCCTGGTTTCAGTGCTGAGGTGATGTCGGTCTGTGAGGAGGTCGAGGTGTTGCTCGATGCGAGTATGGAGACTTTCGTCGATGTTGCTGTTTCTCCAATGGTTTGTAGCATGAAGTAGTTGCGTTTTGTTGTCTTTGATTTCATTTTCTGCCTTGTATATCTGATTACGAATCAGATCTTGGCGATATTTTATCGTGAAGGCTTGATTCCATGCTGCTGGTTCGTGCGTTTTAATATTAGTATA
Source organism: Procambarus clarkii (assembly GCF_020424385.1). NCBI lineage: Eukaryota > Metazoa > Arthropoda > Malacostraca > Decapoda > Cambaridae > Procambarus > Procambarus clarkii. The sequence goes on along the minus strand of NC_059581.1, from coordinate 26,400,988 downwards.
TTTTGGTTGCAGTCTTTCCTGTAGACATATATTATTAAATATGACCGAAAAAGTAAGATTAATAATTCTAACACGAATTTTCTCGATCTTTCTTATGTTTCTTTTCACTGTTGATGGTAATTGAAAAATCAATTCTCCAAAATTCATTTTTATTTCTAGTCTGACTCGACACTTGAGCGTGTTTCGAAAAACTTATTACATTTTCAAAGACTTTAGTTTACACACACACACAACTATAACTGAATAGAGCCTAATGTTGTTGTTGTTGTTTAAGATTCGCTACTCAGAACGATAAGTCCCAGTAGCACGGGCTATGGTAAGCCCGTAAGTGGAGGCTCTTTGGAGCCATTATATGTTTCAGTGGCTGATACTAGAGATATGGCGATGGATGGGGGTCTTCATGATGGTTTTCAGCCTGGAGGGCTGTCTATACCAGTTATGGAGCTGGTGGGGTTAGTGTAGACCTCTAGGTTTTCCGTTTTTTCTTTGCCTGCGACTGAGCAGTGCTGTCGTTAGAGTTTGGTGACGTGGCCTCCATGAGGAAGTCTTGAACCGTGTAGGTGTCGTATTTGTGATTCGGCGGTGGAGCTCCTATGATTTCCTCGTCTGAGGAGTCCGTAACCTCCGTAGTGGGCGTTTTTGTCTTTCGCCTCGCAGCCTTAGGTAGGTTTAGGTGTCGTTCATTGGTGGTTGTAGCTATTTCAGGAGTGCTGGTGGTGCTGTTATCGTTTGTAGACAGCACGTCTGCTAGCGCGGCTACTGAGATAGTGATGGTAGGAATGTTGGGAGCTGGGAAGGAATTACCTCTGTTTGTGTCGCCCGAGTCATGGGCGGTTCTGGAGTCGGTGTTGAAGTTGACCACCTGGTCGTCCTGGTGGTAGTCTCCGGAGTTGTAGAGGAGGCAGTGAGATTTACGTTAGTTGCTATGATGGGGGCCAGGCCATTGTCTATGTATAATGCGTTTAGTTCACTGACAAAGCGCTGGTTGTCTGGTCCTGCAAGCCTTTCCGCTAGTTTAAGAAGACCAGGGATAATGCCTGCACGTGATGCAGGGGGCTGTGAAGGAGCCTGTGGGACCTTGGGGACCTTGGGTCCCCAATGAGAAGGCTGTGTCACCTGCTGGGAGGAGCCACATGTTGGTAGGACCGGAAAGTCTTCTGCTGAGAGCGACTAGTGAGAGCTAAGGTGGTGAGTTGAACGCTTGGGGTTCTGGTCGAGGAGGTAGACGAGTTGTTTCTTTTGGCTTCAACCTGGGCCTTGATGATTTCCTGTCTGCGGGGGCAGCGGTAGGAAATTGCGGGGTGATTGCCATCACAGAGCAAGCAGTGATGGACTGTTGCCTTGCATATGGAGTAGTGATGGTCCAGTGCGCACAGGCTGCACCTTTGGACAGGGTGCTGACACTTGTTGGTCGGGTGGGAGAGCTCGTAGCTCTTAAAGCACTGCTGGATCTCATGGTACCGTTCCTTTTTTATTTGGTGGGGTGGTATTTTTAGGCCGAAGCAGTAGAATCCTTGTGTGGCAGCCTGGGTGGCCGCAGCTATGGTGGTGAACGTAATCTTCATTGATGTTTTGTCGGTGTTGCAGAACTCTAGGTTGAATACCGACAGGTTTGGATTTTCGTCCTCGATATTGTTTATGATATGATGTTGAGGTCGTTTAGCGATCCACCGGCTAGTCCTGCTGGTAAAAACAGTTCTTCCGGCCAGGAACTGACGTGGGAAGTGAGGATGTAGGTAGTGCTCTTTGCGAAGAAAGGCATCGTTAGTGAGATGTTTTTCTAGCTCCTCTTCACATGAAAAGTAGAGCACGATATCTTCAGCTTCCTGACTAATGTCAGCGGGTTTGAGACCAGTTACGTCCTTCAGGACCTTTAAAGTATTGCTTCTTCCGATAGCATGACCGTCAAGTGGAGAAGCTCTGACCTTAAGACGTTTGGGTCGCATTGTGACCACACTGAGCCTTGTGATGTGTTGGCGGGAGATGTCTCTCCCGTCCTGTTTAAACAGAGTTTAAACAGCTTTCATTTTATACCTGCATCTGGGTGAGGTGATATGTTACAACATTTTTGGATGAGGTGAAAACAAACTTTCAACACAAGATAGAACACGAAACAATGGGTATAATATTGGGTAAGTTAAAGGGAAGAATAGAAGTAACTGCAAAGGGCCTATTGGCCCATATTTCTTAATGCTTCTATATTGGTACGGAGTCTTGAAGTGGGTAGAATATAGTTATGCATTAATTGGCTGTTGATTGCTGGTGTTGACTTCTTGATGTGTAGTGCCTCGCAAATATCAAGCTGCCTGCTATCGCTGTATCTATCGATGATTTCCGTGTTTTTTGTTAAGAGTTCTGTGGTGATGGTCTGGTTGTGGGAAGAGATTATATGTTTCATAATGGAGCCCTGTTGCTTATACATCATTAATCGCCTGGAAAGAGATGTTGTTGTCTTGCCTTTATACTGAGTTCTGTGAGGCTTACAGTCCCCAAGTGGGCATTTGAAGGCATAGACTATATATATATATATATATATATATATATATATATATATATATATATATATATATATATATATATATATATATGTCGTACCTAGTAGCCAGAACGCACTTCTCGGCCTACTATGCAAGGCCCAATTTGCCTAATAAGCCAAGTTTTCCTGAATTATTATATTTTCTCTAATTTTTTTCTTATGAAATGATAAAGCTACCCATTTCATTACGTATGAGGTCAATTTTTTTTATTGGAGTTAAAATTAACGCAGATATATGACCGAACCTAACCAACCCTACCTAACCTAACCTAACCTATCTTTATAGGTTAGGTAGCCGAAAAAGTTAGGTTAGGTTAGGTTAGGTAGGTTAGGTAACTGAAAAACAATTAATTCTTGAAAACTTGGCTTATTAGGCAAATCGGGCCATGCATAGTAGGCTGAGAAGTGCGTTCTGGCTACTAGGTACGACATATATATATATATTATTAAATATGACCGAAAAAGTAAGATTAATAATTCTAACACAAATTTTCACAATCTTTCGTACATTTATTTTCACTGTTGGAGGTAATTCAAAAATCAATTCTCCAAAATTCATTTTTATTTCTAGTCTGACGCGACACTTGAGCGCGTTTCGTAAAACTTATTACATTTTCAAAAACTTTAGTTAATCACATACACAACTGAATAGAACTTACACATCTCCGATTTTGTTTATATCTACATTTGAGTGAGGTGGATGGGGTGAGGTGGTATTTAATAAGGTATTAATTTCATCAACACAAGCCAGAACATGAAACAATGGGTATTGATAGGAGTGATTGCAGAAAGCCTATTGGTCCATATTTCTTGATGCTTCTATATTGGAGCGGAGTCTTGAGGTGGGTAGAATATAGTTGTGCATTAATTGGCTGTTGATTGCTGGTGTTGACTTCTTGATGTGTAATGCCTCGCAAACGTCAAGCCGCCTGCTATCGCTGTATCTATCGATGATTTCTGTGTTGTTTACTAGGATTTCTCTGGCGATGGTTTGGTTGTGGGAAGAGATTATTTGTTCCTTAATGGAGCCCTGTTGCTTATGCATCGTTAAACGCCTAGAAAGAGATGTTGTTGTCTTGCCTATATACTGGGTTTTTTGGAGCTTACAGTCCCCAAGAGGGCATTTGAAGGCATAGACGACGTTAGTCTCTTTTAAAGCGTTCTGTTTTGTGTCTGGAGAGTTTCTCATGAGTAGGCTGGCCGTTTTTCTGGTTTTATAGTAAATCGTCAGTTGTATCCTCTGATTTTTGTCTGTAGGGATAACGTTTCTATTAACAATATCTTTCAGGACCCTTTCCTCCGTTTTATGAGCTGTGGAAAATAAATTCCTGTAAAATAGTCTAATAGGGGGTATAGGTGTTGTGTTGGTTGTCTCTTCAGAGGTTGCATGGCGTTTCACTTTCCTTCTTATGATGTCTTCGACGAAACCATTGGAGAAGCCGTTGTTGACTAGGACCTGCCTTACCCTACAGAGTTCTTCGTCGACTTGTTTCCATTCTGAGCTGTGGCTGAGAGCACGGTCGACATATGCGTTAACAACACTCCTCTTGTATCTATCTGGGCAGTCGCTTTTGGCATTTAGGCACATTCCTATGTTCGTTTCCTTAGTGTAGACTGCAGTGTGGAAACCTCCGCTCTTTTCCATGACTGTTACATCTAGAAAGGGCAGCGTCCCATCCTTTTCCATCTCGTAAGTGAAACGCAGCACGGAACTCCGCTCAAATGCCTCCTTCAACTCCTGCAGATGTCTGACATCAGGTACCTGTGTAAAAATGTCGTCAACATACCTGCAGTATATGGCCGGTTTCATGTTCATGTCGACTAAGACTTTTTGCTCGATGGTACCTATGTAGAAGTTTGCAAACAGGACACCTAGGGGAGAACCCATGGCGACCCCATCTACTTGCTTATACATGTGCCCATCAGGGCTCAAGAAGGGTGCCTCTTTAGTACAAGCTTGGAGTAGTTTCCTTAGGATATTTTCTGGTATGTCAAGAGGAGTACAGGCTGGATCACGATACACTCTGTCGGCTATCATCCCGATTGTCTCGTCCACTGGTACGTTAGTGAACAGCGATTCTACGTCCAACGAGGCTCTTATTCCTGTGGCCCGTGTGCCCCGCAGTAAGTCAACAAATTCCTTTGGCGACTTCAGGCTGAAGGCGCAAGGGACATAAGGAGTCAGCAGGCCGTTGAGTTGCTTCGCTAGTCTGTACGTGGGTGTGGGTATCTGGCTAATGATTGGCCGAAGGGGGTTTCCAGGCTTGTGTGTCTTGACATTTCCTTACGCATATCCAGGTTTATATTCCCCAATAATTTTTGGCAGGTGGAGTCCTGATTTCTTGGCGTTCACAGTTTCGATCAGTTTACCTTTGCTTATTGAAAGCAAAGGTCAACAAACTGATCGAAACTGTGAACGCCAAGAAATCAGGACTCCACCTGCCAAAAATTATTGGGGAATATAAACCTGGATATGCCAGGTATGCCTGGATATGTCTCATTGAATATGACTGCATATTCTGTATTTACTGTTTTCTGGTTTAGGGCTTCTATCCCTCTAACTAGTTTCTTAGCATCAGGGCTTAGCTGAAATAGGAGTTCTCCAAAATTCATTTTCGTAATTTTAAGGTGAAGAAAAGAAGTGAATTACTATAGAATGTTTTACACTTATTTATACAATTTGCACAACGTTTCGAACCTCCATGGTTCATTCTCAAGTGAAAAGAAATTTCAGGTTTGATTGATTTTATACCCGCACTGGGTCAGGTGATAAGACAATAAAGGTGAAAACATGGGGGGATACATAAGAACATAAGAATAGAGGTAACTGCGGAAGGCCTATTGGCCCATACGAGGCAGCTGCTATCTACATACAAAGATTAATCAAGTGTAATTGGCCTGTTATGTTGAACATTGTCTTCTGTGTTGGCATCGTTATGTTCTGGTCTTGTCCTTACTCTCATGGTGGGTAGAGTAAATAGTTCCGTGATTTGGGTGTTCATGGTAGGTTGTTCTATTCTTATATGAATTGCTTCAAGAATTTGTAATCTTCTTGCATCTTGGGTTTTGTCTATTATACAGTTATTCTTGTTCAACATTTCTCTTGTTAGGGTGATGTCATGGCCTTGTCTCATGTGATTCCTAGGGGCGTCCCTCAGTCACCATCCAGCACTAGCGCCCCTCAGTCACCATCAATACTAGCTTACTGCACCATCCAGCACTAGCTCCCCTCAGTCACCATCAACACTAACCATCAGTCACCATCAACACTAACCATCAGTCACCATCAACACTAACCATCGGTCACCATCAACACTAACCATCAGTCAGCATCAACACTAACCTTCAGTCACCATCAACACTAACCATCAGTCACCATCAACACTAACCATCAGTCACCATCAACACTAACCATCAGTCACCATCAACACTAACCATCAGTCACCATCAACACTAACCATCAGTCACCATCAACACTAACCATCAGTCACCATCAACACTAACCTTCAGTCACCATCAACACTAACCTACTGCACTATTCCGCGCTAGAAGTCTCTTCATTTCTCCAGTCAACGGTATTTGACTAACCTTTTTCATCGTTTCAAGTAAATAGTTAATTATTGAGGTAATGACACAGCTCGGTACTCTGATTGTGATAACATCAAAGGAGCCTTCTATTAGGCACTAGGGATTGACATCCTGAATGAGCTTACTTCCTTGGGTGTCAAGGGAAGACTTATCAAATGGATTGAAGATTATCCCAAAGGAATGAAAACCAAGATCTGCTTCGACGAATCAGTTCCGAGAACAATGAATATGAAGTTGGGATCCCACAAGGAGGAGTGTTAAGTCCCACACAATTCAACAACCTTATGAACTGAATTGCTAATACTGAATTTCCTGAAAGACCATAACAAGTGGCATATTCAGATGATGTCCTGATAAATGCCCCTACCATTGGAAAAAATTAAGCAGTCCATTCAAATCAATGGAAGGAATTGTACTGAATTGGAATTCACTCTCTCTACAAATAAGACAAAGCAAGACTCTATTCACAAGAGGCGAGAAAACTAAGATCTGCAAATAAATAGTGAAACTCTCCTATGAGTTGACCAATATCGGTACCTTGGAATCACTGTCGTTTTCAGAAAGAAACAAAGCAGCTCTATCATCCAACATGGACATGTAAAATCTCCCTTATATCCTAACAGCCATGTCCTGGTATGGTCGTGGTGCTAATATTGGCGTACTTAAAATGCTGTTTACAGCATTTTAAGTACGCTCCTCACAGACTATGCTGCACCAGTCTGATCCACATACTCCTCAAACAATATGTAAAGGCTCAAAAGTGAAACAATGGCAATAATTTTTAGAGGCCCATAAAGCCTTAAAACATTGAATCTGCGAGAACAGCTATGGTCGCTGGATTCCCATTTTGTAATTGTTTCCCTCACAGCAATCATCTCATATTCCCCTCACAGCAATCATCTCATATTTCCCCTCACAGCAATCATCTCATATTTCCCCTCACAGCAATCATCTCATATTTCCCCTCACAGCAATCATCTCATATTTCCCCTCACAGCAATCATCTCATATTTCCCCTCACAGCAATCATCTCATGCAGTTAGCACCAGCTACTGCAAAGCCACCTACCTTACCTTACCTTGAGGTTACCTTGAGGTGCTTCCGGGGCTTAGCGTCCCCACGGCCCGGTCGTCGACCAGGCCTCCTGGTTGCTGGACTGATCAACCAGGCTGTTGGACGCGGCTGCTCGCAGCCTGACGTATGAGTCACAGCCTGGTTGATCAGGTATCCTTTGGAGGTGCTTATCCAGTTCTCTCTTGAACACTGTGAGGGGTCGGCCAGTTATGCCCCTTATGTGTAGTGGAAGCGTGTTGAACAGCCTCGGCCTCTGATGTTGATAGAGTTCTCTCTCAGAGTACCTGTTGCACCTCTGCTTTTCAACGGGGGTATTCTGCACATCCTGCCATGTCTTCTGGTCTCATGTGATGTTATTTCTGTGTGCAGGTTTGGGACCAGCCCCTCTAATATATTCCACGTGTAAATTATTATGTATCTCTCCCGCCTGCGCTCAAGGGAGTACAGATTTAGCCTCTTTAGTCGGTCCCAATAGTTTAGATATTTTACTGAGTGGATTCTAGCAGTTTTTTTTTTTTATTATTATTTTCTACCACAGACGTGGCCACACATTTACAATGCTAACCAGCATATATACATTTTCTTCTGTCCTCCATGGACAGGGTTAGAGAAGTGTTAAACATATAGTTCAAGGGTTTATTGAACACTCAACCACAGAAGGTGATTCGGTGCTTTTAAAATGCTAAGCTAACCTACATACGTAAATACATAGATACACAGATTTACGTATGCCCTACATAAAGTGTTAGATGTGTCTTTTACATAGTGTCATTAATGTGCATTCACAAAGGTGAAATGTAATTCTGATCAGCTTCCACATATACTTTATACCCATACATATACATACACACACACACACATATACATACATATATACACACACACACACACATACATTCACATACATTTGTCTCATTTACTCTGACAGGGTGAGGTAGCTGATAAAGAAACTAGTGTGCAATTAAGCACTTAATCACTGAAGGTGATGAAGGTGCTTTTACATGCTCAGGTTATATAGTTACATCATATATATACATTGTATGATTGATATATTACATGGTCAATCTTGGATACAAGTCCAATATATCATCAAGTGTTCCAGTACTCATATAGTAACTACAGTGTTCAGTATACCTTAGCCCAGGAGGGCGAAAGTCAGTCAATATGGGACATTATACAATATAATGTTCAAGAGAGTGCATGTTTTCTCTTTCACAAAGTTGACACATTGTGTACTCGACATTTGGGTTTTGAGAAAGCTGCCAGATACGTCTATATCCCAGGCGTATTCTGGCCACTATAACATCACATTGCCGGGTTCTTGTTCTATTAGTCCCATATGTGAATGTCTCCTCACGATATCTATCTTAATATTTAATGCTACAACTTTCAGGTCTTTGAGAATTTGTTAGGTCGGTGAGATTTTCATTAGATATTTATTTAAGTATTCTCTTTGTCACTGCTAATGAAACACCCATATCAATTTCTACCACTGGTTTTCTGCAGGCTGACTTAGCAAGCATATCAACAGTGTCATGCCTTGAGATGCCAACATGTGATGGTATCCATAGGAATTTAATCTCAAATCTGTTTTCTTTGGCAGCTAAAACATTCATTCGAATATCACTGACTATTTTCTGGGTGTCACTACTATGTGCGTTCAATGCCAGGAGTGCACTCTGCGAGTCACAGTATATAAGTCCACTGCCTTTGTCTTTTAAAATTCAGTGGCAAGGTATATGCCTGCAAGTTCGGTTTGAGTTGTACTTGCCCAGTCATTGACGCGCTTCATTGCTGTATGTACGAGAGAAGATTGTTCAAATATGTTACAAGCACATCCGGTACATCGTCCACCTTCTTCTACAGAGCCGTCGGTATAGCACTGATACACATCGTTACCCATACTCTGATTACTTTCAGTGATGCTTTTCAGTGTTAACTGTTTTAATAATGTAGTGTGCACACTATCTTTCTTGGGCGCATTTACAAAACCAACTGATAGATCCCAGTTATCCCATGGAGTAATTGGCTGATTAATCATTAGTTGAGTTGGGTACATATTTAATATTTTGATGGAGTTGGCTACCTTGTAGAACCAATATACATAATCAGATTTCGTTCTTCTTCTATAGACCTCAGGTGAGTGCAGCATATTAGAAAGTTTAGCTTGAAACTTCATGTGTTGTCTAGATCTACTCAATGCCTTCACGCCGAAAACTGTGCTAATAGACAAAATTCTCTCACTTATGGTAGGTAATTTTAACTCTGCTCTCATATTAACTATTCTCGTGGACTTTTGGAGCCCCAAGGATGAGACGCATAGCTTCATTTTGCAAGGTTTCAAGAGATTTCAGCTCTTTGTCAGTATACAGTGTGAGATGTAGAGCATTGTAGTCAATCACAGAGCGTATCTACTTTATTGTGTTCTTTAAAGGTAAGGTCTTCCGACATGAGTACACCCAGATCCTTTACATTGCCTTTTCGTTCTATGTTATGATTTGACTGAGTTTTGTACGTGGTTTCCGTTTTTATATTTTCATTTTTTCCATAGCGCATGTGCTGGAACTTATCTTCGTTAAACACCATATTATTTTCTGTAGCCCATAGAAAGACCTGATCTACATCTGACTGGAGGTTTGCCGTGTCCTCTATGTTGCCTACTCTCATGAAGATCCTAGTCTCATCTGCAAAGGATGATACAGTGCTATAGGTTGTGTTCTTGTCTATGTCCGATATGAGGATGAGAAAAAGTACTGGAGCAAGCACAGTACCCTGGGGGACTGAGCTCTTCACGGTTGATGGGCTGGATTTTATTTTGTTGACTATTACACATTGGGTTCTGTTGGTCAGGAAATTGTAGATCCATCTGCCTATTTTTCTGGTAATTCCTCTTGAACGCATTTTATGTGCAATAACACCATGGTCACATTTATCAAAAGCTTTTGCGAAATCTGTGTAAATTACATCAGCGTTTTGTTTGTCTTCCATAGCATCTAATGCCATATCATAGTGGTCCAGCAACTGCGACAGGCAAGAGCGCCCTGTTCTAAAACCATGTTGACTGGGGTTATGGAGATGCTGTGATTCCATGTATTTTGTGATCTTACTTCTTAGCACTCTCTCAAAAATTTTTTATGATGTGCGATGTTAGTGCTATCGGTCTGTAATTTTTTGCCTCTGCTTTATTTCCTCCTTTATGAAGTGGTGCTATCTCTGCTGTTTTTAGTATATCAGGAATAACGCCAGTATCTAGGCTTTGTCTCCACAGAATGTGGAGGGCTTGCGATAGTGTTTTTTTACAGTTCTTGATGAATGTGGAGTTCCAAGAATCCGGGCCTGGTGCAGAGTGCATAGGCATACTGTTTATGGCGTCTTCAAAATCCAGTGGGGATAGGGTGACGTCTGATATATGATTTGATGTTGGTATCATATCCATGAAAAATTCATTTGGGTTATCAATCTTTAGCGCGTTTAATGGCTCGCTGAAAACAGAGTCGTACTGCTTCCTCGGTAGCTCGCTCATTTCTTTGTTGTCATCGGTGAAAGTTCCATCTCCCTTTCGCAGGGGCCCGATACTATATGTGGTTTTTGATCTTGATTTTGCATAGGAGAAAAAATATTTCGGATTTCTCTCTATTTCACTGATGGCCTTTTGCTCTCTTTGCCTCTCCTGGGTTTTGTATGATTCCTGTAGCTTGAGTTCAGTTGTTTCTATTTCTCTACGTAACCTTCTTCGCCGTTCTTGCTAGCCACAAACACAGTATATGAATATTCCTGTCCATTTATTCTTTACAGCCTCGATGGTGTGTCGAACATATTATAGAAGTGCCATCCTGGACTCAAGTGTGGTCAGTCTCCCTCTACCCATCCTGCACTCACCACCCGGGCCCACCCCACCACACCCAGCTGAGGTACATACCACACCCAGCTGAGGTACCCACCACACCCAGCTGAGGTACATACCATACCCAGCTGAGGTACCCACCACACCCAGCTGAGGTACATACCACATCCAGCTGAGGTATCCACCACACCCAGCTGACATACCCACCACACCCAGCTGAGACACCCATCACACCCAGCTGAGACACCCATCACACCCAGCTGAGACACCCACCACACCCAGCTGACATACCCACCACACCCAGCTGAGACACCCACCACACCCAGCTGAGACACCCATCACACCCAGCTGAGACACCCACCACACCCAGCTGAGGTACCCATCACACCCAGCTGAGACAACCACCACACCCAGCTGAGGTACCCACCACACCCAGCTGAGACAACCACCACACCCAGCTGAGACACCCATCACACCCAGCTGAGGTACCCATCACACCCAGCTGAGACACCCACCACACCCAGCTGAGGTACCCACCACACCCAGCTGAGGTACCCACCACGCCCAGATGATTATTTGTTTCTGATAATTTCAGTCTATCTACAGCTTCAGTGAGCTGCTGAGACCCGACCAGGTGGACAACTAATAAGGTCTTCAGTGAAAACACACAATTTCATGATATAAATGTATTTAGGACTGTCAAATAAACTCCAGGTGAATGTACATGAACAAGGATACATACTTGAAGACTTGCTCCTGTGTGGCTGCTCCATTGTCAGTCCCAGGTAATGTTTGTGGCACCGCTTTGGCTTATGTCGTGGGTATTCTTTGCCCTGTCAATGACTTACGACACGTGGCTAGTCGCTACCATACGAGCGTGTGAGTTACGACACGTAGCTAGTCGCTACCATACGAGCGTGTGAGTTACGACAGGTAGCTAGTCGCTACCATACGAGCCTGTGAGTTACGACACGTAGCTAGTCGTTGCCCTGCGAGTGAGTGAGTTACGACACGTAGCTAGTCGTTGCCCTGCGAGTGAGTGAGTTACGACACGTAGCTAGTCTTTGCCCTGCGAGTGAGTTACGACACGTAGCTAGTCTTTGCCCTGCGAGTGAGTTACGACACGTAGCTAGTCTTTGCCCTGCGAGTGAGTTACGACACGTAGCTAGTCTTTGCCCTGCGAGTGAGTTACGTCACGTAGCTAGTAGTTGCCCTGCGAGTGAGTTACGTCACGTAGCTAGTAGTTGCCCTGCGAGTGAGTTACGTCACGTAGCTAGTAGTTGCCCCACGAGCGAGTTACGTCACGTAGCTAGTAGTTGCCCTGCGAGTGAGTTACGTCACGTAGCTAGTAGTTGCCCTGCGAGTGAGTGAGTTACGACACGTAGCTAGTCGTTGCCCTGCGAGTGAGTGAGTTACGACACGTAGCTAGTCGTTGCCCTGCGAGTGAGTGAGTTACGACACGTAGCTAGTCGTTGCCCTGCGAGTGAGTTACGACACGTAGCTAGTCTTTGCCCTGCGAGTGAGTTACGTCACGTAGCTAGTAGTTGCCCTGCGAGCGAGTTACGACACGTAGCTAGTAGTTGCCCTGCGAGTGAGTTACGTCACGTAGCTAGTCGTTGCCCTGCGAGTGAATTACGACACGTAGCTAGTCTTTGCCCTGCGAGTGAGTTACGTCACGTAGCTAGTAGTTGCCCTGCGAGTGAGTTACGTCACGTAGCTAGTAGTTGCCCTGCGAGTGAGTTACGTCACGTAGCTAGTAGTTGCCCTGCGAGTGAGTTACGTCACGTAGCTAGTAGTTGCCCTGCGAGTGAGTTACGTCACGTAGCTAGTAGTTGCCCTGCGAGTGAGTTACGTCACGTAGCTAGTAGTTGCCCTGCGAGCGAGTTACGTCACGTAGCTAGTAGTTGCCCCGCGAGTGAGTTACGTCACGTAGCTAGTAGTTGCCCTGCGAGCGAGTTACGTCACGTAGCTAGTAGTCGCCCTGCGAGTGAGTTACGTCACGTAGCTAGTAGTTGCCCTGCGAGTGAGTTACGTCACGTAGCTAGTAGTTGCCCTGCGAGTGAGTTACGTCACGTAGCAAGTAGTTGCCCTGCGAGTGAGTTACGTCACGTAGCTAGTAGTTGCCGTGCGAGTGAGTTACGTCACGTAGCTAGTAGTTGCCCTGCGAGTGAGTTACGTCACGTAGCTAGTAGTTGCCCCGCGAGTGAGTTACGTCACGTAGCTAGTAGTTGCCCTGCGAGTGAGTGAGTTACGTCACGTAGCAAGTAGTTGCCCTGCGAGTGAGTTACGTCACGTAGCTAGTAGTTGCCCCGCGAGTGAGTTACGTCACGTAGCTAGTAGTTGCCCTGCGAGTGAGTTACGTCACGTAGCTAGTAGTTGCCCCGCGAGTGAGTTACGTCACGTAGCTAGTAGTTGCCCTGCGAGTGAGTGAGTTACGTCACGTAGCAAGTAGTTGCCCTGCGAGTGAGTTACGTCACGTAGCTAGTAGTTGCCCCGCGAGTGAGTTACGTCACGTAGCTAGTAGTTGCCCTGCGAGTGAGTGAGTTACGTCACGTAGCAAGTAGTTGCCCTGCGAGTGAGTTACGTCACGTAGCTAGTAGTTGCCCTGCGAGTGAGTTACGTCACGTAGCTAGTAGTTGCCCTGCGAGTGAGTTACGTCACGTAGCTAGTAGTTGCCCTGCGAGTGAGTTACGTCACGTAGCAAGTAGTTGCCCCGCGAGTGAGTTACGTCACGTAGCTAGTAGTTGCCCTGCGAGTGAGTGAGTTACGTCACGTAGCTAGTAGTCGCCCTGCGAGTGAGTTACGTCACGTAGCTAGTAGTTGCCCTGCGAGTGAGTTACGTCACGTAGCTAGTAGTTGCCGTGCGAGTGAGTTACGTCACGTAGCTAGTAGTTGCCCTGCGAGTGAGTTACGTCACGTAGCTAGTAGTTGCCCCGCGAGTGAGTTACGTCACGTAGCTAGTAGTTGCCCTGCGAGTGAGTGAGTTACGTCACGTAGCAAGTAGTTGCCCTGCGAGTGAGTTACGTCACGTAGCTAGTAGTTGCCCCGCGAGTGAGTTACGTCACGTAGCTAGTAGTTGCCCCGCGAGTGAGTTACGTCACGTAGCTAGTAGTTGCCCCGCGAGTGAGTTACGTCACGTAGCTAGTAGTTGCCCCGCGAGTGAGTTACGTCACGTAGCAAGTAGTTGCCCTGCGAGTGAGTTACGTCACGTAGCTAGTAGTTGCCCCGCGAGTGAGTTACGTCACGTAGCTAGTAGTTGCCCTGCGAGTGAGTTACGTCACGTAGCTAGTAGTTGCCCCGCGAGTGAGTTACGTCACGTAGCTAGTAGTTGCCCTGCGAGTGAGTTACGTCACGTAGCTAGTAGTTGCCCCGCGAGTGAGTTACGTCACGTAGCTAGTAGTTGCCCCGCGAGTGAGTTACGTCACGTAGCTAGTAGTTGCCCTGCGAGTGAGTTACGTCACGTAGCTAGTAGTTGCCCCGCGAGTGAGTTACGTCACGTAGCTAGTAGTCGCCCTGCGAGTGAGTTACGTCACGTAGCTAGTAGTTGCCCTGCGAGTGAGTTACGTCACGTAGCTAGTAGTTGCCCTGCGAGTGAGTTACGTCACGTAGCTAGTAGTTGCCCCGCGAGTGAGTTACGTCACGTAGCTAGTAGTTGCCCTGCGAGTGAGTTACGTCACGTAGCTAGTAGTTGCCCCGCGAGTGAGTGAGTTACGTCACGTAGCTAGTAGTTGCCCTGCGAGTGAGTGAGTTACGTCACGTAGCTAGTAGTTGCCCTGCGAGTGAGTTACGTCACGTAGCTAGTAGTCGCCCCGCGAGCGAGTACAACTCGTGGCTAACAGGACATACACCATTAAATTATGATCTCCAATTATAATGAACACTGAAGTGAAGCCACACAATCTGATGTTTAACACAATAACACATCGTTACGATACTGAAGATAACAATTATTACTACATTAGAGGAGAGGAAGAACTTGTTGCTCTTGTTAGTGGAGGGGAGACTATACTTGTTGCTCTTGTTAGTGGAGGGGAGACTACACCTGTTGCTCTTGTTAGTGGAGGGGAGACTACACCTGTTGCTCTTGTTAGTGGAGGGGAGACTACACCTGTTGCTCTTGTTAGTGGAGGGGAGACTACACATGTTGCTCTTGTTAGTGGAGGGGACACTACACCTGTTGCTCTTGTTAGTGGAGGGGAGACTATACTTGTTGCTCTTGTTAGTGGAGGGGAGACTACACCTGTTGCTCTTGTTAGTGGAGGGGAGACAACACCTGTTGCTCTTGTTAGTGGAGGGGAGACTACACCTGTTGCTCTTGTTAGTGGAGGGGAGACTACACATGTTGCTCTTGTTAGTGGAGGGGAGACTACACCTGTTGCTCTTGTTAGTGGAGGGGAGACTACACATGTTGCTCTTGTTAGTGGAGGGGAGACTACACCTGTTGCTCTTGTTAGTGGAGGGGAGACTACACCTGTTGCTCTTGTTAGTGGAGGGGAGAATACACATGTTGCTCTTGTTAGTGGAGGGGAGACTACACATGTTGCTCTTGTTAGTGGAGGGGAGGCTACACCTGTTGCTCTTGTTAGTGGAGGGGAGACTACACCTGTTGCTCTTGTTAGTGGAGGGGAGACTAAACATGTTGCTCTTGTTAGTGGAGGGGAGACTACACCTGTTGCTCTTGTTAGTGGAGGGGAGACTACACATGTTGCTCTTGTTAGTGGAGGGGAGGCTATACTTGTTGCTCTTGTTAGTGGAGGGGAGACTACACCTGTTGCTCTTGTTAGTGGAGGGGAGACTACACCTGTTGCTCTTGTTAGTGGAGGGGAGACTACACCTGTTGCTCTTGTTAGTGGAGGGGAGACTACACATGTTGCTCTTGTTAGTGGAGGGGAGACTACACATGTTGCTCTTGTTAGTGGAGGAGAGGCTACACCTGTTGCTCTTGTTAGTGGAGGAGAGGCTATACTTGTTGCTCTTGTTAGTGGAGGAGAGGCTACACTTGTTGCTCTTGTTAGTGGAGGGGAGACTACACATGTTGCTCTTGTTAGTGGAGGAGAGGCTATACTTGTTGCTCTTGTTAGTGGAGGGGAGGCTACACTTGTTGCTCTTGTTAGTGGAGGGGAGACTACACATGTTGCTCTTGTTAGTGGAGGAGAGGCTACACCTGTTGCTCTTGTTAGTGGAGGAGAGGCTATACTTGTTGCTCTTGTTAGTGGAGGAGAGGCTACACTTGTTGCTCTTGTTAGTGGAGGGGAGACTACACATGTTGCTCTTGTTAGTGGAGGGGAGACTACACCTGTTGCTCTTGTTAGTGGAGGGGAGACTACACATGTTGCTCTTGTTAGTGGAGGGGAGGCTACACCTGTTGCTCTTGTTAGTGGAGGGGAGGATACACCTGTTGCTCTTGTTAGTGGAGGGGAGACTACACCTGTTGCTCTTGTTAGTGGAGGGGAGACTACACCTGTTGCTCTTGTTAGTGGAGGGGAGACTACACATGTTGCTCTTGTTAGTGGAGGGGAGGCTACACCTGTTGCTCTTGTTAGTGGAGGGGAGACTACACCTGTTGCTCTTGTTAGTGGAGGGGAGACTACACCTGTTGCTCTTGTTTACGGTCCTTGACGCACACAAAGGTATTTACGTGTTATAATATAAACATTATTGCGTCACTGTTAAGCCTAACACTGCACCGCAGGGCCGCGTGTGTGTCCGCTGACGGCGATGTTGACACTGACGGGAGGGCGGACAGCCTGGAGCCTCGACCCCGGTACTGCCGGCGCCTCCTGTTGCCTCCCCCTCCATGCTGCCTCCCTCCTGACTCCTCCCCCTCCATGCTGCCTCGCTCCTGACTCCTCCCCCTCCATGCTGCCTCCCTCCTGACTCCTCCCCCTCCATGCTGCCTCCCTCCTGACTCCTCCCCCTCCATGCTGCCTCCCTCCTGACTCCTCCCCCTCCATGCTGCCTCCCTCCTGACTCCTCCCCCTCCATGCTGCCTCCCTCCTGACTCCTCCCCCTCCATGCTGCCTCGCTCCTGACTCTTTCCCCTCCATGCTGCCTCCCTGCTGACTCCTCCCCCTCCATGCTGCCTCCCTCCTGACTCCTCCCCCTCCATGCTGCCTCCCTCTTAACTCCTCCCCCTCCATGCTGCCTCCCTCTTAACTCCTCCCCCTCCATGCTGCCTCCCTCCTGACTCCTCCCCCTCCATGCTGCTTCCCTCCTGACTCTTTCCCCTCCATGCTGTCTCCCTTTTAACTCCTCTCCCTCCATGCTGCTTCCCTCTTAACTCCTCCCCCTCCATGCTGCCTCCCTCTTAACTCCTCCCCCTCCATGCTGCCTCCCTCCTGACTCCTCCCCCTCCATGCTGCCTCCCTCTTAACTCCTCCCCCTCCATGCTGCCTCCCTCTTAACTCCTCCCCCTCCATGCTGCCTCCCTCCTGACTCCTCCCCCTCCATGCTGCCTCCCTCTTAACTCCTCCCCCTCCATGCTGCCTCCCTCTTAACTCCTCCCCCTCCATGCTGCCTCCCTCTTAACTCCTCCCCCTCCATGCTGCCTCCCTCCTGACTCTTTCCCCTCCATGCTGCCTCCCTCCTGACTCCTCCCCTTCCATGCTGCCTCGCTCCTGACTCTTTCCCCTCCATGCTGCCTCCCTCCTGACTCCTCCCCCTCCATGCTGCCTCCCTCCTGACTCTTTCCCCTCCATGCTGCCTCGCTCCTGACTCCTCCCCCTCCATGCTGCCTCCCTCCTGACTCCTCCCCCTCCATGCTGCCTCGCTCCTGACTCCTCCCCCCTCCATGCTGCCTCCCTCCTGACTCCTCCCCCTCCATGCTGCCTCCCTCCTGACTCTTCCCCCTCCATGCTGCCTCCCTCCTGAATCCTCCCCCTCCATGCTGCCTCCCTCCTGACTCCTCCCCCTCCATGCTGCCTCCCTCCTGACTCGTTCCCCTCCATGCTGCCTCGCTCCTGACTCTTTCCCCTCCATGCTGCCTCGCTCCTGACTCTTTCCCCTCCATGCTGCCTCGCTCCTGACTCCTCCCCCCTCCATGCTGCCTCCCTCCTGACTCCTCCCCCTCCATGCTGCCTCGCTCCTGACTCTTTCCCCTCCATGCTGCCTCGCTCCTGACTCCTCCCCCCTCCATGCTGCCTCGCTCCTGACTCCTCCCCCCTCCATGCTGCCTCGCTCCTGACTCTTTCCCCTCCGTGTAGCCTCCCTCCTGAGGCTTAGCCACAGTGTTACCTGTGAAGGTACCCGTTTTGTAACCGAGTGAAATCGTCAGTAGCTTTATATAGGTGTTCCTTGATTCTCTGAAACACCAATTGAGTGTTTCACTGTTTTACTGTAAAATAATCATCGTAGTTGTAGAGTGGCACAGGCGGCGAGGATATGAGAGCGTTAGGGAATCTCCTGTCTGTCCCAGGGAGCCGGTCGGCCGAGCGGACAGCACGCTGGACTGTGATCCTGTGGTCCCGGGTTCCATCCCGGGGGCCAGCGAGAAACAATGGGCAGAGTTTCTTTCACCCTATGCCCCTGTTACCTAGCAGTAAAATAGGTACCTTGGTGTTAGTCAGCTGTCACGGGCTGCTTCCTGGGGGTGGAGGTCTGGTCTAGGACCGGGCCGCGGGGACACTAAAAAGCCCCGAAATCATCTCAAGATTACCTCAAGATAACCCATAAAGCAAAAAGTCAGGTGTGTCTCCTATGGTGGAGTTGACGGGGGAGTTTATCGAGCTTAGGACGATTGGCATAAGTTCATCCCTCTTGTGACTGTCCCGACTGACTGTTACTCTGAGCGCGTCAAGTGCTTTCTTGTTTGTTCTTTCAGCAAGGCTATTGCTAGCCGGTTGATAAGGCATTATATTACACCTTTTGATGTTGTACTGTTTAGCCAGTTGTTCCAGAACAGAATTATTTAATTCAGAGCCGTTGTCATAAAGTATAACCCTAGGTGGAACATACCTGCAAATTATGTTATTATGAAATGCACTAGCTATTGTTTCTGCAGTTTTGTTTTTAATCAGAACTATTCACAGTATCTACAAAAATTATCTACCATAACTAGGAGATTTTTATTACCTTTGGAGGTTTCAGCAAAGTTCGTTAGCAAGTCCATAGAAACAAGGTCCCAAGGTGCATTAGTCAGGGAAAGTCTGAATCGGGTTCCAGCCAGCAACATGGTCTCGGTGAGCTAGGCAGGAGAGACATTGATCCTCGTGATGTTTAATCAGTTTTGCCATTTTGGGGCAGTAGTACTTAAGGCGAGCCTGCTTGATGGCGCGGTCCCTGCCAGGATGCGCACTCTGTGGGGCGTTATGGACACCTTTCAACACAGTTGGTATTATCGACGCAGGAATAACAAGTTGATGTACCATTCTGGCATGCGAGCCAAGCATAACCTTGCGGTGGAGCACGTGATTTAAGTACTAGTTCTTAAGCGGCACATGACTCCTGACTGCAAGAGTCGTGTTTGGGTTCATTAGAAAGCTTATGATCAGTGACCACCTTGGGTCTTGTTGTTGTTGTGTTTTTTCCATATTTTGCACGTCTAATGAAGGGTATTCAACTTGAACAGGACCGACGTAGCGGGAGAAGGCATCGACAACTACATTATGTCTGCCAGGTAAGTATCCAAACGTGGGTAGGAACTCTTGTATTGTGAGAGACCAGGAGGCAAATTTGCCTATTGGGTTATTTTCTTTGAACAAGGGAATAATGGCTTGGTGGTCCGTCAGTACATGGACAGGGTAGTTGTAGATGATGTCTGTGAAATGTTCGAAAGCCCACATTACAGCTAAAGCTTCTCATTCTGTTGGCGAGTAATTCTTTTCTGCTCTGGATAAGACTCGGCTTGCATATGCAATGGCATGTTTTTTTCTGTCGCTAGTTTGTGATAGTACGGCTCCTAACCCAATATTACTGGCGGCGGTGACCAAGACAAACGGTTTGGTGAAGTCTGGGAACTTGAGAATGGGAGAAGATATCAACGCATCTTTGAGTGTCTTAAATGCTTTCTCCTGATCAGCTGTCCAAACGAACAGCTGATCTGATGATGTCTTTCTTAAGGAGGTGAGTAAGAGAAGACGCGATCACTGAGTAACCAGCGATGAATATGGCAGTAGAATCCTGCTAGTCCTATGAACTTGTGTACAGTTTCAACATTATGAGGAGCAGGATAGTTCTTCACAGTGTCTATCTTTGAGTCAAGAGTGGTGATGCCTTGTGAGGTGATATTGTGGCCTAGAACTTTATCTCATTTTTTTCATGAAGGCACATTTGCTAAGTTTGATCTTCAGATTAGCTTCAGATAGTTTCTGAAGAACACGGTCTAAATTTTGAAGGTGGGTTGATACATCCTTGGACATGATTATGAGGTCATCGAGGTAAACCATGAGGGTATAACCTATCAGAACAAGTTTGTCATAAGCCTAGAACAAGTTTGTCATAGAGCAAGTAATAACTCTAGGTTATTAATAACCCTAATCCTATGGTTAGAGGTAATAACCCTAACCCTGAATGTGAGCCACAAGACATGAGGGTGTACTGGTACCCGCCAAACACACACCGAAACTACGACGTTGGTACAACGTTCGAACAAGTTTTAACACTTCCTAACCAGTTATAACAACCAATATAGCAAGTTGTAACAACGTTCTAATACGTCATAAACACGTTAAGCCAAGATGTAACAACTTTATTACAAGTTGTAACAAGCGGAAAATAGAGACAGTTTCGGTTTGTGTTTCCAGGGCAGTGACCACTAGGGACGGAAAACGCCGTCAGTTCTCGGCTTTCTGGCTCAAGTGGTATTTGCCAAAATCCTCGCAATAGACCAAGTGTAGAAAAAACCTTATTCTGGCCTATGTTCTGCAATAAGTCAGTGAGCACGAGAAGTGGAAATCTGTCAGGTATCATCACTTGATTGAGTTTTCTTAAATCAATGACGGGACGCCAAGAGCCATCCTTCTTGGGTACTAATATCAACGGAGCATTCCATGGTGAAGTACTTTCATCAATAACACCTCCGTGTAACATCTCGTCAATAAGTCGGTCTGCAACAGCTCATTGAGAATGAAGCAATCTGTATGCAGGTACATAAATTGGTCGAGTACCTGGTTCAAGAGGAATTTTGTGAGTGATGAGTTGTGTCAGTCCGAGATGAGCTTGGGCGTTTGGGTTCTCACTGGGACAAAGATTAGGCGCCTGACAGCTGGGTGGACAGCGCTTCGGATTCATAGTCCTGAGGTTCCGGGTTCGATCCCCAGTGGAGGCGGAGACAAATGGTCAAAATGTTTCTTTCACCCTGATGCCCCTGTTATCTAACAGTATATAGGTACCTGGGAGTTAGACAGCTGCTACGGGCTGCTTCCTGGGGTGTGTGTAACAAAAAGGAGGCCTGGTCAAGGACTGGGCCGCGGGGATGCTAAGCCACGAAATCATCTCAAGATAACCTCAAGAAGATGCTCAGCTGAGACCTCTAACTTATTTCGATTTGTCATATGAGAGAGAGTGCATAAACCATTAGTTCAGTAGAGGCTTCATCCACTACTGGAACCAGTAACGAGTAATGGGTGAAGGCTACAATAAGTGTGCCTGATGTGAGGTGAATGTTGGCATTGATAACAATAGTAGCATAAACAGCAATAGTGTTGTTCTGTATCTAATATAAGGATAGTTCTATGTAGGTACTTTTTATTTGACAAATGTCACTGTCTGCTATTACGTGATCTAGGTCAGGTACATCAGGAATTTTAACAATAACCTTTGTTAGTGCGTGAGAATGTAAGACTGTGTCTTGAGGTTCTTGAGGTTATCTTGAGATGATTTCGGGGCTTTTAGTGTCCCGCGGCCCGGTCCTCGACCAGGCCTCCACCCCCAGGAAGCAGCCCGTGACAGCTGGCTAACACCCAGGTACCTATTTTACTGCTAAGTAACAGGGGCATAGGGTGAACGAAACTCTGCCCATTGTTTCTCGCCGGCGCCTGGGATAGAACCAGGACCACAGGATCACAAGTCCCGCGTGCTGTCCGCTCGGCCGACCGGCTCCCTGAAGCTCTCTTGGTGTAAGATGCCTCCGACTTTATTGATGTTAGACTCCAGGCAACTAAGGTAATGAATAATTGCTGGGGCTTCTTGCAAAGATTCATTAACCTCATTGACCTGTGAGTCTGTGTGGTTACGTGATTGACTGATGTCAGTAAGTGATACACTTATTGACAAGTGGTAAAGGTAAAGTGTATCCTGGTTACTCCTGGCTTTTATGTAACTGATATAGTCCCTATGGTTGGTGAACTCGTGTCCCATGGCGTACACACCACAAAGAGGTACTACTGTGTCACCAATTATAGTTTCCCAACGGTAAGCATCGATAGTAATTTGGTAGTCTCTCATAGTGTTCAATCCTAGTAAGATGTCTCCTGGGAACCGAATATTATCTACTAGTAAATATGTCATGTAGAGCGATCTGTTATCAACTATTTACTCTATGTCAGCTTCACCCAACACTGCAGTCATTCCTCCAGTAACTCCACTAAGGTTCGAGACAGATGGCAGGTGTACGACAAGTCTGTCGTGTATGTCATGCAAGGCGGCTTCTTTGATGATGTTGACTCTAGCTCCTGTGTCTAGAAATTTGTTAACTTGTTGACCATTCAGAGTGGCTGAAATCAAAGGTCCTTCTGTGTCTTTGTTAGGCATGTTATTACGAGACTGGTGAGGTCGATGTGGTGTGTGGAGCACATGACGGTGTGTACTGTCAGCGTGTAGGTGGTGTACGGTATCCTCCTCTGCTAATACATTAAACCTGTTGCGGGTAGGCACTGAGTATGCAGGGAGGTCGTCTCGCTTCCCTACGTCATGCTGGCTGTTACGACCCTGGGTTCCTCAGTGGAAACCAGAGGTCAAAACTGAGCTAATAAACTGCCTTTCAGTATTGGAAACGCATCACGAGGTGCACTTGTTTGTATCTTCCCTGCCAGACGTAAGACTATTCTTCTTTCTCAAAGAGCATTTAAGACTGAGCTTGGGGTTGATTATTAAATAATAACATAGGCACCAACTATGTTTACTAATACTTTCTAATCATTTGTAAAGTAAACCTGAGTAAACTTGGTATAGGGCTGCAGTACGATTAGTTCAGCAGTCTGCCGGCAGCGAGCCAGCTGGAGTGAAGGAGACTGACTCCTCCTTCTCTGAACTGGCGTGGGGTGGACAGGATCCTCCTACCCTTCCTCCTCGTTTCCTTATTTCTGTGTCTTGTTCAAGCTAAGTATATACTGTGTACATTATTCATTTTCTGGCATACACGTGTTCTATGTGTAGAGTAGTATACTTTGTGTGTAGTAGGTGTTTTTAGAGTTTATATTACTAGTTATTCTAAAGGGGGTCCCAGTGGAACCACGTGGTCTCCCTATCCTAAGCTGACTCTAGCTTCAAGTGTTTCCCTAGTAGAACTTTACCCTAGCTTGTGTTCAGTGTAAAACCTTGTATCCTGTCTATGTGGACCAAGGCTTTTAACATAAGATAGTGTGGGTAAAGTAATTATTATTTTTGTTATTGGTGTAAATGTATATGGGGGGGGGGGTTGTCAAGGGGTTAATAAATAAGTAAGTGAAGTAAGGGAGTATCAGTTCTTCCTGTGTAGGAGATCTTAGATCAACCTCTAGACTGACCTTGTGTGTAGTCAAGTATTCAGCACTGCTTATAGTTTGATTTGGGGGCCGGGCCTTTGAGATCTCCCAGATTGATAACTCTTAATGCTTACTATTGCCCCTATATTCAGATAATACTAGGCCCCCATAGTACAGACACTCCCCTATATATACTCCCACTGGCCTTCCCCCGATTGGGAGTCATAGGTCTGGTCTGGGTGTCCTTATGTCTGGTCTGTGTTATTCGTGAAGGCCATAACGCTGTTTGTCAGCCGCGAGTCAGTGTACGTCTGTGTTGTGACTGTCAGTTGTCGCGAACCTAACATGGTCAATAGGTCGGGTTGCAGAAGCACATGTAGGGCTCGGTCTGTGCTGGTCAGGGGTTGCAGCATGTGGTTGGTTATGGGAAGGAGGAGCAGGGCTATAGCGGTTAGCTTGGTTACGAAGAGCAGGGCTATAACGATTAGCTTGGTTAGGAATATTAGGGGGGTAACGGTTAGCTTGGTTAGTACCGCGGTGAGCTCGACAGTCAGCAATGTCATGGCCAGGTAGCTGGTGGTAGGTGCAGAATGGTACACAAGCAGCTCAGGAATCTGACGTGTCATGTCCAGGTCTACGGTGAAACGTGCAATAAGGACGGTTGTGATAGTTAGTATGGCCTGCATTGTTATGTGTGGCATGCGGTTGGTAACTAGTGTTGTTTGATGTGCATTCTGCCTAATTATGGCCTGGTTTACCACAGTTAAAACATTCTGGCGTTCGTGGGCGTGGAGGATACTGAGGAGAGCTAGTCCTGGAGTATGACCTGGGGCCATATTAGGGCGGAGGAGACCTAGTATGAGTCTGAACATTACTAGGGGAAGAACGTGTGACAATGTTCACAGGGTTATGGGGGATTGTTTGCACTGAAAATGGCAGAGTGCTGGGCAGAGTCCCGGTTCTTTAGCCTTTCAGTGGAATCTACCATCTCTTCTATTAATTCCCAAATAGTGTTGTTTGAACCAAAGTCTTAGCTCCTCGTAGCTCATACCCCTCAGTTCGGGTGCTAGTATGGTGGCAAAACTTGAACCTTTTCCAGTTTAGACTTATGCTTGACTAGATATGGATTCCATGCTGAAGCTGCATACTCCAGGATTAGTCTGACATATGTGGTATACAAAGTTCTGAAAGATTCATGTCACAAGTCTCTAAAGACCGTTCTTATGTTAGCCAACCTGGCATATGCCGCTGATGTTATCCTCTTGATATGGGTTTCAAAGGACAGTCTGGCATGATATCAATCCCCCAGGTTTTTCTCTCTCTCTGATTCTTGACTAAGTTCATTTCCCAAATGATACCTTGTATCTGGTCTCCAGCTCCCTACACCTATCTTCATTACATTACATTTGCTTGGGTTAAACTCTAACAACCATTAGTTGAACTTTTACTTCAGTTTGTCCAGGTCTTCTTGAAGCCTCAAGCAGTCGTCTCTCCAAATCCTTCTCATAATTTTGGCATCGTCAGCAAACAATGAGAGGAATGAGGCTATTTCCTCTAGGGGGATTATTTATGCATATGAGAAACAGGATAGATCCGAGAACTGAGTCCTGTGGGACCCCACTGGTGGCTTCACGCAAATCTGAGGTCTCACCCTTCACTGTAACTCTCTGCTTCCTATTGCTTAGATACTCCCTTACCCACTGGAGCGCCCATCCAGTTACTTGTGCCTGTTTCTCCAACTTACGCACCAGCCTCTTATGGGGTACTGTGTCACAGTTTTCCGACACTCCAAGAAAATGCAGTCCGTCCATCCTTCTCTTTCTTGCTTAATCTGATTTTATCACCTGATCATAGAATTTTATTAACTCTCTCTCTCTCTTAAGCCAGTAAGGAAAGATTTACCCTCCCCAAACCCATGTTGATGGTTTGTCACGAAGTTTCTTCTCTCCTGATGTGTTACCAGGTTTTTTCTCACGATCCTCTCCATCACCTTGCATGGTATACAAGTTAAGGACTCTGGCTTGTAGTTCAGTGCCTCTTGTCTGTCACCTTTTTTGTATACTGGGACTACATTAGCAGTCTTCTATATTTCTTGTAGGTGTCCCACTTTCAGTGACCATACACTATTGAGAGTGGCAAGCAAAATACTTCTGCCTACTCTTTCAATAGCAATGGTGAAATTACGTCCGGACCAACAGCCTTTCTCACGTCCAGATCCAACAGATGTCTCTTTACCTCATCTCTTTTAATTTCGAATCCTTCCAAGGCCGCTGGTTTACTGTCACCTCTCTTAGTACAGTGACCTTTCCTTGTTCTATGGTGAAGACCTCCTGGAACATCTTGTTGAGTTCTTCACACACCTCTTTATCATTCTCTGTGTACCTGTCCTCACCCATTCTAAGTTTCATCACCTGTTCTTTCACTGTTTTTCCTCGTTAGGTGACTGGAGTAATTTTGGTTCTTTCTTGACTTTATTTGCTATATTATCTTCATACTTTTCTCAGCTTCTCTTCTCACACTAACATACTCATTCCTGGTTCTCTGGTATCTCTCTCTCCTTTCTGGTGTTCTGTTATTTCGGAAGTTCCTCAACGCCCTTTTGTTAAATTCTTTTGCTTCCATACTAAACCAATACTTCCCTATTAAACCAAGAATTGTTCTTTTGCTTCTCAGTTTTCTCCTTTTGGGCCGGTATAAACCTGTTTACTGCCTCCTTACACTTTTGGGTGACATGTCCATCATGTCTTGCACCAACTTAATTCTGAGTTCTGTGTCCCATGGCATATCCCTTAGAAATTTTTTCATCTCATAATTTTCTTTTCGGTACGCCAGCTCTTTGTTTCCCATTTCTTTTTGGTGGAGATAAATTATAGCTCTACCAGGTACTCAAAGATCAATACACTGTGATCACTCATTCCCAAGGGTGCTTCCAACTTAACTTCCCTTATATCTGACTCATTTAGGATAAATATCAGATCAAGCATGGCTGGTTCATCTTCCCCTCTCGTTCTTGTCGGTCCCTTGATGTGTTGGCTTAGAAAGTTTCTTGTTGCCACGTCCAGCATCTTAGCTCTCAATGTATCTGGTCCTCCATGTGGGTCTCAGTTCTCCCAATCCATCTTCCCGTGGTTAAAGTCTCCCATGATTAGTAGTCGGGATCCATTCCTGCTAGTGACAGAAGCTGCTCTCTCTGTTATGTTAATGGTGGCCATGTTGTTTCTATCATATTCCTGTCTGGGTCTTCTGTCATTCGGTGGTGGGTTATACATGATTACTACTATAAGTTTTTGTCCTCCAATTGCTATGGTACCTGTTATGTAGTCACTGAAATCTTCACAGTGACCACATAACAATAACCATCTCAAAACTCCAGCCTTTCCTTATCAGCAGAGCTACACCACCTCCTCCTCTTCCATCTTTCTCTTTCCTCACTAAATAGTAATCCTGCAGAAACACTTCATTTGTTATGATTTTCTTTAGGATTGTTTTTGTGAGTGCTATTATGTCTGTTTTTTTCTAGTGCCCATTCTACAAGTTCACTTGTTTTATTTGTGATCCCATCAATGTTAGTGTTCATTGCCTTAAAGCTCACATTCTTCTGTTCATTCTCATGTCCCCTTCGTTCTGGTGAGCGTTCTGCTGATGGAGGAAGCTGTTCCATAGGTGTGAAGATTTGTGAGGTGGTTAGCAGAGTCTCAGAGTATACTGGGGAGAGGGGTGGGGGTCATGGGAATGGGGGACAGGGAGGGTATGGCGTAAGGAGGGAGCGGGACATGGAGAATATGAGGAGAGGGGGACAGGGAGGATATGAGGTGAAGGGGAGGGGAGGGGAGGGGAAGGGAGGGTTATAGAATGAAAGCGGGAGGAGGAAAAGGGGGAGGGGTGATAGACTGAACATTTGAGAGGGGGCAGGGAGGGTTTTGCGTAGGGAGGGTTTCTATGCAGAGAAGCATGGTGGTGTTACTCCTACCCTCTGGTGTTGCTGGGATGCTGGTTCTGTGTCCCCCCTCACCTCGTGAATGTTGTTTTGGGGGCTGTGATTTCCTGGTTTTCTCCTCTCACCCTCTACTTCTTCCCTGTCGCCATAGCTCTCTCCTCCCTTGTCATGACCCTCTAGAGGAATACTTTTTTGTATTCTCTCACATTTTGCATTTGGCTCTTCCTTGCTAGAATATTCTCCATCATGGTATCGTTTGCAAACACTGTCTTTATCAGACGATCTTTGTCCTTGTTATACCAGTCTAACCTGAAAACCTTCTCAATGCTTTGTTCAGCCCCTTCCATCTGTAACCCATTTAATATTTCTTTCACTGCTGCTCTGTCCTTACAATTCCATTCTGTCCTACTGGAGCTTTCCTGTTCTTTATTGCCCTCTTCTACCACTGATCGTTTTCTTTCCAGCAACTGACTAGTGCACCTTGCTGCTTCCTGTGAGGTAGCTGCTTTCATGGCAACCTCCTTCACTGTGGACATTGCGTCTGAGCTATTTCTCAGCATTTTTGCAAATGTTGCTTACAGTGGCAGTTCCTTCCAATGAAACATTTCCATCTTCTCTGTGGATGATTTTCTGATGCTCAGCCTCAGTATTGTTATCTGTGAGGGTTTTTATCTCCTCCTTTGCTGCTGTCAGCTCGCTTTGCAGATTGCTTAATGTAGTCTTCATTTCATGCACCTCCCTTCTGAATTCCTCCCCAACTTTGGTGAACATTTCCTTCATTTGGCCACTTCTGCATCTTTACCCCTTTAAGGATCGCATTAACTTCATTTATGTCCTTGTCTCTCTTCTCTGGACTGGTCCCTGTTTGCTCCTTAATGCTTACTATAACTACTGCTCGTTTTTTTATCTATCAGCTGGCTAGTGCATCTAGCTGCTTCCTGAGAAAAAGTCATTTCCTATGGCAACTTCTCTAACTGCAGACCTAGCTTCAGGGCTCTTTTTAAGCTATTCTGCAAATGAGGGTTGTTTTGTAGAAGTCCCCTCAACACGAGCATCACCATCTCCCCGAGGGATGGTCTGTGTTTGGTACTGGGGAGGAATCTCCCTCAGGCTTCTTATCTCCTCCTTTGCTGCCCTTAGTTCATCCTGCAGGTTGGTTACTGTCTCCCCTCATTACCCTCAGTCCTTCACTGAATTCATCCCACATTTGCTGGAATGTTACTCTAATCCAGATTTCCTGTTCCTCCCCATCCTCTGAGTTTGTCTCTACCATGTTAGTCTCCCTGTCATGTTTTCTCCCAGTGATAGAGATAGAGGGGGGAGAAAGAGATGAGATAGAAGGGGAGAGAGAGAGAGAGAGAGAGAGAGAGAGAGAGAGAGAGAGAGAGAGAGAGAGAGAGAGAGAGAGAGAGAGAGAGAGAGAGAGAGAGAGAGAGAGAGATGAGAGAGAAGGGGGGAGAGAGATGAGAGAGAAGGGGGGGAGAGAGATGAGAGAGAGATGAGAGAGAAGGAGGAGAGAGATGAGAGAGAAGGGGGGAGAGAGATGAGAGAGAGATGAGAGAGAAGGAGGAGAGAGATGAGAGAGAAGGGGGGAGAGAGATGACAGAGAAGGGGGGAGAGAGATGAGAGAGAAGGGGGGAGAGAGATGAGAGAGAAATGAGGGAGTGAGGAGAGAGAAATGAGAGAGTGAGAGAGAGAGAGTGAGAGAGAGAGAGAGAGAGAGAGAGAGAGAGAGAGAGAGAGAGAGAGAGAGAGAGAGAGAGAGAGAGAGAGAGAGAGAGAGAGAGAGAGAGAGAGAGAGAGAGAGAGAGAGAGATGAGAGAGAAATGAGAGAGTGAGGAGAGAGAAATGAGAGAGTGAGAGAGAGAGAGAGAGAGAGAGAGAGAGAGAGAGAGAGAGAGAGAGAGAGAGAGAGAGAGAGAGAGAGAGAGAGAGAGAGAGAGAGAGAGAGAGAGAGAGAGAGAGAGAGAGAGAGAAGAGAGAAGAGAAGAGAGTGTCTGCTGCTGGAAGGAAGAGAGAGGAAGGGAGCTGAGGAGGGTCATCACTCGCCAGGGTGTCACATCCTGTTTGTGATGTGTGTGTTGAGGTTAAAGAATGAATGAATTGAAGGAATGTAGGAAGGAAGGAAGGAAGGTAGGAGGGGAGTGAGGGAGGGAAGTTAGATTATATATATATATATATATATATATATAATATCATATATATATTATATATATATATATATATATCGGGATATAAGGGAGGGAGACAGTCCAGCGGGGAAGAAGGGATGAGCAGGATGAGGTGGGTGAGGGATGGAGGGTAGATAAGGTCGCTAGTCGCTTAGGTGTGAAAAGCCTTGTGTATGGTGTGGTCCTGTTGACCCGTCTGCCTTACCCACCAGAACCACAGGGATATGTAGTCTATCCTCTATACTTTTGGATTCAACCCAAGGTTCAGCGGTTATCGCAAGTTCTCCCTGCCCTCTGGGGAAAGAAAACGGGGTCTCATCACTTTTGTAAATAACAACATTCCCGCACAGATTATTGATGACCTGCACATGGGGGATGAGTTTGAATCACTGGGAGTAACCCTTTACTTAAACAATAATGCCCTACATATAATCAACCTATATGTGCCACAGAGTAAACTTGACCTTGACACACTGCCTGAGTTTGTTAATGAAGAACCTACCCTGCTGGTCAGTGACCTGAATGCCAGACACCCACACTTTGGTGCCTACTGTCATCAGCCCAATGTCAATGGACGGAAACTGTCACTCTGTGTCAGGGGAAGTGAAAACCTCAGGGTCCTGGGTGATGAACAGCCAACTCACCTCAGAGGCGGAAGAGTAGACTATGCTCTCCTGCGGAATGCACAGGACACGGATGCCAGTACACACATTGTGCACAGTTTATGTAGTGACCACTGGGCGCTGATTACCACCGTTGACATGAGCAAGAGAAGGAAAGAGACAAATAAAAGAAAAAGGTTATCACTCGGAGTAGATATGAGGCCGCACTTCATAAACAGGATGAGTGACTGATTCACGGAATACCAAATCACAGAAGACATTGACACATTTGTTGATGACCTTAATCACCAAATTGAGAGCTGTCTAAGAGTTCCGCGCCGTATGCCTGGGCGAAGTAACCCTCAGAGGAAGAAAATAAAATGGTATGAGAACGATTACATAAAGATGCTTAATGCAAATGTGCGAGACATGTGTAGAGAGTACCGGAGACATCCCACTGAAAGTAACCAAGAGTTGTTTAAAACTGTGTGTCAAGTAGCCAGGGAAGAGAAGATTAAAGAGCGGGGAAGACAATGGCTTGAGTTCACTAGCTCTATTGGACGGGAAACATCTGCAAGACAAGTGTGGGAAAAAATTCAGATAGCTAAGGGGGGGCAGAGCCCGGCCTGCGGCTCACAAAGACCCCAGGGTAAGGCTGAGGAACTAATTCACAAGTGGAGTGATGCAGCATCCTCCTCCTTCCTCCCTGCAGAAATCAGCAGGGAACAGCTCCTGCGACATGATGACAGAAGAATTAGGATAACAAGAACACTGTCTAGTGATGACGAATATGGGGAACCGATCACAGCCAGGAAGTAAGGGGCGCTATGAAAAAGGGTAAAAGTACAGCACCTGGTGAAGATGGCGTCACCTACGACATACTCAATGCACTGTGTGAAGTGTCTGGGAATCCACTACTCCACCTGTTTAACAAGCCATTCCTAAGTGGAGTGCTGCCCACACAATGGAAACACGCAATAATTGATCCCATACCGAAGCCTAATGACCCTGGCAATTACAAACCTATCAGTCTCGTGTCATGCACTTGCAAGATGCTTGAAAGGATCATCCTAAACCGACTGTTACACAAAATAGGCAGGTTAGGGGAGGGGGTCAATGGATTTGTTAAAGGACGAAGCACAGCAAATTGTATAGTTAATTACTTGGCTAATGACACGGCTAGGTACTTTGTATTTGTTGACACCAAAGGAGCCTTCGACAAAGCACAGGGGATTGCGATCCTGGACGAGCTTTAATGCATGGGTGTCAAGGGAAGACTCATGAAATGGGTAGAAGACTACTTCACAGGGAGGAAAGCCAAGGTTAGCTTCAATGGAGCAGTCTCCAGAACAATGAATATGGAACTCGGGTACCCCCCAAGGTGGAGTCTTAAGCCCTACACTATTCAATGTACTTATGAACGCCATTGCAAATATTGATTTTCCGGAATGAACACAACAAGTGGGATATGCAGATGATGTCCTAATATAAGCTCTCACCTTCGGAAAAATTGAACAGTCCATTGAACTCCTTGGAAGGAAATGTTTTGAGCTCGGTTTCACTCTCTCCACAAACAAGACGAAGGCATACTCCCATCACAAGCGGGGAGCAAATAAAGAACTGCAAATTAATGGTGTAACACTTAAAGGGGTTGACCACTATCGGTACCTTGGCGTCACTGTCGGCTTTAACAAGGGGAAGAAAGAGGAGCTCAATCAACTCATAGGAACATGCAAAAGTCGACTCAGGGCACTGAAAGCTATGACCTGGAATGGACATGGAGCCTCTATTGCCGTGCTTAAAATGATGTACACAGCCTATGTGCGCTCCGTCATAGACTATGCCGCACCAGTTCTGGGCACCTATTCCCAAAGCGATATGAAAAGGCTTGAAAGCATTCAAAATGAAGCCATGACAATCATTCTTGGAGTTCCAAGAACTGCCAAAACGTCTAATCTACGAGAGGAGTTGTCCCTTCCCAGTGTTAAAAGCAGAATTAAGGAGCTGAATGCTAAGCTTGCAATTAGGATAGCCAGAGATCCCCATTACAATGACATTGCTAAGAAAAACTGAGCTCTGTGCTTACTTTCAGGGGGAAACAGGAGAAGCA
>NC_059581.1:26232283-26368406 GCF_020424385.1 Procambarus clarkii | reverse complement strand
GTGTGTGTGTGTGTGTGTGTACTCACCTAGTTGTGTCTGCAGGATCGAGCATTGACTCATGGATCCCGCCTTTCGAGCATCGGTTGTTTAAAGCAATGACTCCTGTCCCATTTCCCTATCATACCTGGTTTTAAAATTATGAATAGTATTTGCTTCCACAACCTGTTCCTGAAGTGCATTCCATTTTCCCACTACTCTCACGCTAAAAGAAAACTTCCTAACATCTCTGTGACTCATCTGAGTTTCAAGCTTCCATCCATGTCCCCTCGTTCTGTTACTATTCCGTGTGAACATTTCGTCTATGTCCACTCTGTCAATCCCTCTGAGTATTTTATACGTTCCTATCATGTCCCACCTCTCCCTTCTTCTTTCTAGTGTCGAAAGGCACAGTTCCCTCAGGCGCTCCTCATACCCCATTCCTCGCAGCTCTGGGACGAGTGTCGTTGCAAACCTCTGAACCTTTTCCAGTTTCATTATATGCTTCTTCAGATGGGGACTCCATGATGAGGCGCCATACTCTAAGACTGGCCTCACGTAGGCAGTGTAAAGCGCCCTAAATGCCTCCTTTCTTAGGTTTCTGAATGATGTTCTAACTTTTGCCAGTATAGAGTCCGCTGCTATCGTTATTCTATTTATATGTGCCTCAGGAGAGAGATTAGGTGTTACGTCCACACCCAGGTCTCTTTCGCGTCGTCACAGGTAGGCTGTTCCTCTTCATTGTGTACTGTCCCTTTGGTCTCCTATCTCCTAGTCCCATTTCCATAACTTTACTCCATAACTTTAGCTCGTGTTGAATTCCAGTAGCCATTTCTCTGACCATCTCAGCAACCTGTTCAGGTCCTCTTGGAGGATCCTGCAATCCTCATCTGTCACAACTCTTCTCATCAACTTTGCGTCATCCGCAAACATCGACATGTAGGATTCTACGCCTGTAAACATGTCGTTAACATATACAAGAAATAGAATTGGTCCCAGCACCGATCCTTGTGGTACTCCACTTGTTACTGTTCGCCAGTCCTACTTCTCGCCCCTTACCGTAACTCTTTGGCTCCTTCCTGTTGGGTAGTTCCTTATCCATGCTAGGACCTTTCCCCCCATCCCCGCCTGCCTCTCGAGTTTGAATAGCAGTCTCATGTGCGGTACTGTATCAAAGGCTTTTTGGCAGTTCAGAAATATGCAGTCTGCCCAACCATCTCTGTCCTGTCTTATCCTCGTTATTTTATCATAAAATTCCAGAAGGTTTGTTAGGCACGATTTCCCTGTCCAGAACCCATGTTGATGTTTGTTCACAAATCTAGTGTTCTCCAGGTGTGCAACCAGTCGTAGTCTATTTATTCTTTCCAGTATTTTACAGGGGATGCTTGTCAGTGATACGGGTCTATAGTTAAGTGCCTCCTCCCTATCGCCTTTCTTGAAGATCGGCACGACATTTGCCTTCTTCCAGCAGCTGGGCAATTCTCCCGACATAAGTGACTCATTAAAGATCATTGCCAGAGGTATGCTGAGGGCCTGCGTTGCTTCTTTTAGTATCCACGGTGATACTTTGTCTGATCCAACTGCTTTAGTTGCATCTAGAGTTGTCAACTGTTTCATTACCTCCTCTGCTGTCACCTCTATATCTGATAGTCTTTCATCTAAGGTAACCCCCTTCCAACAATGGGAGCTGCTCAGGCTCGGTAGTGAACACTGCATGGAAACTGGCCTTCAGTGCCCCGCAGATTTCCTTGTCACTTTCAGTATATGCCCCCTCTGTCTTCCTTAGTCTTGTCACTTGGTCGTTCACCAACATTTTTCTTCTTATATGACTGTGTTGAAACGTAGGTTGTTTTTTCGCTTTGATTGCAATATCGTTCTCATAGACCCTTTCCGATGTTCGTCTTATGTTAATGTAATCGTTCCTAGCTCTGTTGCATCTGATCCAGTTGTCCTCTGTCCTTTGTCTTCTGTACTTCCTCCACTCCCGCCTACTGGCCATTTTTGCTTCCTGACACTGTCTATTAAACCATGGGTTATATTCCTTCTTATTTTTTCCCTTTACTGTTGGTATAAATCTCTCTTCGGCCTCCTGGCATTTCTGTATGACTAGGTCCATCATATCTTGGACTGTTTTTCCTCTAATTTCTTCCCCCCACCGCACTTCACCCAGATAGTCCCTTATTCTCTTATAGTCCCCTTTTTTGTAGTCAACTCTCCTTTCCCAGATCTCTTGTCCCATGGTCATAAGTTTGAATTCCATCATGTAGTCAAAGACTAGGACACAATGGTCACTGGCCCCTAGAGGTATTTCGTGCTCTAAATTCTCAATATCTTCTACGTTTTGGGTGAAAATCAGGTCTAATAGGCTCGGTGCATCTCCTCCTCTTTTCCGTGTGTCTTCCTTCACATGTTGTGTTAGGAAATTCCTGTCTATAACATCTACTAATTTTGCTCCCCACGTTTCGTCCCCTCCATGGGGATTCCTTGATTCCCTATTTATCTCTCCATGATTTAGGTCCCCCATGATCAGCAGCTTCGCTCTCATTCTGTGGGCTAGTGTTGCTGCCTTCTGCAGTTCATCTATACATGCCTTGTTGTTGTCATCATACTCCTGCCTGGGTCTTCTACTGTTTGGTGAGGGGATTGTAGATTACCAAGATCACAATCTTCCTCCCATCTACTGTCAGAGTTCCATGTATGAAGCTTGTGCACTCATTGGTAACCCGTTTTCCCAGGTCTTCAAACTTCCATTTCTGCTTTATTAGGAGTGCCACTCCCCCTCCCTGTCTCTGTGTCCTCTCTTTTCGTATCACCTGGTACCCTTCAGGAAAGATTGCATCTGAGATCATGTCATTAATTTTAGTTTCCACAATTGCAACTATGTCAGGATCTGCCTCACTCTTTCTTTTATCTCTTCTGCTTTATTAGATACCCCATCAGCATTGGTGTACCAAGATTATCTTGAGATTATCTTGAGATGATTTCGGGGCTTTAGTGTCCCCGCGGCCCGGTCTTCGACCAGGCCTCCACCCCCAGGAAGCAGCCCGTGACAGCTGACTAACACCCAGGTACCTATTTACTGCTAGGTAACAGGGGCATAGGGTGAAAGAAACTCTGCCCAATGTTTCTCGCCGGCGCCTGGGATCGAACCCAGGACCACAGGATCACAAGTCCCGCGTGCTGTCCGCTCGGCCGACCGGCTCCAGCTACCAAACCTTGAGATTCTTCATGGAAACTCTTGTACCAGAGTTCTCCCTTTCTCTGGGAGTCTGGGGGGATCTGGGGGTGTCTGGGGGGGGGTGACTGGGGGCAGGGGGCACCTGGGGGATCTGGGGGGTGTCTGGGTGATGACTGGGGGCGGGGAGGATCCGGGGGGTGTCCAGGGGAGATCCGGGGGGTGTCTAGGGGGTCCGGGGGGTGTTTGGGGGGTGAAAGAGGTCGGGAGGGGTGCTTGGGGGGCTAATGGGGGCTGGGCTTCTAGGAAGGTAGGTAGGAAGGTCTGGGGTAGGGCCTGGGTAGGTAGGTCTGGAGTAGGAAGGGCATACTGGGTCTGAAGATTAGGGAGGGTCTGATAGGCATAGAGGGGTTAGGAGATAGCGTAAGGTTGGGAGTCAGATAGAGGTTGAAAGGTTGGGAGGGGAAGGATAGAGGGGGTGGGGGGAACCTCCCACCCCCCTCGCAAGGGTGGGGGGGAGGTCACATGGAAGGAGAGGGGATGAGGAGGGGTGAGGGGTTGGGTAGGTTTTGGGGGTTGAGGGGATGAGGGCTGGGTGGGTTTTTGGGGTTGAGGGGATGAGGGCTGGGTGGGTTTTGGGTGTTGAGGGGACGAGGGCTGGATGGGTTTTAGGGGTTGAGGTGATGAGAGGGTCCTTGGAATGTGGTATGAATTTGACTGTAGTGGGGTCAGAGGGGTCAAGGGAGGTGTTGGGGAGATAAGCAGGGGCAGGGAGGGCTGATTTGGGGAGGGAGTGACCTGAGAAGCAGGTGTGAGCTGGTTAGCATGGGGTGGATTAGCATTGGGGTGTGTAGCTACGCTCAAATGGGAAGAGTTGTATTGTTGTTTGCTTGCTCTGTGGGCTATCTGTTCCTCCTTCGTCATGAATTTGTCAATATATACATTGTAGTAATTTTCGCTACCTCTGAGTAAGTGTTTGTGATGCAGTATGTAATCCACTGCCTCTTCGTTAGTGAACTGTACCAGGACAGGTCGCTTACTGTTACAGTTGTATGGCCCAATGCGTCGGTGGACTTGCACCTCATTCCCTGCTATATGGGCTCTCATGTCTCTCAAGATCCCCTGTAGCTCCAAATTCTCAATCTCCATCTTTTCCTGCCTCGATGGTGCCCTGGCCAAGCAATCCATGGATTATGATTGTCCACTTTCTCAGTTCAGGGTCATGCTGGTGGCCCCCTCCCTGGCTGACCCCCACCCCTCCCACACCCGCTACTCCACCTACTACTACTCCCCCTTCCCCTGCCAAGCTTCCCTTATTCCTGCCAAATTCATTAGTAAGCCTAGTTATTTCTCTTTGCCATTCTACCCTGCTCTTCCTGATTTCCTCTTGAATATAATCCATAAACTCTTGTTTGAGTCTTTGAACCTCGTCCTGTATCTTATTAAAGACTTCACTTTTAATCCCCTGGATTAGATCATCTATCCAAACATCCCTCTTCTCTACAAATTTTCCAATCATCTTCTCCACAAACCTATCTTCTTCTTCAATCATGATACTGTTGGACCTAGACGCCCTTCCTGACCTAATCATTGCTATAATCCAACCTTACCCACGGGGGTTCCAAGTATCTTACCGTCCTGCTAACACAATAGGTGAGTGAATCTCCAAGCGTCTTCCCACGTGGTATTGGGAAGGTTGCTGCAGGGGGTGAGGTCACGGTCAGAGGTCGGTGAGGTCTGCTCCACACTGCACATTGCCACAGTACTTCATCAACTATTTTCAATTACGCTACTTATACTGTTTTTCTTCACTGCCTTATGGCTTTGGTCAAAACCCAAGGTTTTTTCATTCACTTGTACTCACTTTTTCACTTCGAAGTTGCCTGATTACCCCTCCCACTCCACTAGTGAACCAGGAGCTCCCAACCCACGTCCACCCAACACGATGGTCACAACACAAGTCGAGTGTGTGTGTGTGTGTGTGTACTCACCTACTTATGCTTGCAGAATCGAGCATTGACTCTTGGATCCCGCCTTTCAAGCCATCGGTTGTTTACAGCAATGACTCCGGTCCCATTGTCCTATCATATCTAGTTTTAAAATTATGAATAGACTTTGCTTCAACAACTTGCTCCTTAACTACATTCCATTTTCCAGTACTGTTAAAAAAATCTATTTTTTCCGTTCTATTACTATTACGTTTGAACATTTCATTTATTTCCACTCTGTCAATTCCCCTGAGTATTTTATACGTTCCTATCATATCCTCCCCTCTCCCTTCTTTTTCTAGTGTTGTAAGGTTCAGTTCCTTCAGGTGCTCTTCATATCCCATCCCTCGTAACTCTGGGAAGAGTCTCGTCGCAAACTTCTGAACCTTTTCCAGTTTCCTTATGTGTTTCTTCAGGTGGGGGCTCCATGATGGCGCGGCATACTCTAAGACTGGTCTCACATAGGCAGTGTAAAGCGCCCTAAATACCTCGTTACTTAGGTTTCTGAATGATGTTCTAACTTTTGCTAGTGTAGAGAACGCTGCTGTCGTTATCCTATTTATATGTGCCACAGGAGTTAGATTAGGTGTTACGTCCACGCCCAGGTCTCTTTCTCGCGTCGTCACAGGTAGGCAGTTTCCCTTCATTGTGTCCTATCCCTTTGGTCTCCTATCACCTAGTCCCATTTCCATAACGTTACATTTGCTCGTGTTGAACTCCAGTAGCCATTTCTCTGACCCTCTCTGCAACCTGTTCAGGTCCTCTTGGAGGATCCTACAATCCTCAACTGTCACAACTCTTCTCATTAACTTTGCGTCATCCACAAACATCGACATGTAGGATTCTACTCCTGTAAACATGTAGTTAACGTATATTAGAAATAGAATGGGTCCCAGCACCTATCCTTGAGGTACTCCACTCGTTACTGTTCGCCAGTCCGACTTCTTGCCCCTTACCTCTTTGGCTCCTTCCTGTTGGGTAGTTCCTTATCCATGCTAGGACCTTTCCTCCCATCCCCGCCTGCCTCTCGAGTTTGAACAGCAGTTTCATGTGCGGTACTGTATCAAAGGCTTTTTGGCAGTCCAGAAATATGCAGTCTGCCCAACCATCTCTGTCCTGTCTTATCCTCGTTATTTTATCATAGAATTCCAAAAGGTTTGTTAGGCAAGATTTCCCTAAACAGAACCCATGTTGATTGTTCATAAACCTAACGTTCTCCAGGTGTGCAACCAGTCGTAGCCTAATTATTCTCTCAAGTATTTTACAGGGGATGTTTGCCAGTGATACGGGTCTATAGTTAAGTGCCTCCTCCCTATCACCTTTCTTGAAGATCGGTACGACATTTGCCTTCTTCCAGCAACTGGGCAATTCTCCCGACATAAGTGACTCATTAAAGATCATTGCCAGAGGCACGCTGAGAGCCTATGCTGTCACCTCTATATCTGATAGTCTTTCATCTAGGGTAACCCCTTCCAACAATGGGAGCTGCTCAGGCTCGGTAGTGAACACTCCATGGAAACTGGCATTCAGTGCCTCGCAGATTTCCTTGTCACTTTCAGTATATGCCCCTCTGTCTTCCTTAGTCTTGTCACTTGGTCGTTCACCGACATTTTTCTTCTTATATGACTGTGTAGTAACTTAGATTGTTTTTTTCGCTTTGATTGCAATATCGTTCTCATAGTCCCTTTCCGATGTTCGTCTTATGTTAATGTAATCGTTCCTAGCTCTGTTGTATCTGCTTCTGTTGTCCTCTGTTCTTTCTCTTCTGTACTTCCTCCACTCCCGTCTGCTGGCCATTTTTGCT
The DNA here is from genome assembly GCF_020424385.1 of Procambarus clarkii. NCBI lineage: Eukaryota > Metazoa > Arthropoda > Malacostraca > Decapoda > Cambaridae > Procambarus > Procambarus clarkii. Next base: position 26,361,463 of record NC_059581.1, on the reverse strand, counting down.
TCCTGACACTGTCTATTAAACCATGGGTTATTATATTCCTTCTTATTTTTTTCCCTTTACCGTTGGTATAAATCTCTCTTCGGCCTCCTGGCATTTCTGTATGACTAGGTCCATCATATCTTGGACTGTTTTTCCTCTAATTTCTTCCTCCCACTGCACTTCACCCAGATAGTCCCTTATCCTCATATAGTCCCCTTTCCTGTAGTCAGCTCTCCTTTCCCAGATCTCTTGTCCCATGGTCATAAGTTTGAATTCCATCATGTAGTCAAAGACTAGGACACAATGGTCACTGGCCCCTAGAGGTATTTCATGCTCTAAATTCTCGATATCTTCTACGTTCTGGGTGAAAATCAGGTCTAATAGGCTCGGTGCATCTCCTCCTCTTTCCCTTGTGTCTTCCTTCACATGTTGTGTCAGGAAATTCCTGTCTATAACATCTACTAATTTTGCTCCCCACGTTTCGTCCCCTCCATGGGGATTCCTTGATTCCCAATTTATCTCTCCATGATTTAGGTCCCCCATGATCAGCAGCTTCGCTCTCATTCTGTGGGCTAGTGTTGCTGCCTTCTGCAGTTCATCTATACATGCTTTGTTGTTGTCATCATACTCCTGCCTGGGTCTTCTACTGTTTGGTGGGGGATTGTAGATTACCAGGATCACAATCTTCCTCCCATCTACTGTCAGAGTTCCATGTATGAAGCCTGTGCACTCATTGGTAACTCGATTTCCCAGGTCTTCAAACTTCCATTTCCGCTTTATTAGGAGTGCTACTCCCCCTCCCTGTCTCTGTGTCCTCTCTTTTCGTATCACCTGGTACCCTTCAGGAAAGATTGCATATGAGATCATGTCATTAATTTTAGTTTCCACAATTGCTACTATGTCAGGATCTGCTTCACTCACTCTTTCTTTTATCTCTTCTGCTTTATTAGATACCCCATCAGCATTGGTGTACCAAACCTTGAGATTCTTCATGGAAACTCTTGTACAGAGTTCTCCCTTTCTCTGGGGGTCTGGGGGGATCTGGGGGATGTCTGGGGGGTGACTGGGGGCAGAGGGGATCTGGGGGATCTGGGGGGTGTCTGGGGGATGACTAGGGGGCGGGGAGGATCCGGGGGATGTCCGGGGGGATCCGGGGGTGTATGGGGGGGTGAAAGAGGTCAGGAGGGGTGCTTGGGAGGCTAATGGGGGCTGGGCTTCTAGGAAGGTAGGTAGGAGGGTCTGGGGTAGGGCCTGGGTAGGTAGGTCTGGAGTAGGAAGGGCATACTGGGTCTGAAGATTAGGGAGGGTCTGATAGGCATAGAGGGGTTGGGAGATAGCGTAAGGTTGGGAGTCAGATAGAGGTTGAGAGGTTGGGAGGGGGAAGGATGGATGACTGGGGGATGACTGGTGTGTGTGTGTGTGTGTGTGTGTGTGTGTGTGTGTGTGTGTGTGTGTGTGTGCACGAATATGCGAGTAAGTATTCGTGACAATTACGAACAAGTGCTTTTAAACGTTTGTTTATGCTTCAATATTTGTCTAAACTTTAAATAGGTCTACAAGCTGTGCAATCATTAGCACGGAAAAAAAGTCGTGTAGTTGTGAGTTACGTGGTTGTGAGGGTCGTGGTTGTGAGGGACGTGACTGTGAGTTACGTGGTTGTGAGTGGCGTGGTTGTGAGGGGCTTGGTTGTGAGTGCAGTGGTTGTGAGTTACGTGGTTGTGAGTGGGCGTGGTTGTGAGGGGCGTGGTTGTGAGTGTCGTGGTTGTGAGGGTCGTGGTTGTGAGTGGCGTGGTTGTGAGGGGGCGTGGTTGTGAGGGGGCGTGGTTGTGAGGGGGCGTGGTTGTGAGGGGGCGTGGTTGTGAGGGGGCGTGGTTGTGAGGGGCGTGGTTGTGAGTGGCGTGGTTGTGAGTTACGTGGTTGTGAGGGTCGTGGTTGTGAGTGGCGTGGTTGTGAGGGGCGTGGTTGTGAGTGGCGTGGTTGTGAGGGGCGTGGTTGTGAGTGGCGTGGTTGTGAGTGGCGTGGTTGTGAGTGGCGTGGTTGTGAGGGGCGTGGTTGTGAGGGGCGTGGTTGTGAGGGGGCGTGGTTGTGAGGGGCGTGGTTGTGAGGGGGCGTGGTTTTGTGAGGGGCGTGGTTGTGAGGGGGCGTGGTTGTGAGGGGCGTGGTTGTGAGTGGCGTGGTTGTGAGGGGGCGTGGTTGTGAGGGGGCGTGGTTGTGAGGGGCGTGGTTGTGAGGGGGCGTGGTTGTGAGGGGCGTGGTTGTGAGGGGGCGTGGTTGTGAGGGGCGTGGTTGTGAGGGGGCGTGGTTGTGAGGGTCGTGGTTGTGAGTGGCGTGGTTGTGAGGGGGCGTGGTTGTGAGGGGGCGTGGTTGTGAGGGGCGTGGTTGTGAGGGGGCGTGGTTGTGAGGGTCGTGGTTGTGAGTGGCGTGGTTGTGAGGGGGCGTGGTTGTGAGGGGGCGTGGTTGTGAGGGGCGTGGTTGTGAGGGGGCGTGGTTGTGAGAGGCGTGGTTGTGAGTGGCGTGGTTGTGAGGGGGCGTGGTTGTGAGGGGGCGTGGTTGTGAGGGGTGTGGTTGTGAGGGGGCGTGGTTGTGAGGGGCGTGGTTGTGAGGGGGCGTGGTTGTGAGGGGCGTGGTTGTGAGGGGGCGTGGTTGTGAGGGTCGTGGTTGTGAGGGGCGTGGTTGTGAGGGGGCGTGGTTGTGAGGGGGCGTGGTTCTGAGGAGCGGGGTTGTGACGGGCGTGGTTGTGAGGGGCGTGGTTGTGAGGGGCGTGGTTGTGAGGAGCGTGGTTGTGAGGGGCGTGGTGACACTCCCTTCACAATTACAACATTATGTGACAGCACATCATGGCTCAGGTGGCGACAAGTGCCAGGCAGCACCAGCGGAGAGAGACAGCACATCATGGCTCAGGTGGTGACAAGTGCCGGGCAGCACCAGCTGAGAGAGACAGCACATCATGGCTCAGGTGGTGACAAGTGCCGGGCAGCACCAGCTGAGAGAGACAGCACATCATGGCTCAGGTGGTGACAAGTGCCGGGCAGCACCAGCTGAGAGAGACAGCACATCATGGCTCAGGTGGCGAAAAGTGCCGGGCAGCACCAGCTGAGAGAGACAGCACATCATGGCTCAGGTGGCGAAAAGTGCCGGGCAGCACCAGCAGAGAGAGACAGCACATCATGGCTCAGGTGGTGACAAGTGCCGGGCAGCACCAGCTGAGAGAGATAGCACATCATGGCTCAGGTGGTGACAAGTGCCGGGCAGCACCAGCTGTGAGAGACAGCACATCATGGCTCAGGTGGTGACAAGTGCCGGGCAGCACCAGCTGAGAGAGACAGCACATCATGGCTCAGGTGGCGACAAGTGCCGGGCAGCACCAGCTGAGAGAGACAGCACATCATGGCTCAGGTGGTGACAAGTGCCGGGCAGCACCAGCTGGTGGACGACCAGACCGCGGGAGCCATTACCTGGGAGCCGCAGAGGTAATGAAGCAGTGAAATGTTTACAGTGGGAGCGTGCCGGCCCTTAACTCTCCTGCTGGCTCATTGCTGCCCAGTTATTACCCCTAGTTAGGGCAAGGAGAGAGGGACGAGGGGAGAGGGAGAGAGGGGAGAGGGACGAGGGACGAGGGACGAGGGGTGAGAGACAACGACCGACTAGAGACGAGAAACAGTCAAGAACACAGGAGAAGAAAAGATGTGAGAACATGAAACATAACCTAACCTAACCTCAAGAAAAATTCATCCTGGGTTGTTAAGTACATGGGTTGTTAAAGACCAGGATAGTTAAGTACACGGGTTGTTAAAGACCAGGATAGTTAAGTACACGGGTTGTTAAAGACCAGGATAGTTAAGTACACGGGTTGTTAAAGACCAGGATAGTTAAGTACACGGGTTGTTAAGACAAGGATAGTTAAGTACATGGGTTGTATAAGACCAGGATAGTTAAGTACATGGGTTGTTAAAGACCAGGATAGTTAAGTACAAGGGTTGTTAAAGACCAGGATAGTTAAGTACACGGGTTGTTAAAGACCAGGATAGTTAAGTACACGGGTTGTTAAAGACAAGGATAGTTAAGTACATGGGTTGTATAAGACCAGGATAGTTAAGTACATGGGTTGTTAAAGACCAGGATAGTTAAGTACAAGGGTTGTTAAAGACCAGGCTAGTTAAGCACATGGGTTGTTAAAGACCAGGATAGTTAAGTACATGGGTTGTTAAAGACCAGGATAGTTAAGTACATGGGTTGTTAAAGACCAGGATAGTTAAGTACATGGGTTGTTAAAGACCAGGATAGTTAAGTACATGGGTTGTTAAAGACCAGGATAGTTAAGTACATGGGTTGTTAAAGACCAGGATAGTTAAGTACAAGGGTTGTTAAAGACCAGGATAGTTAAGTACATGGGTTGTTAAAGACCAGGATAGTTAAGTACATGGGTTGTTAAAGACCAGGATAGTTAAGTACATGGGTTGTTAAAGACCAGGATAGTTAAGTACATGGGTTGTTAAAGACCAGGATAGTTAAGTACACGGGTTGTTAAAGACCAGGATAGTTAAGTACTAGGGTTGTTAAAGACCAGGATAGTTAAGTACATGGGTTGTTAAAGACCAGGATAGTTAAGTACATGGGTTGTTAAAGACCAGGATAGTTAAGTACATGGGTTTTGTTAAAGACCAGGATAGTTAAGTACATGGGTTGTTAAAGACCAGGATAGTTAAGTACATGGGTTGTTAAAGACCTGGATAGTTAAGTACATGGGTTGTTAAAGACAAGGATAGTTAAGTACATGGGTTGTTAAAGACCAGGATAGTTAAGTACATGGGTTGTTAAAGACCAGGATAGTTAAGTACATGGGTTGTTAAAGACCAGAATAGTTAAGTACACGGGTTGTTAAAGACCAGGATAGTTAAGTACATGGGTTGTTAAAGACCAGGATAGTTAAGTACATGGGTTGTTAAATACCAGGATAGTTAAGTACATGGGTTGTTAAAGACCAGGATAGTTAAGTACATGGGTTGTTAAAGACCTTGATTGTTAAGGACATGGATTGTTAAAGACTTGGGTTGTTAAGCAAATGGGTTGTTAAAAGACTTGGGTTGTTAAGCAAATGGGTTGTTAAAGACCTGGGTTGTTAAGCACATGGGTTGTTAAAGACCAGGGTTGTTAAGCACTTGGGTATTAATAACCTGGGTTGTTAAGCACATGGACTGTTAAAGACTTGGATTGTTAAGCACATGGGTTGTTAAAGACCAGGGTTGTTAAGCACTTGGGTATTAATAACCTGGGTTGTTAAGCACATAGCTTGTTAAAGACTTGGATTGTTAAGCATATGGGTTGTTAAAGACTTGAGTTGTTAAGCACATGGGTTGTTAAAGACCTGAGTTGTTATGCACACGGGTTGTTAAAGACTTGGGTTGTTAAGCACATGGATTGTAAAAGTCTGAGGTTGTTAAGTACATGGGTTGTTAAAGACCAGACTGGTTAAGCACATGGGTTGTTAAATACCTGGGTTGTTGAGTCCATGGGTTGTTAAAGACCTGGGTTGTTAAATACCTGGGTTGGCGAGTTCATGGGTTGTTAAAGACCTGGGTTGTTAAGCACATGGGTTGTTAAAGACCTAGGTTGTTAAGTACATGGGTTGTAAAAGACCTGGGTTGTTAAGTACATGGGTTGTTAAAGACTTGGATTGTTAAGCACATGGGTTGTTAAAGACCGTGGTTTTTAAGCACATGGGTTGTTAAATACCTGGGTTGTTGAGTCCATGTGTTGTTAAAGACCTGGGTTGTTAAATACCTGGGTTGTTGAGTCCATGTGTTGTTAAAGACCTGGGTTGTTAAATACCTGGGTTGTTGAGTTCATGGGTTGTTAAAGACCTGGGTTGTTAAGTACATGGGTTGTTAAAGACCTGGGTTGTTAAGTACATGGGTTGTTAAAGACCTGGGCTGTTAAGTACATGGTTTGTTAAAGACTTGGGATGTTAGGCACAAGGGTTGTTAAATACCTGGGTTGTTAAGTAAGTGGATTGTTAAATACCTATGTTGTTATGCACATGGGGTTGTTAAAGACCGTGGTTGTTAAGTACGTGGGTTGTTAAAGACCTAAAGTGTTATGCACATGGGGTTGTTAAAGACTTGGATTGTTAAGCACATGGGTTGTTGAGGACTTGGTTTGTTAAACACCAGAGAAGTTAAGGAGCTGCTTTGATAAACATCAGGGTTGTTAAACACCTACAGTGTTAAACATCTGGGTTGTTAAACACCTACAGTGATAAACAACTGGGTTGTTAAACATCTTAGTTGTTAACGTAATTTTAATATTAATTGTTAATTCAAATTATTTACCAATGCACTCTTCTTGCAAGCTCTGTACAAGGACAACATTCAGGTGGACACTACACAATACTGCCGTCTCCAGCACCCAGTGTACGTAAGCAGTACTTGGTGACCGTGTTGGGGCCTCGCGGCTCAGTGGGCAACTCATGGGGGGTCCCAAGGGCCCTGGTTCGATTCTCAGCCGAGGCAGAATCAAATTGGCAGCGATTCGTTCATATGATCCACCTGTTCACCTTGCGGTAAATAGGTACCTGGGAGTTAGTCAGCTGGTACGGGTTGCTTCCTGGGGATGTGTGCGTGTACTCACCTATTTGTATTCACCAAGTTGTGTCTGCAGGATCGAGCATTGACTCTTGGATCCCGCCTTTCGAGCATCGGTTGTTTACAGCAATGACTCCAGTCCCATTTCCCTATCATACCTGGTTTTAAAATTATGAATAGTATTTGCTTCCACAACCTGTTCCTGAAGTGCATTCCATTTTCCCACTACTCTCACGCTAAAAGAAAACTTCCTAACATCTCTGTGACTCATCTGTGTTTCCAGCTTCCATCCATGTCCCCTCGTTCTGTTACTATTTCGTGTGAACATATCGTCTATGTGCACTCTGTCAATCCCTCTGAGTATTTTATACGTTCCTATTATGTCCCCCCTCTCCCTTTTTCTTTCTAGTGTCGTAAGGCACAGTTCCCTCAGGCGCTCCTCATACCCCATCCCTCGTAGCTCTGGGACGAGTCTCGTTGCAAACCTCTGAACCTTTTCCAGTTTCATTATATGCTTCTTCAGATGGGGACTCCATGATGAGGCGGCATACTCTAAGACTGGCCTCACGTAGCCAGTGTAAAGCGCCCTAAATGCCTCATTACTTAGGTTTCTGAATGAAATTCTAACTTTTGCCAATGTAGAGTACGCTGCTGTCGTTATCATATTTATATGTGCATCAGGAGATAGATTAGGTGTTACGTCCACACCCAGGTCTCTTTCACGCGTCGTCACAGGTAGGCTGTTCCCCTTCATTGTGTACTGTCCCTTTGGTCTCCTATCTCCTAGTCCCATTTCCATAACTTTACATTTGCTCGTGTTGAATTCCAGTAGCCATTTCTCTGACCATCTCTGCAACCTGTTCAAGTGCTCTTGGAGGATCCTGCAATCCTCATCTGTCACAACTCTTCTCATCAACTTTGCGTCATCCGCAAACATCGACATGTAGGACTCACGACATGTAGTTTTGTTTTGTTATGTGTGTGTGTGTGTGTGTGTGTGTGTGTGTGTGTGTGTGTGTGTGTGTGTGTGTGTGTGTGTGTGTGTATGATTATTAACTAAGTGTAGTTACAGGATGAGTGCTACGCTCGTGGTGTCCCGTCTTCCCAGTACTCTTTGTCGTTTGACACATTGAAATTACTGACGGTTTTGGCCTCCACCACCTTCTCACTTAGCTTGTTCCAACCGTCTATCAATTCTGTTTTCAAAAGAAAACTTTCTAATATTTTTTCTACACCTTTGTTTCATTAGCTTTTAATCTGTGTTCTCCTGTTCGTGAAGTTGCTGGTTTCAGGAATTCCTTTTTGTCAATTTGTTCGATTCCTGTTAGTATTTTATAAGTGGTGATCATGTTACCTCTTTTTCTTCTATCTTCTAGTTTTGTTATGTTTAACGCCTCTAGTCTCTCCTCGTAACTCTTGCTTTTCAGTTCCGGAAGCCAAATACTTTTTAGCATTCCTTTTCACCTTTCCCAGTTTATTTATGCTTCTTGAGATTTGGGCATCATGCAACTGCTGCATATTCCATGTTTTGTCTCACAAAAGTCATGAACAGTTTCCTTAGTATTTCACCATATAGTTTCAAGCAAGTCTGAAGTTGGAAAACGACGCATACGTTCCCTACACAATGTTCTTTATGTGTTCCTCTGGCGACAGTTTACTATCCATAACCACTCATAGGTCTCGCTCTTTATTAGTCCTGAAATTCCTTTGCACATATGGGGCCTCGTAGCCTGGTGGATAGCGCGCAGGACTCGTAATTCTGTGGCGCGGGTTCGATACCCGCACGAGGCAGAAACAAATGGGCAAAGTTTCTTTCACCCTGAATGCCCCTGTTACCTAGCAGTAAATAGGTACCTGGGAGTTAGTCAGCTGTCACGGGCTGCTTCCTGGGGGAGGAGGCCTGGTCTAGGACCGGGCCGCGGGGACACTAAAGCCCCGAAATCATCTCAAGAAGATATTTGTAAGTTGTGTTTGGTCTATTTTCCCTGATTCCACATTCCATAACATGGCATTTATTCACATTGAATTTCATTTCTCACTTGACGCCCTAAGCACTTATTTTATCTCGATCAATTTGAAGGGCATTACAATCGTCTGCGTCTCTTATCTTCCCCAGTATCTTAACATCATTCGCAAACACGTTCATATAATTCTGTATTCCTTCTGGTAGATCGTTTATGTGGACGATAAACATTGCTGGCGCAAGAACTGAACCCTGTGGTACTCCGCTAGTAACATTCCTCCAGTCAGATACATTGTCTCTGTGCAGGCGATGAGTCACAATAACGTGGCTGAAGTATGTTGACCAGACCACACACTAGAAATTGAAGGGACGACGACGTATCGGTCCGTCCTGGACCATTCTCAAGTCGATTGTGATCGTCCCTTCAATTTCTAGTGTGTGGTCTGGTCAACATTGTCTCTGATTACTGCCCTCATCTGTCTGTCAGAAAATGTTCCATCCATGTCAGAAATTCCCTATCACCCCTCCAGCATGTTACAGTTCCTATAACAGCGTCTTGTGTGGAACTGTCAAATGCTTTTTTTTTAAGTGTTTGGTTGTGTTAGAGAGAAATACATGTAGTAGATATAATAAAGTATCTGCCCGAAAGTATACAAAGTATATATAAATAATAGTATCTGCCCGAAACGCATTGCGTAACAGTGGCTTTAGGCATTGTATGTACTAGCTCTATCTATATATTGATCCATTAATGTAACATCACTTGTATGTATGTACCTTACCTGAATAAACATATTTATTTATTTATTTAAAGGACAAATAGATCGGGTAGATAGGCGGGGCTGATAGCTAGATTCTGCAGGTACAAATAGTAAATGTAGTATCATCGTTAATCAAATTACAGAACACCGTAGGGTACAAAGGTCAACCTTTGCCCCGTACTGCAGGTTACCTAGGGCTGGTGAAGGCTTCCGGGAGGGACGAGCAGGCGTCAACACCTTGTGCCGGCCTGCAGTATGTCCCGCTTTATGGCACGAGGAAGTTGGTGGACGGGTGAAGGTCGCAGTGCCACAAGTACTGCGGGTAGACACTGCAGCTCAGTTAGAGACTACTGCAGTGTTAGAAACTACTGCAGTGTTAGAAACTACTGCAGTGTTAGAAACTACTAGTGTTAGAAACTACTGCAGTGTTAGAAACTACTGCAGTGTTAGAAACTACAAGTGTTAGAAACTACTAGTGTTAGAAACTACTGCAGTGTTAGAAACTACAAGTGTTAGAAACTACTAGTGTTAGAAACTACTGCAGTGTTAGAAACTACAAGTGTTAGAAACTACTAGTGTTAGAAACTACTGCAGTGTTAGAAACTACTGCAGTGTTAGAAACTACTGCAGTGTTAGAAACTACTGCAGTGTTAGAAACTACAAGTATTAGAAACTACTATAGTGTTAAAACTACAACAGTGTTAGACACTACTGATTGTTAGAAACAAATAGTGATGAAAAGTACTGCATTATTAGAAACTACCAGTGTTAAAGTGTTAGAAACTACTGCAGTGTTAGAATGTAACACGGGGGGGGGGGGGGGGTTCTCGAATGATCTTTCCTACCTTTCCTCCCTCTGCCCGTATTCTTACTTTTTATTCTCTACCAAGGGACTCCAAAACTTTTACTAAAGCCGACTGCACGCCACGTGGTCCTAAGACGATTGACCAACTTAGGATTCTACAACCCGTATGACGTGACCTAGGCTTTGAGCAAAACCCTAGAGTCGCCTCCGCCGCCACCACCAGACCAGTAACACAGAGCAATGATCGAGGTCTGGATCGATCATGCTAATTAATCAACCTTGGGGCTTGATCCCCACTAGTAACTTATACCCTTAAGATCTTAAGTGTGGACTTAATTCACAATCCACGGTAAAGATGACTTCCGATTTGGTGTTAGAATCGGCGCCCAATTCAACTCTGCCTCGTAGGGACCACGTGCCCAGGACAAGTTCACATACATATAACATACACATGGAAATAATGAAAATGCAGATTATTAGCTATTTAATTTATTAAAAAATCTAAAACAAAATCTAAAGGTGAGCACTCCCTATCAATTTACCACTCCCTACTTGGCAATGAATTGACTATCCCTATAAATAACAATAGCAACTATACCTCTATGTTGACCAGCTCAGATGTTGTTGCTGGTCTTGGGGGAGAGGTGAGATGTTTGACCTCCCCCAGTTGCTCTTGATCCCACACTAATCTGTCCTCTCTCTGATGCTCCAGGAGCCCAGAGCAGAGTATTGTTCCGCACCGTTTACCAAGTTACTTAGCAAGGTTTAAGTTATAACAATTAACCTCTGTTGTACTTAATTGATCCAGACTGGTTGAATAATTTTACTGAAGTTAAATTACACAAGCCTCTTAAGGAAGGCCTAATCCCGATTAAAAAATGGCTATTTAACCTTTGAGAAATTACTGAATGTGGAAACTGCTGACCTATGACCGCCAGGTCGCTGAGGTCACTTCCGCGCTACTGCCTAGTTCTGGCTTCGTGACGTCACTGATGGTGACTTAACTCAAGTCTCCTAATAATTAGAATACTCTTGGTACTATAACCAGGAATATTATACAATACAATTTGAATGCAACCTGAATAAAGACTATTTTCTCTAAATTACTGAATACTATAGAAGGGTTCATTATACGAAACTATGAACAAAGATGTCCTCCATTTTGTGACTCAGACTTGCTAATCCCTAGAGGAATGCGCGTTGAGAAGTCAGGTCCTTACCCGACTTCTGGAACCTTCTGGATAATTCTTACAACAGCCTAGTTTGTTACAAGAAACTAATGCAGTGTTAGAATCTGCCAGTGCTAGAAATTACTGTAATGTTTAAATTATTGCAGTTTTAGAAACCACTGCAGCATTAGAAAAATTTGCACTGCTAGAAACTAAAGGTGTTAGAAACCACCAATGTTAGAAACTACAAGTGTTAGAAATTGCCGGTTGAAACTTTTGCGGTGTTAGAAACAACTACAGTGTTAGAAACTACCAGTGTTAGGAAGTATTGCAGTTAGAAACTACCGGTGTTAGAAACTACCGGTGTTAGAAACTACCGGTGTTAGAAACTACCGGTGTTAGAAACTACCGGTGTTAGAAACTACCGGTGTAAGAAACTTCTAGAGTTAAAACTATTTTATTGCTAGGAACCACCAGAGTTAGAAACTACTAGTGTCAGAATCTGCCAGTGTTAGAACTATTGCAGTGTTTGAAAGTATTGCAGTGATATAAACTACTGCACTGTTAGAAACTTCGACAGTGATAGAAACTACAAGCATTTGAAACTACTGAACTGTTAAAACCTACTGCACTGTTAGAAACTGCATGTGTTAGAAACTACATGTGTTAGAAACGATAAATGTTAGAATCTACAACTGTTTGAATCTGCAGGTTTTAGAAACTACTACAGAGTTAGGAGCTGCTGCAGTGATAGAAACTACTGCAGTGTTAGAAAGTGTTGCAGGTAGAAACTTCCAGAATTAGAAACTTGCACTATTAGAAACTACTGCAGTGCCAGAAACCACCAGTGTTAGAAACTACTGCAGTGCTAGAAACCACCAGTGTTAGAAACTACTGCAGTGCTAGAAATTACTGAAGTGTTTAAAATTATTGCAGTGTTAGAAACTACTGCAGCACTATAAAATGTTGCACTACTAGAAACTAAAAGTGTTAGAAACCTTCAATGTTAGAAACTACCAGTGTTAGAAATCTTCAGTGTTAGAAACTACTGCAAGTCAACTCCAGGACTTGCCGGGATTTGATGAACACTGCAGGTTTATTGAGTGTCCCGAGTGAAAACGACACAGTGTAAATATGTGTAGTAATACTTGGTGATTTAAAATATATATTGGTGAAGGTGCAATTGCGTATTCTTTATCCCCCTTTATTCTTTGCACTATTACTAGCTACAGCTAGTTCTAGTAAACTTACCATCGACTTTGGGTCGGATCAAGAAGAAGAAGTTATAAAACCCGGTAAAAGAAAAAACCCGGTTACTGGCCCCCCATCGGGCCGTAACAGTCAGATTGGTTACTGTACCAGCCAATCACTGCAACATTGCAAGTCGGTGTTCGGTGGGTGAATATGTAGGCCAGGTATAAAACATGTCCTGGCCACGTCCACGACGCAAACATCGTACAGGTCAGATATATATATATATATATATATATATATATATATATATATATATATATATATATATATATATATATATATATATATATATGTCGTACCTAGTAGCCAGAACGCACTTCTCAGCCTACTATGCAAGGCCCGATTTGCCTAATATGCCAAGTTTTCATGAATTAATTGTTTTTCAACTACCTAACCTAACCTAACCTAACCTAACTTCTTCGGCTACATAACCTAACCTAACCTATAAAGATAGGTTAGGTTAGGTTAGGTTTGGTCATATAACTACGTTAATTTTAACTCCAATAAAAAATATGAGTACTGCGTTCTGGCTACTAGGTACAACATATATATATATGTCGTACCTAGTAGCCAGAACGCAGTACTCAGCCTACTATGCAAGGCCCGATTTGCCTAATAAGCCAAGTTTTCCTGAAATTATATATATTTTTCTATTTGTTTTCTTATGAAATGATAACTAAGTCCATAATTTATGTTCTTAGTAAAATATAATAATAATAATGCAAATAAACTAATTGGAAACAATTTATTGAAAATAAAGAAAATCACTCGGCCTATTAGGCAAATCGGGCTTTGCACAGTAGGCCGAGAAGTGCGTTCTGGCTACTAGATACGACATACATATATATATATATATATATATATATATGTCGTACCTAGTAGCCAGAACGCACTTCTGAGCCTACTATGCAAGGCCCGATTTGCCTAATAAGCCAAGTTTTCCTGAATTAATATTTTTTCTCTAATTTTTTTCTTATGAAATGATAAAGCTACCCATTTCATTATGTATGAGGTCATTTTTTTTACTGGAGTTAAAATTAACGTAGATATATGACCGAACCTAACCAACCCTACCTAACCTAACCTAACCTATCTTTATAGGTTAGGTTAGGTTAGGTAGCCGAAAAAGTTAGGTTAGGTTAGGTTAGGTAGGTTAGGTAGTCGAAAAATAATTAATTCATTAAAACTTGGCTTATTAGGCAAATTGGGCCTTGCATAGTAGGCAGAGAAGTGCGTTCTGGCTACTAGGTACGACATATATATATATATATATATATATATATATATATATATATATATATATATATATATATATATATATATATATATATATATATATATATATATATATTAACTACAATAAAAAATATATATTATATATATATATAAGAACATAAGAACATAAGAACAAAGGTAACTGCAGAAGGCCTATTGGCCCATACGAGGCAGCTCCTATTCTATAACCACCCAATCCCACTCATATACTTGTCCAACCCGTGCTTGAAACAATCGAGGGACCCCACCTCCACAATGTTACGCGGCAATTGGTTCCACAAATCAACAACCCTGTTACTGAACCAGTATTTACCCAAGTCTTTCCTAAATCTAAACTTATCCAATTTATATCCATTGTTTCGTGTTCTGTCCTGTGTTGATACTTTTAATACCCTATTAATATCCCCCCGGTTATGTCCATTCATCCACTTGTAAACCTCTATCATGTCACCCCTAACTCTTCGCCTTTCCAGTGAATGCAACTTAAGCTTTGTTAATCTTTCTTCATATGAAAGATTTCTAATTTGGGGAATTAACTTAGTCATCCTACGCTGGACACGTTCAAGTGAATTTATATCCATTCTATAATATGGCGACCAAAACTGAACTGCATAATCTAAATGGGGCCTAACTAGAGCAAGATATAGCTTGAGAACCACACCAGGTGTCTTGTTACTAACGCTGCGATTAATAAATCCAAGTGTCCGATTTGCCTTATTACGAACATTTATGCATTGATCCTTTTGTTTTAAATTCTTACTAATCATAACTCCCAGATCCCTTTCGCAATCCGACTTCGCAATCACAACACCATCTAGCTCGTATCTTGTAACTCTATCATCATTACCTAACCTCAGAACTTTACATTTATCAGCATTAAACTGCATCTGCCAATCCTTTGACCATTTCAAAACCCTATCTAGATCAACTTGAAGTGATAGTGAGTCCTCCTCCGAATTAATTTCCCTACCGATTTTCGTATCATCGGCAAATTTGCAAATGTTGCTACTCAAACCTGAATCTAAATCATTTATATATATTATAAACAACAGAGGTCCCAGGACAGAGCCTTGAGGCACTCCACTTACAACATTTTCCCACTCTGACTTGATTCCATTTATACTAACTCTCTGTTTCCTTTGGTATAGCCATGCCCTAATCCAGCTTAATATAGCACCCCCAATACCATGAGACTCTATTTTTTTAATCAGTCTTTCATGTGGCACTGTATCAAAAGCTTTGCTAAAGTCAAGGTATACAACATCGCAATCCTTACCACTATCAACTGCCTCAACAATGCTAGAATAAAAAGATAACAAATTTGTTAAACATGAACGGCCATTTATAAAACCATGTTGCGACTCAATTATTAATTTATGTTTTTCAAGATGAAGACGAATTTTATTTGCTATTATAGATTCGAGTAACTTTCCCACAATAGACGTTAGGCTAATTGGTCGATAGTTAGACGCAAGTGATCTATCTCCTTTCTTAAAAACTGGTATCACATTAGCAACTTTCCAAAACTCTGGCACTCTGCCTGACTCTATTGATTTATTAAATATGGTTGACAGTGGGTCACAAAGCTCCTCTTTGCATTCTTTAAGCACCCTAGCAAACACTTCATCCGGCCCTGGGGATTTGTTTGGTTTGAGTTTTACTATTTGTTTAAGAACATCCTCCCTGGTAACTGCTAAACTCGTCAACCTGTCCTCGTCCCCACCCACATAGACTTGTTCGGCTGAAGGCATATTGTTAAGTTCCTCTTTAGTAAATACAGATACAAATATTTATTAAAAATACTACTCATCTCTTCATCACTATCTGTTATTTGACCTGTCTCAGTTTTTAATGGACCTATCCTTTCCCTAGTCTTAGTACGATATAACTGAAAAAACCCTTTAGGATTTGTCTTTGCTTGCCCTGCTATGCGAACTTCATAGTTTCTTTTTGCTTTCCTTATCTCTTTTTTAACATTTCTAACCAGTTGTACGAATTCCTGTTCTAAAGTGACCTCCCCATTTTAATCCTTTTGTACCAAGCTCTCTTTTTACCTATAAGGTTCTTCAAATTCTTTGTTATCCACTTTGGGTCATTAGTATACGATCTATCAATATATATATATATATATATATATATATATAACTGAAAACTCACACCCCAGAAGTGACTCGAACCCATACTCCCACAACTGGTATGTACAGGGACGCCTTAATCCGCTTGACCATCACGACCGGACATAAGGAAGTGATAGCCGAGGCTATATGAACCACTTCCCCGCCGGCACTCGGATGGTAATCTTGGGCATAGCATTTTATCAAATCACCTCATTCTTTGGGGCACACGTGAGGAACACAAATGCAAACAAGCCTGAATGGTCCCCAGGACTATATACAACTGAAAACTCACACCCCAGAAGTGACTCGAACCCATACTCCCACAACTGGTATGTACAGGGACGCCTTAATCCGCTTGACCATCACGACCGGACATAAGGAAGTGATAGCCGAGGCTATATGAACCACTTCCCCGCCGGCACTCGGATGGTAATCTTGGGCATAGCATTTTATCAAATCACCTCATTCTTTGGGGCACACGTGAGGAACACAAATGCAAACAAGCCTGAATGGTCCCCAGGACTATATACAACTGAAAACTCACACCCCAGAAGTGACTCGAACCCATACTCCCACAACTGGTATGTACAGGGACGCCTTAATCAGCTTGACCATCACGACCGGACATAAGGAAGTGATAGCCGAGGCTATATGAACCACTTCCCCGCCGGCACTCGGATGGTAATCTTGGGCATAGCATTTTATCAAATCACCTCATTCTTTGGGGCACACGTGAGGAACACAAATGCAAACAAGCCTGAATGGTCCCCAGGACTATATACAACTGAAAACTCACACCCCAGAAGTGACTCGAACCCATACTCCCACAACTGGTATGTACAGGGACGCCTTAATCCGCTTGACCATCACGACCGGACATAAGGAAGTGATAGCCGAGGCTATATGAACCACTTCCCCGCCGGCACTCGGATGGTAATCTTGGGCATAGCATTTTATCAAATCACCTCATTCTTTGGGGCACACGTGAGGAACACAAATGCAAACAAGCCTGAATGGTCCCCAGGACTATATACAACTGAAAACTCACACCCCAGAAGTGACTCGAACCCATACTCCCACAACTGGTATGTACAGGGACGCCTTAATCCGCTTGACCATCACGACCGGACATAAGGAAGTGATAGCCGAGGCTATATGAACCACTTCCCCGCCGGCACTCGGATGGTAATCTTGGGCATAGCATTTTATCAAATCACCTCATTCTTTGGGGCACACGTGAGGAACACAAATGCAAACAAGCCTGAATGGTCCCCAGGACTATATACAACTGAAAACTCACACCCCAGAAGTGACTCGAACCCATACTCCCACAACTGGTATGTACAGGGACGCCTTAATCCGCTTGACCATCACGACCGGACATAAGGAAGTGATAGCCGAGGCTATATGAACCACTTCCCCGCCGGCACTCGGATGGTAATCTTGGGCATAGCATTTTATCAAATCACCTCATTCTTTGGGGCACACGTGAGGAACACAAATGCAAACAAGCCTGAATGGTCCCCAGGACTATATACAACTGAAAACTCACACCCCAGAAGTGACTCGAACCCATACTCCCACAACTGGTATGTACAGGGACGCCTTAATCCGCTTGACCATCACGACCGGACATAAGGAAGTGATAGCCGAGGCTATATGAACCACTTCCCCGCCGGCACTCGGATGGTAATCTTGGGCATAGCATTTTATCAAATCACCTCATTCTTTGGGGCACACGTGAGGAACACAAATGCAAACAAGCCTGAATGGTCCCCAGGACTATATACAACTGAAAACTCACACCCCAGAAGTGACTCGAACCCATACTCCCACAACTGGTATGTACAGGGACGCCTTAATCCGCTTGACCATCACGACCGGACATAAGGAAGTGATAGCCGAGGCTATATGAACCACTTCCCCGCCGGCACTCGGATGGTAATCTTGGGCATAGCATTTTATGAAATCACGTGATATACACACGTCCGGTCGTGATGGTCAAGATGGTCAAGCGGATTAAGGCGTCCCTGTACATACAGTTGTGGGAGTATGGGTTCGAGTCACTTCTGGGGTGGGTGAGTTTTCAGTTGTATATAGTCCTGGGGACCATTCAGGCTTGTTTGCATTTGTGTTCCTCACGTGTGCCCCAAAGAATGAGGTGATTTGATAAAATGCTATGCCCAAGATTACCATCCGAGTGCCGGCGGGGAAGTGGTTCATATAGCCTCGGCTATCACTTCCTTATGTCCGGTCGTGATGGTCAAGCGGATTAAGGCGTCCCTGTACATACCAGTTGTGGGAGTATGGGTTCGAGTCACTTCTGGGGTGTGAGTTTTCAGTTGTATATAGTCCTGGGGACCATCAAGCTTGTTTGCATTTGTGTTCCTCACGTGTGCCCCAAAGAATGAGGTGATTTGATAAAATGCTATGCCCAAGATTACCATCCGAGTGCCGGCGGGGAAGTGGTTCATATAGCCTCGGCTATCACTTCCTTATGTCCGGTCGTGATGGTCAAGCGGATTAAGGCGTCCCTGTACATACCAGTTGTGGGAGTATGGGTTCGAGTCACTTCTGGGGTGTGAGTTTTCAGTTGTATATAGTCCTGGGGACCATTCAGGCTTGTTTGCATTTGTGTTCCTCACGTGTGCCCCAAAGAATGAGGTGATTTGATAAAATGCTATGCCCAAGATTACCATCCGAGTGCCGGCGGGGAAGTGGTTCATATAGCCTCGGCTATCACTTCCTTATGTCCGGTCGTGATGGTCAAGCGGATTAAGGCGTCCCTGTACATACCAGTTGTGGGAGTATGGGTTCGAGTCACTTCTGGGGTGTGAGTTTTCGGTTGTATATAGTCCTGGGGACCATTCAGGCTTGTTTGCATTTGTGTTCCTCACGTGTGCCCCAAAGAATGAGGTGATTTGATAAAATGCTATGCCCAAGATTACCATCCGAGTGCCGGCGGGGAAGTGGTTCATATAGCCTCGGCTATCACTTCCTTATGTCCGGTCGTGATGTTGTGGGAGTATGGGTTCGAGTCACTTCTGGGGTGTGAGTTTTCAGTTGTATATAGTCCTGGGGACCATTCAGGCTTGTTTGCATTGGTGTTCCTCACGTGTGCCCAAAAGAATGAGGTGATTTGATAAATGCTATGCCCAAGATTACATCCGAGTGCCGGCGGGGAAGTGGTTCATATAGCCTCGCTATCACTTCCTTATGTCCGGTCGTGATGGTCAAGCGGATTAAGGCGTCCCTGTACATACCAGTTGTGGGAGTATGGGTTCGAGTCACTTCAGTTCTGAAGGTATTCGGTTGTATATAGTCCTGGGGACCATTCAGGCTTGTTTGCATTTGTGTTCCTCACGTGTGCCCCAAAGAATGAGGTGATTTGATAAAATGCTATGCCCAAGATTACCATCCGAGTGCCGGCGGGGAAGTGGTTCATATAGCCTCGGCTATCACTTCCTTATGTCCGGTCGTGATGGTCAAGCGGATTAAGGCGTCCCTGTACATACCAGTTGTGGGAGTATGGGTTCGAGTCACTTCTGGGGTGTGAGTTTTTCAGTGTATATAGTCCTGGGGACCATTCAGGCTTGTTTGCATTTGTGTTCCTCACGTGTGCCCCAAAGAATGAGGTGATTTGATAAAATGCTATGCCCAAGATTACCATCCGAGTGCCGGCGGGGAAGTGGTTCATATAGCCTCGGCTATCACTTCCTTATGTCCGGTCGTGATGGTCAAGCGGATTAAGGCGTCCCTGTACATACCAGTTGTGGGAGTATGGGTTCGAGTCACTTCTGGGGTGTGAGTTTTCAGTTGTATATAGTCCTGGGGACCATTCAGGCTTGTTTGCATTTGTGTTCCTCACGTGTGCCCCAAAGAATGAGGTGATTTGATAAAATGCTATGCCCAAGATTACCATCCGAGTGCCGGCGGGGAAGTGGTTCATATAGCCTCGGCTATCACTTCCTTATGTCCGGTCGTGATGGTCAAGCGGATTAAGGCGTCCCTGTACATACCAGTTGTGGGAGTATGGGTTCGAGTCACTTCTGGGGTGTGAGTTTTCAGTTGTATATAGTCCTGGGGACCATTCAGGCTTGTTTGCATATATATATATATATATATATATATATATATATATATATATATATATATATATATATATATATATATATATATATATATATATGTGTGTGTATATCACGAAAATAAACACGTGATTAAGAATGTGACAATGTCAGACCACGGAGGAAAAATGAAACAGGAAATTTCCTTAAGTACTTTCGTATATTAAATACATCTTCAGAAGGAGATGAATCACCTTCTGAAGATGTATTTAATATACGAATCACCTTCAGAATCACCTTCTGAAGATGTATTTAATATACGAAAGTACTTAAGGAAATTTCCTGTTTCATTTTTCCTCCGTGGTCTGACATTGTCATATATATATATATATATATATATATATATATATATATATATATATATATATATATATATATATATATATATATATATATATATATATATATATATATATTATAATTAAATTACTCTTTATGTTATAATTACCTATGTATTGTGCTTGTATGTCTGCTGTATCAGATGGGCCATTGTGCTACATAGGATGGGCCAATTGGGTGCATCTGATGGGCCAATGGGCCGTCTGCGTTGTCCAAGTATTGTACCTCACCTCACTTCACCACTCTCTCCTGCCTATTTATACCCATCACTCGATCTGTAAAATCATTCCTTCTGAAGATGTATTTAATATACGAAAGTACTTAAGGAAATTCCTGTTTCATTTTCCTCCGTGGTCTGACATTGTCACATTCTTAATCACGTGTTTATTTTCGTGATATACACACATAATGAGAACCACGCGCTCTTTTGCTTTGCTGTTCCCTCAGACTGCTTCCTTCGTGACCACCTTCGCTACTCTACTAGTGAAAGCGCACTGTTCCCGCATCCGCCTCAAATTCCTGAAACAATGTCTTGGTGAGCAAGTTGTACCCAAGTCTCTGCTACCTGCCCGTCTGCTCAAATTAGGTGATGAACCGTTTAGTGATTTCTGTGCTACCATTTTGAAAAAACACATTGAAGTTACAAAATCAAGGGAACGTTCTGTTTTCAAAAGCCTGGATACAGCAAAAAGAAACTTTCATCACGCAATACCTTTGGACTGGAAAAATCTTCTGATGGATGAAATATATAGTGACTTACGCGGAAAAATTAATCAGTTACAGAAAATTCTTAAGCGCAAGTTAGAAAGCCTGATTAAAAATAGTGATTGGAACAAGAAATCTAATCCAAACAACGTGTTGAATTTGTCGTCCAAAACGATATGTGAAAATGTGGTTACTGCTTTGGGTTATGGTATGTCTTTTGCCATTTCAAATCAACCTTCTGCAGTTAAAATTGCTAGTTCATTGTTACAGCTTGAAAAACATAACTCCCTGTCTTCACAAAACCTAAACCTGGTTAAAGGTATTGTTTATGGTTCAATGTTGACGCCCCAAACAAACAATTTTCCCGAAAGATTCAGACGAAGCTTACAGGAGTTAAGAGCCGACCCTTCCATTCATATAACAAAGGCTGATAAATCCAGCACTATTGTTATTTTAAACAAGGAGGAATATATTTCGAAAATGAATGATCTCCTCCTAGATTCTTCAACGTACACTAAGCTTAGGAAAAATCCTCTTGAGGACATCATCAAGTTCTTCAATAGTAGCTTGAGGAAGTTGTTAAGTAAACATAAAGATCTTCTTAATCAATTTACTACCTCATCACCTTCATTACCATATCTATATGGACTTGTCAAGACGCATAAGCCTAACAATCCCATGAGACCTATCATCAGTTCTGTGGGATCCATTTCTTACAAACTCTCCAAATGGCTTACCAAAATCTTGTCCCCATTGTTAGGAACTATCTCCTCTTCTCATTTGACAAATTCTCTTGATTTAGTTAACAAATTGAATAGTGTTCCTGTCACTCCTGATGTAAAGTTAATCAGTTTTGACGTTTGTTCCTTGTTCACAAAGGTACCGGTCGATGATATTCTCGATTATCTTGCTCGTGAACTAATGAGCCATGTCTTACCTCTTTCTGCTGATATTATTGTCAGTCTTGTTAAGTTGTGCATTAAAGAATGTAAATTTACCTTTAATAATGAGTATTATTTACAGACTTTTGGAATGGCAATGGGGAATCCTCTATCGCCATTGCTCTCAAACCTGTACATGGAATTCTTCGAAAAGAAATTTGTTTCAAAAATAACTCCTGGAATCATTCCATGGTTTAGATATGTTGATGATATCTTGTGTATTTGGCCTTCAGATGTAAACACAGACGAATTTGTAGCCAAACTTAATGACCAAGTCACCTCCATAAAATTTACTATGGAGACTGAAATTGATAAATGTTTGCCATTCTTAGATGTGCTTATGCATAGGGAAAACTCTTCATTAAAGTTTAGTGTTTACAGAAAACCTACGAATAATTTATCTTATGTTCATTATTTTTCAGGGCATAGATACAATGTAAAAAAGTCAATTTTTTCTTCAATGTATCTAAGAGCTCTTCGAGTTGTGAGTCCAGAATTCTTAGACGAAGAATTTAAGAATATTGATTCGATTGGTCTTAAGCTGTGTTACCCTCTGAGTTTTTTGGAAGTTTGTCGTAACAAAGCTCGTCGTACATATTATAATAATGTATGCAGTGAAAGGATTCGCCCAAAGAATGTGTTATGTTTACCATATTTCTCTGGGTTTGAGAATATTGTCAAGGCCTTGAAACTTTTTAATATAGATGTAATGTTTAGCTACGAAAACACTGTTGGTAAGCTATTAGTTAGGAACAGCCCTCGTAGTGATAATTGCGTCATTTATAAAATACCTTGTAAGGAATGTAATAAGTTCTATGTCGGGCAAACATCTAAAGATTTAAAATGTAGAATATCGCAACATAAATACTCTGTAAGACATGGCCAATTGTCTAATGCTTTGTTTGTTCATTTGTCAGAAAAAGCTCACCAAATTGATTGGGAGAGTGCTTCTTCAATAACAAATTGTAAAAGCACCTATAACAGAAACATAATTGAATCTGCTTTGATACAGATCACCAAAGAAAGTAATTTGAATATTAGCAGTGGTCTATATAACTTAGATCCATTTCTAATAGATCAGCTAAAGGGCGATTTAAGTAGGATCATTGGAAAACATTTGTCTCACTAATTCATTGTATATATTTACCTCTTTATGTTATAATTACCTATGTATTGTGCTTGTATGTCTGCTGTATCAGGTGGGCCATTGGGCTACATCGGATGGGCCATTGTGCTACATCGAATGGGCCAATTGGGTGCATCTGATGGGCCAATGGGTCGTCTGCGTTGTCCAAGTATTGTACCTCACCTCACTTCACCACTCTCTCCTGCCTATTTATACCCATCACTCAATCTGTAAAATCATTCCTTCTGAAGATGTATTTAATATACGAAAGTACTTAAGGAAATTCCTGTTTCATTTTCCTCCGTCGTCTGACATTGGTCACATTCTTAATCACGTGTTTATTTTCGTGATATACACACAATATATATATATTTTATATATATAAATATTATATTTATATATATAAACATATATATATATATATATATATATATATATATATATATATATTATATATATATATATATATATATATAATAAAATATGACCGAAAAAGTAAGATTAATAATTCTAACACGAATTTTCTCAATGTTTCTTATATTTTTCTTCACTGTTGATGGTAACTGAAAATCAATTCTCCAAAATTCATTTTTATTTCTAGTCTGACGCGACGCGACTTTAGTTACACACACACACTTATAAGTGAAACAGAGCTTAACATCTTCGATTTTATACCTGCATTTGGGTGAGGTGATATGTTACAACAGTTTTGGATGAGGTGAAAACAAACTTTCAACACAAGACAGAACACGAAACAGTGGGTATAATATTTTGTAAGTTATACGGTAGAATGGAAGTAACTGCAAAGAGCCTATTGGCCATATTTCTGATTTCTATATTGGTGCAGAGTCTTGAAGTGGGTAGAATATAGTTGTGCATTAATTGGCTGTTGATTGCTGGTGTCGACTTCTTAATGTGTAGTGCCTCGCAGATATCAAGCCGCCTGCTATATATATATATATATATATATATATATATATATAATATATATATATATATATATATATATATATATATATATAATAAAATATGACCGAAAAAGTAAGATTAATAATTCTAACACGATTTTCTCAATGTTTCTTATATTTTTCTTCACTGTTGATGGTAACTGAAAAATCAATTCTCCAAAATTCATTTTTATTTCTAGTCTGACGCGACGCGACTTTAGTTTACACACACACAACTTATAAGTGAAACAGAGCTTAAACATCTTCGATTTATACCTGCATTTGGGTGAGGTGATATGTTACAACAGTTTGGATGAGGTGAAAACAAACTTTCAACACAAGACAGAACACGAAACAGTGGGTATAATATTTTGTAAGTTATACGGTAGAATGGAAGTAACTGCAAAGAGCCTATTGGCCCATATTTCTTGATTTCTATATTGGTGCAGAGTCTTGAAGTGGGTAGAATATAGTTGTGCATTAATTGGCTGTTGATTGCTGGTGTCGACTTCTTAATGTGTAGTGCCTCGCAGATATCAAGCCGCCTGCTATATATTATATATATATATATATATATATATATATATATATATATATATATATATATATATATATATATATATAAAATATGACCGAAAAAGTAAGATTATAATTCTAACACGAATTTTCTCAATGTTTCTTATATTTTTCTTCACTGTTGATGGTAACTGAAAAAATCAATTCTCCAAATTCATTTTTATTTCTAGTCTGACGCGACGCGACTTTAGTTTACACACACACAACTTATAAGTGAAACAGAGCTTAAACATCTTCGATTTATACCTGCATTTGGGTGAGGTGATATGTTACAACAGTTTTGGATGAGGTGAAAACAAACTTTCAACACAAGACAGAACACGAAACAGTGGGTATAATATTTTGTAAGTTATACGGTAGAATGGAAGTAACTGCAAAGAGCCTATTGGCCCATATTTCTTGATTTCTATATTGGTGCAGAGTCTTGAAGTGGGTAGAATATAGTTGTGCATTAATTGGCTGTTGATTGCTGGTGTCGACTTCTTAATGTGTAGTGCCTCGCAGATATCAAGCCGCCTGCTATCGCTGTATCTATCGATGATTTCCGTGTTTTTTGTTAAGACTTCTCTGGTGATGGTCTGGTTGTGGGAAGAGATTATATGTTCCTTAATGGAGCCCTGTTGCTTATGCATCGTTAATCGCCTGGAAAGAGATGTTGTTGTCTTGCCTATATACTGAATTCTTTGAGGCTTACAGTCCCCAAGAGGGCATTTGAAGGCATAGACGACATTGGTCTCTTTTAAAGCGTTCTGCTTTGTGTCTGGAAAGTTTCTCATGAGTAGGTTGGCCGTTTTCTTGGTTTTATAGTAGATCGTCAATTGTATCTTCTGATTTTTGTCTGTAGGGATAACGTTTCTATTAACAATATATATATATATATATATATATATATATATATATATATAATATATATATATATATATATATATATATATATATATATATATTGTGACGGTAACGCGTTGGTGTTCGGCTGTTCAAAGCTAGGGGTATGGCCTCGTCACATAGTATTAAAAAAAATAGAAAATCTGGAACTTCGTCTGTGGTAAGGTAAGGAGAAGACACACAAAACACAAGTAAATTTTAACAATGAAATTTTAATTACGTTAAAGAAATAAAACATGAATAAAATGGACAAACAAATTCGTATAATAAAATCAATCAATCAAAATAATAAGAATAATTAAATGACACAATGAAAAGTTACGTTAAGACAAAATAACAAGAAGTGCAATATTCAAGTATATGAAAGGTGCTGGAATATTGGCTTTAAGCTATCACCTCTCTCAGTATACGTACGCTAAAGCTTACGTCTAGCAGGGAGAAGTGTTAACTGTGAAAGCACGGAATATTCTGAGGACTGAGGTCGTGGCGGCCCCAGACATCAAGTAGTATGGGGGGGGGCGAGTGCAGTTGCAGCCAGACCGGCGACCAATCAGCGGGGCGCCGGCAGTAAGACAGGTAGTTTGGTGGTTTGAGTCTGAGCAGGTGTCCCTGGCTGCATACGTTTTGCTCTCTGGCAAACCTTGCTGGTGTTGTTGTCGTTGTTGGACATTTCTTCCATAGTAGTTTTATATAGTTGTAACGACGTAATTGTGGAGGGAAGAGCAGGCTCAATCTCTTGAAGGAGATTATTGTCACAACTCTCCCCCGAAGCCTGCGGTTCTGGAAGAAGTACGTCGTTATGTGGTGGAGTAATGGATGGAGTCGCTTCTACTTCATAAACTCTGGAGAGGGCATCGGCTATGGTGTTGTCAGAACCCTTGATATAGCGGATCTCCAGGTTGAAATCTTGTAAATACAGAGCCCATCGTAGAAGACGCTGGTTGGTGAATTGGGCTTGATGTAGGAAGCGGAGAGGGTTGTGGTCTGAGAAGATGGTGGTAGACCTGGCGCCTTGTAGGTACAGAGTGAAGTGTTGGAGGTTCAGGACGATGGATAGTAGCTCCTTTTCAATAGTGCTGTAGTTCCTCTGGTGTGGTTTCAGTTTGTAGCTGTAGTAGCTGACAGGTAGAACCTCCTCGCCTCGTTGTTGCATCAGGACACCACCAACGCCGGTACCACTGGCGTCGACATGAAGGACGAAAGGCTTGGTGATATCTGGAGAGGCGAGAATGGGGTTAGAACAGAGGAGGAATTTGAGTTGTTCGAAAGCAACGGTTTGCTGCATGGTCCAATTATACCGTTGCTTGGGACTGGTTAATAGAATTAGAGGTGTGGCGACTGTACTGAAATTCCTCACAAACCTACGGTAGTAGGAGGCAAGACCAAGGAAGCGCAGGAGCTGCTTCCTGGTGGTAGGCTGTGGATACTGTTGGATGGCTTGAGTGTGTGAGTCTAACGGAGCTATGCTGCCACTCCCAATAACATGACCCAGATAACGCACTTTACCTTTCGCGAAAGTGGACTTGCCCAGGTTGATGGTGAGGCCGGCTGTCAGGAGCTTGGAGAACAGACGTCGTAGCTGGAGCAGATGTTCACTCCAGGTGTTGGAGGCTACGACGATATCGTCCAGGTAGGCGTATGTGTCATCCAAGCCCTGGATGACACGGTTGACAGCTCTCTGAAAGGTGGCCGGGGCATTACATAGTCCGAAAGGAAGGCGTTCATATCTGAAAAGTCCAAAAGGAGTGATGAAGGCAGATATCTCTTTAGCGCGCTCCGTTAGACACACTTGATAGTACCGCTTAAGCAAGTCCACTTGGGACAAGTACTGGGCACTACCAATGGCATCAAGGATGTCATCTATCCTTGGCAAGGGGTAAGCATCCTTGACAGTGACATTGTTCAGTTTACGATAGTCAGTGCATAACCGCACCTTACCTTGGGGTTTGGGCACCAAGATACAAGGTGAGGCCCAGGGAGACTCACAAGGTGTAGCCAGTCCATGATCCAAGAGGTACTGCACCTCAGCACGCATGACTTCTTTCTTGCTCGGGCTGATTCGGTAGAAGGGTTGACGAATCGGCCGGGTGTCAGGGAGCAGTTGGATGTCGTGCTGGGTAACATTACACTCTTGGGGGTCATCTCGGAACAACTCTGATGTTCTCTGAAGATCTTGACGAGAGGTGCACTATGATTATCCTGAAAGTATTTGGGAAGATCATTAAGGATTTCGGAATTAGAAAGCGCTGATTCCTTGTCAGTGCTTTCGGGAGGAGAAGCTGGGAAGGTCTCACTGTGGATGTAGGGTTCTGTGAAGGTGGAATAGTTAATTAGGACAGTGGGAGGAGTACCATTATATTGCTTCAGGAGGTTGACGTGGCACAGCTGGGTCTTCCGCCGCCTATCTGGAGTCTCTATTACGTAGTTGTTATTATTCCTGCACTCTTTGACGCAGTAGGGTCCTGAAAACCTGTTTTGTAAAGGTGAACCTGGGATAGGGAAATATGCAAGGACGAAGTCTCCCGGCTTGAATTTTCTTACTTTGCTGGTCTGGTCATAATGAGTCTTCATTCTCTCCTGGGCTTTCAATAGATTATCATGGGCAAAACGGTGGACTCTCTCTAGAATGTGTTGAAGGTTTTGAAGAAACTGGGGCACATTCTGATGCTCACTGAAGGTGGCATCTCGGAGAGAGTCTTTGAAAGCCTTAAGGGGAGTACGGCACTTACGGCCGTAGAGCATCTCATAAGGAGATACTCCTAGGGACTCATTGGGGAGACTTCTGAAAATACACATTATAAGGTCAATCTGCTTATCCCAATCCTTAGAGGTTTCACTACAAAACTTTTTCAAGAGTGCTTTGATTGTCTGATGACTACGTTCAAGAGAACCCTGTGAAGCAGGATGATAGGGGCTGGACAATACCTGTTTGATGTTGAACTCCTC
Source organism: Procambarus clarkii (assembly GCF_020424385.1). Classification (NCBI taxonomy): domain Eukaryota; kingdom Metazoa; phylum Arthropoda; class Malacostraca; order Decapoda; family Cambaridae; genus Procambarus; species Procambarus clarkii. The sequence continues at coordinate 26,332,967 of NC_059581.1, read as the reverse complement.
CAGTGTCCTTTTGAAGAGATCACTGGTGAAGTTGGTACCACAGTCGCTCTGAATCTCCCTGGGAAATCCGTATTGAGTGAAGATCTTCAATAGATGTTTTATAACCGTAGCAGCCGTGATGTTCTTCACTGGAACTGCTATGGGAAATCTGGTGGTAGGACACAGGATGGTTAGGATGTAGGCGTTACCTGAACTGGTCCGAGGTAAAGGACCAACACAGTCTATTATGAGTCTGTGGAAAGGTTCCGCAGGCACCTGTATGGGAATCAGTGGCGCTCTGGGAATGGAGATGTTCGGTTTGCCTGCCATCTGACATGTATGACACTGTTTTACGTACTGTTTGACGTTATTTACCATACCTGGCCAGTAGTAGTCTTGACGAATTCCATGGTAAGTCTTGTTGAAGCCGTAGTGGGAGAGTGCTCCGTGGGCCAGGTGTAGAATAGTGGGCCGCAGGCTGGTGGGAATCACAAGTTGTTCGATGTTGGCCCAATCGTCCTCCTCCTTCAGTTTACTGGGTCTATATCTACGGTAGAGCAAGTCGTTCTCTAGGAAGAACCCAGGAATACTGTCGGGTTGAGTCTCAGCCTGGAAAAACAATGGTGTTAAAGTAAGATCTTCCCTCTGCAACTTACGGAACTCCAACTTGGTCAGATGCGGGGGTAGTTTCTGAGGGTCTTGAGGGACAGCGGTAGCAGTAGAGTCAGCTGGCTGTGGACGTGCGGCTTGTGCACGGGTGGTCACGAGAACCGGAGGAGAAACTTCATCACTCTCTTGAACCTCTGCTGGAACATACTCTAGAATAGGGTTACTTGGCACAGAGTTACACACCTGGGGTTTGTCCATGACGATCAGGTTGGTCGGTTGCAGGTCTTCTGCCAAGTCGTTGCCTAGGAGAAGTTGCACTCCAGGCATGGGAAAAGGCTTTTCCCTGACGGCGACTTGGACTTCCCCGTTCACGTAGGGACAATCCAGGTGGACTCTGGCGAGAGGGTATGGAGTGGTAGCAGTGAGGTCAGTGATGAAGACAGTTTCTCCGGTGTAGGTGATGTTGGGCACAGCCGACTTCAAGATGATCGATTGTAGAGCCGCTGTGTCCCTCAAGATCTTCAATTTGAAACGTCCCTCCGGATTTGAACCGTTGGCAGAGACAGTTCCAGTATACAGGTGGTTACTGAAAAGAGAAAGATCATTAACATTAACACCAACATTCATCACAGGCTTACCGGACTTAGGAGGAGTTGGTTTGGGTTTTTGTTGGTCAGTGGTTCCCTTGTATTGAGACTTACCACACTTGTCTATGGTATGTCCATAGAGTCTACAATACTTGCAGTACAGTTGCGAACCAGCTTGATCGGGGCTCACTTTCTCGTAACTGTACCACGACTTCTTACTGGAGGATGGTTCGGGTGTCAGCCGGTGGATGAGGCTGTAAGTGTCAGCCGACTTAGCACACTTCAGGTAGTCGGTTTCTTCTTTATCTGCTAAGTAGAGGCGGACAGGAGGCGGCACACGTCTCAAGAATTCTTCAACAAGCATCAGGTTGACGAGTTCTGTAAAAGTAAAGACATGTGCTGCTTCCAGCCATTTCATGAAATACCTCCGTTTCGTGTTAGCAAACTCGAGGAAGGTAGTGGTACTTGCCTTCAGGTGGTCACGGAATTTCCTTCTATAACTTTCTGTGGAAAGTAGGTAGGCGTCCAACACTGCTTGTTTCAGAGTCTGGTAGTCATTCTCAGACGCCAGAGTACTGAGTGTGACTGCCGCTCTACCTGTAAGATGGACTCTGAGAAGTGTGGCCCATTGGTCGACAGGCCAACTGAGTTGATTAGCAAGGGTTTCAAAGGTGGTAAAGAACACATCAACTTCTGCTTCTACAAAGGATGGCATTAACTTACTTGCATGTGATATATTAAAACTGACGGGAAGATAGGCAGTAGCTTGCTGGCGTTGAGTGAAGTGTGAAGTTTCCAAGGCGATTTCGCGTTGACGACACTCTAGAGCCAGAGTCGCTTGTTGCTTGTCATGTTCGAGTTGTATTTCCAACTCGCGTTGTTAGGTTTTAAGCTGTACTCGTTCACGTTCACGGAGTAATGCGACCTCACGTTCGTGTTCTTCTCTCCTCAAAGTAGCTTTGCGTTCTCTGAGGGTGATTTCTCGTTCTTGTTCTTCCCTCCTCAAAGCAGCTTCGCGTTCATGTTCTTCTCTCGTATGGCAGCTGTTCGTTCTTCAATCTTGGCCAGCTCTAGTTTGAGTTTCAGCGTTGCCAAATCAGTTTTTTCTGCAATATAGTAAGTTTCATGAGTTTCAGAGTCTATCTTACCTTGCTCTAAATAGTAATCCAGCAACAGGTTGTGTAGGTCATTTTTGTTGGCTTGGTAGGGAACTTCTAGTTGATACTCATGTGCAAGAGTTTGTAATTCAGTCTTCTTGGCACGACTTAAAGTCCCTATTTCACCTGCTGGATTTGCACGGAAAGCTTGGAGACGAAACATGGTGAAATTAGCAAATAAAGGTACACGAATATTCAATAGTGAATGTCAGAAACAGGACAACGTGGCAACTGGTACCTATCCTGTGAGATCTTTAACAATTAAAGTTAAGTAAAAGATGTTAAATGATTAAATTAAATCAAGGGCGCAGGAAATCTTGTACCCGGTACTCATGTAAGAGGATAAGGGCAAGAAAATCCTACTAACAAATGAAACAGAGTTTCGAAAACAAATGAAACAGTTAAATGCCTCAAAAGTAAAATTGGTAGTCCAAGGATGTAGGCATACCTTGCCAAGTCTCTATAGGACATAAAGCAAGTTTTTCCTACTGAATTTAATATGATACTTACAGAATTAGCGAACTTTTGTGCTCTGAAAAAGTAAGCTAATTCCCTACCGTTGTATGTATCATCATCTCTGACTGACGTGTAGGGGTGCGAGGTGTCAACTGGTGACGAGAACTGCTGCTGAGGTCCCAATTCAGCAACTAAAGTTCGAGCTAGAGGAACTATGGCCCTCTTTGTCCTCCTACAGTCAGATTGCAGAAGATTGGGTACTCTTGACCCGTGGCAGACCACAGTACCAGGGTACCAATATGATGATCTGTCAAAAATGAGAAATATCCAAGGGACAGAGATGGTAAACACGAGTAATAACACGGAGGGAGAGATGACCAATTAAGAGTATGACTGCGGCCTAGTCACCACGTAATCCAAAGTTGTCTCACCTTCACTATATGTTACTCTCGTAATGCACAATACACCGCACCTTATAAAAAATGAAATTGAATATGAAAAATAGTAAAGCTACGTTAACAAAGTTAAATACGCTTACCATAAATTACCACTTGGCACCAGTACCTGAGTGAAGCTCCTAGGACAGGCCCCCATATAATATGTGACGGTAACGCGTTGGTGTTCGGCTGTTCAAAGCTAGGGGTATGGCCTCGTCACATAGTATTAAAAAAAAATAGAAAATCTGGAACTTCGTCTGTGGTAAGGTAAGGAGAAGACACACAAAACACAAGTAAATTTTAACAATGAAATTTTAATTACGTTAAAGAAATAAAACATGAATAAAATGGACAAACAAATTCGTATAATAAAATCAATCAATCAAAATAATAAGAATAATTAAATGACACAATGAAAAGTTACGTTAAGACAAAATAACAAGAAGTGCAATATTCAAGTATATGAAAGGTGCTGGAATATTGGCTTTAAGCTATCACCTCTCTCAGTATACGTACGCTAAAGCTTACGTCTAGCAGGGAGAAGTGTTAACTGTGAAAGCACGGAATATTCTGAGGACTGAGGTCGTGGCGGCCCCAGACATCAAGTAGTATGGGGGGGAGCGAGTGCAGTTGCAGCCAGACCGGCGACCAATCAGCGGGGAGCCGGCAGTAAGACAGGTAGTTTGGCGGTTTGAGTCTGAGCAGGTGTCCCTGGCTGCATACGTTTTGCTCTCTGGCAAACCTTGCTGGTGTTGTTGTCGTTGTTGGACATTTCTTCCATAGTAGTTTTATATAGTTGTAACGACGTAATTGTGGAGGGAAGAGCAGGCTCAATCTCTTGAAGGAGATTATTGTCACAATATATATATATATATATATATATATATATATATATATATATATATATATATATATATATATATATATATATATATACAGAACACTTCCCTTATGAGAGAATCGAAAACCTGGACATTAAACCAGAGCATTAACCAATAGGCCACGCCTCAGATCATTAAAAAGACAAACTCGGGCGGCTTTTCTACTAAGTCTCAGTCCCGCAATGACACCATAGGGATGGCTACAGATCTGACTCTCATTTTCTTTCAATCATATTTACCTTAGAAAACTCTTGCCCTGAATATACCACATTTCCAAGAAACCTCGCAAGGAATTTTAACAAACAGAACACTTCCCTCTATGAAAGAATCGAAACCCGGGCCAACCAAGTGGCTGGCCAGATCACGAACCAATAGGCCACGCCTCAGATCGTTAGAAAGGACAAACTCGGGCGACTTTTCCACGAAATCTCAGTCTCCATTAATTACATTAATTTTGTCTCAAGAGAGAGAGGACTCATTCAGGCCGATCACCTCCTTGGGTACTTATCTGATACTTTGATTTGGTTTCGAACTATTATGTTCGACTTTGTAGTACGTTTATAGGGGGAAGTATTGGACTAGAGATCCTTTCGCAGCCAGAACTTTGTTAAACATTCGGGGCGTGTATAGCCGTTCTCGTCACAGTGGTGACACTGTCTGCACCACTAAGCCTTTGTTCAAAGTTCATAATTAACTGCTCAGGTAGGGAGTTTACTATTATTTTATAGAACACAAGGAATGGTAACTCTGCAGTTAATTATCTAGATTCCAGTAGGACAACTCTTGCCCTTATCCTCACTAGAATACAGGGTAAAGACATCCCTACATCCTCTTTATATTTTTCTACCTCGAAACATTCATTTATATTGTGTCTCCAAGTCCTTACTAAAGTCAAAGACTTAGTTTCATTTCAGGTTATCACATGTAGTATAGTAGTTTAACTTGTAAATTTATTGTTGCTTTACAGGATACATACTTACGTACAGTGTTGCCAGTTATATAATAACCATTCTCGTGCATATTTCCACATCACTTACATGGTAGTCTAGTAATCCTCACTTAATGGTTCACCTCTAGGGTACTCGCATTTTTCTTCCATTGATATTTTCCATTTATATAATATTCATTATGTTCTGGTTGGCAGCCTTTCGTGCCAACCCGAAGGAGGAGTTCCATACATTAATTCGTGCTACTAGAGCAGAATTAATCACCCTGACAACAGAGTATCACATCACTCATCCACATGGGGTCACCAAAACTGAGCTTCATAATTGATTCTTCACTACCTTGCAGACCATGATCTTACTCCAGAGCAGCAGGACCAACATAGCGTTGCTGATAAACCACTCTCACACACATGACATTAAAGATCGACTTACCACAACTAGAAGCTGCTGCCGATGAACGCAAACGGGAAATGAGGCGACAAGAGGCTGCATTAGCCCGTGAACATCAAGAACAAGAAGCTACACTACAACGATAACGCGTGAACAAGAACAATTCCGGCTCTATGCACAAAAAGCTGAATTAGAACGTGCACGTGAACAAGAACGACTCCAGATCCTACAACAAGAACCTGACCTACAACGTCAAGAACAAGAAGCTGAACCACAACGTCGAAGAGAAGTAGAAAGACTGCAAAGCCTAGCTCAAGAGCTTCAACTCAATAGACAAGAGGAGGATGGAGTTGGCTTCACATTACGCTTGGAACAAGGTAGATCAGACACTGCACTCGAGTTCAGACGTCAAGAGTTGGAACTTAAGAGTACCCACATATCTCAGCGCTGTGAAACAGAAGCCAACTTACAGGTACGTTTTAAGCCTACAAATTGTATTAAACTGATGCCGCCTTTTGTAGAGGCAGAAGTCGATTCATTTTTTGTGTCTTTCGAGGCTTTGGCCACCCAGTTACTCTGGCCCAGGGATCAATGGTCTATACTTCTCAAGTCACACCTTACAGAAAGAGCTGCCTTAACCCTCAGTACTCTTGCCAACGAGACTGACTATGATGTACTCAAGCAAGCAGTCCGTGACTCCCATCCACTTTCCACTGAGAGCTACCGATGACGCAGATTTCCACATTACGTTACATTGTGTTACAAGGAATATAACAGTCATACAGTAATATTTATATGGAACTAGCTGTACCCGCCACGCGTTGCTGTGGCTCAGTCTGGTTAAACGGAAAATAAGGAAAAGAGAACACGCACGTTTCTAACATGTTTAATTTCACAATGCTTTTGGGTATACAATATGTTTTCTTGTTCCATTGTCTGTGAAGATATAGAGATTGTCTGGTTGCTGACTCTAGAACACACAACATATAATTGTCCATGTGAGAAGCAATCTGTGTCTAGATCTAAACCGCACAATTCTAAAGATTGGCCCTGAGCTTTGTTGATGGTGATTGCAAACGCCAATCGAATTGGGAATTACAATCTCTTAAATTGAAATGGCAAATCGGTTGGAATCATAGGAATGTGGACATCTTCACCTTTGGAAGGTCCGGTCAAGATTGTTACTTCTACGACGTTGCTGAATATTTTTTTACTGCAAGCCGCGTGCCGTTGCTAAGCTTTCGCTAGTTGGTATTTCGCAACATGATAATTGGTACACCGATTTTTAATTGCAGTACGTGCGGTGGTATTCCTGGCAGTTCGAGTGAATTCAAAAATCTTGTTGGGTAATTAACCGCTTCATCTGCTTCCTCAACAGTGTCGACGGACTTGTATGTGACTGCCTTGTTTTGGATGTTAGACTGAATAATATTGTTAAGTTCTTAGACGTCTTTGTTCTCGGCCGCAAGAACAGCTCGTTCACTCAGCCAATCGTGATTGTTATAATTGGTTTGAATATTGGGAAATACTTTTTCAACCAATACTTCTTTTGACGTCACTAAATTGTAGAAGTTATGAGGCAATGGAATTCGTCTTGAGGTCAGATCAACCAGCACGTTTACGTTCCCAATTTCCAGAAATTGATGTGAGAATATCTCAGCATATTTGTAGTTAATTTTAACATCTTTACGTGGCGCCACAAAGTAGAGTATTTTAGGCAAGCATTTATTTCGTCCGCTGGTGTCGATCGAGGAATTACAGGTAATGTTTGCATGAAATCTCCTGCAAGCAATATTAATGCGTTCCCAAATGGTCTGATGTTTCCACACAAATCTTGCAATGATCGATCAATTTTTTTTTTTTTTTTCAGGGATCGAGGGAGGGGGCAGACGTACCGGGCGCGCTCCGTTAAAATCGTGACATTAAAAGGGATTCTTAGGACTACTGCCGTGGATTACTGATTACAGACATAACAAAGTGCATAGTGACCTGCTGGAAAATTGAAAATAATTAACAATAGAACTTTGTGTTAAATAGAGAATAAACGGGAGACCGCGTGTGAGCCAGTGAACGAGGCTTTGTGTACATGCGTGTATTAGGAAAAAAAAAATAGTGAACGGTGATTCGTGGAACAGTGATGTGGAACGGGTATCACAACAACATATAAGTTGGAAGTGAATATTATAAATATAGAATACTAGAAATATAGAATAGTGGCAAGAGGCGGCATCAGTGGTTATAAATCGGGTAACTGGAAACTGGTGACATCAACCTGGGCCACAAGAGGTCACCTGTACTGACCGGGGGACCAGCCTCGCTACCTACGCTAAGTACCTGCCATAAAGTTTGAACAAAATAACATACATAATATTACAAATATACGGTATACATATAATATTATAAATATTAAACATATAAATATATATACATATATATTGTTACAAATATACAATATACATATAATATACATATAATATAATAATAAATATATAGATATATACAACAAAACAAGGCAATATGTGAGTAAATAAACAAATTTGTGGCCACTGTAACAACTCCTTAAAGACGAAGGTAACGGGAATTGAATATTATATCTGTAAGACTAGATTCCATTCGGCTTGTACAGGAGTGAGTAACACTACGGCACTGAGAGCTGGTCACTTGCTCTGGGTGTGTAAAAATGACCTGCCAGCTTGGAATATCCTAAAAAACCTTCTAGATAACTTGACGCATGATCGGAAAACATCATTCATTGGAAGCCTACCAGCCATCCAGAAGGAGTGGGAAAGGAACAACAATTCTAATATACAAGGGGCGGAGGCTATAGTCAGGGATGAAACTGAGGCTGAAACTCAGAAAGTTGTAAACTCTGACTCAGTAGGCCAGGATGTAGATGACAGTAAACTAGAAAGTGTACCAGACAGCACTGACAGCTCGATAGGTACAGACACTACGACGGTTCACGATAGAGCAATTCAGAACAGAAGGACAGACTTATGCAAATTTTATGCAAAGGGTATATGCAGACATTGATATGCTGGTAATAAGAAAGGATTAGAATGCAGTTACCAACATCCAAAAAAATGTTTAAATATGCTTAGGAAAGGTGAGTGTCGATTTGGATCAATATGTAGGTTTTTCCATCCTGACATGTGCCAAACCTCACTGGAGGACAGAAAATGCTGTGACCTCAGCAGCCCACACTTTCACGTGAAAGGCACGGAACGCTACACAAAGAGTGGCAAGCAGGATAATGAATTTGGAGGAAACTCTATAAATTTTTTATACCAGACCGGCAGAGAATTCAAAAGGAGCAGCATGGAGAGTGTATGGAACTGGATGCCAGATCCACTTACATTCCAGAATTACAGATACAATTACCCACCGAAAGGGAACTACAACTACGACAGACAACTGCCCTACAACAATCAGTACTGGTCAGAACAAACTCATTATGTCCACGAATAATGGGCTTGCCGAAAAAGTCTCCCATTCAAACAATCACTAATAGAGTAACCTCATTCATCTTTGCCAACATACAAGGACTGAAAACAAGAACAAACAACAAAGTACAGTTCATAAATGGCCTCCTCACGGAGTCAAATGCAGTATTTGGAGCTTTCACAGAAACCCATGCAGGGGAATTGTTGGACAGTGAGATCTGGATTCCAGGATATAACCTATACAGGTGTGATAGGAAAATTAGGTCACATGGAGGAGTGGGTCTGTATATTAAGGAAGACCTTGTATGCTCGGAGCTCCTAAACGTTACAAATGAGGTGGTAGAGGTACTGGGATTAAAAATAGAGAAAATAAATTTAGTGATTATTCTAATATACAAACCGCCAGATGCAACGGCTGAGGAATTCACAGAACAGATAAGCAAAATAGAGAATAGCCTTGATAATTTGGAGAACCCGATACCTGATATTATCTTCCTAGGTGACTTCAACTTGCCTAGTCTCAGGTGGAAAATAGCAAACAATAATATTATACCAGGAAATCTATCAGGACCTAACCAACCACAGATTAGAGAACTACTTAGATTCTGTGACAAATTTTCACTCAATCAGCAGATATCGGAGCCAACGAGAAATGAAAATATTCTAGATCTGGTCTTTACGAACAATGAAGACATTATCAGAGACATTACGATATCAGATACCACATACTCAGATCACAAACTCATTGAAGTGCAAACGACCATCAATACTCAGAATAGACCTAAAACGTTGATAAAGCGAGAGGGGCTATTCAGTAAATTCAATTTTGATAATAAAAGGATAGACTGGGAGATAATAAACAGGGAACTTACAAACATTCCATGGGGAACTGTTCTAAGTAATACAAGTCCTACAGAAGGAATAGAAAAACTGACTTCAGAAGCGTATCAAGTCTGTCTGAAACATGTTCCTTTGAGGAAAGCCAGAAAGAGATCTAACGTAGAAAGAGAACGCAGACGACACTATAAACGCAGGAAAAAAATAACGGAACTGCTTATGCAGACACGAATTTCCCGTCAAAGAAGGAATAATTTAAATAGGGAGATTGAAGAAATCGAGCGGAAATTGAAACACTCATATGAAACTGAAGAAAGGCAGTTAGAACGGAAAGCAATTCAGGAAATCCAAAATATTTCTTCTCATATGCGAAATCAAAAGCAAAAACCACTGCCAGTATTGGATCTATTCGTACAAGTGAAGGTTCATACACGGAGGATGACAAAGAAATTAGTGAAATCCTAAAAAAGCAGTATGAGGACATGTTTAGCTCTCCAATAAACAACATGAAGGTGGAAGATCCAGACAATTTCTTTATGCGGGATATTCAAACCCCTGTAAATATAACTGATATAAACACGAGCGCACTAAATTTTGAAAAAGAAATTGAAAACATGCCCATGCACTGGGCCCCAGGTCCAGACTCATGGAATTCAATATTTATAAAGAAATGCAAAGGTCCGGTAGCAAAGGCACTCAGTATAGTGTGGAGGAAGAGCTTGGACACGGGGGAGATACCAGATGCACTTAAAGTAGCAGACATAGTAGCCCCTCTACACAAGGAAGGGAGCAAAGCATTGGCAAAAATTTATAGACCAGTTGCACTAACATCGCACATCATAAAAGTATTTGAGAGAGTGATTAGGAGTCAGGTTACCAATTTCATGGAGACCAATGACTTTCACAACCCAGGCCAACATGGATTTCGAGCGGGAAGATCGTGCCTCTCACAGCTACTTGAGCACTACGACATAGTCACTGAGGCATTAGAAGAAAAACAGAATGCTGATGTGATATACACGGACTTCGCAAAGGCTTTCGATAAATGTGACCATGGCGTGATAGCACACAAAATGAAGTCAATGGGAATAACCGGTAAAGTAGGACGCTGGATACTCAGTTTTCTGTCAAACAGGACTCAGCGAGTAACGGTCAACCATATAAAATCTAGTCCAAGTGCAGTGAAAAGCTCTGTACCTCAGGGTACAGTCCTTGCACCGCTGCTTTTCCTTATTCTTATATCAGATATAGACAAAAAAACAAGTCACAGCTTCGTATCATCCTTTGCAGATGACACAAAAATCAGTATGAAAATTACCTCGGCTGAGGACATTGAAAAACTTCAAGCTGATATTAATAAAGTTTTCGACTGAGCATCAGAAAATAACATGATGTTTAACAGTGATAAATTCCAGGTACTCAGGTACGGTAAAAATGAGGACCTTAAACATAATACAGAGTACAAAACACAATCAAATGTACCCATAGTAGGAAAACAGCATGTAAAGGATATGGGAATAATAATGTCTGACGACCTAACGTTTAAGGAGCATAACCAAGCAAATATTGCGAGAGCCAGAAAAATGATAGGATGGATTACGAGAACTTTCAAATCCAGGGATCCCATCACAATGGTTGTACTCTTCAAGTCACTTGTGTTGTCCCGTCTTGAGTACTGCTCAGTACTCACTTCCCCCTTCAGAGCAGGAGAGATTGCTGAAATAGAGGGAATACAGAGAACATATACGGCACGCATAGACGCAATAAAGCACCTAAATTATTGGGATCGTCTCAAAGCCCTCCAAATGTACTCACTAGAAAGAAAACGAGAAAGATATCAAATAATATACACCTGGAAGATACTGGAGGGCCAAGTACCAAATCTACACAGTAAAATAACAACGTACTGGAGTGAACGATATGGAAGAAAATGTAGAATAGAACCAGTGAAGAGCAGAGGTGCCATAGGCACAATCAGAGAACACTGTATAAACATCAGAGGTCCGCGGTTGTTCAACGTCCTCCCAGCAAGCATAAGAAATATTGCCGGAACAACCGTGGACATTTTCAAGTGGAAACTAGATTTATTCCTCCAAGGAGTGCCGGACCAACCGGGCTGTGGTGGGTATGTGGGCCTGCGGGCCGCTCCAAGCAACAGCCTGGTGGACCAAACTCTCACAAGTCAAGCCTGGCCTCGGGCCGGGCTTGGGGAGTAGAAGAACTCCCAGAACCCCATCAACCAGGATATTCCTGCGCGGGCCCTAAGCCTCAGACTGGCCCACTAAGTGTTGCTTGTTTCTGTTTTACTTGGGCGGAGTATGAGTATTTATTACTCGTATGGTCGCTTTAGTAAGATTTTGCCATATGTGTTTAACAACTTCTGCTCTGTTGAATCTAAGTTGAAATCTTAATGGGTTTGTAACTGTGCACTGTGTTAGATAATGTTCCAGTGGTCTGTCGGGCATTTCTCCACAGTGTTGACATTTCCTCTCATCTTCCGGAACCTGTAAGCCTATTTCCCATGCACATGGGTATCCAAGCCTGATGCGATGTAAGTGCACTTCTGTTGCTCTACTGCTCCCTTTCATCAAACTAAGTGGTTCGTAGTTGGTTGAATTCTTGTACCAACCCGCAGATCCTGATGTTGCAACTGCTGTGTTGTGGTCACTGTACATCTTTTGCATTGCTCTGTTTCTAATGATCGATCAAGAACCTCGAGTTATTTTTTGTGGGCCATTGTACATTTATCCCAAACAATAAGTTTACATTTGTGCAATACATTTCCCATGACGGATGCTTTGAATAGGTTGCACGTCGGAGTTTCATTGAATTGCATGTTCAATGGAAATTTCAAAGCCGAAGTAGCAATTTTTTCCCCTGGTAGCAATGTCGCAGCTATTCCGGACGATGCAAAAGCTAATGATGCCGTCAGCATACCCCACATGCTAATGACATCATTAGGCAATCAGTCAGCAATCACATCTACTGACTCACCACACAGCACAGTACATAAAACATGCAAATGAACACATAGAAATGGCATTCACATAATCAATGAAAATTATATCAGGTAAATGTAACAGGTCGGCCGAGCGGACAGCACGCTGGACTTGTGATCCTGTGGTCCTGGGTTCGATCCCAGGCGCCGGCGAGAAACAATGGGCAGAGTTTCTTTCACCCTATGCCCCTGTTACCTAGCAGTAAAATAGGTACCTGGGTGTTAGTCAGCTGTCACGGGCTGCTTCCTGGGGGTGGAGGCCTGGTCGAGGACCGAGCCGCGGGGACACTAAAGCCCCGAAATCATCTCAAGATAACTACACAGACCTCAGGGCACCCACTGACATCCCGGCAACCTGGCCTGCCTACCTCTAATGATACAATTTATATACGGTACTCTATGGCATTAAATCAAGTCTGAACGATTATATAGAATCGACAGGCTGGATCACTTATATGGTAAATCTCTACACTGACCGGTTACATACTCGAGTCAGTCTACACACTTATATACATCATGATACTACAGTGTGGTCCCGTGTACAACATCTATCTCCAGGTACCGCCCTACCAGTCACCTGGACGTGCTACAGACAGCTGTCTCTCAGCTGCTTCCCTAGCCTGGTGCGGCTCTGAGACAACTCTTACCGGGAATTTCCACCAGTACTCATCACACTGTACACAATGATAATTTTACTCACGTCTAACCTCCTCCTTTCACTCATTTCCCAGGTCACCACCACTCTGGCTGTCAACACTTAGCTTGCTTCTCATGCGTCGAAAAGATGTGGCCCTAGGCTGTCCTGGGAAAGTGGCCCAAGGGGGTGGCCAAGGCATGTGGCCACCGCGTGGCCCACAGCGCCCCTCCCGAGCTGAGAGGGGGGGGGGGTGGTAGCCGGCGCACGGGCTGGCGGGTGGGGTAGCCGGCGCGCGGGCAGGTGGGTTGGCCGAGTGGCCGAACCGAGCGGCCGGGCGGCCTGGGGTGGCCTGGGGGTGGCCCCCGGGCATACACATGTGGACGGGGAATCACCAACCACTCCAGCAAACCAGGACCTAGATTCAGGAAGCTCTGTGTATTTCTTCGTAAGTGGGTTTGCTACGAAGGTTCCTAAGAAGATGCTTAGGTGCGATTCAATAAGGTATACTTAGGAAGAAAATTGTTGGTTCACCTGCGTGCCGATAGAGGTCACTACTGTGTTTCGTTTGGCCAATCAGAGAGCAGCAACATTTTTCATATTGAAGATTTAGCGCTGGCTTATAGGAGCTCTACTGCCTCCTATTTACGTCGAATTTTCTTATAAAATTAGTATATTTCGAAGTAAAACAATGTTTTTTCAACTTCTACAGCCAGCACCGACATTGTAGTAAACAAATATGTTACATTTGTTGTTTACCTACGTAATTCTAAGAGATACTGTGTAGCTGTCCATGTTGCTCGGAAGATGCGCTGACAATTATTGTATATATTTACTGAATTTACCCAATGGCCACTAACTATCTAGTGACCTCGAAGAGGACAGAAAGCCGACGGCTTGTTAAAGGGCCCGCCAATTGAATTAATGTTATTTTTTAGCTGGAATTTGGCATTTACGGCTTCAGCGGGTAGGCGGTTCCATGGGTTTATAGCCCTTTTGGTGGAAAAAAAAACATCTGTTTTCAGTCCTACTTGAGAGAACATACTCTCCAACACTATATCTGTGATTGTCCTGTTATCAGTGACTTCATACCAAATGGTATGAGGTACTTTGAGCTCTGTAATTACTTCATACACTCAGGAATATTGGAAGATATTCTTGTGCTGCACCCAGATTTTGCCAGTGGAGGCTAATAGATCAGCATTAAGTATTTTGTTCTCTCCTAATTCCATGTATGACTGGCCATCCTGTGAGGTGAGGATGTTGGGTGAGCTTGTAGCTGGTTTTTGATCTACACTGTGTGGTCCTTTATACAGAATAGGGAAGCAGCACATTGCTGTGTATACCTAAACATGTTTAAAAATACATTGTTTGAGAGGAGTTTTGTAGAAACTGGTAAGAGTAATTATAATATAATGTTTCCATGATTCAGTGCTTACCTCTTGTGAAAATTGCTTAGAGTTGTTTAGTCAGAGTTGATTTGTTTTTTGTATTGAGGCTGGTATTTTCTAAATTGATTCCATGTACAGTATGTCTAACCATCCTGTGAGATGGGAGTATTAGATAAACTTATAGCTAGTTTTTTATCTACACTGTGTAATATTCCATATAGAATAGGGTAGCAGCACATTAGTAGTGAATAAGGAGACAGATTGAGGTAAAAAAATTTCAGAAACGGTTGGGCACTTCCATGCCGACTTGACCCTGTCAGGCCAGATCGTCCATCCCTCTTGTTTTAGGTGGTTAGGTTAGGGCACAGTCAGCGCGCTCCTGGCTGGCTGGCGGTGGTGGGGTGGTTGTCCCCCCTGGGGTCCCGGGGGGACCACCACCCATGGTGTACCTGAGGAACTGGTGCCCTATCCTAACCTGTTTTTTGTTACTTTTTGTCGCCTTGCTTTAAGATGAGTCTATTGCCTCAAGAAGGGGGTCTCTACTTATGAGAGGTACCGAGGATGAATGTTCAATAGTTGGAAACCAAACAATACACTGGTGAAAGGCATATAAACGTTTTTGGAGTATTTAATGGCATGAGCAAAAATGCACGATTTGTCCCGGGGGTGTTACGAGAGTACTACGGTATCAATTTGGGGGCCCTTACTTTTGAATGGATCAGAGGGTGAATGTTCAATAGATTCAAACCAAGAAACACAGTTGAAAGCGAATATAGAAGTTTTTGGAGTACTTTAATGAGGCAATGACTGAATAGTATAGGGAGTCCTTGGGCACAGCTCCATTTTCTGTAATGGTCAGAGGTGGATAACCCCAGTGGGGGTCAAGCATACAAGGGGGGGGGGTCAAGATTCCTTACAAAGACCAAGTTTGGATATATAGGTGTAGTAAGCCTTATCTTGAATTTGCATGATACTGTGGGGTACATTGACATGAAGGGCGAGTCATAGAACAGGATCTGCATGTGAGATGGGTCATATTGGGGTTTTAAAGAAGTTAAGATAGCTTTAAAGAGTCCTGTGTGCTTGATAGTGGGGAAATGTTCAGTCAATAATTCTCGTGTTTTGAATCTGAATGAGGGGTCCTAGTTTGCGTTCTAGTCGTATAATGAGTTCCTTAGTATATTTGCTATGGAAAATGAGCTTTCAGTACTCTATATAATTTGAAATGAGGTCAAGAAAGACATGTTTATGTGCGAGAAGAGTCAGGTTGGAAACTGTTTATTCCAGTCATCCTCCCTTGGCTTTGCTCCGTTTTCTGTAGCTAAAGTAAAGATTCCATTTTCTGTGGTATTCAGTTGAATACTGGTGAAAAAGGCATACTTGCATTTGTATGGTTCTAACCTGTTTATAGATTTTATAGATATATTTTTCGGGCCTCAAATTAGATTTTAATATGAAAAATAGCATAAAATGTATGTCTATCTTTTGTAATAAACGTTACAAGCATTAACAATACCTGTGATATTTCATAGCATAGGAAAAGAAGTTTAAGTAGTGGGGCCTCAGCCATATTATGTTGGGTTTGACACTCCAAACATTAATTTGACTCGTAAATATACTATAAAGGAAAGTAGTTGAGTGTTTTAAGCAATTTAATACGTACTGGGAATCTGTTCATATTCTGTATTAAATTTCATTTTTTAACATAATAGTTTTCAGCTATTGTGGTGGGGGCCCAATAACTTCATATAGGGCAACGACTGGCGCTATCTGTACTTAGTCCCCCCCTAAACTTAAAACTGTTGCACAATCTTACTTAAACACATTGCTAAACTCTTATACACAAACAAAAACTCAATTTTTAACTTACACAAATAAACCCAGGGCTTTCACATTCGCACAAAATACTTAGTCCCCCCTAAACTTAAAACAGTTGCACAATCTTACTTAAACACATTGCTAAACTCTTATACACAAACAAAAACTCAATTTTTAACTTACACAAATAAACACGGGCTTTGCACATTCACACAAAAAAAATGCTTAGTCCCCCCTAGACTTGAACACTCACAATCTTACGGTGCTTTAATTTCCAAAGCCTTCCAAACCTGCACTGGGTCCTGCCCAGCAGACTGCGGCAGGATGGGTTACAATTGAGCCAAAAACAGTTGGTCAGGGCGAGATACGGCCTCATTTTTAGAGACATTTACTATAGCAAAAGTTTGAACGTCGAGAACTGAATGCGGGCCTGCACGAGAGATGTTCTTGGCACTCAAATGTTTAGAGATTAAAATACATAGAATCTGCAAGAGCCCACCCAAGTCGCTCACGCGGGCAATAGACATGTTTTTCGCCCAAGTGTATTTATTTAAAATAAAAATACGTCAGATAGAAAGATTTTCGCGTTGCTATTATATTTACCTTATAAAGCCTCTTTATAAAAATGATATGCCATTGCGTATTATGATTGTTTTATAATAAATATTGCATAAATACTTACACGATTTCATAAACAAAAAATTTATTTTAATGAGCCATGTTAGGAAGGCATCATCATTACAATTAATGAAAACTTTTAAACTAACTAAAAAGATATATCTCATAGAGGAAGATTTATTCTTCAAGATATATGTAATAGTTTAAGAGTTTCAATCTGTATCAAAAGGTTGCCAATGTTTTCAAAACTCTGGCCTACAAATTTTTTTTTAAAGTTTTAAAAGCAGCAGACTTCTAGATGTTACTACTGCTCGGCTTAGAACCCCCCCCCCCCGTGGCAAGATGGGAATAGGGGGGGGGGGGCTGCATTAATAAAATGAATTAAAACTAACATTCAAATATATATTCTCAAACTTATGCCAAAAAAAAAAACTTTACAATCACATTTGCAAAACTTGCACAAATTAATTTCGGCAATTTCGTTTACCCATTATTTGTTTGTTTTTCTTGCTTGAGCCAAAAATGAATTGTTGGGTTCATTACCAGAGTCCATTTCCCACCGTGGTAACCCTTCCCACTACCCGCCCCACATGATGGGATTCATAATAAATGAACTAAACTAGCATTCAATTATATTCTCAACAAACTTATGCAAACCCCATACAATTACATTAGCAAGCTAACACAAATTCATTGAGCAAGTTTAACTATTCGCATACTTTGCATCATTATATAATGGAATAAGAAAAGGAAATTCGCAGAATTCAGAGATAACACCATCAATGGAGTCCAAGAAATACGCTTGTACTTCATTCATAATGATGCGCTGCCAGGAATCTTAGCAAAGTAACCAAAATATTTGCTTACTGTATGTATGTGCAGGATGCACATGACTCTCCGGTTAGGCGGTTGTGGAGTGAGACCAGCAACTGCAGACTTCCCATAGTCGTAAAAATGCCTTGCATAGAGACCGTTGCAAGCCTCTTGTTGAATCACTTAGGGTGCATATATATGTGTGTGTGTGTACTCACCTATATGTGCTTGCAGGATCGAGCATTGCCTCTTGGATCCCGCCTTTCTAGCTATCGGTTGTTTACAGCAATGACTCCTGTCCCATTTCCCTATCATACCTAGTTTTAAAAGTATGAATAGTATTTGCTTCCACAACCTGTTCCCCAAGTGCATTCCATTTTTCTACTACTCTCACGCTAAAAGAAAACTTCCTAACATCTCTGTGACTCATCTGAGTTTCCAGTTTCCACCCATGTCCCCTCGTTCTGTTATTATTACGTGTGAACATTTCATCTATTTCCACTTTGTCAATTCCCCTGAGTATTTTATATGTCCCTATCATATCTCCTCTCTCTCTTCTTTTCTGTGTGTGTGTGTGTGTGTGTGTGTATGTAACGAGCTTTCAAGAGATTGTCACTTACATAGCTAAACAATATGTAGGGTTCAGTTTCCAAATCAATTATGCGGCTCTCGAACCCTTTTTCCCCGCTACATGCGGGAGATCCCTTTTATTTTCAGCTAAAATATGCATTATATTCAGGGGGTTCGCCGTGTCATAGCACAACCAAAAGCCCAATATACTCCCCTAAACTTTCCATATACGTCAACTTTTCCGTTGTACGTCAGGCTGCGAGCAGCCGCGTCCAACAGCCTGGTTGATCAGTCCGGCAACCAGGAGGCCTGGTCGACGACCGGGCCGCGGGGACGCTAAGCCCCGGAAGCACCTCAAGGTATCCCATCAAAATTTAAAAAAAAAAATGCATTTCCAATACCCAATATATATAAATATATATATATATATATATATATATATATATATATAAATATATATATATATATATATATATATATATATATATATATATATATATATATATATATATATATATATATATATATATATAAATATATATATATATATATATATATATATATATATATATATATATATATATATATATATATATATATATATATATATATATATATATATATATATATATATATATATATATATGTCGTACCTAGTAGCCAGAACGCACTTCTCAGCCTACTATGCAAGGCCCGATTTGCCTAATAAGCCAAGTTTTCTTGAATTAACTGTTTTTCGACTACCTAACCTACCTAACCTAACCTAACCTAACTTTTTCAGCTACCTAACCCAACCTAACCTATAAAGATAGGTTAGGTTAGGTTAGGTAGGGTTGGTTAGGTTCGGTCATATATCTACGTTAATTTTAACTCCAATAAAAAAAAATTGACCTCATACATAATGAAATGGGCAACTTTATCATTTCATAAGAAAAAAATTAGAGAAAATATATTAATTCATGAAAACTTGGCTTATTAGGCAAATCGGGCCTTGCATAGTAGGCCAAAAAGTGCGTTCTGGCTATTAGGTACGACATTATATATATATATATATATATGTCGTACCTAATAGCCAGAACGCACTTCTCAGCCTACTATTCAAGGCCCGATTTGCCTAATAAGCCAAGTTTTCATGAATTAATGTTTTTTCGTCTACCTAACCTACCTAACCTAACCTAACCTAGCTTTTTTTGGCTACCTAACCTAACCTTACCTATAAATATAGGTTAGGTTAGGTTAGGTAGGGTTGGTTAGGTTCGGTCATATATCTACGTTCATTTTAACTCCAATAAAAAAAAATTGACCTCATACATAGAGAAAAGGGTTGCTTTATCATTTCATAAGAAAAAATTATAGTAAATATATTAATTCAGGAAAACTTGGCTTATTAGGCAAATCGGGCCTTGAATAGTAGGCTGAGAAGTGAGTTCTGGCTACTAGGTACGACATATATATATATATATATATATATATTTGGGTATTGGAAATGCATTTTTTTTTTAAATATATATATATATATATATATATATATATATATATATATATATATATATATATATATATATATATATGTCGTACCTAGTAGCCAGAACGCACTTCTCAGCCTATTATGCAAGGCCCGATTTGCCTAATAAGCCAAGTTTTCCTGAATTAATATATTTTCTCTAATTTTTTCCTTATGAAATGATAAAGCTACCCATTTCATTACGTATGAGGTCAATTTTTTTTTATTGGAGTTAAAATTAACGTAGATATATGACCGAACCTAACCAACCCTACCTAACATAACCTAACCTATCTTTATAGGTTAGGTTAGGTTAGGTAGCCGAAAAAGTTAGGTTAGGTTAGGTTAGGTAGGTTAGGTAGTCGAAAAACAATTAATTCATGAAAACTTGGCTTATTAGGCAAATCGGGTCTTGCATAGTAGGCTGAGAAGTGCGTTCTGGCTACTAGGTACGACATATATATATATATATATATTGGGTATTGGAAATGCATTTTTTTTTTAAATATATATATATATATATATATATATATATATTTTTTTTTGTTTATGAAATCGTGTAAGTATTTATGCAATATTTATTATAAAACAATCATAATACGCAATGGCATATCATTTTTATAAAGAGGCTTTATAAGGTAAATATAATAGCAACGCGAAAATCTTTCTATCTGACGTATTTTTATTTTAAATAAATACACTTGGGCGAAAAACATGTCTATTGCCCGCGTGAGCGACTTGGGTGGGCTCTTGCAGATTCTATGTATTTTAATCTCTAAACATTTGAGTGCCAAGAACATCTCTCGTGCAGGCCCGCATTCAGTTCTCGACGTTCAAACTTTTGCTATAGTAAATGTCTCTAAAAATGAGGCCGTATCTCGCCCTGACCAACTGTTTTTGGCTCAATTGTAACCCATCCTGCCGCAGTCTGCTGGGCAGGACCCAGTGCAGGTTTGGAAGGCTTTGGAAATTAAAGCACCGTAAGATTGTGAGTGTTCAAGTCTAGGGGGGAACTAAGCATTTTTTTGTGTGAATGTGCAAAGCCCGTGTTTATTTGTGTAAGTTAAAAATTGAGTTTTTGTTTGTGTATAAGAGTTTAGCAATGTGTTTAAGTAAGATTGTGCAACTGTTTTAAGTTTAGGGGGGACTAAGTATTTTGTGCGAATGTGAAAGCCCTGGGTTTATTTGTGTGAGTTAAAAATTGAGTTTTTGTTTGTGTATAAGAGTTTAGCAATGTGTTTAAGTAAGATTGTGCAACAGTTTTAAGTTTAGGGGGGGACTAAGTACAGATAGCGCCAGTCGTTGCCCTATATGAAGTTATTGGGCCCCCACCACAATAGCTGAAAACTATTATGTTAAAAAATGAAATTTAATACAGAATATGAACAGATTCCCAGTACGTATTAAATTGCTTAAAACTCTCAACTACTTTCCTTTATAGTATATTTACAAGTGTCAAATTAATGTATGGAGTGTCAAACCCAACATAATATGGCTGAGGCCCCACTATTTAAACTTCTTTTTCTATGCTATGAAATATCACAGGTATTGTTAATGCTTGTAACGTTCATTACAAAAGATAGACATACATTTTATGCTATTTTTCATATTAAAATCTAATTTGAGGCCCGAAAAATATATCTATAAAATCTATAAACAGGCTTGAACCATACAAATGCAAGTATGCCTTTTTCACCAGTATTCAACTGAATACCACAGAAAATGGAATCTTTACTTTAGCTACAGAAAACGGAGCAAAGCCAAGGGAGGATGACTGGAATAAACAGTTTCCAACCTGACTCTTCTCGCACATAAACATGTCTTTCTTGACCTCATTTCAAATTATATAGAGTACTGAAAGCTCATTTTCCATAGCAAATATACTAAGGAACTCATTTTACGACTAGAACGCAAACTAGGACCCCTCATTCAGATTCAAAACACGAGAATTATTGACTGAACATTTCCCCACTATCAAGCACACAGGACTCTTTAAAGCTATCTTAACTTCTTTAAAACCCCAATATGACCCATCTCACATGCAGATCCTGTTCTATGACTCGCCCTTCATGTCAATATACCCCACAGTATCATGCAAATTCAAGATAAGGCTTACTACACCTATATATCCGAACTTGGTCTTTGTAAGGAATCTTGACCCCCCCCTTGTATGCTTGACCCCCACTGGGGTTATCCACCTCTGACCATTACAGAAAATGGAGCTGTGCCCAAGGACTCCCTATACTATTCAGTCATAGCCTCATTAAAGTACTCCAAAAACTTCTATATTCGCTTTCAACTGTGTTTCTTGGTTTGAATCTATTGAACATTCACCCTCTGATCCATTCAAAAGTAAGGGCCCCCAAATTGATACTCTCGTACTCTCGTAACACCCCCGGTACAAATCGTGCATTTTTGCTCATGCCATTAAA
This sequence comes from Procambarus clarkii, assembly GCF_020424385.1. NCBI lineage: Eukaryota > Metazoa > Arthropoda > Malacostraca > Decapoda > Cambaridae > Procambarus > Procambarus clarkii. The sequence goes on along the minus strand of NC_059581.1, from coordinate 26,310,466 downwards.
ATACTCCAAAAACGTTTATATGCCTTTCACCAGTGTATTGTTTGGTTTCCAACTATTGAACATTCATCCTCGGTACCTCTCATAAGTAGAGACCCCCTTCTTGAGGCAATAGACTCATCTTAAAGCAAGGCGACAAAAAGTAACAAAAAACAGGTTAGGATAGGCAGCCCGTCCTCCAAAAATGGGGTGGTAAATGTAAGGAGACAAATAAGTGCAATTATGTACTATTCATAGCAGTTAGTAATTGTACTTATTTTCACTTAGTATTAAATCGTACTGTTAAATATATTGTGAATATTTGAGTCTCCCTGAAAAACTGAATAGAAAACCACAATCTCACCTAACCGTCTTAGTTTTTGAAGATAATAATTTTATTGCTTCTTAATTACAATTAGTACTTAACCTATAGCTATACTGATATTACAGTTTTATAAAACTAATAAAACAAAACTAAAATATATCAATAAATTGTAAAGTAACTCAGAATATTTTAAAATTTTGTATAAAATCTATATTGTTTAATAAACCTGAGAAAGAAATTCCTGATATTTAAAACTTGTGTATTACAACTTGAAATTGAAAACGTCATCCTAAAATTATGATTGGCTTAACAGAAAACGAGGAGAATTAAATCGGGGGAGGGAGTTGGGTCAATGTAACAGCCCCATAAGTGCAATTATGCACTGGTTATGACAGTAAGAAAGTGTACTTATTACACTTAGTATAAAATCGTACTGTCAATTCGGAGGATGGGTTGGGATAGGGCACCAGTTCCTCAGGTACACCATGGGTGGTGGTCCCCCCGGGACCCCAGGGGGGACAACCACCCCACCACCGCCAGCCAGCCAGGAGCGCGCTGACTGTGCCCTAACCTAACCACCTAAAACAAGAGGGATGGACGATCTGGCCCGACAGGGTCAAGTCGGCATGGAAGTGCCCAACCGTTTCTGAAATTTTTTTACCTCAATCTGTCTCCTTATTCACTACTCACATTGCTGTGTATACCTAATCTTCTTAATAAAAAAAATCAGTAATAAAGATTTTAAATTATAGTTTGTATTATTACAAATACAGTACTGTATTATCCTTATTAAATCATGTTGACCATGGATCATTAAGATCTCTTGTTGATATGTAATACAAGTCATATTTCTTTTGAACTGCTAATCCATGCTAATCATTCATTAAATTGTGCATTATGTCTTAATTTTTCACTTCCTTGGATATACTGTACAATACAAAAAGATAGGATAAAAATAAACCAGTAATATTTATTTCATTATATTTTTCATTTAAATAACTGCATCAATATTTTTACAGCTGACAGGATTTGTCTTCCCATACAGGTGCATTATTTGTTAAAAAAAAATTTGGTTTATTGTTACACACAATGGTGCTACATAGCCTTCCCAGCTTGGTGCCTTCTTTTAATACTTACTGATTAAAAAATAAATAATAAATACATTTTATTCAGGAAAAGTACATACAGTTGATTTACAAACAGTTGGATTTATAGGCAGAGCTAGTACATACAATACCTAAAGCCACTAATACTCATAGCATTTCGGGCAAGGTGTGGGGGGAAAAAAACACAGACTAAAACTTAATAGCAATCGAGATTAGGTATAAATTGTGTTGAAAGAAGGAATAAAAAATACAAAAAGGGGGTTAACATAGCATAAATAAGCAATTGCACATGTTGGTGAACAGCGTTGTTTAAAAAATAGCAAGACATGGGTTGACATTTAGGAGGTAAGTTAGGTTACATGGAGTTAATTAGGCAGTACTTGGTTTAACTCTTAAACTGGTTGAGAGAGGTACAGCCTTTGACATGATTCGGGAGGTCATTCCACATTCTGGGTCCCTTGATTTGTAAAGCACTTCTAGTTTGGTTACACACAGCCAAATTGAGTAACAGGAAGAGGTCTTGGACACAAATTTGTTCCATGTTAAATGTAGAGGAATCAGCTGAGTATTCCTCAAATAAAATAAGTTGCCTCAGCTTATAAGGTAAATAAAATAAGCATTTCTCAAATAAGTAGCTGCCTCACCTCACTGCCTTACTGCTACATAGCCTTCCCGGCATGGTGCCTTCTTTTGATAATTACTTGTTCCACACCCAAATTGTATAACAGGAAGAGGTCTTGGACCCCTACTTCCCTCTCTCTTTTTTAGTAGTCTATATAGTCATAATTATAGCTTTAAGTATTCAATGAATAAAGTTTTTGACATTTTTACCCTTTTCCTTACCTAACATCATTTGTGCAGCATATTTTTATTTTATGTCTCACCCAGATTTAATTTCAAAATAAAACCAAACTAAATAAATTAGAAATGGGTATGTATAGCTAAGGTACACCCTTACTACTAGGTGAACAGGGGCATTTGGTGATAGTAAATGATCCCATCAGGCAGGGCTCATCACCTTCTCTCATATTTCATGTTCACCAGTGTTTATTTACTTAATAACTACTGGTATAATATCTTGCTATTATAAAACTAATTCTACTATCATCAAACACATATTTACTTCAAGTTTCAAGCAGAGAATGCATATATAACTAACACGAAGGATTCCTCTCCACTAGATTCACCAGCTATAATATTTTGGTCATGTTCCAATATCATAAATCGATCCCAGTGTTATGTAGTAGAGAAAAAATGACTTATATCCAGTTTACGTAAAGCTACGAGTGGTCGAAACCACACTTAAATCCCGGAATGAACTTACGAAGATTTTTCCACTTAGGGTAGTTAATTGAATACGGACGTAGCCGCCACGAAGGCGCTAAGACGGAAAACGCTCTTAGCTAAGAGGAAAAACCTTCGTAAGTACCTTCCTGAATCCGGCCCCAGAGCCTGCCTTGCTTTACACTGGGGTGACAAGGGCCGGCGGCGTCACCACCGGGCGGACCAACAGGGTGGAATTCAAAGTCCCACAGGGGCCTGTAATCTCACCACAATTCTACACTAGACAGGATATCAAACCATCTGTTACACCATGAGGCTCTGCCAGCTGCCTCATGGGTGCCCACTGTCTCTGAGGCTATTTTACTGGTCCTTCCGTACCTCGTCGGCCCTCAAATTTCACGAAAATTGGGCCTAGACACAACCCGGGATGGCAGGAGTGCCACCCCTGCTAGACAACACGGTAACGTCCGCGATTAACGGGGGTGGAGGGGGAAAACTCCCCCCTCCACCCAGCCACGTCCTCGTCCACCTGCTACCCTGCTCAGACTGACGATTTCCCGGGCTAAGGAAACTCAAAATGCCCATACCTCCTCCCTACTTTGTCTTGACCAATCAGCACGAAGCCGGCACTGTTCCCTCGTGCCGCTACCAATCACAGCCTTTCGCGCCAAAACACAGCTCGGAGCATACATGCCTACCCCAATCACAGCCTCACTCACCCTCAAGTGTCCTGTGACGTCACAAGGAGGGGGAGGCCTAAAGACAATGGCACAATGTTTCACATGGTGGGGGGGGGGCAACGTTCACCCCACTCTCCCCCCACCTAACGGTTTTAGTCAAGTATCCTCTCATACCACTTCACTCTCACCTCCTCATCCTATTTCACAGAAACAGGAAAATCTCTGTAATTCTCTCTACAGAGCAATCACAGACTTCTACCCAGTCCCAAACAACAGTCCTTAACATAAGCTTTCATTCAACACCCCACAAGTATATGTTAGTTTGAAAGCTTCAGTTTCTAGAATCCCTAGAGCGACTAGCCTAATCTAGAAACTAGGAAAACTAGCTGAGGGAATCTAGATTCCCTCACACCAGTCTTAAGTGATTTATTGCATAACATTGGTCAAAACAAAGCATTTTCAACATTAGATTTGTTGCAGGGATTCTGGCAAATCCCATTTAATGAGGAAAGTAAGCAGTTGACAGCCTTTAGTACCCCTAATGGTCATTTTCATTTCAAATGAATGCGATTTGGTTTGAGAAGCAGCCCCAATAACCTTTTCAAGGCTCATGACAAACCTATTTTGCAGATTAATAGGTAGTACTGTTTTGGTGCATCTTGATGATCTCATAATCATATCGCAATATGTTCAGACTCACTTTCAGAACCTTGAGAAAGTACTTGCAAAGCTTTCAGAAGCCAACTTGAAAGTAAATTATCAAAGTGCCTATTTTTAAAAGAGATGATTAATTTCTTAGGTCATACAATCACTACTTCAGGTATTACCTTGGATGAAAAATATTATTGCTGCCTGTGATTTTCCAACGCCTCATACTGCAGAAGCCGTGAGACAGTTCAGAGGTCTTGTAGAATTTTATCACTCATTTATTGCTGTAATCTCTACTGTACCCGCTCCACTTTATAAATTGCAAGGAAAAGATGATCCCTTTGTTTGGGAAGAAGCCCAAGAACAATCTTTCAGAAAGCTCAAAGAAGCATTAATCTCGTCACCTGTTCAAAGGTATCCAGATTTTTCTAAGCCTTTTACGTTGGTCACAGATGCCAGGGACATAGGCTTAGGTACTGCATTACTTCAAACTGAAAGTCATAGAGATCACGCAATGGCTTATGCCAGCCGTACATTGTTTAAGGAAGAAAAAAATTATAGTGCAACAGAACGTAAAGCTCTAGCAGTTGTATGGGCTCTTAAACATTTCAGAGATACAATTTACAATTATCCAGTGCATGTTCTTACTAATCATCAACCATTAATTTCTTTGTTCAAAAATCCTACTGGAAAATTTGCCAAATATTTACTTACAATTCAAGAATTCAAATCCTAAATTTGAGTATATTCCAGGAAAACAAAATGTTGTAGTGGATGCATTTTCTAGACAAGTAGCTGCATCTAGTAAAATTACCCAGCATTAGATGCTACAGTAGTAGACTGAACAAAGACAAGATCCCATATCCTGTCATTAAGTTTTTGACTAAGCAAGATACTCGTCGGATTCATAAACCCCCAGCACCATTGAAGGAACTGGTGATGTTAGACAATTTACTGTGTAGAGTAGTAAAGCTAGGAACACTTCCGAGGAAATGTTTCAGTTAGTCGTTCCAGCTGACTTAGTTCCAACTGTATTAAAGATTATACATGATGCTCCTGCAAGTGCACATCCAGGAAAAGATTATACACTCCCACAAGGTCACCTTGAGGTTACCTTGAGGTGCTTCCGGGGCTTAGAGTCCCCGCGGCCCGGTCGCCGACCAGGCCTCTAGGTCGATTGAAATATTTTTGGCCTAAAATGGCTAAAGTGATTGCTCATTATGTTGATAGATGTTTAACATGCTTACAGCACAAAGAACACGTTGTGGGTGTCCTTGCTTATAATGGTTGACAATTTTTCAAGGTATTGTGAACTAGTTCCTATTCCAAACAAAACAGCAGAAACTATAGCCAGTGCATTCCATGACCTAATAATTTGTAGATATAGTATGCAAAAAGTTATTCTTTCAGATAATGGTCCTGAGTTCAGTAATAGTGTCTTAACTAGTTTATGTGAATTATATAACATTAAAAATATAATTTATGCCATATCACCTAGCAAGTAATGGATTAGCAGAGTGTACTAACAGAAAAGTGTTAGATGCCTTGAGAGTCACTTTGAATTTTGATAACAGTAATTGGGATGAGTTCATACCCTTAACTCAGTGTGCCATAAATTCTTCCATTAATGCTTCTGCAGGAAACAGTCCTCATGCTATTCTTTATGGTACAGATAAGATCCTTCCTAATGAATTGATTAATGTAATCCCTGCTCCTGTATATAACATAGATGATTTTGTTCAAGTAAATCATAGACTGTTGGATCTGTAGTAATAGTACTCACCCAGTACAGGTCTGGTCCTATGTACAAGTTACCTAAGAAATTTTTAGGTCCTTATTAGATAATAGAGCTTATCAAGGTAACAAGTACAAACTTAAGACTTTGTTAACAGGAGAGTATATAAACGTAACAGGAGAGTATATAAACGAACATTTAGATCACATGAAGTTAGCTAAAATTACTGCTGATGAGAATGATGTACAAGATGTCAATGACCTTACCCAGACAGATTCTTCTAGTGGAACACAAACTATTATGGTTGACAGACGACTTGATGTTGAGTTACCCCATGCCAGTATATATAATCTTAGATCTAGACCTTTAGTTTCAACTGTACACTCACCACATGTCCATTGGCTAGATGCTAACGAGATTGATAATTCAGATGACACCTGGTCACATGCAGTTTTACCTGTTCCTGATCTCTAGTCAAAGTCAGAGTTGTATAGTGCTTTGCAGGAATTACAGGTTGACATTTGCAAAATTTTTAATTAAGTGCATCCTGCAGTTATTCTGGTAACTCTACCCCGTGTATCTCATTATCACTGAATAATGTATATACTGTATACTTCTTTCAACTAAGTTTTGTGTTCTAATTCAGATGCATTGAGAAGCTTACTGTGCTATTTGCATTTTTACAGTGTATGTCTTCAAGAGTTTCATTATTGTTCTAGCAACCACATTGAGGCCAGTGATTCTGGATTGCTATCACTAAGATGTTAGCCTTCTCGGTCCAGTTTTTGTATATACCTTGTAAATATTGTACATAATTCGTTTTATCTTGTTATCTAATCATAAGATTCACTGTGGTTGTTAAGTCATAACTCTTGTTCCAGTTATGCAGATAATTGTAATTTATTATTTTCCAAGCATATGCCATTGATACAAGATGTTGATTATTTTGTCTAGACAATACTTGAGTTGTATTGTTCATACCTAATGCTTAAGACATGCTCATGTCCATGCTCTTGCTCTAGTTGATGCATTGTTACCATAATATTTCACTGAGTCAATTATGATCTAATTTTTGTGCATATGCCAAGTGGTATTAGTATTATACACACTTAATCAAATCTTTAATATTTATTCTGAAACTATGTATGTAAGCAATTATTTTTGCCACCAAGGGTCCTTCATTATCATTGTAACTAGCTAGCCAGAGATTGTCGTCAAAGGATGTTGATTTGGGAGGGTGTACGAGCAGTGTTAGCCTTTAAATTCTAAGTCGGTTGGTGAGTAGTTAATCCGGAAGCCAGTAAGTCTCATGACGTCATTCCTCAGAGCAGGCAGTCGCCGCCTTCCTAGTAAGCGGGCCAGTACCTCACAGACTCAGCTAGAGGCAGGACTGGACCTTAGTGTGCTGGATATTTATTCTACCACAACTAATAAAGCCAAGAAATCCACTCTGTGTATTTTCTACAGCGCCAGCAACATTCAATAGACGGTGTACTACAAGAAGTACACTACACAAAAGGATGCAATGCAAGAGAGGGTCGCAATACTTTCGTATTTAATAATACATCAGAAGAGTGAGTTATAAATACATAGATCTGGACATATATATAGGCAGCAGAGAGGTGAAGTGATGTGAGGTACAATGATAAACATATGAATGGGATTGGGTGGGTAAAAATAAGAGCTGCAGCCTATGAGCCAATAGGTCCATAGGTTGATATTAATAAGATAGTGGATATTATCACAGTATCCCGGGTTCAGTTCCCGGGTGGAAAATAAATGGTTGGGCAAGTATCATTTCACTATATGTCTCTGATCACTTGGCAGTAAATAAGTTCCTGGCAGTTAGTGACCAGTTGTGGTAAAGGCCTCTGGGGAGGGTCAATAGTTCCACCTCGATGATGACCTCGCTGTAAGCCTAGATTGTATATACACACAGGCTTCCTGTCCCCAGTGGAATGAACAATGTTCTGCTCGAAAGTATTTTTGGTTGTTGGACAGTAATCAATAATCTATAACTCACCAGCACATGATAGGGCTTAAGCCTAACAAAAAATACACGTGTGTTCTATGACTTAATTTACTTTTAGCTACATGAATATATAGGAATTTATAAACAAACACGAAGCATTTTTATACATATATTTAATATATAAAAATATAAACAATTTATTACAAAAATTACCAAGTGCTATATTTCGTAAATAATCAAATGCATCTTAAGATATTCATCAATTACTAAGTAAAATACTCTAAGTCCATTACCTAAGAATATAAAAATTCCCTCTATTATAACAGTGTCACGTTTCTTTGATCTCGATATTTTGTGTTGTCTCCAGGTACAGCAGACACTAGGTACAGCAGACTCCAGGTACAGCAGACTCCAGGTACAGCAGACTCCAAGTACTGCAGACTCTAGGTACAGCAGACACTAGGTACAGCAGACTCCAGGTACTGCAGACTCCAGGTACAGCAGACACTAGGTACAGCAGACTCAAGGTACAGCAGACTCCAGGTACTGCAGACTCCAGGTACAGCAGACTCCAGGTACTGCAGACTCTAGGTACAGCAGACACTAGGTACAGCAGACTCAAGGTACAGCAGACTCCAGGTACAGCAGACTCCAGGTACAGCAGACTCCAGGTACAGCAGACTCTAGGTACAGCAGACACTAGGTACAGCAGACTCCAGGTACTGCAGACTCCAGGTACTGCAGACTCCAGGTACTGCAGACACTAGGTACAGCAGACTCCAGGTACTGCAGACACTAGGTACAGCAGACTCCAGGTACTGCAGACTCTAGGTACAGCAGACTCCAGGTACTGCAGACTCCAGGTACTGCAGACACTAGGTACAGCAGACTCCAGATACTGCAGACACTAGGTACAGCAGACTCCAGGTACTGCAGACTCTAGGTACAGCAGACACTAGGTACAGCAGACTCCAGGTACTGCAGACTCTAGGTACAGCAGACACTAGGTACAGCAGACTCCAGGTACTGCAGACTCCAAGTACTGCAGACTCCAGATACAGCAGACTCCAGGTACTGCAGACTCCAGGTACTGTAGACTCCAGATACAGCAGACTCCAGGTACTGCAGACTCCAAGTACTGCAGACTCCAGGTACTGCAGACACCAGGTACAGCAGATTCCAGGTACTGCAGACTCCAGGTACAACAGACTCCAGGTACAGCAGACTCCAGGTACAGCAGACTCCAGGTACTGCAGACTCCAGGTACAGCAGACTCCAGGTACAGCAGACTCCAGGTACTGCAGACTCCAGGTACTGCAGACTCCAGGTACAGCAGACTCCAGGTACTGCAGACTCCAGGTACAGCAGACTCCAGGTACTGCAGACTTATGGTACTGCAGACTCCTGGTACTGCAGACTCCTGACACTGCAGACTCCTGGTACAGCAGACTCCAAGTACTGCAGACTCCTGGTACAGCAGACTCCAAGTACTGCAGACTCCTGGTACAGCAGATTCCAGGTACAGCAGACTCCTGGTACAGCAGACTCCAAGTACTGCAGACTCCTGGTACAGTAGATTCCAGATACTGCAGACTCCTGGTACAGCAGACTCCAAGTACTGCAGACTCCTGGTACAGCAGATTTCAGGTACAGCAGACTCCAGGTACTGCAGACTCCTGGTACTGCAGACTCCAAGTACTGCAGACTCCAGGTACAGCAGACTCCAGGTACTGCAGACTCCAAGTACTGCAGACTCCAGGTACTGCAGACTCCAGGTACTGCAGACTCCAGGTACAGCAGACTCCAGGTACAGCAGACTCCAGGTACAGCAGACTCCAGGTACAGCAGACTCCAGGTACAGCAGACTCCAGGTACTGCAGACTCTAGGTACAGCAGACACTAGGTACAGCAGACTCCAGGTACTGCAGACTCCAGGTACTGCAGACACTAGGTACAGCAGACTCCAGGTACTGCAGACACTAGGTACAGCAGACTCCAGGTACTGCAGACTCTAGGTACAGCAGACTCCAGGTACTGCAGACTCCAGGTACTGCAGACACTAGGTACAGCAGACTCCAGATACTGCAGACACTAGGTACAGCAGACTCCAGGTACTGCAGACTCTAGGTACAGCAGACACTAGGTACAGCAGACTCCAGGTACTGCAGACTCCAAGTACTGCAGACTCCAGATACAGCAGACTCCAGGTACTGCAGACTCCAGGTACTGTAGACTCCAGATACAGCAGACTCCAGGTACTGCAGACTCCAAGGACTGCAGACTCCAGGTACTGCAGACACCAGGTACAGCAGATTCCAGGTACTGCAGACTCCAGGTACAACACACTCCAGGTACAGCAGACTCCAGGTACAGCAGACTCCAGGTACTGCAGACTCCAGGTACTGCAGACTCCAGGTACAGCAGACTCCAGGTACTGCAGACTCCAGGTACTGCAGACTCCAGGTACAGCAGACTCCAGGTACTGCAGACTCCAGGTACAGCAGACTCCAGGTACTGCAGACTTATGGTACTGCAGACTCCTGGTACTGCAGACTCCTGACACTGCAGACTCCTGGTACAGCAGACTCCAAGTACTGCAGACTCCTGGTACAGCAGACTCCAAGTACTGCAGACTCCTGGTACAGCAGATTCCAGGTACAGCAGACTCCTGGTACAGCAGACTCCAAGTACTGCAGACTCCTGGTACAGTAGATTCCAGGTACTGCAGACTCCTGGTACAGCAGACTCCAAGTACTGCAGACTCCTGGTACAGCAGATTTCAGGTACAGCAGACTCCAGATACTGCAGACTCCTGGTACTGCAGACTCCAAGTACTGCAGACTCCAGGTACAGCAGACTCCAGGTACTGCAGACTCCAAGTACTGCAGACTCCAGGTACTGCAGACTCCAGGTACTGCAGACTCCAGGTACAGCAGACTCCAGGTACAGCAGACTCCAGGTACAGCAGACTCCAGGTACAGCAGACTCCAGGTACAGCAGACTCCAGGCACTGCAGACTCCAAGTACTGCAGACTCCAGGTACAGCAGACTCCAGGTACTGCAGACTCCAGGTACAGCAGACTCCAGGTACTGCAGACTCCAGGTACTGCAGACTCCAGGTACAGCAGACTCCAGGCACTGCAGACTCCAAGTACTGCAGACTCCAGGTACTGCAGACTCCAAGTACTGCAGACTCCAGGTACTGCAGACTCCAGGTACAGCAGACTCCAGGTACTGCAGACTCCAGGTACTGCAGACTCCAGGTACAGCAGACTCCAGGTACAGCAGACTCCAGGTACTGCAGACTCCAGGTACTGCAGACTCCAGGTATTGCAGACTCCAGGTATTGCAGACTCCAGGTACTGCAGACTCCAGGTATTGCAGACTCCAGGTACTACAGATTCCAAGTACTGCAGACTCCAGGTACTGCAGACTCCAGGTACTGCAGACTCCAGGTACAGCAGACTCCAGGTACAGCGGACTCCAGGTACTGCAGACTCCAGGTACTGCATACTCCAGGTACTGCAGACTCCAGGTACAGCAGACTCCAGGTACTGCAGACTCCAGGTACTGCAGACTCCAGGTACTGCAGACTCCAGGTACTGCAGACTCCAGGTACTACAGATTCCAGGTACTGCAGACTCCAGGTATTGCAGACTCCAGGTACTACAGACTCCAGGTACAGCAGACTCCAGGTACTGCAGACTCCAGGTACTGCAGACTCCAGGTACAGCAGACTCCAGGTACAGCGGACTCCAGGTACTGCAGACTCCAGGTACTGCAGACTCCAGGTACAGCAGACTCCAGGTACTGCAGACACCAGGTACAGCAGACTCCAGGTACTGCAGACTCCAGGTACTGCAGACTCCAGGTACTGCAGACACCAGGTACAGCAGACTCCAGGTACTGCAGACTCCAGGTATTGCAGACTCCAGGTACAGCAGACTCCAGGTACAGCAGACTCCAGGTACAGCAGACTCCAGGTACTGCAGACACCAGGTACAGCAGACTCCAGGTACTGCAGACACCAGGTACAGCAGACTCCAGGTACTGCAGACACCAGGTACAGCAGACTCCAGGTACAGCAGACTCCAGGTACTGCAGACACCAGGTACTGCAGACTCCAGGTACTGCAGACTCCAGGTACTGCAGACTCCAGGTACAGCAGACTCCAGGTACTGCAGACTCCAGGCACTGCAGACTCCAGGTACTGCAGACTCCAGGCACTGCAGACTCCAGGCACTGCAGACTCCAGGTACAGCAGACTCCAGGCACTGCAGACTCCAGGCACTGCAGACTCCAGGTACAGCAGACTCCAGGTACTGCAGACTCCAAGCACTGCAGACTCCAGGTACTGCAGACTCCAGGCACTGCAGACTCCAGCCACTGCAGACTCCAGGTACAGCAGACTCCAGGTACAGCAGACTCCAGGCACTGCAGACTCCAGCCACTGCAGACTCCAGGTACTGCAGACTCCAGGTACTGCAGACTTATGGTACTGCAGACTCCAGGTACTGCAGACTTATGGTACTGCAGACTCCAGGCACTGCAGACTCCAGGCACTGCAGACTCCAGGCACTGCAGACTCCAGGTACAGCAGACTCCAGGCACTGCAGACTCCAGGTACTGCAGACTCCAGGTACATCAGACTCCAGGTACTGCAGACTCCAGGTATTGCAGACTCCAGGTACAGCAGACTCCAGGTACTGCAGACTCCAGGTATTGCAGACTCCAGGTACTGCAGACACCAGGTACTGCAGACTCCAGGCACTACAGACTCCAGGTACAGCAGACTCCAGGTACTGCAGACCCCAGGTACTGCAGACTCCAGGTATTGCAGACTCCAGGCACTGCAGACTCCAGGTACTGCAGACCCCAGGTACTGCAGACTCCAGGTACTGCAGACTCCAGGCACCGCAGACTCCAGGTACTGCAGACTCCAGGCACTGCAGACTCCAGGCACTGCAGACTCCAGGTACAGCAGACTCCAGGCACTGCAGACTCCAGGTACTGCAGACTCCAGGTACAGCAGACTCCAGGTACTGCAGACTCCAGGTACTGCAGACTCCAGGTACTGCAGACCCCAGGTACAGCAGACTCCAGGTACTGCAGACACCAGGTACTGCAGACTCCAGGTACTGCAGACTCCAGGTACTGCAGACACCAGGTACTGCAGACTCCAGGCACTGCAGACTCCAGGCACTGCAGACTCCAGGTACAGCAGACTCCAGGTACTGCAGACTCCAGGTACTGCAGACTCCAGGTACTGCAGACCCCAGGTACAGCAGACTCCAGGTACTGCAGACTCCAGGTACTGCAGACCCCAGGTACAGCAGACTCCAGGTACAGCAGACTCCAGGTACTGCAGACTTATGGTACTGCAGACTTATGGTACTGCAGACTCCAGGTACTGCAGACTTATGGTACTGCAGACTCCAGGTACTGCAGACTCCAGGTACTGCAGACTCCAGGTACTGCAGACTCCAGGTACAGCAGACTCCAGGTACTGCAGACTCGAGGTACTGCAGACTCCAGGCACTGCAGACTCCAGGTACTGCAGACTCCAGGTACAGCAGACTCCAGGTACAGCAGACTCCAGGCACTGCAGACTCCAGGCACTGCAGACTCCAGGTACTGCAGACTCCAGGTACAGCAGACTCCAGGTACAGCAGACTCCAGGCACTGCAGACTCCAGGTACAGCAGACTCCAGGTACTGCAGACTTATGGTACTGCAGACTCGAGGTACAGCAGACTCGAGGTACAGCAGACTCCAGGCACTGCAGACTTCAGGCACTGCAGACTCCAGGCACTGCAGACTCCAGGTACAGCAGACTCCAGGTACTGCAGACTTATGGTACTGCAGACTCCAGGTACAGCAGACTCCAGGTACTGCAGACTTATGGTACTGCAGACTCCAGGTACAGCAGACTCCAGGTACAGCAGACTCCAGGCACTGCAGACTCCAGGTACAGCAGACTCCAGGTACTGCAGACTTATGGTACTGCAGACTCCAGGTACAGCAGACTCCAGGTACAGCAGACTCCAGGCACTGCAGACTTCAGGCACTGCAGACTCCAGGCACTGTAGACTCCAGGGACTGCAGACTCCAGGTACTGCAGACTCCAGGTACTGCAGACTTATGGTACTGCAGACTCCAGGTACAGCAGACTCGAGGTACAGCAGACTCCAGGTACTGCAGACTTCAGGTACTGCAGACTCCAGGTACTGCAGACTCCAGGTACTGCAGACTCCAGGTACTGCAGACTCCAGGCACTGTAGACTCCAGGCACTGCAGACTCCAGGCACTGCAGACTCCAGGTAGTGCAGACTTCAGGCACTGCAGACTCCTGGTACAGCAGACTCCAGGTACTGCAGACTCCAGGTACTGCAGACTCCAGGCACTGCAGACTCCAGGTACTGCAGACTCCAGGTACAGCAGACTCCAGGCACTGCAGACTCCAGGTACTGCAGACTCCAGGTACAGCAGACTCCAGGTACAGTAGACTCCAGGTACTGCAGACTCCAGGTACAGCAGACTCCAGGTACAGCAGACTCCCAGCTATCCTTGTGTCTCACTTGATTGAAACTGTTTCTTGTACCTACTGCCCAAGTTGCCTAACAGACCAAATTTTCATGAAATACTATATTAAAAAAAATAGCATGGAATGATAAACCTTTCCATTGTATTATATATGATGTTTTTTTACTTGAGTTAAAACTAACAGAAAAATTATCAAGACTAACTTACCTAACCTAACCTAATCTAGCTTAATATAACTAAGTCCCGGTCTGGTCTTGCACACCGTGTACACCACTGGTCTGGTCTTGCACACCGTGTACACCACTGGTCTGGTCTTGCACACCGTGTACACCACTGGTCTGGTCTTGCACACCGTGTACACCACTGGTCTGGTCTCCTCGCTCGGTCATCACTTCTGCAGACGGACGCCAAATATGTCTTCGTGATAACGATTTTCTTCCTGTAATGAAACATCGAGATACGATCTTAAAAAAATTAGGAACAATACTAGAACAAGTAATAATAATAACAACATTGAGAGAAAGAGAACCTTAAGATGGTTCTTTCTTGGGCACGACTGTGGCAAGATATCTTGGGTACGACTGTGGCAAGATATCTTGGGGACGACTGTGGCAAGATATCTTGGGTACGACTGTGGCAAGATATCTTGGGGACGACTGTGGCAAGATATCTTGGGTACGACTGTGGCAAGATATCTTGGGCACGACTGTGGCAAGATATCTTGGGTACGACTGTGGCAAGATATCTTGGGTACGACTGTGGCAAGATATCTTGGGTACGACTGTGGCAAGATATCTTGGGTACGACTGTGGCAAGATATCTTGGTACGACTGTGGCAAGATATCTTGGGTACGACTGTGGCAAGATATCTTGGGTACGACTGTGGCAAGATATCTTGGGTACGACTGTGGCAAGATATCTTGGGTACGACTGTGGCAAGATATCTTGGGCACGACTGTGGCAAGATATCTTGTGTACGACTGTGGCAAGATATCTTGGGTACGACTGTGGCAAGATATCTTGGGTACGACTGTGGCAAGATATCTTGGGCACGACTGTGGCAAGATATCTTGGGTACGACTGTGGCAAGATATCTTGGGTACGACTGTGGCAAGATATCTAGGGTACGACTGTGGCAAGATATCTTGGGTACGACTGTGGCAAGATATCTTGGGTACGACTGTGGCAAGATATCTTGGGCACGACTGTGGCAAGATATCTTGGGTACGACTGTGGCAAGATATCTTGGGTACGACTGTGGCAAGATATCTTGGGTACGACTGTGGCAAGATATCTTGGGTACGACTGTGGCAAGATATCTTGTGTACGACTGTGGCAAGATATCTTGGGTACGACTGTGGCAAGATATCTTGGGTACGACTGTGGCAAGATATCTTGGGTACGACTGTGGCAAGATATCTTGGGTACGACTGTGGCAAGATATCTTGGGTACGACTGTGGCAAGATATCTTGGGTACGACTGTGGCAAGATATCTTGGGTACGACTGTGGCAAGATATCTTGGGTGGCACGACTGTGGCAAGATATCTTGGGTACGACTGTGGCAAGATATCTTGGGTACGACTGTGGCAAGATATCTAGGGTACGACTGTGGCAAGATATCTTGGGTACGACTGTGGCAAGATATCTTGTGTACGACTGTGGCAAGATATCTTGGGTACGACTGTGGCAAGATATCTTGTGTACGACTGTGGCAAGATATCTTGTGTACGACTGTGGCAAGATATCTTGGGTACGACTGTGGCAAGATATCTTGGGCACGACTGTGGCAAGATATCTTGGGTACGACTGTGGCAAGATATCTTGGGTACGACTGTGGCAAGATATCTTGGGTACGACTGTGGCAAGATATCTTGGGTACGACTGTGGCAAGATATCTTGGGTACGACTGTGGCAAGATATCTTGGGTACGACTGTGGCAAGATATCTTGGGGACGACTGTTGTGGGGAAAATATCCTGTGAGATTTACGCGTAGTTTATATTAATTTATATAGTAATTTGTATTTTACGTTAATTTATAATTTTCGATAGCAAATTGTTTGATGTTTAAAGTGGGTTGTATAATTTAGAATCCCACAAATCGTTTTCCTACACACATTCTGGGGGGATTATGGTGTATTTATGTAGTTATCAATATAATTTTTGGGTTAGTAGACATTTACTACAATATTAGATTACATATATTATTAACTAAAGTAGGAAGGCCTTATCTGTATCGTTGTTATATCCTAGACAACCAGATATGGATATGGAACACGTGAGTCGATACACTTTGTGGGTGAGGCTGTCCTCAACTCCTGTACTGACGTACTTAGTAACTGGTTTTAATTTTCTTCCTCTTTAATTACACCTGTCAATGACACTCACAAATACTAGCAGTAATCCTAAGATTTCAGCTATATCAGGGGAATATTGTAATTATTTAAATAAAGTGATGAGAATATTGCTCACCCTGGTTTGGTCGCTGTCTCGTGTTCTATCTGGTTTAGCCTAACATAACTGGCCAGGAATATAAAGATAATAAATGGGTTTCGGTAAGGACACACCTCCCTTATTGTAGACGAAGTTGGTGTTGATAATGGGAGCACTTTACAACCCATAACACTTTTGTCCAAGGGAAAATTATTGGAACTCAATTTTCCTCAGCAACTGTTGTTAAAATTAAATGGCGACTCCCTGTAATCCTCTCCCCACTGACTCATCCAGCATCTTGTCCAAATGCATCAAGAAGTGGTTATAAGGCCTACATTTACTCTATTTTGGTACTAATAATTAAGTTATTCAAGCAAAATGTTTTTATGATGTTTAGAGTCCAAAGACTGCTGTATTAAGAATAAGTCTCATTATTTGGTTGGTGAATTTAATAACGACATGTGGCAATGATTTCCCCTGTTTTCTACTGGAGGAAATTTCCACTGTGCCACTTCTTCTATGAGTTAATTTGTTTATATTATCTGCATATTGTAATGAATATTAATAAATGGTGACAGTTTTTTCTGACATAATTTCATAATTTAATGACATAATTCATGACATAATTTTTTCGTTTTTTCTGACATAATTCCTAGGGGGCCGACCATGGGTCAAAAGTCCAGTATTTATAACAGACAAACACAGATCCTCCTTCAATGATTAATTTGATGTTGGTAGTTAGTAATCACACATTTGTGCGTCAGTTCGTACAGGTCGGATGTCCCATACTAGAGTTGCAGGAGTTTGAATTTTTAGGCGATTTCATTTCCCTGCTAACACTTGGGAGGCTAAAATTCTAGCCTATTTACATTTTATTGGGCCCAGTAGATTGACTGTGATCAATTACTACAGTCAAGTATGATTCTGGGACTGCAGTGAGAACAGTGACATTACTTGTATTGACTTGAAGCTTGTTCAGGTAACTGGTCAATGATATAAAAACACTGAGGCCCATGGAATACATTTTGATTAAATAGTAAATGTATCAAAATCAGTCGTCGGATTTATATAGTCAGTCATGCTCCCTTGTGCTTACTTGCTGGAATTTATTTAGCTGACAAATTGGGTTTTAATTTGGTTAGTTGATTCAGAGGATTGGATAGTTAATCATTAAACTCAAGTATAGTTATGAGACTGCAGTGGGTTCAGTGACATTGGTCACAGTGACTTGTAGCTGCTTAGGCTACTGTTCACTGATTTGCCACTCAGGCCTCATGAACACATCTTCAGCTTTAAATAATGATATCAAGATCAACCTCTATTGTTGTAGTCAGCTGTAATTTCCTTAGTATAATGTTACTAGAGTTGTATAATCAGCTGACAAATTTTGATTTTTATTGGTATTGTTTGTCTACAGGCATAGGTCTCCTCAGGCTTAATACTGGGCCCGTGAAGAATTTGCCTCCTGAAGAATTTACCAGGTTTACACCATGATATTTATTTGGGCTAGTGATGAATTGGTGGTAGTAGTGTGCACCTACAAGGATTCTTATGTTGGTGAGGTGATCAGACTGAATTTTATCTGCCAATTTTATTCCTCTATTTCTTAGGAATTTGGCAGTAGCTCTCAGACCTTCTACATGTAGGTTTATTGGAATTGTGTCCACCACAATGACTGGTACTTGATAGACGTAGCTGCCTAATCGTACTGATGGCTGTACCACCTGGTAAACTTGAGGACCTGTATCAGGTAGGAACCTCGAAATATTCAATGTCACCTGGGTTACATGCTTTAATTGTAGATCATCTTATTTTGCGACTTTGCCGATAGGACACTAACTTTCTGTCGCACCGAGCAGTACTGTACTGTGGTGGGAATGTCATTTTCCACCTTGGGGTCTGGAGACTTTATTTTTGTGTCTCCGCACAATGCTGCATGATCCAGACCCTTGTTACACCTATTACAGGTGTGTAATTGGGTCTCACAGGTGTTGGTGTTGTGTTTCCTGAGGCACCTCGTGCAATGTTGCAAATCTTTGAGTCGGTCACACGGGCGTCTTCATCAGGAAAATTGGTGCAGTGGTACAATGAATGTTTCTCTTGGCAAAACAAACATGTTCCATAGCTTGCTGTATCCTTTGGTGTCTTCGTCTTGGTTGACACCATAACTATTGGCTTGGAGGGACCCACTGCATATATGCCCACACTGCCACTGTTCCACTTTGGTGTGGAAATAGATTGATTAAATTTGTTTGGTGTACTTTTGGTACTCTGTGGTTGACTATTATTGGTTCCTAAATGTTTACTTGGTGGTTTTAATTTGTCATGTGTATGTAGTTGATGAATTACTGAACGTAAACCCTCAGATATTTCATTTAAGGATAAAATACTTATATTCTAGTAAACACTCATTTGTCTCAACATGTCCCTAGGTATTTTCTACTAGACAATTATTTTCAAGACCCACTCAGCTTCGGTTGTATTGGCTGTTAGGCTGAGGACCTTGATCATGGACACTACCTCCAGCTTAAATACTTGCTGAGAATCAACTGAAGCTTCCGGTGAGGGTAAATGCAACAGCTCATGAACTAGGTGTGAAGTTCTTACTTCTGGATCAGCATAATTACCCTTGAGGAGTTATACTGCGAGGTCATAGCCCTCGTTAGGTAACCTCAGATGGGATACTACTGATTTAGCTTCACCTGATAATTGACCTTGTAGATAAGAGAATTTACTACTCTTGCGTAAAGATGGTTTTGAGTCCACAAGGTCTACCAATTTGTTCTAAAATTCATCCAAATCTTCCTCGTCTTTTCTTGAGAAAGTGTGTAAATTAATTGGAGAGAGTTGAGCTTCAGCTTGATTCAGATTAGATGAAACTGTTGATGTTGCCTTGTTCTGGACAATTATTTTGACGAAGGCTTTAACATGGCCTGAGTTTGATCTTCATAAATCGCCAGATCAACTATAACATCGTCTATTTCTGTTTCTGATAAACTGGTGTTGGCACATTCAGCCATAAATATCGCTTTTTGGCTTTTGACTTGCTCAAATTTACTTGCAGCTGCTTGATAATTGCTTTCTAAGTTGGCATAATCAACTGGAGATTGTTGTGACAAATCCTCACATTTCTTGATCTGTTGTGTTAAGTGACCCTTATGTCCTAGAAGGTTCCTTTCCATTCTTCCTGCAGTATCCATATTGACTGCCTGGTTAAGCCTTGTCGGGCTTCTACTTGGGTTCCTCATAATGTTGAACAAGAACTGATGGTGGTAGCCTAGGATAAAATTTGCAGTCCTAGGCTAAAATCCTACCTCTTAAAGAGATTAGCACTTAAAATTAATACACATTATATATAATCATACACACAAATGATTTGAGTAATGATCCAGTGTCCCTGGTAACACCATCAGGTTAGCTCAACAAAATTACCCCAGGATGGTGAAGACATTAATTAACTCTCAAAGGTGCAATGATTATAGGTAAACAATTATAAAAATAGGTAAGTTATAGGTACACAACTCAACTCGAGCTGGTATAATTCACACCCAAAATAGGATCTGCACCATTAATTAATGGTGCTAGGTTGTTCAGTGTCGTACAACTAGACCATGGTAATAAATGGGACTAGGATGAACAAAAATTAGTTCAACTAGTCATGGTAATATGGGACTGGTGCAATATATATTTAATTGGGATTATTTTTATGCTAAATAATTCTCTATTCAAGAGAAATTATATACACAATTGGTGTTGTTACCCTCTCAATAGCCTCTAGTATTATTTAGTCTGTTATTAGTGACCTCGGAAAAATTAAACATCACAGATTTAGTGTATATAAACTGGCCAAGGCGTAGCCGTAATTTGGCTTGTTTTTAATTTAAGCGCTGTTACTCCACGGATTTAAAATATCACGAATTTGGTGGGTGATACTTCAGTGAACCTGCTGAGGCTCGTGTGGTCTGGCGGGTCGCACGCCGCCGGTCTTGTGACTGGCAATAATTATAATTTTGTTATTTTATTAGCATTCTGTTTCTTCTGTTAATTATTTGTTAAATTATTTATGGCACTAGTTCTTGTTATTGATCATAAATATGATCTAGGTACCAAGGACCATAAATGTGGGGAAAATGATCTGTGAGATTTATATTTATTTAGTTTATATTAATTGAAATAGTAATTTATATTTTACATTAATTTATATTTTTGAATAGCAAACTGTTTGATGTTTAAAATGGATTGTATCGTTTTCCTACACACACATTCTGAGGGGATTATGGTTTATTTATGTAGTCATCAATATAAATTATTGGATAGTAAACATTCACTTCAATATATTAGACTACACATATTATTAACTAAAATGGGAGGTTGACCTCAATTCATGTACTGGAGTACTAGGTAACTAGCTATAATTCTTCTTCCTCTACAATTACACCTGTCAATGACACTCGCAAATACTAGCAGTAATCCTAAGATTACAGCTATATCAGGGGAATATTGTAATTATTTAAATAAAGTAATGAGAATATTGCTCACCCTGGTTTGGTCGCTGTCTCGTGTTCTAACCGGTTTAGCCTAACAAGCATAACTGGCCAGGAATGTAAAGATAATAAATGGATTTCTGTAAGAACACCTCCCTTATTGTAGAAAAAGTTGGTGTTGATAATGGGAGCACTCTACAACCCATAACACTTTTGTCCAAGGGAAAATTATTGGAACTCAATTTTCCTCAGCAACTGTTGTTAAAATTAAATGGTGACTCCCTGTAACCCTCTCCCCACTGACTCATCCAGCATCTTGTCCAAATGCATCAAAAAGTGGTTATAAGGCCTACATTAACTCTTTTTTGGTACTGATAATTAAGTTGGTTTAAGTGAAATGATTTTATGATGTTTAGAGTCCAAAGACTGCTGTATTAAGAATAATTCTCATTATTTGGTTGGTGAATTTAATAACGACATGTGGCAATGATTTCCCCTGTTTTCTACTGGAGGAAATTTATAGTGTGCCACTTCTTCTGTGAGTTAATTTCTTTATTACAAAACAGCAGCAATGTTATCTGCATATTGTATTGAATAATAGTAAATGGTGTCGGTTTTTCCGACAACCGTGGCAAGATATCTTGGGGGACGACTGTGGCAAGATATCTTGTGGATGACTCTGGCAATATATCTTAGGGACGATTCTGGCACGATATCTTAGGGTGCCCCAAATTAGTGCCCCAAATTAGTCAGAAACCAGCCTCAGATATAAGCCGGCCAAAATGGTGTTGACGAGTGAATCTATAAACATCAGAGGTCCGCGGTTGTTCTACGTCCTCCCAGCAAGCATAAGAAATATTGCCGGAACAACCGTGGACATCTTCAAGAGGAAACTAGATTTATTCCTCCAAGGAGTGCCGGACCAACCGGCCTGTGGTGGGTATGTGGGCCTGCGGGCCGCTCCAAGCAACAGCCTGGTGGACCAAACTCTCACAAGTCGAGCCTGGCCTCGGGCCGGGCTTGGGGAGTAGACGAACTCCCAGAACCCCATCAACCAGGTATCAACCAGGTATGGTTTTCAAGATGTAGACGAGTAGCTTTTGAGTTTATCGATTCTTGCAATTTTACCACAATAGACGTTCGGCAAATTGTCCGATAGTTCGATGTATATGATTTATTTGTTAGTTAACATGTGCAAGTCTCCACGATTCTGGTACTTTGTTTTGACTGTAATGATATATTAAAGTCAAAGACTCACTTAGTTTTTCTTTAAGTTTGTTAAGGACCATGGCAAAGACTTCGTCTAATCCTGGAGGGTTGTTGGACTTTATTGTGAATGTTTAACAACTTTCTCCCTGATGACTACATCACACACCAGTAGATGAGACGACGAAAGGGAGCCGGTCGGCCGAGCGGACAGCACGCAGGACTTGCGATCCTGTGGTCCTGGGTTCGATCCCAGGCGCCGGCGAGAAACAATGGGCAGTTTCTTTCACCCTATGCCCCTGTTACCTAGCAGTAAAATAAGTACCTGGGTGTTAGTCAGCTCTCACGGGCTGCTTCCTGGGGGTGGAGGCCTGGTCGAGGACCGGGCCGTGGGGACACTGAAAGCCCCGAAATCATCTCAAGATAACCTCAAGATAACGACGTCTTGGTCCATCCTGGATATTTATCAGATCGATTGTCGACCTGATGATGGTCCAGGAGGGACCGATAAGTCGTCGTTTCTCCATCTTTTGATGTATTGATTGATTGATAAAGATTAAGCCACCCAAAAGGTGGCACGGGCATGAATGGCCCGTAAGTGGTGGCCCTTTTGAGCCATTACCAGTATCACGAGCTGATACTGGAGATCTGTGGAGGTGCGACTGCACCCTGCGTGACGGGAGATGTCTCCCGTTTTTGATGTATGATTTGGTCATCATATCTTCAGCCACGTTATTAATTGTGACTCATCGTCTGCAACTCTTCCCCCCCCCCCTGGTAACGATTAAACAATCCATATTACCTTCTTCACCAGCTACAAAGATTTCTTGAAGTGTAGATAAAAGATAAAGTTATCATCTAGTAAATACAAAGACGATTCTCGTATTCCATCTGTAGGAGACTTGAACCGCGGACCCCAAGCGTGTGAGGACGAAGCTCACATATGACGCGGGCGTGGATCAGTAATTCCTCTGAGCTTCAGTAGTTGTCCGGGAAAGTTGGAAATTCCAGTTTGGCAGCAGGAAACTTCTTCTGGCAGCAGGAAACTTCTTCTGGCAGCAGGAAACTTCTTCTGGCAGCAGGAAACTTCTTCTGGCAGCAGGAAACTTCTTCTGGCAGCAGGAAACTTCTTCTGGCAGCAGGAAACTTCTTCTGGCAGCAGGAAACTTCTTCTGGCAGCAGGAAACTTCTTCTGGCAGCAGGAAACTTCTTCTGGCAGCAGGAAACTTCTTCCGGCAGCAGGAAACTTCTTCTGGCAGCAGGAAACTTCTTCTGGCAGCAGGAAACTTCTTCTGGAAATTTTCCTTATTAAGGTCGATAGGGCTTCGGCCTCACACGCGTGGGGTCCTCGGTTCGAGTCTCCGAGAGCCCAGGTGTATGGAATGTTTATTTCCACGGAAGTGTGCATGAAAATTTATACGAATTTCTCATTTAGAATGAGACTCATTTCTTGGTCACACTCAGTTAGGACCTAACTCATTGTCCAAGTAAGCAGTCTTCTCCCTGGCATCTGTTTGGTGGGTCTGGGCAACACTTTGGGGCTTGTTATCTTATCTTGAGGTTATCTTGAGATGATTTTGGGGCTTTAGTGTCCCCGCGGCCCGGTCCTCGACCAGGCCTCCACCCCCAGGAAGCAGCCCGTGACAGCTGACTAACACTCAGGTACCTATTTTACTGCTAGGTAACAGGGGCATAGGGTGAAAGAAACTCTGCCCATTGTTTCTCGCCGGTGCCTGGGATCGAACCCAGGACCACAGGATCACAAGTCCAGCGTGCTGTCCGCTCGGCCGACCGGCTCCGTGTTATGACATGTTTGTCACAACCCGGATCTACCTACTTAATAATTGTTTATTTCTTGTTTGTTTTTTATTTTAATCAGTTTTTTTTTAGCTGTTCTTGATTGTATGATAAATTATTGGCATGTTTCCCCATTCTAAATACATTTATTATAGATGCTTTCTGGATTCTGATAACATGCTAGGTCCATGGCCGTCCATCCTGGGTCAATATGATTCGATCTAACCATTCGTTACGGTATACTATACACGTGTGTTCTACTTACAATTTGTTTAAAGGAGATATGATTTGAATCAGCATCGAAATCTACATCGACATGTCACCTACTTTCGGAGTGACGTCGGATCCCAAGGCCAGTACCCCTACCCATGTCCAGGTCTGCCCTCTCTGCATGTCCAGGTCTGCCCTCTCTGCATGTCCAGGTCTGCCCTCTCTGCAAGTCCAGGTCTGCCCTCTCTGCAAGTCCAGGTCTGCCCTCTCTGCAAGTCCAGGTCTGCCCTCTCTGCAAGTCCAGGTCTGCCCTCTCTGCAAGTCCAGGTCTGCCCTCTCTGCATGTCCAGGTCTGCCCTCTCTGCATGTCCAGGTCTGCCCTCTCTGCATATCCGGGTCTGCCCTCTCTGCAAGTCCAGGTCTGCCCTCTCTGCATGTCCAGGTCTGCCCTCTATCAAATCCAAGTCCATTCTCTCTACAAATCCAGGTTCACCCTCTCTGCAAGTCCAGGTCCACCCTCTCTACAAGTCCAGGTCCATCCTCTATGCAAGTCCAGGTCAACTCTCTCTGCAAGTCCAGGTCCACCCTCTCTACAAGTCCAGGTCCACCCTCTTTGCAAGTCCAGGTCCACCCTCTCTACAAGTCCAGATCTGTCCTCTCTACACGTCCAGGTCCACCTTCTCTACAAGTCCAGGTCCACTCTCCCTACAAGTCCAGGTCCACTCTCCCTACAAGTCCAGGTCTACCCTCTATGCAAGTCCAGGTCCACCCTCTCTACAAGTCCAGGTCCACCCTCTCTACAAGTCCAGGTCCACCCTCTCTACAAGTCCAGGTCCACTCTCCCTACAAGTCCAGGTCCACTCTCCCTACAAGTCCAGGTCTACCCTCTATGCAAGTCCAGGTCCACCCTCTCTACAAGTCGAGGTCCACCTTCTCTACAAGTACAGGTCCACCCTCTATGTACGTCCAGCCTGCCCTCTCTGCATGTCCAGGTCTGCCCTCTCTGCAAGTCCAGGTCTGCTCTCTCTGCAAGTCCAGGTCTGCCCTCTCTGCATGTCCAGGTCTGCCCTCTCTGCAAGTCCAGGTCCACCTTCTATGCATGTACAAGTCCACCCTCTATGCATGTCAAGTCCCCCTCTCTGCAAGTCCAGGTCTGCCCTCTCTGCATGTCCAGGTCTGCCCTCTCTGCATGTCCAGGTCTGCCCTCTCTGCATGTCCAGGTCTGCCCTCTCTGCATGTCCAGGTCTGCCCTCTCTGCATGTCCAGGTCTGCCCTCTCTGCAAGTCCAGGTCTGCCCTCTCTGCAAATCCAGGTCTGCCCTCTCTGCAAGTCCAGGTCATTCCTCTCTGCATGTCCAGGTCTGCCCTCTCTGCATGTCCAGGTCTGCCCTCTCTGCAAGTCCAGGTCTGCCCTCTCTGCAAGTCCAGGTCTGCCCTCTCTGCAAGTCCAGGTCTGCCCTCTCTGCAGGTCCAGGTCTGCCCTCTCTGCAAGTCCAGGTCTGCCCTCTCTGCAAGTCCAGGTCTGCCCTCTCTGCAAGTCCAGGTCTGCCCTCTCTGCAAGTCCAGGTCTGCCCTCTCTGCAAGTCCAGGTCTGCCCTCTCTGCAAGTCCAGGTCTGCCCTCTCTGCAAGTCCAGGTCTGCCCTCTCTGCATGTCCAGGTCTGCCCTCTCTGCATGTCCAGGTCTGCCCTCTCTGCATGTCCAGGTCTGCCCTCTCTGCAAGTCCAGGTCTGCCCTCTCTGCAAGTCCAGGTCTGCCCTCTCTGCAAGTCCAGGTCTGCCCTCTCTGCAAGTCCAGGTCTGCCCTCTCTGCAAGTCCAGGTCTGCCCTCTCTGCAAGTCCAGGTCTGCCCTCTCTGCAAGTCCAGGTCTGCCCTCTCTGCAAGTCCAGGTCTGCCCTCTCTGCAAGTCCAGGTCTGCCCTCTCTGCAAGTCCAGGTCTGCCCTCTCTGCAAGTCCAGGTCATTCCTCTCTGCATGTCCAGGTCTGCCCTCTCTGCAAGTCCAGGTCTGCCCTCTCTGCAAGTCCAGGTCTGCTCTCTGCAAGTCCAGGTCTGCTCTCTCTGCAAGTCCAGCCCTCTCTGCAAGTCCAGCCCTCTCTGCAAGTCCAGCCCTCTCTACAAGTCCAGGTCTGCCCTCTCTGCAAGTCCAGGTCTGCCCTCTCTGCAAGTCCAGGTCTGCCCTCTCTGCAAGTCCAGGTCATTCCTCTCTGCATGTCCAGGTCTGCTCTCTCTGCAAGTCCAGGTCTGCCCTCTCTGCAAGTCCAGGTCTGCCCTCTCTGCCCTTTCATAGCAACTTCTCAGTCCCCCCTTGATGCTTTGGGATTATTTGGTATGCTTACTGAGTATGCTGAGTTACATCTTATTGTCTTGTGGTCAATGTTGCCTAATACCTTGCCCATTTCTGTGTTTGTCTATTAGCCAGAACCAAGTCTAATATATTTTCATGTTGGTTTATTCACTAGATGAGTGATACTCACCAATTGCGTTAGTATGGTAGAATGTTCACTAATATGCCATTATCATCGTGTCCCTATGTCGGTATGTTCATTGAAAAGATGAAAGACTCTGCCGAATACTGCCTGTCACTGAATGTTCACTCACAGAATGAGTGACGCTGCCTACTACTGTCTCCATGGCATAACGCTCACTCATTGTATGAGTGACACTGCTCAATACTATGTCTGTGGCAGGATGTTCGCTCACAGTATGAGTGACACTGCTCAATACTATGTCTGTGGCAGGATGTTCGCTCACAGTATGAGTGACACTGCTCAATACTGTTCATGTGGGAGAATGTTCACTCACAGTATGAGTGACGCTGCCCAATACTGTTCATGTGGGAGAATGTTCACTCACAGTATGAGTGACACTGCTCAATACTGTTCATGTGGGAGAATGTTCACTCACAGTATGAGTGACACTGCCCAATACTGTTCATGTGGGAGAATGTTCACTCACAGTATGAGTGACGCTGCCCAATACTGTTCATGTGGGAGAATGTTCACTCACAGTATGAGTGACACTGCTCAATACTGTTCATGTGGGAGAATGTTCACTCACAGTATGAGTGACGCTGCCCAATACTGTTCATGTGGGAGAATGTTCACTCACAGTATGAGTGACGCTGTTCAATACTGTTCATGTGGGAGAATGTTCACTCACAGTATGAGTGACACTGCCAAATACTGTTCATGTGGGAGAATGTTCACTCACAGTATGAGTGACGCTGCTCAATACTGTTCATGTGGGAGAATGTTCACTCACAGTATGAGTGACGCTGCTCAATACTGTTCATGTGGGAGAATGTTCACTCACAGTATGAGTGACGCTGCCCAATACTGTTCATGTGGGAGAATGTTCACTCACAGTATGAGTGACGCTGCCCAATACTGTTCATGTGGGAGAATGTTCACTCACAGTATGAGTGACGCTGCTCAATACTGTTCATGTGGGAGAATGTTCACTCACAGTATGAGTGACGCTGCCCAATACTGTTCATGTGGGAGAATGTTCACTCACAGTATGAGTGACGCTGCTCAATACTGTTCATGTGGGAGAATGTTCACTCACAGTATGAGTGACACTGCTCAATACTATGTCTGTGGCAGGATGTTCACTCACAGTATGAGTGACGCTGCCCAATACTGTTCATGTGGGAGAATGTTCACTCACAGTATGAGTGACGCTGCCCAATACTGTTCATGTGGGAGAATGTTCACTCACAGTATGAGTGACGCTGCTCAATACTATGTCTGTGGCAGGATGTTCACTCACAGTATGAGTGACACTGCTCAATACTGTTCATGTGGGAGAATGTTCACTCACAGTATGAGTGACGCTGCTCAATACTATGTCTGTGGCAGGATGTTCACTCACAGTATGAGTGACGCTGCTCAATACTATGTCTGTGGCAGGATGTTCACTCACAGTATGAGTGACACTGCTCAATACTGTTCATGTGGGAGAATGTTCACTCACAGTATGAGTGACACTGCTCAATACTGTTCATGTGGGAGAATGTTCACTCACAGTATGAGTGACACTGCTCAATACTGTTCATGTGGCAGGATGTTCACTCACAGTTTGAGTGACGCTGCCCAATAAGCTATCCCATTGAGACCAAAATTGAGTTAATTACATTGTATCATTGATTTCCTGCTACCGTTGCCTCACTCCTACACCGCCTACATTAACCAAGTAGCGTGTCCCGCATCATGTGTAACATTGAGGATAAAATAGTTTCCATCCACTGATCCGGGAGATTGATTGATTGATGAAGATTCAGCAACCCAAAAGGTGGCACGGGCATGAATAGCCCGTAAGTGGTAGCCCTTTTAAGCCATTACCAGTATCAAGAGCTGATACTGGAGATCTGTGGAGGTGCGAATGCACCCTGCATGACGGGAGATGTCTCCCTTGTGAATGTGTTAAGATGAAGATGAAGCCACCCAAAAGGTGGCACAGGCATGAATAGCCCGTAAGTGGTGGCCCTTTTGAGCCATCACCAGTATCAATAGATGATACTGGAGATCTGTAGAGGTGCGACTGCACCCTGCGTGACGGGAGATGTCTCCCGGACCAAATGGTGACCAGATGGTGTGGCGTAGGATCCGGGAGGCCGAGGAAACCTTCTTATACTGTTTGTTGCAGAGTCTAACTCTTTTATGGAGTAGCTACGCCAGTACACACGGTGACCAGGCAGCGACCTAGCACTCAACGCCAGACTCAACGCCAGACTCAACGCCAGACTCAACGCAGTCTTAGTCTGTGTTTACATATAAACATTCAACATATTGTACTATTACAATTACTGCATATTACCATTATTTACAGGTAACTCCTATACAAGGATAGGACATTATTAGACTGGTGTTGTACAGCAACCTAGTCTAACTTTATTAATTGTGCTAACCTGGTGTACGGGTAGACAACTCACTTGTCTAGAGTTGAACCAATTGTACAGCCTAGCAAGTATATATATTTTATTGTGCAGTTTCTTATGACAAAACAAGTTGTGTTGTACATTTACCATAACCATAGTAATAATTTACCTATAATCATTTCACCTTTGAGTGTTAATCTGTGTCCCTGTACCAACTAAGAGTGATAAAGATGAGCTAACTTGAGGTGAATCCAACATAGATACAAGGTTACCACTCAAATCGTAGTGTGTTTGATGATATAATGTTTATTACTTAAATGTTAAATGGCTCTAGTTCAAGCCCTAGAAACAGCCCAAATCCAAGCCCATCAAGGCTTGGCCCTAGTACAAGTGCAGCACGGCTAGCCAAAACAGCCATCATGTCTACTGCAAGAAAAGTGAAAGTGACCCTTGCAGGTATGAAAGGCCATTTAACCAGACAGATCAATAAATGCGAGGATTTATGTAAACAAACTTCAGTTAATCATGTTGAACTGGAAGACTACCATAAGGTTACCGAGAGAAAATTTGAACAAGAAGCCAAATATAGAAATATCAGGATGTTCTTACCGATACTGTAATAGATGAAGCAACGATAGAAGCTGTCGTACAAGAACAGGCAGATTATGTAGATGCCATTCAGATCAAGTTACAACACTTTATCAATGAAATAATGCATTGCAAGACAACAACAAAGATTACAACCACAGCTTCCCATAGGCCAACACAGTCAGAAGTCAAAGATTACAACCACAGCTTCCCATAGGCCAACACAGTCAGAAGTCAAAGATTACAACCACAGCTTCCCATAGGCCAACACAGTCAGAAGTCAAACTACCATCAATTAGTTTACCCCCATTCTCTGGAACAGAGGACGAAAATTGGAATAACTTCTGGAACAAATTTGTTGACTCAGTAGATGCTAATTCCAATATAGCTAAGATCAATAAATTTACATACTTGCAAGATATAATAATGGGTGAAGTGTTAAAAGTGGTCTGTAATTTAACAGTGTCAAATGACGGCTATGATAACGCAGTACAGCTCCTTAAGGAAAATCATGTTAAACCAGAACGAGCTATCAGACTTTTAACACAAAAATTGGTGGACATACCATCAGCAGATGGATCTGCTGACTCACTCCAAGCTTTTAGATTGGAGCTTGACTCCTTACTCAAAGCACTTAGCCTTAAGGTAAACCTAGGTGAATCGGATTAGATAATTCAATTTCTTGTAAGACGCAAGTTACCCAGTGAAATACTGGATAAGTTGGGTGCCTTACATAACAAATCTTCACTGGCAGTAAACGAGATTACGGAAGGTTTACGCTCTCTTATAGCATGACAAAGAGATGCTAAATCAACACCTAAACCTTTGTTAACCACCCATAGTAAACAACAGAGTACAAACAGTACTACAAATAAATCAAAACAAACTACGTCCACACCAAGGTGGAAACAAGGAAGTGCGGGCACATATACAGTGGGTCCCTCCAAACCTATAGCTAATGTGTCACCCAAAACGGTGACTCCCAAAGGTTCTGTTAAGGTCTGGAGGCTATGTCTGTTCTGTGAAGAAGAACATTCCATGTACACCTGCAATGCTTACCCTGATCGTGCTACACATGTAAGATAACTCAAAGAGTTGCACAGATGTATTAGGTGTTTCAGCTCAAATAACCCTGATGCCTGTGCAACCCAAATGTGCGCCTGCCATAGGTGCAATAAGAGTCAACACCATGCAGCACTGTGTGGGGACTCAAATACAAAGTCTCCCAAACCACAGGTGGAGGAAGGAGCTTCCACTTCAGTACAGCTCTGAAAAGTACTTCCAGATGTAAGTGTACTATAAACAAAGTCAGATCATAAATCAGCTTTGCCCACTGCCCAATTAATTCTTAAAAACAGAAGGTCCAAGGTCACCATACCTGGATTATTAGACCAAGGATCCCAAATGACATATATCTCCCAAGAGTTGGGATATGCCTTGAAACTCAAGTTTGTACTAGAGACAAAAATAGACATAGCAGGATTCTTGACTAACTCGGGAGTCCAAGTATTCAAGGAGGTACAACTTAGAGTGCATTTAGGCTTAGGACAGTCTAGAGTATGAACAGTTCGTCGAAAGGGATTCAACTGCAGATGAGTTGCAGGCGTCGAAAGGGATTCAACTGCAGATCAGTTGACAATCAAGTTGGTTGAACCAGATACCACCAACCTAACAATGAGAAAATTATTATCACAAGTCAGCAAACCCTTCGATCATTGGGACTATTATGTCCAATCTTAATAAATGGAAAGTTGATAATACAGGAATGTTGGCAACAAAAGATAGGCTGGGATGATCTTCTAACACCTGCTTTACAAGAAAAGTGTCAGGGGCTAGTGAAAGGTTTAAGTATCCTAGAGTCTGACAAATTCCCCTGGAACACAGTTAATGAAAAAAACCCAATTAAGCTACATGTATAGATGCCTCAGGAAGGGCTTATGGCATAGTAGTTTATCTGGTATCAAATGGGCAAGCCAATTTGCTCATCAAAAGCCAGAATGGCACCGTTAAAGAAACGATAATTGCCACAACTGGAGTTAACAGCCCTACTGTTAGGGGGTAAGATTTGCTCATTATCTGATCAAGGCCTTAAGTAACATCCACTTTGAAGAAACAGTGGTGTGGTCAGATAACAAGGCAGTGCTACAGTGGGTGAAAATAATAACAGTAAAAATCCTTATGTGAGTAACCGCGTTAAGGAAATACTAGAGTTATCAGCAGGTACAAACTGAGATATGTACCCACCAAGGAGAATCCAGCTGACTATCTCTCCCGTGGCCTGACTTAACCAAAGCAGAGATGTGGTTCAATGGACCTCAGTGGCTAATCAGTGACCAATGGCCTGAACAATAGCCACAAATCATTGTGACCAATGTCACTGTACACACTGAGAACCCGGAACCACCTCGGACTTTGGTAATTGAAACTAATTAGTACTCTGAACTGATCAAACTATTAGGTGTCACCCAAGTGGTGTTTGATTTTCTAAAGAAAATAGAAATCAAACATCAATTCCCTAATGCCTTAAGGTACTGGGTCAAAAGAGCCCAAACAGACACATTCGGTATAGAATTAGACAATGTCCCTAAGAAACTTCAAAATGATCTGGGTCTCTGGATAGACACCAACAATCATAATCTAATATAATGTGGAGGCCGCTTACAGCATGCAGATATAGATCTGGAAGCAAAAAATCCAATATTACTTTCTCGTCACCACATAATAAGCAAGCTAATTGTGTTACAGATACACAAACACAACACTCTGCATGGTGGGGTATTAGATACCCTCACAGACTTCAGACAACAGTACTGGCTACCACAAGGTCATCCGACTGTAAAATCCATAATTAAATCCTGTGTTATTTGCAGAGGTACGATGCCAGAGTGTGTCCTTATCCGGGACCTCCTCCACTCCCAAAGGAACGAGTTGTACATATTCGTCCCTGTGAGACCACAGGAGTAGATTTCACAAGAGCACTAACAATGACAGGCACCAAGGACAAAATCCCAGTGAAGGCATACAATCTGCCTATTCACCTGTGCCACAACAAGGGGAGCCCATCTAGAAGTGACTCAAGATATGAGTGCCGAGGCATTCTTACAGGCTTCCTGCAGGTTTGCTTCACGTAGATCCTGTCCTAAGTTAATGATATCAGACAATGGGTCCAACTTAGTGGCAGGAGAAGCATGTCTGAGGAAAGTCTGGAACCACCGAAAGGTGCACACGGCCCTAAATCAAAGGCAGTGCCACTGGAAATTCATACCTCCCAGAGCCCCATGGCACCTAGGCTTCAATGAAAGCATGATTGGTACAGTAAAACGTTCTCTACAGAAAACCCAACACCACCAAAAGATTGACCTGCAGGAGCTCCAAACCGTTGCTATAGAAATAGAAGCTTGAGTTAACACCTTGCCTACCTCTCTGATGATGTTTCGCAGTGTGAACCATTAAGTCCAGCTTATCTGATGTATGGGGGACCGCTAAGAACTCTAGTATCTCTTATGGACGAAGAAACAGAAGATCCTTCATATGTCGGCGAGAGTGACATGGTTCAATGTTTCAAACATCTCTCAGGAGTGATAAGTCGGTGGAATGGTGTATGGACTCGAGAATACCTGACTGCTCTGAGGGAGTATAATTATGGGGCAAACAACCCTTACAACAAAATTAACTTGAACCCTGGTGACATAGTTCTGGTGGACAGCGATGGGCCACGCTCAGAGTGGCCTATGGGCCAAATAGTTTCTGTTCATCCAGACCGTCAGGGCATCTTGAGAACAGTGACAGTAAAATGCCGAGGCAACACTACTCTCAAAACCTCTGAGAAATTAGCTCCTTTAGAACTGGCAGGAAAAGAATACATTCAACGATTTCCAGCACCCGACACGCCAGTACGGGACATCCATCCAGAATACACTGCTGCACAACAGTGCAAGCTCAAATTAAAGCAACTCTATAATTCTGAAGGCGAGGAATAAAATGATCATAGTCCTTACTGGGATCTTGATCCGTATTCTGCCCCCCACTGGAATTATGTCGGAAATCCGACACACAAATATTAACTTACTATTGGTACCCATTACGAATTTAGTGAGTGGGTGATTCCGTGACGTAATCACAACAAGACATATTTTCACTAGATGTATATTTAAAACTGTAATTATTTCTTAAAACAAAAGTCTAGTGTTTAAAGTTAATAAAATAGTATTGACTAGGACAGAATCATTATACCATACACCAGAAATACACTACAGACTCCCTTTCCATTGTTAAATAAGCTTTGTCCTTAAGACAAGAATATTAGAATGCCAGCTGAGGGAGGAGGAGGAGGAGGAGGCGAGCCACGTACACACAGAACTTATAAATAAGGACACGAAGCAGAGAAGGGCTGCTCACGGGCAGCACAACTTGTTATAGACTCCTAAAATATGAGTCAAGAACCGAGTAACTGCCACAACAACCTCTACAACCACAGGAGTACCTGCGTATCCGTCTTGCCAATTATCTATTAAATATTTTTGGCCATTTACTGTTTAGAAAGGTCTGGCGGTTATACTGTGAGCTCAAAGTAAGTTTACTCAGCACTACACACACACAATATTCATGTCACACCTGTGCTTTAAATGTTAATTTGCCATTACTAATGTCCTTTATTTGGAAGGTAAAAGATAAGCGTTAATGAAAAGATAAGCTGGGCCACACAAACTGTGAAGTTTCTTGCTACCTCTAGTGTTAAACCAACGCCACAGTGCCAGACCGCCATTACAAGGCCCTGGGCCACATGTGCCACACCTTAACAGATGTTGGATGAAACATATCCAGCCTAATTAGGCCATAACAACTACACAGCTAAGGATATGATATTATTTTTATTTAATAAAGTAGATAATTAATAATACTGTAGATTAGGCCACCATATGTGGTATAATTTAAATTTTGCAAGAGGTAAACAATCGTTGCTTATAATATATGCACTCATAGTGGTATAAGTTATAAGTGTCCCTCCAAACTATGTGCAGGCTGAATCAAAATATACAGTCCACTTAGAATAATAATATTTCAATATTGAAGTTAATCAAAATATAATAAAAATAAATAAATGCCTGCTAGGATTTTCCCAGAAGAGGCTCGGGTACTCACCTTGAGCTTAGTGAGGAAGGCGATGGCCTGGTGGAGGGAGAGGCGGGAGTTGTGCTGGAGTATGGCAGCGAGGGTGTTGTGCACATCACGGGCCATGGCCTCGCTGCCGCAGACATAGACGTGGCCCTCCTCCTCCAGCAGGTGCCTCTGGACCTCCCTCCCGTACATCACCAGCAGATCTTGCACGTACATCTGCCGACAAGCTCCCGTAGAATTAGAGTGAACTGCTCCCCGTTAGCGACTCTCCACGGTGATCAGCAAGCCTCGAAACTTCCCACTCAAATGTTAATACTGTTATAAACCGCCTCCTGTTGCTAGCCGCACCACACATTGCAGGGTGACTCGTTTTTGGCCGGGGATGATCATAGGCGGGTGGAGGTCGAACACTATTTGCATTAATATGGCAAATCACAATAACTTTCAGTCTCGCAAAATATAAGACTCCATCCTAACGCATACTAGAGAGATGGAGGAAAGTGATGAAGGGTAGGGAAGGGGGTGATGGGAAGGGAAGGGGGTGTTGGGAAGGGAAGGGGGTGATGGGAGGGGAAGGTGGTGATGGGAAGGGAAGGTGGTGATGGGTAAGGGAAGGTGATGATGGGAAGGGATGGTGGTGAAAGGAAGGGAAGGTTGTGATGGGAAGGGAAGGTTGTGATGGAAAGGGAAGATGGTGATGGGAAGAGAAAGTGGTGAAGGGAAGGGAAGGATGTGAGGGGTAGCGTAGTTGGTGATGGGAAGGGAAGGTGGTAATGGGAAGGGAAGGTTGTGATGGGAAGGGAAGGTAGTGATGGGTAAGGTGGGTGGTGATGGATAGGGAAGGTGGTGATGGGAAGGGAAGGTTGTGATGAGAAGGGAAGGTGGTGATGGGTAGGGAAGGTGGTGATGGGAAGGGAAGGTTGTGATGAGAAGGGAAGGTGGTGATGGGAAGGTAGTGATGGGTAAGGTGGGTGGTGATGGATAGGGAAGGTGGTGATGGGAAGGGAAGGTTGTGATGAGAAGGGAAGGTGGTGATGGGAAGGGAAGGTTGTGATGAGAAGGGAAGGTGGTGATGGGAAGGGAAGGTGGTGATGGGAAGGTAGTGATGGGTAAGGTGGGTGGTGATGGATAGGGAAGGTGGTGATGGGTAGGGAAGGTGGTGATGGGTAGGGAAGGTGGTGATGGGAAGGGAAGGTGGTGATGGGAAGGTAGTGATGGGTAAGGTGGGTGGTGATGGATAGGGAAGGTGGTGATGGGTAGGGAAGGTGGTGATGGGTAGGGAAGGTGTTGATGGGAAGGGCAGGTGGTGATGGGAAGGTAGTGATGGGTAAGGTGGGTGGTGATGGATAGGGAAGGTGGTGATGGGAAGGGCAGGTGGTGATGGGAAGGTAGTGATGGGTAAGGTGGGTGGTGATGGATAGGGAAGGTGGTGATGGGTAGGGAAGGTGGTGATGGGTAGGGAAGGTGGTGATGGGAAGGGAAGGTGGTGATGGGAAGGGAAATTGGTGATGGGTAGGGTAGGTGGTGATGGGAAGGGAAGGTGGTGATGGGAAGGTAGTGATGGGAAGAGAAAGTGATAGAGGAGAGAGGAGGTACTGATGGGTAGGAAAGAAGGTGAAGGGTAGGGAAGGTGTGCACCGAAGATTGCTACAGTGACGAAGACAGTGTTTAAGACACAGCAACATTACCTTGGGGACCGTGGGGTGTCTGGAGAGGGCCAGGTGCTGCTGACTGATGGCTCCCGAGCGCACCATGGACCATTTTTCGTCCTCATACAGGTCCTCTGCGATGGTCCGGCAGCCGTAGTACAGCACCAGCTCCCCGGCCACTCCTGTGTGACACACAGTGTTAGTACAGCACCAGCTCCCCGGCCACTCCTGTGTAACACACAGTGTTACACAGGAGTGGCCGGTGTTAGTACAGCACCAGCTCCCCGGCCACTCCTGTGTGACACACAGTGTTAGTACAGCACCAGCTCCCCGGCCACTCCTGTGTGACACACAGTGTTAGTACAGCACCAGCTCCCCGGCCACTCCTGTGTGACACACAGTGTTAGTACAGCACCAGCTCCCCGGCCACTCCTGTGTGACACACAGTGTTAGTACAGCACCAGCTCCCCGGCCACTCCTGTGTAACACACAGTGTTAGTACAGCACCAGCTCCCCGGCCACTCCTGTGTGACACACAGTGTTAGTACAGCACCAGCTCCCCGGCCACTCCTGTGTGACACACAGTGTTAGTACAGCACCAGCTCCCCGGCCACTCCTGTGTAACACACAGTGTTAGTACAGCACCAGCTCCCCGGCCACCCCTGTGTAACACACAGTGTTAGTACAGCACCAGCTCCCCGGCTACTCCTGTGCAACAGTGTTAGCACAGCTCCAGCTACCAGCTTGTGGACCCCTAAGTTATCATACTATTCAGAGGAGTGATAATTAAAAACAAACCACTAGCAGACACCCCCAGTGCTGCCACCTTCACTGACACGACAATTATGCCAGCATCCTCAGTAAGGAATCTCCCGGACGCCTATTTAATTGTAGGTGGGGGGTGGGGGTGGACTCAGGAAATTCCGGCTCTGTATACCTGTAATCATGAGCTCACACCCAGACTGAGCAACAGGTGACTCAGTCTTCCCCTCACGTTACTTAGGTGTGTCCACCTCTCTTTCTCACTAAACAAACCTCTCAGGGGACTAGAGGAACAAATATTGTAAAAAACAAACATTTACTTCAAAGAAATACAAGAATTATAAATGATGCCTTGGATGGAGTCCTCAACTCGCGTCCAAATTACAGGTTACAGCCTCATTAACATTACAGGTTACAGCCTCATTAACATTACAGGTTACAGCCTCACTACCATTACAGGTTACAGCCTAAGTCTACACTCCAGGTTCTCCTGACAATGTAAGCCATTGCCAGATAACATGACATACAAAGAAAAAGTGCGACTCGTCGGAATCTACAAGCGTTCTTAGCGCGAAATTGCAGCAGCCATTGACAAGGCAATATCAGTGAGGACCAGTTGACGTCCATATGCATGGTAACAAGGCCACAGTAATCGTGGCAACAAATGCGGATCTACAGAAGATCCTGGATCCGGAACCCCGGGTTCCTCCCAGACAAGTCACTGCCGGGAAAACAATATTTGTGAACAGGCTGAACTGCTGGTTAGCGGGTGAGGTACCCGACACCATAGTGGGGCAACTAAACGAAGAAAACCGTACTTTGAAAGCGACGACAGCTCTAATGATCAAGACTAACGATGTCACTCCACCCACGATAAAGATGACCTTCGAAACAGCATAACAGGCCTAGGAAGCAGTGAAGAATGGTTTCAAGTGCTTTAGAATCACCTCCCCCAAACTAGATCGCCATGGAGAAGGTCTACAACGTGAGACAGTGCTACAAGTCCTTCAGCTATGAACACTTCTACAACAAGTGCCCGGAACAAATGGATAAGTGCAGCTCATGCTCCGGCACTCACAACTACAAGGACTGTACCGCTACCACCAAGGAATGCGGTAACTGTGGAGAACAGTATGTCGCCACCTCCTACCTCTGCAAAAAAGGAAGGAGGAACTGAAAAAAATTAAAGAGAAAATCACTATGCCGCCGACCACCCAGAGGCAAGTCACCGCGACTTTAGATCTTGGACTTGACCAGTTTCCGAGCCTGCCTTCTATAAGCCAGATGCAGACGGCGACCGTATCAGTCCTACCAAACAGTGGTTCCT
Source organism: Procambarus clarkii (assembly GCF_020424385.1). NCBI lineage: Eukaryota > Metazoa > Arthropoda > Malacostraca > Decapoda > Cambaridae > Procambarus > Procambarus clarkii. Next base: position 26,271,746 of record NC_059581.1, on the reverse strand, counting down.
CCCAACAGATCACTCGGCCTCCACACTGGGAACCTAAGAACTAACTAGCATCCTCGTAGTACTTTGCATCACGTGCAGGCATTATCCCTGGTCTTATTCGACTAGCGGAGAGGCTGGCCGTACCAGACAATCAACGATTCGTCAAGGAACTCAACATGCTGTACCTAATCAATGGCCTGGACCCCATCATCGCCCCGGACGCAAGTCTCATTGCCTCCACTACCACTCTGGAGACTACCACCACGGCGACCACGAGGTCGATTTCAACACAGTCACTAGAACCACCCAAGACCCGACTGGCACAAACAGAGGTATTTCCCTCTCCACCTTCCAACACTCCTACCATCACCATCTCAGCAGATGCGCTACCACCACTATCTCAGCAGTTGTTAGCTAGCTAGCACCAGGACGTTGCTAGCTAGCTAGCATCTCACTGTGCTGTCTTCAACTACTAACAGCACCACTAAAGCTCCTGAAATAGCTTCTACTACTAATCCCCGACACCTGAGCCTACCTCAGACTGCGAGACAAAAGACAAAACCACCAACTATGGATGTTACAGACTCTTCAGACAAAGAAATCTTAGTTGGAGCTCCACCGCCGCACCACAAATACGACACCTACTCAATACAAGACCTCCTCATGGAGGCCACCTCACCAAACTCCGACGACAGCGCGGCCATATCAACTCGCAGCAAAGCTCAGCCAAAGAAAAAACGGAAGAACTAGAGATCTATACTAACCCACCAGCTCCATAAGTGGTACAACGAGCCCCATCCCCTGATCTTCAGTATCAGCTATTGATACAGATAATAGCTCCAAAGAGCCTCCACTTACAGGCTCACCATAGACCGTGTTACTTGGAACTTTTTGTTCTGAGTAGCTGAATCAGAAACAACAGCAACATTGTCACTGTGGTGTTTGCATGATGACTGGTGCAGTATGCTGTGTGTTCCATCGTGTTCTGGATGTTGGCAGAGTGTAATTTGGTGCAAGGTGGCTATTGATGCATGGCTTGGTTTGCTTTATGTATAATGCCTCGTAGATTGACCAGACCACACACAAGTGGGTGAAGGGACGACGACTTTTCATTACCCTACAAACCTTAGACAATCGACTTGAGAATGGTCCAGGACGGACCGAAACATCGTCGTCCCTTCACCTTCTAGTGTGTGGTCTGGTCAATATACTTTAGCCACGTTATTGTGACTCATCGCCTGCATGCCTCGTAGATGTCCAGTCATCTGTTGTCGCTATATCTGACGATTATTTTGGTGTTGTTTGAGAGTATTTCTCTGGTGATGGTCTGGTTATGAAGAGACTATATGTTCTCTCATACGTCCTTGCTGCTTGTTACTTGTTAGGCATCTTGAAAAGGATGATGTTGTCTTGTCAATATATTGAGTTGGTTGAGGCTGACAGTCCCCAAGTGGGCATGTGAGGACAACATTCATTCGTCATTTATTTGGTTTCAGGATAGTTCTTCATGAGCATGTTGGCAGTCCTCTTGTTCCTATAGTTTATTATTAGGTCAATCTTCTGGATGGTGTCAGTAGGGGTCACATTTCTATCAATAATTCAGGACCCTCTCTTCCGTTTTGTGGGCCCTGGATAAGTTCTGAAGAATATTATAATAGCAGGGACCAATGATGTGCTGTTGTTTCTTGTATCTGAAGTCACATGGCGGCTAACCTTCCTTTTTATGATTTCCTTGATATATCCCTTAGAGTATCCATTATTGATCAGGACCTGCCTTACTCTGCCGAGTTCCTCGTCGACCTGCTTCTAACCTGAGCTGTGTTTAGAGGCGCGGGTGACATAGGCATTGACAGCACTTTGCTTGTATCTCTCAGGGCACTCACTCTTACCATTAAGGCACATTCCTATCTTGGTTCCCTTAGATATATTAGTCGTATAAACGCTATAATAAAAATGGCACTTATTGAAAGCCATTTAGTCTGTGTGGTATACATGCGAGACTGTCAGGACGCTACAAGATGGCAGATGTAGACTGTACTCCGAGTCAAACAGGATGTGCGAATAGAGTGCATAACGGTGCTCGTCCACTTGAACCATCAGCAACTGAATGCCGACCATGCATAAAGCCAAGCAGTCGCTATTCAGTGTATTAAAATGCATAAGAGAATGGACCAGTTACCCTACACACCTTAAACTACTCTACCTCGAGTCAACCCACAGAACTGAATTAGTGTTATTCACCTTTACGCTGAGTTCTCACGTGGTGATAGTGTTGCCAGAAGCCTCTGAAGGGAGCAATCCCGCTGCCAGCCGCGATCATCACCACAGGTACTCTGGGGTTCTTCGGCAAGTGGAAGTTGGTAGCACTGAAAGTAAGCCTCTTAGTACAAGTATGGCACCAATGAGGTACAATAAATTTTGATACATATATATTTTTCTTTAAACTAGCACACGGGATATAGTAAACAGTCCAGGCCTGCAAAATGCTCCTATCTTGAGATGATTTCGGGGCTTTAGTGTCCCCGCGGCCCGGTCCTCGACCAGGCCTCCACCCCCAGGAAGCAGCCCGTGACAGCTGACTAACACCCAGGTACCTATTTTACTGCTAGGTAACAGGAGCATAGGGTGAAAGAAACTTTGCCCATTGTTTCTCGCCGGCGCCTGGGATCGAACCCAGGACCACAGGATCACAAGTCCAGTGTGCTGTCCGCTCGGCCGACCGGCTCCCCTGGCCAAGATCATTGTCGGTGATCATGTGAGACCACAACACGTGACCTTGGACAGTTCAAGAGGTCATGCCACGATACATATACTCTTGTCTAAAACATTTAAGTCTCCGGGCCTGACGAAGTATTTGAAAGATCGTAAAAATATATTAAATAAATTATTACAATTAAAGGCCTCTGGCAGACCCGTGGAAGGTTGTTAATATCATCCTGGGTAATTAAAAGGTAAATGCATGTCTTATATCAAACTATCATCCAATTTGTTTATAATCAATTCATGGAAAATTACTTGAAGAGATAATCGTAAATGTCATTCGTAGCCCTCCGCTAGAACACAGATTAATGCAACTTTGAAATGCGAATATACGAAAAGACGACCATTTTCATAAATTTATTATACATAATTCAAGCATATTTAAAGCAGTATGCAGTGGTAAAGTTTGCTGAGATAATGACGTGGAAAGTGGTTTGAATTTTGACCTTTTCCTAACGAAATATTATTAAGAAATAAAGAGGAGCACGGTGTTCTAGACTGGATCAGAGTATGTTACCACACAGGTAAAAGGACCAGTTAGTATAAATGTAGCAAAATGAGAGTGTAGCACCGTGGCGTGTGGGGCCCCAGGGATGTGCCCGGTACCTTTATCCTTCACCCGGATACATAAATGACTTTGAGACTAAAGTGACCATCAACTAAATTGGTTTACAATTCTAACAAATAACGGGTAATAAACTCATTCGGTGATCAAGAAACTTTGTAGAAAGACATCAATACACTTTCATAATTAAACTAAAAGTTTCAGATGCTGTTGAGTGCTGAGAACTGTTGTGGTACAAGCCAGGGAGGAGAGAACACAACCTCCACACACAAGCCTAAATAAAGATATACATTAGCTAAATCATCTCTAGATCCTTTAAAGCCATTAAATTATTAGTAGGAATCTCAAGCCAAGAAAAACTATATTAAGAGTAAAAATGAGACTAACAAAGTACTAGGATTTATATCTAGAAGCTTTTGTAATAAACTCATTATCATTCTTCATATTTACCCTGCTCCTGTGAGACCCACTGGTAATATGCTGAACAGTTTTGAACACAATGTTTACACAATTTATGTTCAGACTAAAATATATGATATAGGCGCCTGACAGCTGGGTGGACAGCGCTTCGGATTCGTAGTCCTGAGGTTCCGGGTTCGATCCCCGGTGGAGGCGGAGACAAATGGACAAAATGTTTCTTACACCCTGATACCCCTGTTAGCTAGCAGTAAATAGGTACCTGGGAGTTAGCTGCTACGGGCTGCTTCCTAGAGGGTGTGTAACAAAAAGGAGGCCTGGTCGTGGACCGGGCCGCGGGGACGCTAAGCTCCGAAATCATCTCAAGATAACCTCAAGATAGAGTATACAATAATCTCAGGAAACAAAAATTCCTCACATATTAAATATAAAGAAAGATAAATAAAACGCGTGAGTAGGGGGCATTAAACGAATGACAACCAGTAGATTGTCTATACAGTATACCTCGGTCATAAAAGTATTTGTGTGTACGTCTGATTCCATACTACTTGTGAAGGAGGAAATGTATATGTTTATCTCTCAGAATGTTTGGTAATGTGTTTATTTGTGATGTGTGTCTATGTATATATTAACACGTTGTACTGAATGGGGTGAGAATAGCTTGAGCTACCTCAATCCTTTGTGTGTATTTTACCTCAATAAACTTATTTCAATTTCAATTTCAATTTCAACCAGCAGATGAGAGAGCATAATAAAGGTGTATAAACCCTGAAAGTGGACACTCATTCCAAGTTCGAACACGAAATCAAAAATTACCATTTCATAAATTTAGATTTAGAAGAGAAAAAAGCCAAAGTTGATTTAGAATATATGGTTGCAAATTTAAGGGACAAATTACCAAGTAACGTCATAGAAGCAACTCACGCATGAGTTAGGCAGATATATGAATGGGACTTAATGGCCCAGTGAGATAATGTAACCAATTTACATATCTTTACATATATGTAAGACTTGGAGCAGGTGGTTGATGACTGTGGCTGCACCTCTAGGCCTCGTAACTCTCAACATATCTAATGTTGCTTCTTGTATATTTTTTTGATTTGCTTTTTATCTGAAACTTTAGTTTATTGGATTATACTTGTTTCTGAGTTGTTTGCTGAGATTATACGTGTTTCTGAGTTGTTTGCTGAGATTATACCTGTTTCTGGGTTGTTTGCTGAGATTATACGTGTTTCTGAGTTGTTTGCTGAGATTATACCTGTTTCTGGGTTGTTTGCTGAGATTATACGTGTTTCTGAGTTGTTTGCTGAGATTATAGAGACACCGGGAACCTGTCAGTAACGTTCCTCAAACTGAACCCTCGTCCTGGTAACTCGGCACTGGCTGCTCCGTCCCGGTCAGCCCGTCCCTCACACTAGCAGCTCCGTCCAGGTCAGCCCGTCCCTCACACTAGCAGCTCCGTCCCTGGTCAGCCCGTCCCTCACACTGGCTGCTCCGTCCTGGTCAGCCCGTCCCTCACACTGGCTGCTCCGTCCAGGTCAGCCCGTCCCTCACACTAGCTGCTCCGTCCAGGTCAGCCCGTCCCTCACACTAGCTGCTCCGTCCTGGTCAGCCCGTCCCTCACACTAGCTGCTCCGTCCTGGTCAGCCCGTCCCTCACACTAGCTGCTCCGTCCTGGTCAGCCCGTCCCTCACACTGGCTGCTCCGTCCCGGTCAGCCCGTCCCTCACACTGGCTGCTCCGTCCAGGTCAGCCCGTCCCTCACACTAGCAGCTCCGTCCTGGTCAGCCCGTCCCTCACACTAGCTGCTCCGTCCTGGTCAGCCCGTCCCTCACACTAGCAGCTCCGTCCAGGTCAGCCCGTCCCTCACACTAGCAGCTCCGTCCTGGTCAGCCCGTCCCTCACACTAGCTTCTCCGTCCCTGGTCAGTCCGTCCCTCACACTAGCAGCTCCGTCCAGGTCAGCCCGTCCCTCACACTAGCAGCTCCGTCCTGGTCAGCCCGTCCCTCACACTAGCAGCTCCGTCCTGGTCAGCCCGTCCCTCACACTAGCAGCTCCGTCCCTGGTCAGTCCGTCCCTCACACTAGCAGCTCCGTCCAGGTCAGCCCGTCCCTCACACTAGCAGCTCCGTCCAGGTCAGCCCGTCCCTCACACTAGCAGCTCCGTCCTGGTCAGCCCGTCCCTCACACTAGCAGCTCCGTCCAGGTCAGCCCGTCCCTCACACTAGCAGCTCCGTCCAGGTCAGCCCGTCCCTCACACTAGCAGCTCCGTCCAGGTCAGCCCGTCCCTCACACTAGCAGCTCCGTCCCTGGTCAGCCCGTCCCTCACACTAGGAGCTCCGTCCAGGTCAGCCCGTCCCTCACACTAGTAGCTCCGTCCCGGTCAGCCCGTCCCTCACACTAGCAGCTCCGTCCAGGTCAGCCCGTCCCTCACACTAGCAGCTCCGTCCAGGTCAGCCCGTCCCTCACACTAGCAGCTCCGTCCCTGGTCAGCCCGTCCCTCACACTAGGAGCTCCGTCCAGGTCAGTCCGTCCCTCACACTAGCAGCTCCGTCCAGGTCAGCCCGTCCCTCACACTAGCAGCTCCGTCCAGGTCAGCCCGTCCCTCACACTAGCAGCTCCGTCCCTGGTCAGCCCGTCCCTCACACTAGCAGCTCCGTCCAGGTCAGTCCGTCCCTCACACTAGCAGCTCCGTCCAGGTCAGCCCGTCCCTCACACTAGCAGCTCCGTCCAGGTCAGCCCGTCCCTCACACTAGCAGCTCCGTCCCTGGTCAGCCCGTCCCTCACACTAGCAGCTCCGTCCAGGTCAGCCCGTCCCTCACACTAGCAGCTCCGTCCAGGTCAGCCCGTCCCTCACACTAGCAGCTCCGTCCAGGTCAGCCCGTCCCTCACACTAGCAGCTCCGTCCAGGTCAGCCCGTCCCTCACACTAGGAGCTCCGTCCAGGTCAGCCCGTCCCTCACACTAGCAGCTCCGTCCAGGTCAGCCCGTCCCTCACACTAGCAGCTCCGTCCCTGGTCAGCCCGTCCCTCACACTAGCAGCTCCGTCCCTGGTCAGCCCGTCCCTCACACTAGCAGCTCCGTCCAGGTCAGCCCGTCCCTCACACTAGCAGCTCCGTCCAGGTCAGCCCGTCCCTCACACTAGCAGCTCCGTCCAGGTCAGCCCGTCCCTCACACTAGCAGCTCCGTCCCTGGTCAGCCCGTCCCTCACACTAGCAGCTCCGTCCAGGTCAGCCCGTCCCTCACACTAGCAGCTCCGTCCAGGTCAGCCCGTCCCTCACACTAGCAGCTCCGTCCAGGTCAGCCCGTCCCTCACACTAGCAGCTCCGTCCAGGTCAGCCCGTCCCTCACACTAGCAGCTCCGTCCCTGGTCAGCCCGTCCCTCACACTAGCAGCTCCGTCCAGGTCAGCCCGTCCCTCACACTAGCAGCTCCGTCCCGGTCAGCCCGTCCCTCACACTAGCAGCTCCGTCCCTGGTCAGCCCGTCCCTCACACTAGCAGCTCCGTCCAGGTCAGCCCGTCCCTCACACTAGCAGCTCCGTCCAGGTCAGCCCGTCCCTCACACTAGCAGCTCCGTCCAGGTCAGCCCGTCCCTCACACTAGCAGCTCCGTCCAGGTCAGCCCGTCCCTCACACTAGCAGCTCCGTCCAGGTCAGCCCGTCCCTCACACTAGCAGCTCCGTCCCTGGTCAGCCCGTCCCTCACACTAGCAGCTCCGTCCAGGTCAGCCCGTCCCTCACACTAGCAGCTCCGTCCTGGTCAGTCCGTCCCTCACACTAGCAGCTCCGTCCAGGTCAGCCCGTCCCTCACACTAGCAGCTCCGTCCTGGTCAGCCCGTCCCTCACACTAGCAGCTCCGTCCAGGTCAGCCCGTCCCTCACACTAGCAGCTCCGTCCAGGTCAGCCCGTCCCTCACACTAGCAGCTCCGTCCAGGTCAGCCCGTCCCTCACACTGGCAGCTCCGTCCAGGTCAGCCCGTCCCTCACACTAGCAGCTCCGTCCAGGTCAGCCCGTCCCTCACACTGGCAGCTCCGTCCAGGTCAGCCCGTCCCTCACACTAGCAGCTCCGTCCAGGTCAGCCCGTCCCTCACACTAGCAGCTCCGTCCAGGTCAGCCCGTCCCTCACACTAGCAGCTCCGTCCAGGTCAGCCCGTCCCTCACACTAGCAGCTCCGTCCCTGGTCAGCCCGTCCCTCACACTAGCAGCTCCGTCCCTGGTCAGCCCGTCCCTCACACTAGCAGCTCCGTCCAGGTCAGCCCGTCCCTCACACTAGCAGCTCCGTCCCGGTCAGCCCGTCCCTCACACTAGCAGCTCCGTCCAGGTCAGCCCGTCCCTCACACTAGCAGCTCCGTCCAGGTCAGCCCGTCCCTCACACTAGCAGCTCCGTCCAGGTCAGCCCGTCCCTCACACTAGCAGCTCCGTCCCGGTCAGCCCGTCCCTCACACTAGCAGCTCCGTCCAGGTCAGTCCGTCCCTCACACTAGCAGCTCCGTCCTGGTCAGCCCGACCCTCACACTAGCAGCTCCGTCCTGGTCAGGTCCCTCACACTAGCAGCTCCGTCCAGGTCAGCCTCCCTCACACTAGCAGCTCCGTCCAGGTTGTTAAAGATTCGGTACCTGGAACAAAGTTCCAAGTAGCACGGGCTATGGCGAGCCCGTCTTCTCTACGGACTTCATAGAAATGTTGGTATATTACAAGGTGGTATTTTGGAAATCCAGATTCGCTTTGCGACTCTATATTTCACATACCATCGTGCTTTTCCCTTAATAATTTACAATCATCTAATAATTTATCGACTTTTCCAAATGACGGTTTTCATATTTTTTTCCTTAGGCCGATGTTTAACTGATTGGACGAGAGTTTAAGGCACATTTTCTGTGACTTTAGTAATATTAGCGGCAGGCAGAGGCAGTACGGATGTCTGGCAGACCAACGGACAATATAGCCAGACAAGCCTCAGACCACTGGTCCAAACAGACCAAGTCATCATAGACTGTGAAGGACCATAGTACATAGGAGAGCCTTAAGTTGCTTTCAGGCAGGACTCACCTTCTATGGAGGACTCACCTCCTATGGAGGACTCACCCTCTATGGAGGATTCACCTCCTATGGAGGACTCACCCTCTATGGAGGACTTACCTTCTATGGAGGACTCACCTTCTATGGAGGACTCACCTTCTATGGAGGACTCACCTTCTATGGAGGACTCATCTTCTATGGAGGACTCACCTTCTATGGAGGACTCACCTTCTATGGAGGACTCACCTTCTATGGAGGACTCACCTTCTATGGAGGACTCACCCTCTATGGAGGACTCACCTTCTATGGAGGACTCATCTTCTATGGAGGACTCACCTTCTATGGAGGACTCACCTTCTATGGAGGACTCACTTTCTTTGGAGGACTTACCTTCTATGGAGGACTCACCTTCTATGGAGGACTCACCTTCTATGGAGGACTCATCTTCTATGGAGGACTCACCTTCTATGGAGGACTCACCTTCTATGGAGGACTCACCTTTTATGGAGGACTCACCTTCTATGGAGGACTCACCTTCTATGGAGGACTCACTTTCTTTGGAGGACTTACCTTCTATGGAGGACTCACCTTCTATGGAGGACTCATCTTCTATGGAGGACTCACCTTCTATGGAGGACTCACTTTCTATGGAGGACTCACCTTCTATGGAGGACTCACCTTCTTTGGAGGACTCACCTTCTATGGAGGACTCACCTTCTATGGAGGACTCACCTTCTATGGAGGACTCACCTTCTATGGAGGACTCACCTTCTATGGAGGACTCACCTTCTCACCTTCTATGGAGGACTCACCTTCTATGGAGGACTCACCTTCTATGGAGGACTCACCTTCTATGGAGGACTCACCTTCTATGGAGGACTCACCTTCTATGGAGGACTCACCTTCTATGGAGGACTCACCTTCTATGGAGGACTCACCTTCTATGGAGGACTCACCTTCTATGGAGGACTCACCTTCTATGGAGGACTCACCTTCTATGGAGGACTCACCTTCTATGGAGGACTCACCTTCTATGGAGGACTCACCTTCTATGGAGGACTCACCTTCTATGGAGGACTCACCTTCTATGGAGGACTCACCTTCTATGGAGGACTCACCTTCTATGGAAGAGTTCGAGGGTGTCGGTGGGTGCGATGTACTTGAGGAAGCCGGTGGCGACGCCCTGGTGCACGGCGCCGGCTCCTCCTGCGGGCGATGCAGCCACACTTATGACAACTGTAGTACCACCTGGTGACAGCTGGCCACCTGTGTCTATGTTATACCACCTGGTGACAGCTGGCCACCTGTGTCTATGTTATACCACCTGGTGACAACTGGCTACCTGTGTTTATGTTGTACCACCTGATGACAGCTGGCTACCTGTGTCTATGTTGTACCACCTGGTGACAGCTGGCTACCTGTGTCTATGTTGTACCACCTGGTGACAGCTGGCCACCTGTGTCTATGTTGTACCACCTGGTGACAGCTGGCTACCTGTGTCTATGTTGTACCACCTGGTGACAGCTGGCTACCTGTGTCTATGTTGTACCACCTGGTGACAGCTGGCTACCTGTGTCTATGTTGTACCACCTGGTGACAGCTGGCTACCTGTGTCTATGTTGTACCACCTGGTGACAGCTGGCTACCTGTGTCTATGTTGTACCACCTGGTGACAGCTGGCTACCTGTGTCTATGTTGTACCACCTGGTGACAGCTGGCTACCTGTGTCTATGTTGTACCACCTGGTGACAGCTGGCTACCTGTGTCTATGTTGTACCACCTGGTGACAGCTGGCTACCTGTGTCTATGTTGTACCACCTGGTGACAGCTGGCTACCTGCGTCTATGTAGTGCCACCTGGTGACAGCTGTCTTGGCCACGGAGACAAGTGTCTTGGCCACAGAGACTGGTGTCTTGGCCACAGAGACTGGTGTCTTGGCCACAGAGACTGGTGTCTTGGCCACAGAGACTAGTGTCTTGGCCACAGAGACTAGTGTCTTGGCCACAGAGACTAGTGTCTTGGCCACAGAGACTAGTGTCTTGGCCACAGAGACTAGTATCTTGGCCACAGAGACTAGTATCTTGGCCACAGAGACTAGTGTCTTGGCCACAGAGACTAGTGTCTTGGCCACAGAGACTAGTGTCTTGGCCACAGAGACTAGTGTCTTGGCCACAGAGACTAGTGTCTTGGCCACAGAGACTGGTGTCTTGGCCACAGAGACTAGTGTCTTGGCCACAGAGACTAGTGTCTTGGCCACAGAGACTGGTGTCTTGGCCACAGAGACTGGTGTCTTGGCCACAGAGACTAGTGTCTTGGCCACAGAGACTAGTGTCTTGGCCACAGAGACTAGCGTCTTGGCCACAGAGACTAGTGTCTTGGCCACAGAGACTAGTGTCTTGGCCACAGAGACTAGTATCTTGGCCACAGAGACTAGTGTCTTGGCCACAGAGACTAGTGTCTTGGCCACAGAGACTAGTGTCTTGGCCACAGAGACTAGTGTCTTGGCCACAGAGACTAGTGTCTTGGCCACAGAGACTAGTGTCTTGGCCACAGAGACTAGCGTCTTGGCCACAGAGACTAGTGTCTTGGCCACAGAGACTAGTGTCTTGGCCACAGAGACTAGTGTCTTGGCCACAGAGACTGTCTTGGCCACAGAGACTAGTGTCTTGGAGACTAGTGTCTTGACCACAGAGACTAGTGTCTTGGCCACAGAGACTAGTGTCTTGGCCACAGAGACTAGTGTCTTGGCCACAGAGACTAGTGTCTTGGCCACAGAGACTAGTGTCTTGGCCACCACAGAGACTAGTGTCTTGGCCACAGAGACTAGTGTCTTGGCCACAGAGACTAGTGTCTTGGCCACAGAGACTAGTGTCTTGGCCACAGAGACTAGTGTCTTGGCCACAGAGACTAGTGTCTTGGCCACAGAGACTAGTGTCTTGGCCACAGAGACTAGTGTCTTGGCCACAGAGACTAGTGTCTTGGCCACAGAGACTAGTGTCTTGGCCACAGAGACTAGTGTCTTGGCCACAGAGACTAGTGTCTTGGCCACAGAGACTAGTGTCTTGGCCACAGAGACTAGTGTCTTGGCCACAGAGACTAGTGTCTTGGCCACAGAGACTAGTGTCTTGGCCACAGAGACTAGTGTCTTGGCCACAGAGACTAGTGTCTTGGCCACAGAGACTAGTGTCTTGGCCACAGAGACTAGTGTCTTGGCCACAGAGACTAGTGTCTTGGCCACAGAGACTAGTGTCTTGACCACAGAGACTAGTGTCTTGGCCACAGAGACTAGTGTCTTGGCCACAGAGACTAGTGTCTTGGCCACAGAGACTAGTGTCTTGGCCACAGAGACTAGTGTCTTGGCCACAGAGACTGGTGTCTTGGCCACAGAGACTAGTGTCTTGGCCACAGAGACTGGTGTCTTGACCACAGAGACTAGTATCTTGGCCACAGAGACTAGTGTCTTGGCCACAGAGACTAGTGTCTTGGCCACAGAGACTAGTGTCTTGGCCACAGAGACTGGTGTCTTGGCCACAGAGACTAGTGTCTTGGCCACAGAGACTGGTGTCTTGACCACAGAGACTAGTGGCCACAGAGACTAGTGTCTTGGCCACAGAGACTAGTGTCTTGGCCACAGAGACTAGTGTCTTGGCCACAGAGACTGGTGTCTTGGCCACAGAGACTAGTGTCTTGGCCACAGAGACTAGTGTCTTGGCCACAGAGACTAGTGTCTTGGCCACAGAGACTAGTGTCTTGGCCACAGAGACTAGTGTCTTGGCCACAGAGACTGGTGTCTTGGCCACAGAGACTGGTACCTTGGCCACAGAGACTAGTGTCTTGGCCACAGAGACTGGTGTCTTGGCAACAGAGACTAGTGTCTTGGCCACAGAGACTAGTGTCTTGGCCACAGAGACTGGTGTCTTGGCCACAGAGACTAGTGTCTTGGCCACAGAGACTGGTGTCTTGACCACAGAGACTAGTGTCTTGGCCACAGAGACTAGTGTCTTGGCCACAGAGACTAGTGTCTTGGCCACAGAGACTAGTGTCTTGGCCACAGAGACTGGTGTCTTGGCCACAGAGACTGGTGTCTTGGCCACAGAGACTGGTGTCTTGGCCGCCGTGTCTTAACATTTTAACCTTGTGGAACTCTTAAAATAATATGCATATATGAAGGAACTCCTGCCTAAAAAATATTATGTTGTGTATATATTTATTAACCTCAGATATATATATATTTTTTAATCACAAAAATTCAGCAATATCTGTAAACACGAAAAATACACATTGACAATTTTGAAAAAAAAAAAACATATATCAAGTCAACATGGACAAATATGTGGGTCAAGCGCTCGTAACTATTTTAGCCAGAGATATTTTATCACATCACAAACTCGCCCCTCGGGGCAAAATTTAAAAAAAAAATTAAAATCCCTCCAACAAGCTGTAGCCGTATCAGCATCACCAACCTTGTCGCGTATTGTGGTTAAAAGTCAGACGCCTTCCTAATACTTTTGTGCAGTCTGTAGGTGAGTGGTTATAGTACTGGACATGCCAAGGGGCATAGAGGCCCACGTTGACCGGGTTCGAATCCTTAAGGGGTCAAAAGTTTTCAGACCACTGATGGTGTAAGTGAATATAAAATTGACTTGTACCATCGGAGTGAAAGACAGGAGCTCTAGCGAAGTGACTACGAACACCCACAAGAAGAGAGGGTCACACACACACCTCAGGTATCCAACTGGGACTTCCAACCTCTGCTGGGTTATCACTTGAGGCCTTAGGTGACCCACGCGCTAGTCATGTCATCTACAAGCCACAATAAACGTGGAAATCACGCTAATACATGCTCCATCCTTGTACTGGGTGAATCCTTTCACTTCTCTAATATCTACCTGGCCGTCAGGGTAACTGTGCTAAGGACCATTGACCCGTGGTCCAGCGGGGCAACAATGAGACCATTGACCCGTGGTCCAGCGGGACAACAACGAGACCATTGACCCGTGGTCCAGCGGGACAATAATGAGACCATTGACCCGTGGTCCAGCGGGACAATAATGAGACCATTGACCCGTGGTCCAGCGGGACAATAATGAGACCATTGACCCGTGGTCCAGCGGGACAACAACAAGACCATTGACCCGTGGTCCAGCGGGACAATAATGAGACCATTGACCCGTGGTCCAGTGGGACAACAATGAGACCATTGACCCGTGGTCCAGCGGGACAACAACAAGACCATTGACCCGTGGTCCAGCGGGACAATAATGAGACCATTGACCCGTGGTCCAGTGGGACAACAATGAGACCATTGACCCGTGGTCCAGCGGAGCAACAACAAGACCATTGACCCGTGGTCCAGCGGGACAACAATGAGACCATTGACCCGTGGTCCAGCGGGGCAACAACGAGACCATTGACCCGTGGTCCAGCGGGACAATAATGAGACCATTGACCCGTGGTCCAGCGGGACAATAATGAGACCATTGACCCGTGGTCCAGCGGGACAACAATGAGACCATTGACCCGTGGTCCAGCGGGACAACAACGAGACCATTGACCCGTGGTCCAGCGGGACAACAATGAGACCACTGACCCGTGGTCCAGCGGGACAACAACGAGACCATTGACCCGTGGTCCAGCGGGACAACAACGAGACCATTGACTCATATATCATCAACCACTGTACCAATGTTATCAAAATATCGGATTTGAATAAATGAGTTGAACTATTGACCAATATGACGAGCTCGTATTATCGTATAATGACTGTAGCAGGGTAGAGGGAGTTTACCTCGTGTGCGGTACTGGAGGCCTGAGATGGTGAGGTGCAGGAGGCCTGGGTGGAGGTCCGGGGAGGTGCTGATGGAGTAATACCTCGGCTGGAGGAGTGGCAGGGCGCTCACCACCACTCCTGCCTCCACCTTCACGCTGGGGAACTCCTCCAACACCTCCAGCAGGTGCGGATAATGCCTGGACTTCCACTGCTGGTACTCCTCAGGGTCCTGGAGGAGCATACGGGGAAATATATGAGAAAGTACCCACTGGTCGACGCCAGGGTCACCTGCAGGTGAGGCACAGGTCATAGAGGCTCCAGAGGCACAGGTCATAGAGGCTCCAGAGGCACAGGTCATAGAGGCTCCAGAGGCACAGGTCATAGAGGCTCCAGAGGCACAGGTCATAGAGGCTCCAGCTCCAGCTTCATAGTGACCAGGAGAGCACGCCACATGGCTCCCTGCCCGCCCCTACTCATTCACACTTACAAGCCACGTCCCAGTACCACAAGTGCTGGCACGTGGTACCCTGTTGCCAGGATGGGATACTATGTTGCCAGGAGGGGATACCATGTTGCCAGGAGGGGATACCATGTTGCCAGGAGGGGATACTATGTTGCCAGGAGGGGATACTATGTTGCCAGGAGGGGATACCATGTTGCCAGGAGGGGATACCATGTTGCCAGGAGGGGATACCATGTTGCCAGGAGGGGATACTATGTTGCCAGGAGGGGATACTATGTTGCCAGGAGGGGATACTATGTTGCCAGGAGGGGATACTATGTTGCCAGGAGGGGATACTATGTTGCCAGGAGGGGATACTATGTTGCCAGGAGGGGATACTATGTTGCCAGGAGGGAATACCATGTTGCCAGGAGGGAATACTATGTTGCCAGGAGGGAATACCATGTTGCCAGGAGGGGATACTATGTTGCCAGGAGGGAATACCATGTTGCCAGGAGGGGATACTATGTTGCCAGGATGGGATACTATGTTGCCAGGAGGGAATACCCTGTTGCCAGGAGGGGATACTATGTTGCCAGGAGGGGATACCATGTTGCCAGGAGGGAATACCATGTTGCCAGGAGGGAATACCATGAAAGGGGGTGCTCTGTGAGTGAGACTGGTGAAGGGGTGCTCTGTGAGTGAGACTGGTGAAGGGGTGCTCTGTGAGTGAGGCTGGTGAAGGGGTGCTCTGTGAGTGAGGCTGGTGAAGGGGGGATGCTCTGTGAGTGAGGCTGGTGAAGGGTGGGCTCTGTGAGTGAGGCTGGTGTAGGGGTGCTCTGTGAGTGAGGCAGGGGAAGGGGTGCTCTGTGAGTGAGGCTGGTGTAGGGGTGCTCTGTGAGTGAGGGTGGTGAAGGGGTGCTCTGTGAGTGAGGGTGGTGAAGGGGTGCTCTGTGAGTGAGGCTGGTGAAGGGGTGTTCTGTGAGTGAGGCTGGTGAAGGGGGTGCCCTGTGAGTGAGGCTGGTGAAGGGGGGGCTCTGTGAGTGAGGCTGGTGTAGGGGTGCTCTGTGAGTGAGGCAGGGGAAGGGGTGCTCTGTGAGTGAGGGTGGTGAAGGGGTGCTCTGTGAGTGAGGGTGGTGAAGGGGTGCTCTGTGAGTGAGGGTGGTGAAGGGGTGCTCTGTGAGTGCGGCATTTGAAGGGGTGCTCTGTGAGTGAGGCTGGTGAAGTGGTGCTCTGTGAGTGAGGCTGGTGAAGGGGGGCTCTGTGAGTGAGGCTGGTGAAGGGGGGCTCTGTGAGTGAGGGTGGTGAAGGGGTGCTCTGTGAGTGAGGCTGGTGTAGGGGTGCTCTGTGAGTGAGGGTGGTGAAGGGGTGTTCTGTGAGTGAGGGTGGTGAAGGGGTGCTCTGTGAGTGAGGCTGGTTTAGGGGTGCTCTGTGAGTGAGGCTGGTGAAGGGGGGCTCTGTGAGTGAGGCGGGTGAAGGGGTGCTCTGTGAGTGAGGCTTTTGAAGGGGTGCTCTGTGAGTGAGGCTGGTGAAGGGGTGCTCTGTGAGTGAGGCTGGTGAAGGGGGGCTCTGTGAGTGAGGCTGGTGAAGGGGGGCTCTGTGAATGAGGCTGGTGTAGGGGTGCTCTGTGAGTGAGGCTGGTGAAGGGGTGCTCTGTGAGTGAGGCAGGTGAAGGGGTGCTCTGTGAGTGAGGCAGGGGAAGGGGTGCTCTGTGAGTGAGGGTGGTAAAGGGGTGCTCTGTGAGTGAGGCTGATGTAGGGGTGCTCTGTGAGTGAGGCAGGTGAAGGGGTGCTCTGTGAGTGAGGCAGGGGAAGGGGTGCTCTGTGAGTGAGGGTGGTGAAGGGGTGCTCTGTGAGTGAGGCTGGTGAAGGGGTGCTCTGTGAGTGAGGCAGGTGAAGGGGTGCTCTGTGAGTGAGGCAGGGGAAGGGGTGCTCTGTGAGTGAGGGTGGTGAAGGGGTGCTCTGTGAGTGAGGCTGGTGTAGGGGTGCTCTGTGAGTGAGGGTGGTGAAGGGGTGTTCTGTGAGTGAGGGTGGTGAAGGGGTGCTCTGTGAGTGAGGCTGGTGTAGGGGTGCTCTGTGAGTGAGGCTGGTGAAGGGGTGTTCTGTGAGTGAGGGTGGTGAAGGGGTGCTCTGTGAGTGAGGCTGGTGAAGGGTGCTCTGTGAGAGTGGCTGGTGAAGGGTGCTCTGTGAGTGTGGCTGGTGAAGGTGGTGCTCTGTGAGTGAGGCTGGTGTAGGGGTGCTCTGTGAGTGAGGCAGGTGAAGGGGTGCTCTGTGAGTGAGGCAGGGGAAGGGGGGCTCTGTGAGTGAGGCTGGTGAAGGGGTGCTCTGTGAGTGAGGCAGGTGAAGGGGTGCTCTGTGAGTGAGGGTGGTGAAGGGGTGCTCTGTGAGTGAGGCTGGTGAAGGGGTGCTCTGTGAGTGAGGCTGGTGAAGGGGTGCTCTGTGAGTGAGGCTGGTGAAGGGGGGCTCTGTGAGTGAGGCTGGTGAAGGGGGGCTCTGTGAGTGAGGCTGGTGTAGGGGTGCTCTGTGAGTGAGGCTGGTGAAGGGGTGCTCTGTGAGTGAGGCTGGTGAAGGGGTGCTCTGTGAGTGAGGCTGGTGAAGGGGGGCTCTGTGAGTGAGGGTGGTGTAGGGGTGCTCTGTGAGTGTGGCAGGTGTAGGGGTGCTCTGTGAGTGAGGGTTGTGAAGGGGTGCTCTGTGAGTGAGGCTGGTGAAGGGGTGCTCTGTAAGTGAGGCTGGTGAAGGGGTGCTCTGTGAGTGAGGCTGGGGAAGGGGTGCTCTGTGAGTGAGGCTGGTGAAGGGGTGCTCTGTGAGTGTGGCTGGTGAAGGGGTGCTCTGTGAGTGAGGCTGGTGTAGGGGTGCTCTGTGAGTGAGGCAGGGGAAGGGGTGCTCTGTGAGTGAGGCTGGTGAAGGGGGCTCTGTGAGTGTGGCTGGTGAAGGGGTGCTCTGTGAGTGAGGGTGGTGAAGGGGTGCTCTGTGAGTGAGGCTGGTGAAGGGGGCTCTGTGAGTGTGGCAGGGGAAGGGGTGCTCTGTGAGTGAGGCTGGTGTAGGGGTGCTCTGTGAGTGAGGGTGGTGAAAGGGTGCTCTGTGAGTGAGGCTGGTGTAGGGGTGCTCTGTGAGTGAGGCAGGGGAAGGGGTGCTCTGTGAGTGAGGCAGGGGAAGGGGTGCTCTGTGAGTGAGGCAGGGGAAGGGGTGCTCTGTGAGTGAGGGTGGTGAAGGGGTGCTCTGTGAGTGAGGCAGGTGAAGGAGTGCTCTGTGAGTGAGGGTGGTGAAGGGGTGCTCTGTGAGTGAGGCAGGTGTAGGGGTGCTCTGTGAGTGAGGCAGGGGAAGGGGTGCTCTGTGAGTGAGGGTGGTGAAGGGGTGCTCTGTGAGTGAGGCTGGTGAAGGGGTGCTCTGTGAGTGAGGGTGGTGAAGGGGTGCTCTGTGAGTGAGGCAGGTGTAGGGGTGCTCTGTGAGTGAGGCAGGGGAAGGGGTGCTCTGTGAGTGAGGGTGGTGAAGGGGTGCTCTGTGAGTGAGGCTGGTGAAGGGGTGCTCTGTGAGTGAGGGTGGTGAAGCGGTGCTCTGTGAGTGAGGCTGGTGTAGGGGTGCTCTGTGAGTGAGGCAGGTGAAGGGGTGCTCTGTGAGTGAGGCAGGTGAAGGGGTGCTCTGTGAGTGAGGCTGGTGAAGGGGTGCTCTGTGAGTGAGGCTGGTGAAGGGGTGCTCTGTGAGTGAGGCTGGTGAAGGGGTGCTCTGTGAGTGAGGGTGGTGAAGGGGTGCTCTGTGAGTGAGGCTGGTGTAGGGGTGCTCTGTGAGTGAGGCTGGTGAAGGGGTGCTCTGTGAGTGAGGCAGGTGAAGGGGTGCTCTGTGAGTGAGGCTGGTGAAGGGGTGCTCTGTGAGACAAACAAGGAAACCAACACACCGTGAAACATGCGACACAGAGGCGAGGTTATGTCAGGTACTTGGAAGGCATGTGGCAATTATATTTGATAGGTCGGAGGGTAGGAATGGAACCCAACCACTTGGGCCGTCAGGGATCGAACCCTGACTTTGCAAGTATTGAGGCGGTCACTCTAGCGGCCAGGCGAAGTGCCTGGATAAGACACGAGGATATGACCATACCACATGCAAGACAAAGGTAACAAAGGTGACATACCGTGGCCAGTTGGATGAGACGGGTGGCGTGGCGGTTGTTGGTGGCGTGGGCGGCCAGGAGGAGGAGGAAGGCGGGCGTGGGGGGCGTGGTAATGTCCAGGTAGCGAGACAACAGGTCCCGGACGCTGGCGACGGGCAGGTGTGGGTGAGGCTCCCAACTCACTCCTGTCACGAGACGGTATAACTGACAGTCAGTCTCGTGACCCCATGTTGTCACCGTTGCTGTTTAGTTCTCTGATATTTAGTCATGTTAACACAGTAGTCTGAACGATAAGATGGGATGTAAACACAGTGATTGCTTACCCCATGACGATGTACTCATCTAATGCTTGCTTGTCCTAAGTGGGATGTCACCACATAGTGAATGCTTGCCCCATGAGGACGTTAACATATATATTAGTTCCTTGCCCTCAAAGGGACATAAACATATTATTTGTTTCCTCTTAGGATGTAGTCATATACTGGTTGCTTGCCCTCAGTGGAATGTCAACACTTACAGTGATTGCTTACCCTCGGTGGGCTGTCAACACTTACAGTGATTGCTTACCCTCGGTGGGATGTCAACACTTACAGTGATTGCTTGCCCTCAGTTGGATGTCAACACCTACAGTGATTGCTTACCCTCGGTGGGATGTCAACACCTACAGTAATTGCTTGCCCTCAGTTGGATGAACACCTACAGTGATTGCTTACCCTCGGTGGCATGTCAAAACTTACAGTGATTGCTTACCCTCGATTGGATGTCAACACCTACAGTGATTGCTTACCCTCGGTGGGATGTCAACACCTACAGTGATTGCTTACCCTAAGTGAGATGTCAGCAAATTCTGTTATTGCTTGCCCCTCAGAGGAACATTATGACACACAGAGATTGCCTGCCATCAGTTGTATTCAAACACTTACAGTGATTACCTCCCCTCAGTAGTATGTCAACACACTGTGATGCTTGTCAGAAGGGATATGTCAGTACACAGCGGGTGAATGCTTTTAGTGACCATGAACCCACTGTGTACATGCACAGTGTAATGTAACATATCACATTATTTAACATTATGTAACACATAATATAACGCAGTGTAACACACATGTTGGCTCTATTAAGACGTCCCTACATGTGGGTCCCATTGAGACATCCCCACATGTGGACCCCATTGAGATGTGCCTACATGTGGGCCCCATTGAGACTTGCCTACATGTGGACCCCATTGAGACGTCCCTACATGTGGGTCCCATTGACACTTGCCCACATGTGGACCCCATTGAGACGTCCCTACATGTGGGTCCCATTGAGACGTGCCTACATGTGGACCCCATTGAGACGTCCCTACATGTGGGTCCCATTGAGACGTCCCTACATGTGGGTCCCATTGAGACGTGCCTACATGTGGACCCCATTGAGACGTGCCTACATGTGGACCCCATTGAGGCGTCCCTACATGTGGGTCCCATTGAGACGTCCCTACATGTGGGTCCCATTGAGACGTCCCTACATGTGGGTCCCATTGAGACGTGCCTACATGTGGACCCCATTGAGGCGTCCCTACATGTGGGTCCCATTGAGACGTCCCTACATGTGGGTCCCATTGAGACGTGCCTACATGTGGGTCCCATTGAGACGTGCCTACATGTGGACCCCATTGAGGCGTCCCTACATGTGGGTCCCATTGAGACGTCCCTACATGTAAACCCCATTGAGACCTGCCTACATGTGGGCCCCATTGAGACGTGCCTACATGTGGGCCCCATTGAGACGTCCCTACATGTGGACCCCATTGAGGCGTCCCTACATGTGGGCCCCATTGAGACGTGCCTAAATGTGGGCCCCATTGAAACTTGCCTACATGTGGGCCCCATTAAAACGTCCCTACATGTGGGTCCCATTGAGACGTCCCTATATGTGGGGTCCCATTAAGACGTCCATTCAGGTGGGCCCCATTGAGACATCCCTACATGTCGGTCCCACTGAGACGTCCCTTTATGTGGGTCCCATTTAGACGTCCATTCATGTGGGTCACATTGAGACGTCCCTACATCTGGGTCCCATTGAGACGTCCCTACATGTGGGGTCCCATTAAGACGTCCATTCATGTGGGTCCCATTAAGACGTCCCTACATGTGGGTCCCATTGAGAAGTGCCTACATGTGGGTCCCATTGAGACGTGCCTACATGTGGGTCCCATTGAGAAGTGCCTACATGTGGGTCCCATTGAGAAGTGCCTACATGTGGGTCCTATGATTGCGTACCTATCTGTGGGTCCCATGAGGCAGTCCCTACATATGGAGTCTATGGAGACATCCCTACCTGTGGTTCTCATAAAGCAGTCCCTATCTATGGGGCCCATATAAACTACCCTACATATGGGGCCCCGTATAAACGCCCCAACATATGGGGCCCATGGGAGACGTACCAACCTACAAGCCCCGTGTGGACACCCCTACCTGTGGCTCCTTGGCGTTGTTTGAGGAAGATCTGGACTGGCTTGTTAACTTCGGTAGAGCGGAGCAGTCTGGAAATAAGGGCGGTCACCATGACTGGTTTGTTTACTGGCAACAGCCCGACGTGGTCCCCGGGCTGGAACTTCAGGCCTGTAGCATCCCCCACCTGCACCTCCACCATCTGTGACCACCTGCAACACACACACACAGTAAGATCACCCACCTCCACCATCTGTGACCACCTGCAACACACACACACAGTAAGATCACCCACCTCCACCATCTGTGACCACCTGCAGTGGGAAGGGAACTATAAGCATAGCAAAAGTAGCATAGATTAAGAGGCATGACTGTGGAGCAGAGAACAGAGTGAAGGAAGCAGAGAGCAGAGTGAAGAAGGCAGAGAGCAGAGTGAAGGAGGCAGAGAGCAGAGGGAAGGAGGCAGAGAGCAGAGGGAAGGAAGCAGAGAGCAGAGTGAAGGAGGCAGAGATCAGAGTGAAGGAAGCAAAACAAAAGAGGGGAGTGAAGGAGGCAGAGAGCAGAGTGAAGGAGGCAGAGAGCAGAGTGAAGGAGGCAGAGAGCAGAGTGAAGGAGGCAGAGAGCAGAGGGAAGGAAGCAGAGAGCAGAGGGAAGGAGGCAGAGAGCAGAGGGAAGGAAGCAGAGAGCAGAGTGAAGGAGGCAGAGAGCAGAGAGAAGGAAGCAAAACAAAAGAGGGGAGTGAAGGAGGCAGAGAGCAGAGGGAAGGAGGCAGAGAGCAGAGTGAAGGAGGCAGAGAGCAGAGGGAAGGAAGCAGAGAGCAGAGTGAAGGAGGCAGAGAGCAGAGTGAAGGAAGCAGAGAGCAGAATGAAGGAAGCAAAACAAAAGAGGGGAGTGAAGGAGGCAGAGAGCAGAGTGAAGGAGGCAGAGAGCAGAGGGAAGGAAGCAGAGAGCAGAGGGAAGGAGGCAGAGAGCAGAGGGAAGGAAGCAGAGAGCAGAGTGAAGGAGGCAGAGAGCAGAGAGAAGGAAGCAAAACAAAAGAGGGGAGTGAAGGAGGCAGAGAGCAGAGGGAAGGAGGCAGAGAGCAGAGTGAAGGAGGCAGAGAGCAGAGGGAAGGAAGCAGAGAGCAGAGTGAAGGAGGCAGAGAGCAGAGTGAAGGAGGCAGAGAGCAGAGTGAAGGAGGCAGAGAGCAGAGGGAAGGAAGCAGAGAGCAGAGTGAAGGAGGCAGAGAGCAGAGTGAAGGAGGCAGAGAGCAGAGTGAAGGAAGCAAAACAAAAGAGGGGAGTGAAGGAGGCAGAGAGCAGAGTGAAGGAGGGAAGGAAGCAAAGTGAAGGAGGGAAGGAAGCAAAGAGGGGAGTGAAGGAGGCAGAGAGCAGAGGGAAGGAGGCAGAGAGCAGAGTGAAGGAGGCAGAGAGCAGAGGGAAGGAAGCAGAGAGCAGAGTGAAGGAGGCAGAGAGCAGAGTGAAGGAGGCAGAGAGCAGAGTGAAGGAAGCAAAACAAAAGAGGGGAGTGAAGGAGGCAGAGAGCAGAGTGAAGGAGGCAGAGAGCAGAGGGAAGGAAGCAGAGAGCAGAGGGAAGGAGGCAGAGAGCAGAGGGAAGGAAGCAGAGAGCAGAGTGAAGGAGGCAGAGAGCAGAGAGAAGGAAGCAAAACAAAAGAGGGGAGTGAAGGAGGCAGAGAGCAGAGGGAAGGAGGCAGAGAGCAGAGTGAAGGAGGCAGAGAGCAGAGTGAAGGAAGCAGAGAGCAGAGTGAAGGAAGCAGACAGCAGAGTGAAGGAAGCAGAGAACAGAGTGAATGAAGCAGACAACAGAGTGAAGGAAGCAGAGAACAGAGTGAAGGAAGTAGAGAGCAGAGTGAAGGAAGCAGAGAGCAGAATGAAGGAAGCAGATAACAGAGTTAAGGAAGCAGAGAGCAGAGTAATGGTAACAGAGAGCAGAGTGAAGGATAGAGAAAAGTGAAGGAAGAAGAGAGCAGAGTGAAGGAAGCGTGACAATGACACTGTCTGGTACAAGGGAACAATATACATTAACATCACAATGTCCTTCACAAGGACGAAGAGAAACACGACAACAACACTGATTATATCTTTGGTTTCCTTCAGACAAACCTCGAGCAGATAACAAATTATTTGAAAACCAATATCCAGATGAACAAGTGAACAATATCCAGGTGAACAAGTGAACAATATCCAGGTGTACCAGTGAACAATATCCAGGTGAACAAGTGAACAATATCCAGGTGAACAAGTGAACAATATCCAGATGAACAAGTGAACAATATCCAGGTGAACAAGTGAACAATATCCAGGTGAACAAGTGAACAATATCCAGGTGTACAAGTGAACAATATCCAGGTGAACAAGTGAACAATATCCAGGTGTACCAGTGAACAATATCCAGGTGTACCAGTGAACAATATCCAGGTGAACAAGTGAACAATATCCAGGTGTACCAGTGAACAATATCCAGGTGAACAAGTGAACAATATCCAGGTGTACCAGTGAACAATATCCAGGTGAACAAGTGAACAATATCCAGGTGTACCAGTGAACAATATCCAGGTGAACAAGTGAACAATATCCAGGTGTACCAGTGAACAATATCCAGGTGAACAAGTGAACAATATCCAGGTGTACCAGTGAACAATATCCAGGTGAACAAGTGAACAATATCCAGGTGTACCAGTGAACAATATCCAGGTGAACAAGTGAACAATATCCAGGTGTACCAGTGAACAATATCCAGGTGAACAAGTGAACAATATCCAAGTGTACCAGTGAACAATATCCAGGTGTACTAGTGAACAATATTC
Organism: Procambarus clarkii; assembly: GCF_020424385.1. NCBI lineage: Eukaryota > Metazoa > Arthropoda > Malacostraca > Decapoda > Cambaridae > Procambarus > Procambarus clarkii. The sequence continues at coordinate 26,247,455 of NC_059581.1, read as the reverse complement.
AGGTGTACCAGTGAACAATATCCAGGTGAACAAGTGAACAATATCCAGGTGTACGAGTGAACAATATCCAGGTGAACAAGTGAACAATATCCAGGTGAACAAGTGAACAATATCCAGGTGTACCAGTGAACAATATCCAGGTGAACAAGTGAACAATATCCAGGTGAACAAGTGAACAATATCCAGGTGAACAAGTGAACAATATCCAGGTGAACAAGTGAACAATATCCAGGTGAACAAGTGAACAATATCCAGGTGAACAAGTGAACAATATCCAGGTGTACCAGTGAACAATATCCAGGTGAACAAGTGAACAATATCCAGGTGTACCAGTGAACAATATCCATGTGAACAAGTGAACAATATCCAGGTGAACCAGTGAACAATATCCAGGTGAACAAGTGAACAATATCCAGGTGTACCAGTGAACAATATCCAGGTGAACTAGTGAACAATATCCAGGTGTACCAGTGAACAATATCCAGGTGAACAAGTGAACAATATCCAGGTGAACAAGTGAACAATATCCAGGTGTACCAGTGAACAATATCCAGGTGAACAAGTGAACAATATCCAGGTGAACAAGTGAACAATATCCAGGTGAACAAGTGAACAATATCCAGGTGTACCAGTGAACAATATCCAGGTGAACAAGTGAACAATATCCAGGTGAACAAGTGAACAATATCCAGGTGTACCAGTGAACAATATCCAGGTGAACAAGTGAACAATATCCAGGTGTACCAGTGAATAATATCCAGGTGAACAAGTGAACAATATCCAGGTGTACCAGTGAACAATATCCAGGTGAACAAGTGAACAATATCCAGGTGTACCAGTGAACAATATCCAGGTGAACAAGTGAACAATATCCAGGTGAACAATATCCAGGTGTACCAGTGAACAATATCCAGGTGAACAAGTGAACAATATCCAGGTGTACCAGTGAACAATATCCAGGTGTACCAGGTGAACAATATCCAGGTGAACAAGTGAACAATATCCAGGTGAACAAGTGAACAATATCCAGGTGTACCAGTGAAAAATATCCAGGTGTACCAGTGAACAATATCCAGATGAACAAGTGAACAATATCCAGGTGAACAAGTGAACAATATCCAGGTGTACCAGTGAACAATATCCAGGTGAACAAGTGAACAATATCCAGGTGAACAAGTGAACAATAACCAGGTGTACCAGTGAACAATATCCAGGTGAACAAGTGAACAATATCCAGGTGTACCAGTGAACACTATCCAGGTGTACCAGTGAACAATATCCAGGTGTACAAATGAACAATATCCAGGTGTACCAGTGAACAATATCCAGGTAAACAAGTGAACAATATCCAGGTGAACAAGTGAACAATATCCATGGTGAACAAGTGAACAATATCCAGGTGTACCAGTGAACAATATCCATGGTGAACATGTGAACAATATCCAGGTGTACCAGTGAACAATATCCAGGAGAACAAGTGAACAATATCCAGGTGTACCAGCAAACAATATCCAGGTGAACAAGTGAACAATAACCAGGTGTACCAGTGAACAATATCCAGGTGTACCAGTGAACAATATCCAGGTGTACCAGTGAACAATATCCAGGTGAACAAGTGAACAATATCCAGGTGTACAAGTGAACAATATTCAGGTGAACAAGTGAACAATATCCAGGTGAACAAGTGAACAATATTCAAGTGAACAAGTGAACAATATCCAGGTGAACAAGTGAACAATATCCAGGTGAACAAGTGAACAATATTCAGGTGTACAAGTGAACAATATCCAGGTGAACAAGTGAACAATATCCAGGTGAACAAGTGAACAATATCCTAGTGAATAAGTGAACAATATCCAAGTGAACAAGTGAACAATATCCAGGTGAACAAGTGAACAATATCCTAGTGAATAAGTGAACAATATCCAAGTGAATAAGTGAACAATATCCAGGTGAACAAGTGAACAGTATCCTGGTGAACAAGTGAACAATATCCTAGTGAATAAGTGAACAATATCCAGGTGAACAAGTGAACAATATTCAGGTGTACAAATGAACAATATCCAGGTGAACAAGTGAACAATATCCTAGTGAATAAGTGAACAATATCCAGGTGAACAAGTGAACAATATCCAGGTGAACAAGTGAACAATATCCTAGTGAATAAGTGAACAATATCCAGGTGAACAAGTGAACAATATCCAGGTGAACAAATGAAAAACATCCAGGAGTACAAGTGAACAACATCCAGGAGTACAAGTGAACAATATCCAGGTGTACAAGTGAACAATATTCAGGTGTACAAGTGAACAATATCCAGGTGAACAAGTGAACAATATCCAGGTGTACAAGTGAACAATATCCAGGTGTACCAGTGAACAATATCCAGGTGAACAAGTGAACAATATCCAGGTGTACAAGTGAACAATAACCAGGTGTACAAATGAGTGTTTATCGCCAGACATGTGTGTAACAGCTGTCACTGAACTTGCGTTACTGTGTCTGGCACAAAAGTCTGGCTTCCCAGAGTGTGCTGTGAGGGTTGCCTTCTAAACGTTGTTGTTGTTGTTGTGTTAGATTCAGCTACTCAGAACCAAAAGTTCCAAGTAGCACGGGCTATGGTGAGCCCGTAAATGGAGGCTCTTTAGAGCCATTATCTGTGTCAATAGTTGATACTAGACTTCTGGGGATGAATGGGGTCTTTATGGTGAATTTCAGCCTCGAAGAACTGGCTGTACAGTTATGGAGCTGGTTGCCTAGACCTTTAGCCTGCATTAAGTAGCCATCAGCGGCATCTGTGAGGTGAATCCATCATCTTAGCTGTGTCGACCTTGGCATCGGATAATAGTGTCTCGTTAGCAAGGAGTGACATCATAGTTTGGGAAACCAACCAATTACACAAGTGTTAAAGTGTCCTTGCTACCTAGTGATTGATTCCTAGGAAACAAGCCCATGTCTAAAGTGTAAACTACACCAGCGTCTGTAACGGACGGAGGTCTGCTAGACAAGGTAACGTTTTGCTGTGACAGGTCGTTATAGCCCAGTCTTGTGTTATGTTACTGGTCGTTATAGCCCAGTCTTGTGTTATGTTACTGGTCGTTATAGCCCAGTCATGTGTTATGTTACTGGTCGTTATAGCCCAGTCTTGTGTTATGTTGCTGGTCGTTATAGCCCAGTCTTGTGTTATGTTACTGGTCGTTATAGCCCAGTCATGTGTTATGTTACTGGTCGTTATAGCCCAGTCATGTGTTATGTTAATGGTCGTTATAGCCCAGTCATGTGTTATGTTACTGGTCGTTATAGCCCAGTCTTGTGTTATGTTACTGGTCGTTATAGCCCAGTCATGTGTTATGTTACTGGTCGTTATAGCCTAGTCACGTGTTGCGTGACAGGTCGTTATAGCCTAGTCATGTGTTATGTTACTGGTCGTTATAGCCTAGTCACGTGTTGCGTGACAGGTCGTTATAGCTGTGTTATGTCCGATCATATGAACACACATGTAGGGTCATTTTCCACCACAATTTTCAGTGTTACAATGTTTTCTATTTCAGTGGTTATTGATGAATCATTAGTATGTACTTTGATGATAATTAACATTCAGAGATATTTTTATTGTGCATCGCTTGCATTTTCGCCTGACAAGTGTGTCAGTATACACTTAGTATATACACTTATATATATACTTAGTAGTATACTGTGTATACCAGTAGATTTGCCTTGTTTTTACCCGTACTAAAGAGAGAAATCACGAGTGATTCAGTGAGAATTATTCTGTGGCCTTACTGATGGCGGGAGACCAGTTCCCTATTTGTTTACCCTTGTGGCAGTGATGCTCGCTCTTAACGTATAGGAATTGTGTGGAATGTGTTATATTAATCTAATAAATCAGTGTTTAGTTACATAATCTTTCACTCGAACCCTTTTCTCCACCGCCAGACTCCTGGCGGATCCCAGGCTATATATTCTTTAGCATTATATATATATATATATATATATATATATATATATATATATATATATATATATATATATATATATATATATATATATATATATATATATATATATATATATATATAACTCCACACCCCAGAAGTGACTCGAACCCATACTGCCAGGAGCACTATGCAACTGGTGTTCAGGAGACCATAACCACTCGACCATCATGATCGTACAAATGATGATGGTAGCCGAAGCTATTTGCCCCATCATCCCGACGGCACTTTTTCTTTCACCCTGAATGCCCCCTGTTACCTACCAGCAAATAAGTACCTGGGAGTTAGACAGCTGTTACGGAGCTTCCTCCTGGGCGTGTGTGTGGAAAAAATTAGTTAGTAGTTAGTAACAATTGATTGACAGTTGAGAGACGGCCCGAAAGAGCAAAGCTCAACTTCCGCAAGGAAAACTAGGTGAACACAACTAGGTGAATACACACATCTCCAGGAAGCAGCCCGTAGCAGCTGTCTAACTCCCAGGTACCTATTTACTGCTAGGTGAACAGATGCATCATGGTGAAAGAAACTGCCCATTTCTTTTTGCTTCCGGGGATCAAACCCAAAACCCTTAGGACTACGAACACCGAGCGCTATCCACTGAGCCGTCAGGCCCTCTAATGGTCCATGGGTTAAGGGGACGCATCTGGGGTTACCAGGACGCTGGTTCGATGCACCGTCCTTCTCAAATGATCTTCTCATAGATGTATCACGTTAGTTTATTTTCATTGTGTCCGTGGTTTAAGCTCTCGGCGTTTACCTGAAGACTACACTTTACATTCTCGAATAAACTCCGTTCCCTTTTAAGAAACTTATATGAACATCACTTTCAGTGTCCATAAAGGTCCCCAGTCCTAAATGAAGGTCACCTGTCCAACGTTAAGCTCACCTGTCCTAAATGAAGGTCGCCTGTCCAACGTTAAGCTCACCTGTCCTAAATGAAGGTCGCCTGTCCAACGTTAAGCTCACCTGTCCTAAATGAAGGTCGCCTGTCCAACGTTAAGCTCACCTGTCCTAAATGAAGGTCGCCTGTCCAACGTTAAGCTCACCAGTCCTAAATGAAGGTCGCCTGTCCAATGTTAAGTTCACCTGTCCTAAATGAAGGTCACCTGTCCAACGTTAAGCTCACCTGTCCTAAATGAAGGTCGCCTGTCCAATGTTAAGTTCACCTGTCCTAAATGAAGGTCGCCTGTCCAACGTTAAGCTCACCTGTCCTAAATGAAGGTCGCCTGTCCAACGTTAAGCTCACCTGTCTCCTTCCTCGTGAAGAATCTTTGACTCCAGCACCTGGAAGCTCTGGATCTTCCTCCCGTGTACTTGCGACAAACCTGGAATGTAAAAAATTCTTCAGAAATGTTATTTTCGATACGCACATTGCGTAAGTGTGATGTTGATGTTGTCTACGGGCGAGGAGCCTGGAATGTAAAAAATTCTTCAGAAATGTTATTTTCGATACGCACATTGCGTAAGTGTGATGTTGATGTTGTCTACGGGGTGAGGAGCCCTGGCTACTATAGTGTTGATGTTGTCTACGGGGTGAGGAGCCCTAGCTACTATTGTGTTGATGTTGTCTACGGGGTGAGGAGCCCTAGCTACTATTGTGTTGATGTTGTCTACGGGGTGAGGAGCCTAGCTACTATTGTGTTGATGTTGTCTACGGGGTGAGGAGCCCTAGCTACTATTGTGTTGATGTTGTCTACGGGGTGAGGAGCCCTGGCTACTATTGTGTTGATGTTGTCTACGGGATGAGAGGCTCTAGCTACTATTGTGTTGATGTTGTCTACGGGGTGAGGAGCCTAGCTACTATTGTGTTGATGTTGTCTACGGGGTGAGGAGCCTAGCTATTATTGTGTTGATGTTGTCTACGGGTGAAGAGCCCTGGCTACTATTGTGTTGATGTTGTCAACGGGTGAAGAGCCCTGGCTACTATTGTGTTGATGTTGTCTACGGGGTGAGGAGCCCTAGCTACTATTGTGTTGATGTTGTCTACGGGGTGAGGAGCCCTAGCTACTGTTGTGTTGATGTTGTCTACGGGGTGAGGAGCCCTAGCTACTATTGTGTTGATGTTGTCTACGGGGTGAGGAGCCCTAGTTACTATAGTGTTGATGTTGTCTACGGGGTGAGGAGCCCTGGCTATTATTGTGTTGATGTTGTCTACGGGATGAGAGGCTCTAGCTACTATTGTGTTGATGTTGTCTACGGGGTGAGGAGCCCTGGCCACTATTGTGTTGATGTTGTCTACGGGGTGAGGAGCCCTAGCTACTATTGTGTTGATGTTGTCTACGGGATGAGAGGCTCTAGCTACTATTGTGTTGATGTTGTCTACGGGGTGAGGAGCCCTAGCTACTATTGTGTTGATGTTGTCTACGGGGTGAGGAGCCCTAGCTACTATTGTGTTGATGTTGTCTACGGGGTAAGGAGCCCTAGCTACTATTGTGTTGATGTTGTCTACGGGGTGAGGAGCCTAGCTATTATTGTGTTGATGTTGTCTACGGGTGAAGAGCCCTGGCTACTATTGTGTTGATGTTGTCAACGGGTGAAGAGCCCTGGCTACTATTGTGTTGATGTTGTCTACGGGGTGAGGAGCCCTGGCTACTATAGTGTTGATGTTGTCTACGGGGTGAGGAGCCCTAGCTACTATTGTGTTGATGTTGTCTACGGGGTGAGGAGCCTAGCTATTATTGTGTTGATGTTGTCTACGGGTGAAGAGCCCTGGCTACTATTGTGTTGATGTTGTCAACGGGTGAAGAGCCCTGGCTACTATTGTGTTGATGTTGTCTACGGGGTGAGGAGCCCTGGCTACTATAGTGTTGATGTTGTCTACGGGGTGAGGAGCCCTAGCTACTATTTACCAGAGGTCGAGGTTTCGAACACATAGACAAATTAAAACAATATGCTTTTTTAAGTCTGGTCAGAGACCGGCTCCAGTGGCATTGATCCCTGTAGCCCTCAGTATATAGAGCTCATTGATCCTTGTTGAAAGTTATTTAAGTAATCCATTAACAATGGAGTTGTCCCTGGAGCCTGTAGGGCTGCTGGAGGTGTCCCTGGAGCCTGTAGGGCTGCTGGAGGTGTCCCTGGAGCCTGTAGGGCTGCTGGAGTTGTCCCTGGAGCCTGTAGGGCTGCTGGAGTTGTTCCTGGAGCCTGTAGGACTGCTGGAGTTGTCCCTGGAGCCTGTAGGGCTGCTGGAGTTGTCTCTGGAGCCTGTAGGACTGCTGGAGTTGTCCCTGGAGCCTGTAGGACTGCTGGAGGTGTCCCTGGAGCCTGTAGGGCTGCTGGAGTTGTCCCTGGAGCCTGTAGGGCTGCTGGAGTTGTCTCTGGAGCCTGTAGGGCTGCTGGAGTTGTCCCTGGAGCCTGTAGGGCTGCTAGAGTTGCCCCTGGAGCCTGTAGGACTGCTGGAGTTGTTCCTGGAGCCTGTAGGGCTGCTGGAGTTGTTCCTGGAGCCTGTAGGGCTGTTGGAGTTGTCCCTGGAGCCTGTAGGACTGCTGGAGTTGTCCCTGGAGCCTGTAGGACTGCTGGAGTTGTCTGGAGCTGGAGCCTGTGTAGGGCTGCTGGAGTTGTCCCTGGAGCCTGTAGGATTGCTGGAGTTGTCCCTGGAGCCTGTAGGACTGCTGGAGTTGTCCCTGAAGCCTGTAGGACTGCTGGAGTTGTCCCTGGAGCCTATAGGGCTGCTGGAGTTGTCCCTGGAGCGTGTAGGGCTGCTGGAGTTGTTCCTGGAGCCTATAGGGCTGCTGGAGTTGCCCCTGGAGCCTGTAGGACTGCTGTGGCGCCTGTAGAGGTCCTGGAGCCTGCCCTGTGTAGGACTGCTGGAGTTGTCCCTGGAGCCTGTAGGACTGCTGAGTTGTCCCTGGAGCCTGTAGGACTGCTGGAGTTGTCCCTGGAGCCTGTGTAGGGCTGCTGGAGGTCCCTGGAGCCTGTAGGACTGCTGGAGTTGTCCCTGGAGCCTGTAGGGCTGCTGGAGTTGTCCCTGGAGCCTGTAGGGCTGCTGGAGTTGTCCCTGGAGCCTGTAGGACTGCTGGAGTTGTCCCTGGAGCCTGTAGGACTGCTGGAGTTGTCCCTGGAGCCTGTAGGGCTGGAGTTGTCCCTGCTGGACTGCTGGAGTTGTCCCTGGAGCGTGTAGGGCGGCTGGAGGTGTCCCTGGAGCCTGTAGGGCAGCTGGAGTTGTCTCTGGAGTGTGGGCTGCCCTGGAGCCTGTAGGTAGGGCAGGTGGAGTTGTCTCTGGAGCCTGTAGGACTGCTGGAGTTGTCTGCTGGAGTTGTCTGGAGTTGTCCCTGGAGCCTGTAGGGCAGGTGGAGTTGTCTGCTGGAGTTGTCCCTGGAGCCTGGAGTAGGGCTGCTGGAGTTGTCCCTGGAGCCTGGAGCCTGTAGGACTGCTGCTGGAGCCTGTAGGACTGCTGGAGGTGTCCCTGGAGCCTGGAGTTGTCCCTGGAGCGTGTAGGGCGGCTGTGTAGGGCGGCTGGAGTTGTCCCTGGAGCCTGTAGGGCAGCCTCTGGAGCTTGTAGGGCTGCTGGAGTTGTCCTGGAGCCTGTAGGACTGCTGGAGTTGTCCCTGGAGCCTGTAGGACTGCTGGAGTTGTCCCTGAAGCCTGTAGGAGCCCCTGGAGCCTGTAGCCTGTAGGGCTGCTGGAGTTGTTCCTGGAGCCTATAGGGCCTGGAGCCTGTAGGGCTGCTGGAGTTGTCCCTGGAGCCTGTAGGGCTGCTGGAGTTGTCCCTGGAGCCTGTAGGGCTGCTGGAGTTGTCCCTGGAGCCTGTAGGGCTGCTGGAGTTGTTCCTGGAGCCTATAGGGCTGCTGGAGTTGTCCCTGGAGCCTGTAGGGCTGCTGGAGTTGTTCCTGGAGCCTGTAGGGCTGCTGGAGTTGTTCCTGGAGCCTATAGGGCTGCTGGAGTTGTTCCTGGAGCCTGTAGGGCTGCTGGAGTTGTTCCTGTTGCCTGTAGGGCTGCTGGAGTTGTCCCTGGAGCCTGTAGGGCTGCTGGAGTTGTCCCTGGAGCCTATAGGGCTGCTGGAGTTGTCCCTGGAGCCTGTAGGGCTGCTTGAGTTGTTCCTGGAGCCTATAGGGCTGCTGGAGTTGTCCCTGGAGCCTGTAGGGCTGCAGGAGTTGTTCCTGGAGCCTATAGGGCTGCTGGAGTTGTCCCTGGAGCCTGTAGGGCTGCTGGAGTTGTTCCTGGAGCCTGTAGGACTGCTGGAGTTGTTCCTGGAGCCTGTAGGGCTGCTGGAGTTGTTCCTGTTGCCTGTAGGGCTGTTCCTGGAGCCTGTAGGGCTTGGAGTTGTTCCTGGAGCCTGTAGGGCTGCTGGAGTTGTTCCTGGAGCCTGTAGGACTGCTGGAGTTGTTCCTGGAGCCTGTAGGGTTGCTGGAGTTGTTCCTGTTGCCTGTAGGGCTGCTGGAGTTGTTCCTGGAGCCTGTAGGGCTGTTGGAGTTGTCCCTGGAGCCTGTAGGGCTGCTGGAGTTGTTCCTGGAGCCTGTAGGACTGCTGGAGTTGTTCCTGGAGCCTGTAGGGCTGCTGGAGTTGTTCCTGGAGCCTGTAGGGCTGCTGGAGTTGTTCCTGGAGCCTATAGGGCTGTTGGAGTTGTCCCTGGAGCCTGTAGGACTGCTGGAGTTGTTCCTGGAGCCTGTAGGACTGCTGGAGTTGTTCCTGGAGCCTGTAGGGCTGCTGGAGTTGTCCCTGGAGCCTGTAGGGCTGCTGGAGTTGTTCCTGGAGCCTGTAGGGCTGCTAATGTTGCCTTGAGTCTTGAAGGAAACACATCTATGGCAACTGACTACTGTACAATTAGCCTAATATTTATTTTGCTGAATTTACATAAATTAATAATAAATTTATTCCGCTCACACCTAGTGAAACATGTCTTTCAGGACGGATATATTAGAGGTCCTTCACGATGGATGAATTTAATCTCATTTTACTTTAATATTGAGAACGTGAAGTAATATAAAGTGATATAAATTAGTTTATTTATCTTGACCTGAGAAAGACTTTCAAGACAGCCTTCATAAGATGACAAGCACCATCTTCTTAATCAAATCTGAAAGTGTTATACAGCAAACCTTTTTAACAATGTACATGTTTATCACAATAATGAATCATAACCTAAATATAGGATCAAGAAACAAACCCTATGATTGCATCTCTGCTGTGCTCCAAGCACCATGCTATAAAGTCTCTGTGTTAATTTCAACGTAATCATAGCAAAACAATGACTTAACCCCAAATTTTTAACATATCTATTTATAAAAAAATCCACAACTGTGAAAGGGGGAATTGTTACTGAAAAAAATAAAGATCACGAGTTAGAATGCAGAAAATAAATAAATAAATAAATAAAACAAGAGACGCCGGTGGTGAAGGACGTGTTAACTGCTTTGCAGGATGTGGACAGAGCCATAAATGGCGCCCCCACCACGACGATGGGCCGCCCCACTCCTCTAAACTGCACGATTACCCTCAGATAATTATGTGCAATATATCTATATTACAAACATAATTTCAAATGGGATTTGAATTCCCGACCTTCCCTACAAGATGATGAATAATTATCCACTCCACCAAGAGATCTCTCATGAACAACATGGCAGCATGGGGGGTGGTGGTTGGGCGTGGGGCGTGGGGCGGGGGGGGGGCAAGAATCCTAGGGGCTCTGGGTCCCTGTCCTTTGAGCCCATTCGGTAAGACGGCGCACTCTGCAGTCATTATACAGTTTTCCCAGTTTAAGATCAAGGGTTATAACGATATTGAAACACTTGGAGTTGTAAACCGAATTCCAAACTCGGATGTAACTTAAATTATCTTTAACATCAGACATTTAATTTAATTTTTTAATTCACATAATACTTACAGGCGGTTTTAACACTGACTTCTGCCACATAGGGAACAAAAAGTCGTGGGCTTCCTGAGCTCTATGAACACTTCCCATCATCACAAAACCCAGCAAAGTTACTCCAACATCTGATTCATCCCTGAACACAATTTACTCAAACATAACACCTCAACTAACCCCAAGAATAATCACCGATAGGCAGGTAAATTATTTCTATTTCTTCTAACAAATATTACTAAAACAAACACTAGATGCTATGAATATTAACTTTAGAATGCACAATTATGTCTTCATTGCACTTGTATTGACTCTGTCAGCAACATAAACTGGGAGAATAAACTGCGTATCATGGGAAAACATCGCTGAAGGTATGCGCATACTGAGCCTCTGGAACACGCAATATTTAATGCTCACTGAACAAATTACCACCAAATGACCGAATAATTCCTGTCTTTCCGAAAGTATGCTTCAGTCACTTCAAAGACAGTATGATTATGAACATACTGGATAGCGATTATTTAATTAGAAACGACAAAGAGGTTCTCCGAAACATTAAGTTAATATATTTGTTTATATAAAATTCTGAGAAAGTAACATTTAACCAAATAAAGAATAACATAAAAATATGGACCACAATTTAGCAGATATTGGGTTAAGGAACTTCAGCAACTAGCCGATGTGTCCAGCTGGAGACGTTGAAGACGAATTATTAACCTATTTCACTCCCAGTGAATATAATACTTTACTTTCATAAACAGAAACAACCTTTACAAATACGATACTAACATCACAAACCAATGTAAATAATTATCTCACAGGCAGACTTGCGATCTATCCCCCAACAAGTTCTTCAGATGTTTCTAATATATTCTGCTCACTAAAATATAAGGCAGCAGCCACTCAGTAATACCAGCCTAAATCAAATAAAACTCGTGAGTTTTAGTGACAAACATGACATAACTCCATGACAAATACTTTGAACTCTGAGCCATCCGTGAGATTCTTACAAAAGCCACAGTACCTCGGTCCATATGAGGCCCAACCACTTGGGCTGGACGGTAGAGTAAGGGGTTCGCTTCATGCAAGTCGGCGTTCCATGCCCGTCCGTCCAAGTAGTTGGGCACCATGCCCGTCCGTCCAAGTAGTTAGGCACCATGCAGGTCCGTCCAAGTAGTTAGGCACCATGCAGGTCCGTCCAAGTAGTTAGGCACCATGCCCATCCGTCCAAGTAGTTAGGCACCATGCAGGTCCGTCCAAGTAGTTAGGCACCATGCCCGTCCGTCCAAGTAGTTAGGCACCATACCTTTCCCCCGTCCCATCCCAAATCCTTATCCTGGCCGCTTCCAAGAACTGTATAGTCATAATGGCTTGAAGCTTCCCCCTGATAGTTCCCTTCCCTTCGGTCCATATCAATGGGTATCTCAGCTTCTTTAACAACTATTGTCCATAACAAAGTTGTACATATTATTTACGATATTTGAGACTCGTGCAGCTCTCTTCTTCCTCAGCTTAATATAATGCATTTAGTTTTTGTCAGTCAAGTTTCAAAGCCCTAAAGAGTGCCAAACCTACTTCAGTAAGCATGTTTGGCCATGTGCACTCGGCCCTTGAACAATAATGAGTACCCTATACGACCGTTGTTGAGTTCCAAAAGGCTTTTGTAACTGTTAACTATAACAACTTTCTCGTTAAACTATACCACAATATAGTCAGAGAACACTCCCTTCAATATATCATATCTTATCTCAGTGGCAGACTGAAATATGTTATCGTGAACAACGCAAATTTTCCGAGAAGGTAAAATATTATTGGCGTCCTGCAGGCTGCCATTCTTGACTCACATCTCTCTCTCTCTCTCTCTCTCTCTCTCTCTCTCTCTCTCTCTCTCTCTCTCTCTCTCTCTCTCTCTCTCTCTCTCTCTCTCTCACTCTCTCTCTCTCTCTCTCTCTCCCTCTCTCTCTCTCTCTCTCTCTCTCTCTCTCTCTCTCTCTCTCTCTCTCTCTCTCTCTCTCTCTCTCTCTCTCTCTCTCTCTCTCTCTCTCTCTCTCTCTCTCTCTCTCTCTCTCTCTCTCTCTCTCTCTCTCTCTCTCTCTCTCTCTATACATCAGTGACTTCCCTGCAACCCCGTAAACCAATACTGTTTGTGTAAATGAAATTCATTTTAAACTAAATAAAAAAGAAAATTACTTTTTCGGAACTGAAGAAGACAAAGAAATAACATGATTACTAAAGTGAGAAGCCCGACCGCGCAGCGTACCACCTAACACTACATACTCCCAACTTCGCTACAATAAAATTAGAAAAAGTCATCTGAATAAACTTTGACCCAAATGAAAGAAGGAGCACAATTTTGCTAGTTTTGATTAATTTACTGAAGGAAAATTTTAAAATTTCAAAGAAGAGAACTAGGCATAAAGATTCACTTCATTTGGCTACATCCGAATATACAGTTGGGTTTAACCCAACAGCTGAGCAAAAAATTGAGCTGCTCCATCTTGCATACCAACTACTTAAGCTGGATGATAGAACGGTCTTGCTTCATGCATGTCGGCGTTCAGTCCCCGACCGTCCAAGTGGTTGGGGACCATTCCTTCAACCGTTCTATCCCAAATCCTTATCCTCACCCCTTCCATGTGCTATATAGTCGTAATGACTTGGCGCTTTCCCCTGATCATTGCCTCCACCTTGCTCGTGATGGGATATTAATAATAAAGCACAAATCTACTTGTTAATCATCTTGTATCAATGATGCAAGTTAATATCAACTCTTAAGTTCAGTGTTTTGGTTTTACTTCAAGGCAAGATACACTCTATTTAAGTCAGTGTCTAAGTTTGTATGGATGTGAATTATTAGACCAACGAAATGTCAATATTGATAATCTTAAAAGTAAGTGAAGGAAATGTTCAAGAGGAATTTCTGGAGTCCATCCTTGCCCTCATCTCAGGCCTGATGGCCAGACCCACACTTGTAGAAACAACCTACACATGAATGATATAACTTTGTTTGAAGGAGTCACTCATCCATCAAACTCAGTGAGCTCTCACTTATGACTGGTCACTCAAATCTTTTCTGAAATATCTTGTTTGTAAAGAAATACAAAATTAGAATGAGTGACGTATATAATGGAATTTCAGGTCTATAGGAGAGATCGAAACAACTAGTTACTAGAGGACGCTTGGAGACCCCGAGTTGAATATTGGGAGTTAAGAAGGAACTATCTATCGCTAAGAGACAGCTTACTGACAGGCACTTTTAAATCCTTTTGAGATCAGGTGATCTATGTCAGGTGAACTGCGCGTTCAGAGTGATTTAGATCCAGACAAGCCTATAACTCTGTTGATGTAAACTAGTGTAGGTGTGCAGATATAACTTCATGGTATAACTGGTCTATATTAGTTCTTCAAATTGTCTTATCATCAGTCTAATTGAATGATAAATGTTGTGTCAATATTTGTGTCGTGGCTCTAATGGTAAGCTTCACAATGGTTGCCAATACATATTAACATTCAAGATGAAAGCTAAATATTCAATTTATGCTAAAAAAGTAGACGTGATTTACACGGTTGTTCACCTGTTTAGTCCAGCACTTATTGTAAAGATTTCTCTAGGTTGTCCCGAATAAAGTTTCTAATTCTAGAATTCATTTTTGCTCTCGAGGTTTGAAGCTAATGTGAGACACCAAGCCACGAGTGTGGCCGGGGTGCGTGCAGCACCATCACTGAGTGGACCACACTAACCTAATGTAACAAGCACCAGGAAGCAAATCAAGCCATACTTAACATGTAAATTTTCAACTGACCAATTTTTGCTGCTGTATATTTAATGAATTGAAACTAAATTTATTAAATTAATACAGTACGTCTTAGCTGATGACTCAGTTTTCAATTACTTAGTTAATATCGTATATTGTGCAACATATCAGACCTTCTCAGACTAAGATTAATAATAAGATCATGAGGGTGAGGATATTAGCGCACTGGATAGTGGAAAACAAATTTGAAGAACACTGCCTTATATAGACGCAGGTGTCGGAAATCTGCCACACACAGCATGTTAACAAAGTTAGCTATTACAACAGTTAAGGAAAATGGGAGTTTTTCGTTACAACAACACGTATTTAAGCTACCACAATTATTCTTTTAAACCACAGTCTAGTGCTTAATCTTAATAAAACAGTATTCACTACGACTGAATATAAATAAATAAACCAGAAAAATAGACCTTGACTACTTAATCCATAAAACAGAACAGGACTAGAAATAGTATTGGAACACCACCTGGGAGAGGGAGCAGGGCAGCATGCACTCAGACAGCTTGTAAACAAAGAGACAGGGAGGAACTCCCCATCAAATTGTCACAACACAGAACAGT
>NC_059581.1:25914783-26227283 GCF_020424385.1 Procambarus clarkii | reverse complement strand
AACACAAATGCGAACAAGCCTGAATGGTCCCCAGGACATATGCAACTGAAAACTCACACCCCAGAAGTGACTCGAACCCATACTCCCAGAAGCAACGCATCTGGTATGTACAAGACGCCTTAATCCACTTGACCATCACGACCGGACATAATGAGGTGATAGCCGAGGCTATTTGAACCACCCCACCGCCGGCACTCGGATAGTTATCTTGGGCATAGCATTTTACCAAATCACCTCATTCTTTGGGGCAACACGTGAGGAACACAAATGCGAACAAGCCTGAATGGTCCCCAGGACATATGCAACTGAAAACTCACACCCCAGAAGTGACTCGAACCCATACTCCCAGAAGCAACGCATCTGGTATGAACAAGACGCCTTAATCCACTTGACCATCACGACCGGACATAATGAGGTGATAGCCGAGGCTATTTGAAACACCCCACCGCCGGCACTCGGATAGTTATCTTGGGCATAGCATTTTACCAAATCACCTCATTCTTTGGGGCAACACGTGAGGAACACAAATGCGAACAAGCCTGAATGGTCCCCAGGACATATGCAACTGAAAACTCACACCCCAGAAGTGACTCGAACCCATACTCCCAGAAGCAACGCATCTGGTATGTACAAGACGCCTTAATCCACTTGACCATCACGACCGGACATAATGAGGTGATAGCCGAGGCTATTTGAACCACCCCACCGCCGGCACTCGGATAGTTATCTTGGGCATAGCATTTTACCAAATCACCTCATTCTTTGGGGCAACACGTGAGGAACACAAATGCGAACAAGCCTGAATGGTCCCCAGGACATATGCAACTGAAAACTCACACCCCAGAAGTGACTCGAACCCATACTCCCAGAAGCAACGCATCTGGTATGTACAAGACGCCTTAATCCACTTGACCATCACGACCGGACATAATGAGGTGATAGCCGAGGCTATTTGAACCACCCCACCGCCGGCACTCGGATAGTTATCTTGGGCATAGCATTTTACCAAATCACCTCATTCTTTGGGGCAACACGTGAGGAACACAAATGCGAACAAGCCTGAATGGTCCCCAGGACATATGCAACTGAAAACTCACACCCCAGAAGTGACTCGAACCCATACTCCCAGAAGCAACGCATCTGGTATGATGCGCATACCAGATGCGTTGCTTCTGGGAGTATGGGTTCGAGTCACTTCTGGGGTGTGAGTTTTCAGTTGCATATGTCCTGGGGACCATTCAGGCTTGTTCGCATTTGTGTTCCTCACGTGTTGCCCCAAAGAATGAGGTGATTTGGTAAAATGCTATGCCCAAGATAACTATCCGAGTGCCGGCGGTGGGGTGGTTCAAATAGCCTCGGCTATCACCTCATTATGTCCGGTCGTGATGGTCAAGTGGATTAAGGCGTCTTGTTCATACCAGATGCGTTGCTTCTGGGAGTATGGGTTCGAGTCACTTCTGGGGTGTGAGTTTTCAGTTGCATATGTCCTGGGGACCATTCAGGCTTGTTCGCATTTGTGTTCCTCACGTGTTGCCCCAAAGAATGAGGTGATTTGGTAAAATGCTATGCCCAAGATAACTATCCGAGTGCCGGCGGTGGGGTGGTTCAAATAGCCTCGGCTATCACCTCATTATGTCCGGTCGTGATGGTCAAGTGGATTAAGGCGTCTTGTACATACCAGATGCGTTGCTTCTGGGAGTATGGGTTCGAGTCACTTCTGGGGTGTGAGTTTTCAGTTGCATATGTCCTGGGGACCATTCAGGCTTGTTCGCATTTGTGTTCCTCACGTGTTGCCCCAAAGAATGAGGTGATTTGGTAAAATGCTATGCCCAAGATAACTATCCGAGTGCCGGCGGTGGGGTGGTTCAAATAGCCTCGGCTATCACCTCATTATGTCCGGTCGTGATGGTCAAGTGGATTAAGGCGTCTTGTACATACCAGATGCGTTGCTTCTGGGAGTATGGGTTCGAGTCACTTCTGGGGTGTGAGTTTTCAGTTGCATATGTCCTGGGGACCATTCAGGCTTGTTCGCATGCTATACTAAATATGTTACAATTCCATTTCAATGTAGCTGATTGCAGTGATAAATTTAATTTTCATAGACTTTAATTTATTTTCAATTGATTTAATTATTCTGTGTGAATTGCGTTGGAATTGAGCTGTGTTGTTTACCATACCGTTCATTTCGTGAGTATAGGATTTGTTTTATATTTTCATTTTAGTTTTTATCTGTTTTCTTATATTTCAGTGATGGAAAAATCAAATCACTTGATGTTCCCAATTTTCTGATGGGAACATCAGACCATTTGGGAAGGCATCGGACGAGGGAGTGGGGAATGGTGGGGAAGGACGAGGGGACAGGGAAGTTTGGGATGGTGGGGACGAAGGGGATGGGGGAATGGAGAATAATGGGGGTGGAAAAAGGGACAGGAGAGTGAGACATGGTGGGATGGAAGAGGGGATGGTGCAGTGGGGAATGGTTGACATATATAAATACATACATATTTATATATATATATATATATATATATATATATATATATATATATATATATATATATATATATATATATATAATTGTGTGTGTGTGTGTCAACCTGTAGAGTGTGTCAACCTGTAGAGTGTGTCAACCTGTAGAGTGTGTCAACCTGTAGAGTGTGTCAACCTGTAGTGTGTGTCAACCTGTAGTGTGTGTCAACCTGTAGTGTGTGTCAACCTGTAGAGTGTGTCAACCTGTAGTGTGTGTCAACCTGTAGAGTGTGTCAACCTGTAAAGTGTGTCAACCTGTAGAGTGTGTCAACCTGTAGAGTGTGTCAACCTGTAGTGTGTGTCAACCTGTAGAGTGTGTCAACCTGTAGAGTGTGTCAACCTGTAGAGTGTGTCAACCTGTAGAGTGTGTCAACCTGTAGAGTGTGTCAACCTGTAGAGTGTGTCAACCTGTAGAGTGTGTCAACCTGTAGTGTGTGTCAACCTGTAGAGTGTGTCAACCTGTAAAGTGTGTCAACCTGTAGAGTGTGTCAACCTGTAGAGTGTGTCAACCTGTAGAGTGTGTCAACCTGTAGTATGTGTCAACCTGTAGTATGTGTCAACCTGTAGTGTGTGTCAACCTGTAGTGTGTGTCAACCTGTAAAGTGTGTCAACCTGTAGTGTGTGTCAATCTGTAGTGTGTGTCAACCTGTAGTGTGTGTCAACCTGTAGAGTGTGTCAACCTGTAGAGTGTGTCAACCTGTAGAGTGTGTCAACCTGTAGAGTGTGTCAACCTGTAGTGTGTGTCAACCTGTAGAGTGTGTCAACCTGTAGAGTGTGTCAACCTGTAGAGTGTGTCAACCTGTAGAGTGTGTCAACCTGTAGAGTGTGTCAACCTGTAGAGTGTGTCAACCTGTAGTGTGTGTCAACCTGTAGAGTGTGTCAACCTGTAGAGTGTGTCAACCTGTAGTGTGTGTCAACCTGTAGAGTGTGTCAACCTGTAGTGTGTGTCAACCTGTAGAGTGTGTCAACCTGTAGAGTGTGTCAACCTGTAGAGTGTGTCAACCTGCAGAGTGTGTCAACCTGTAGAGTGTGTCAACCTGTAGAGTGTGTCAACCTGTAGAGTGTGTCAACCTGTAGAGTGTGTCAACCTGCAGAGTGTGTCAACCTGTAGAGTGTGTCAACCTGTAGTATGTGTCAACCTGTAGTGTGTGTCAACCTGTAGTGTGTGTCAACCTGTAGAGTGTGTCAACCTGTAGAGTGTGTCAACCTGTAGAGTGTGTCAACCTGTAGAGTGTGTCAACCTGTAGAGTGTGTCAACCTGTAGTGTGTGTCAACCTGTAGAGTGTGTCAACCTGTAGAGTGTGTCAACCTGTAGAGTGTGTCAACCTGTAGAGTGTGTCAACCTGTAGAGTGTGTCAACCTGTAGAGTGTGTCAACCTGTAGTGTGTGTCAACCTGTAGAGTGTGTCAACCTGTAGAGTGTGTCAACCTGTAGTGTGTGTCAACCTGTAGAGTGTGTCAACCTGTAGTGTGTGTCAACCTGTAGAGTGTGTCAACCTGTAGAGTGTGTCAACCTGTAGAGTGTGTCAACCTGCAGAGTGTGTCAACCTGTAGAGTGTGTCAACCTGTAGAGTGTGTCAACCTGTAGAGTGTGTCAACCTGCAGAGTGTGTCAACCTGTAGAGTGTGTCAACCTGTAGTATGTGTCAACCTGTAGTGTGTGTCAACCTGTAGTGTGTGTCAACCTGTAGTGTGTGTCAACCTGTAGAGTGTGTCAACCTGTAGAGTGTGTCAACCTGTAGAGTGTGTCAACCTGTAGTGTGTGTCAACCTGTAGAGTGTGTCAACCTGTAGTGTGTGTCAACCTGTAGAGTGTGTCAACCTGTAGAGTGTGTCAACCTGTAGAGTGTGTCAACCTGTAGAGTGTGTCAACCTGTAGTGAAGGATGTGTGTTAAGTTTTAGAATTTCCTAAATAAATTTTTAAATTTTACATTCTGTTCTCCTTCGGGGAATCACCTGGGCTTTACCAGCATGTTAATGTTCATAATACATTCCTAGAGCAACAGGTGTGACTATCACTAGAGCAACAGGTGTGACTATCACTAGAGCAACAGGTGTGACTATCACTAGAGCAACAGGTGTGACTATCACTAGAGCAACAGGTGTGACTAACTATCACTAGAGCAACAGGTGTGACTATCACTAGAGCAACAGGTGTGACTATCACTAGAGCAACAGGTGTGACTATCACTAGAGTAACAGGTGTGACTATCACTAGAGCAACAGGTGTGACTAACTATCACTAGAGCAACAGGTGTGACTATCACTAGAGCAACAGGTGTGACTAACTATCACTAGAGCAACAGCTGTGACTAACTATCACTAGAGCAACAGGTGTGACTAACTATCATTAGAGCAACAGGTGTGACTATCACTAGAGCAACAGGTGTGACTAACTATCACTAGAGCAACAGGTGTGACTAACTATCACTAGAGCAACAGGTGTGACTAACTATCACTAGAGCAACAGGTGTGACTAACTATCATTAGAGCAACAGGTGTGACTATCACTAGAGCAACAGGCGTGACTATCACTAAAGCAACAGGTGTGACTATCACTAGAGCAACAGGTGTGACTAACTATCACTAGAGCAACAGGTGTGACTATATCTAGAGCAACAGGTGTGACTAACTATCACTAGAGCAACAGGTGTGACTATCACTGGAGCAACAGGTGTGACTATCACTAGAGCAACAGGTGTGACTATCACTAGAGCAACAGGTGTGACTAACTATCACTAGAGCAACAGGTGTGACTAACTATCACTAGAGCAACAGGTGTGACTAACTATCATTAGAGCAACAGGTGTGACTATCACTAGAGCAACAGGTGTGACTATCACTAGAGTAACAGGTGTGACTATCACTAGAGCAACAGGTGTGACTAACTATCACTAGAGCAACAGGTGTGACTATCACTAGAGCAACAGGTGTGACTATCACTAGAGCAACAGGTGTGACTATCACTAGAGCAACAGGTGTGACTAACTATCACTAGAGCAACAGGTGTGACTAACTATCACTAGAGCAACAGGTGTGACTAACTATCATTAGAGCAACAGGTGTGACTATCACTAGAGCAACAGGTGTGACTAACTATCACTAGAGCAACAGGTGTGACTAACTATCACTAGAGCAACAGGTGTGACTATCACTAGAGCAACAGGTGTGACTAACTATCACTAGAGCAACAGGTGTGACTAACTATCACTAGAGCAACAGGTGTGACTATCACTAGAGCAACAGGTGTGACTATCACTAGAGCAACAGGTGTGACTAACTATCACTAGAGCAACAGGTGTGACTATCACTAGAGCAACAGGTGTAACTATCACTAGAGCAACAGGTGTAACTATCACTAGAGCAACAGGTGTGACTAACTATCACTAGAGCAACAGGTGTGACTATCACTAGAGCAACAGGTGTAACTATCACTAGAGCAACAGGTGTAGCTATCACTAGAGCAACAGGGGTGACTATCACTAGAGCAACAGGTGTCACTATCACTAGAGCAACAGGTGTGACTATCACTAGAGCAACAGGTGTCACTATCACTAGAGCAACAGGTGTGACTAACTATCACTAGAGCAACAGGTGTGACTAACTATCACTAGAGCAACAGGTGTGACTAACTATCACTAGAGCAACAGGTGTAACTATCACTAGAGCAACAGGTGTGACTATCACTAGAGCAACAGGTGTATCTATCACTATAGCAACAGGTGTGACTATCACTAGAGCAACAGGTGTGACTAACTATCACTAGAGCAACAGGTGTGACTAACTATCACTAGAGCAACAGGTGTGACTAACTATCACTAGAGCAACAGGTGTGACTAACTATCACTAGAGCAACAGGTGTGACTATCACTATAGCAACAGGTGTAACTATCACTAGAGCAACAGGTGTGACTATCACTAGAGCAACAGGTGTGACTATCACTATAGCAACAGGTGTGACTAACTATCACTAGAGCAACAGGTGTGACTAACTATCACTAGAGCAACAGGTGTGACTATCACAAGAACAACAGGTGTGACTAACTATCACCAGAGCAACAGGTGTGACTAACTATCACTAGAGCAACAGGTGTAACTATCACTAGAGCAACAGGTGTGACTATCACTATAGCAACAGGTGTAACTATCACTAGAGCAACAGGTGTGACTAACTATCACTAGAGCAACAGGTGTGACTATCACTAGAGCAACAGGTGTGACTAACTATCACTAGAGCAACAGGTGTGACTATCACTAGAGCAACAGGTGTAACTATCACTAGAGCAACAGGTGTGACTAACTATCACTAGAGCAACAGGTGTGACTATCACTAGAGCAACAGGTGTGACTAACTATCACTAGAGCAACAGGTGTGACTATCACTAGAGCAACAGGTGTGACTATCACTATAGCAACAGGTGTAACTATCACTAGAGCAACAGGTGTGACTAACTATCACTAGAGCAACAGGTGTGACTATCACTAGAGCAACAGGTGTGACTATCACGAGAGCAACAGGTGTGACTAACTATCACTAGAGCAACAGGTGTGACTATCACTAGAGCAACAGGTGTGATTAACTATCCCTTGAGCAACAGGTGTGACTATCACTAGAGCAACAGGTGTGACTATCACTAGAGCAACAGGTGTGACTATCACTAGAGCAACAGGTGTGACTATCACTAGAGCAACAGGTGTGACTATCACTAGAGCAACAGGTGTGACTATCACTAGAGCAACAGGTGTGACTATCACTAGAGCAACAGGTGTGACTAACTATCACTAGAGCAACAGGTGTGACTAACTATCACTAGAGCAACAGGTGTGACTAACTATCCCTAGAGAAACCAGTGTGTTTGTTGATTGTCAACAGTAAATAACTGTGTCCACAGTGAGCACATGTGTCTACAGTGAGCACATGTGTCTACAGTGAGCACATGTACGTCACAGTGAGCACATGTGTCTACAGTGAGCACATGTACGTCACAGTGAGCACATATGTGGACAGTGAGCACATGTGTCTATAGTGAGCACATGTACCTCACAGTAAGCACATGTGCCTCACAGTGAGCACATATACCTCACAGTAAGCACATGTGCCTCACGGTGAGCACATATGTGGACAGTGAGCACATGTGTCTATAGTGAGCACATATACCTCACAGTAAGCACATGTGCCTCACGGTGAGCACATATGTGAACAGTGAGCACATGTGTCTATAGTGAGCACATATACCTCACAGTAAGCACATGTGCCTCACGGTGAGCACATATGTGGACAGTGAGCACATGTGTCTATAGTGAGCAAGTGTGTAGGCTTACCATTAGCCTTGCCTACCTTGAGCAGGTGTGTGGACCAGGTGTTGAAGGACCGCTCCTGGTCGTCCAGGTCGTCGCCACAGGCCAGCTTCATTAGGCGCTCTCCTCCAGACAGCTTCAGCAGGCGGTCCACATACTTCCCGAAGGAGCAGAAGTGAATGTAGTTGCTGGAGCCAAGAGCGAACACCGCGAATCTGGTGATGGTACAAACATGGGCCTCAAAACTTTATGTTATCACTCGTCTCATTCCAACATTCTACAATACTTTTGTTTAGATTCTAAAAACTCATATTTTAGATATGACCGATCCATTCTCCTGGTAAATAACAAAGTGAATTATATTAAAACTGTTCTATGTACCAGATGTAGTTTTGTATACCTTAAAGAGTTGACAATGTCATATTGTAATTAACCAATAAGAAAACTACCACAGGAATATGCCTTAACCCTTGGGATGAACGTAGCACGTCTGAGTGTAGACGCAGTAGTGAGCGGCTCGTGTCTCAGGACAACTGGTGAAGGCTTACTGGCACATGTGAGGTCCTCGTCAACCTGCCTCCAACTGCTCCAGTTGGAAGCCGGATGACGAGGAACTCGATAGTCAGGAAGGTCCTGGTCAATAATGGATACTCTACCGGATATGTCGAAGAGATCATCAAAAGGAAGGTGAGTCGCCTCAGACGAAACAAACAACAACACATCTTCGGTCCCTGCTATTATAATATTGTATCTTATCTTGAGGTTATCTTGAGATGATTTCGGGGCTTTTGTGTCCCCGCGGCCCGGTCCTCGACCAGGCCTCCACCCCCAGGAAGCAGCCCGTGACAGCTGACTTACACCCGGGTGCCTATTTTACTGCTAGGTAACAGTGGCATAGGGTGAAAGAAACTCTGCCCATTGTTTCTCGCCGGGGCCTGGGATCGAACCCAGGACCACAGGATCACAAGTCCAGCGTGCTGTCCGCTCGGCCGACCTGCTCCCGTATAGGACCTTCTCCACGGCCCACAGAACGGAAAGAGGATCCTGAAAATATTATTGATAGAAATGTGACCTCTACGGAAACATGATGACTAGGGAAACAGATGATTAATTCAGTCATCTGAATGACTGAATTAATAATATACTATAAGAGCAGGATGACTGCAAAGCTGCTCATGAAGAACTCTCCTGAAACCAAACAAAGGCCCTTGAAAGAGACGAGTGTTGTCTATGCCCCTCACATGCCCACTAGGGAACTGTTAGCCCCAACGAACTCAATATATTGGCAAGACAATAACATCCCATCGAGGCACCTAACAATGCACAAACAACAAGGCTCTATTTAAGGAACATATATTCTCTATATTTACACTTTCCCGCTTGATGAGTTCTGAAAAAAACATACCTCTTGCGCTTTCTGCGTTTCGCGCGCCTAAGCGGTAAGACCGAAAAGTGTATACTCTTTTGACTGTCCTGACACTAATTGTAGGCGTACATATTTACATTTGGTATCACTGTGTTAGCAATAGAATTGTCTATAAGAACATACCTATAAAATGCCGCCAAAGCATAAGGCATAAAACACCAAATAAAAAACTATTCAGATCACTTGCCGAGAGCGCCAAACAGCAACAAAATGTTTCCACTCTCTTAATGGTTGTGAAGCCCACAGTTGTGCTACAGCGTTAATTTTGGTATCACTGAAATCACAATAAAATTCTCTATACGGACATAGGCATATAAATATAGATTCACTGTTGTAGCCCACCCAAAACAGTGTGGGAAGTGGCCGAAGTGTTACCCGCGGCGGCATATCGGCGAAACTCGCTTTGAAAAGTGTATATTCAATTCACTGTCCTGATATTATTTTTCGATGTATGTATTTCATTTTTGTTCCAATGTGTTCACAATAGAATGTTCTATAAGAACATAAGTATTAAAGGTCACATAAGGATGCGTTCGACCGGCAACATATATAAAAACTACGTCGATTATACTCGTCGTGTCAATAATACAATTGTTTTACCACGATGATTCACTGCCACGCCGTTCTCTTTATTAAGTTGTTCGGCTATTAAAGAAAACGTAAATTTCATGGCAAACATTTGTAAACTATCCCCAAGTTGATTGGATAATAATTTTTTTTTTTTTTTTTTTTTTTTTTTTTGAGATATATACAAGAGTTGTTACATTCTTGTACAGCCACTAGTACGCGTAGCGTTTCGGGCAAGTCCTTAATCCTATGGTCCCTGGAATACGATCCCCTGCCGCGAAGAATCGTTTTTTCATCCAAGTACACATTTTACTGTTGCGTTAAACAGAGGCTACAGTTAAGGAATTGCGTCCAGTAAATCCTCCCCGGCCAGGATACGAACCCATGACATAGCGCTCGCGGAACGCCAGGCGAGTGTCTTACCACTACACCACGGAGACTGCAAATGGATTTTATACAAATATTTCTTCTCGTGACTAGCGAGCGCGGCACGCAAGCGTAATCAGTAGAAACGTTGTTGACGACTATGTTGTCACCAAAGCCCGAAAGTGTTTATATATTCTCTATATATAACTATTTTATCCCCAGATATATCCTAACAAACAACAAAATGATCGGTAGACAAAGCAACATCGGCGAGAAATTGAACATCAAACAAACCAAGCCGTTTATCAACAGCCAACTAAAACTAAATTACACGCTGCCAATTTCAAGAAGACGACTGAACACACAACATACTGACCCAGCCATCATGGGAACATAGAAGATTGGTAAAATGAAGTAGACTTATTGGCCCATTAGTAAGGTGCTTCACCTTCAACTCGTCCCTGGCTATATCCGGCAGAATAAAACTTTGTAACCATTCGAATTCTAACGACACGCTCTTGCCTTTGCCAAAGGAAGCCTGCTTAACCGAAAAGCTAAAGTCAAATTCCAATGAAGAACATCCTCCTCAAAGAGGCCGGAAAATTCTCTAAGCCTTTTCCTCTTCAACAATCTCATTGAACAATTCATGAAGCTCAAGACACCAAAAGCCAAACTGCTTAATAACTATGCAAACGACTTTGTGGTCATCATCAATGGCAGAACGCAGGGACGCGGAACGCAGGGACGCGGAACGCAGGGACGCGGAACGCATAGCAGTGAAAATAAACAGCAATAAAACCAAAGCAATGGCCGTTAAAATGAGAACTCAAGACATCAGACTCGCAATACAAAGACACGAGATTGAGTGGGTTACATCTTTTTAATACCGTGGAGTCATACCAGACAGCCAGTTGAAATTCACTAAAAAAATTTAATATCTTCAGCAACGTTTTAAAGAGACACTCAGCTTTGCGCTCAGAGACAAGTCTTCGAGATGGAGCATCTCTACCAGTACTCAAACTGTACTACGTTCAAGCAGTTAGGTCACTCATTGACTATGCTGCTCCTGCTCTTACATCCCTCAGTGATAACCAATGGGAGAAACTGGAAGTGCTTCAAAATGATGCCCTCAAAACATTGCTGGGAGCACTTATATGGACGCGTCAAGAGAATCCAAGAATGGAAACCAACTTACCAGCCTTAGAAAACAGGATCAAACAAAGAATATCCGCCATAATAGCAAAACTGGTTCGAACCACCGCCAGACTGAAAATCAAATATTGCATACACAGAGCGCTTCACAGAAACCTTTAATATAGAACACGTGCATGGACGGATAATCTTGTCAAGATTCTAGAGAAAGTGTACTTGAAACGGACCATTAAAAACAAAGGGGAAGATAGACCATATCAACACTTTCAGCAGCCTCCTCCATGAGAAGAATCGAGTCGAAAGATAATCATTGATAGATTAACAGTTAAAAAATCAGCTTGTGTCTCACAGAGGCTCAAGGCAGTCATAGAACAACAAATGGAAACCATCTCAAGACCGACATCTACTCACATCTTCACAAACGGATCAGTTGATAAAGATAGAGGTGTTGCTGGAGCTCTTCCTCTTCCAGCTGAACCCTGATGCAAGAGCACTAGTAAGAGGGATAGAAGCCCTAAACCAGAAAATAGTTAATATAATATGAAATATTATATGCTGTTGCGGAATATGCTGTCATATTCAATGAGAAATATATATATATATATATATTGTGACGATAATCTCCTTCAAGAGATTGAGCCTGCTCTTCCCTCCTAAGTTCGTCGCTATACATCCCTATACAACTAATATGGAAGAAATATCCAACAAGTACAACTCCAAGGTTTGCCAGAGAGCAAACGTATTCAGCACCAGGAACACCTGCTCCGCCTCCGCTACTCGAACCACCAAACTACCTGTCCGTCGCCTGCTCATCGCTGATTGGCTGGTGGTCAGTCGCACCTGCTCCTCCACCGCCACACTACCTGATGTCTGGGGCCACCACGTCCTGCAGACCTCAGAATATCCAGTGCTTTCAACAAGTTAACACGTCTCGTTGGTAGACTAAGCTCTGGCTTACGTGTACTAAGAGAGGTGGCAGCTTAAAGCCAATATTCCTGCACCCATATTTGCATTGTATATTGTTCACTTGTTATTACTCACTTGTCTTAACGTAACTTTTCATTTTGCCATTTGATTATTCTTATTATTTTGATTGATTGATTTTATGTTACACTTTGTATGTCCATTTTATTCATGTTTTGCTTTTCTAACGTAATTAAAATCTCATTGTTAAATTTACTTGTGTTTTGTGTGTCTTCCCATTACCTTACCACAGACGACGTTCCAAATTTTCTCTTTTTTGTTTCTATATGTGACGAGGCCATACCCCTAGCTTTTGAAACAGCCGAACACCAACGCGTTACCATCACAATATATATATATATATATATATATATATATATATATATATATATATATATATATGTCGTACCTAGTAGCCAGAACGCACTTCTCAGCCTACTATGCAAGACCCGATTTGCCTAATAAGCCAAGTTTTACTGAATTAATATATTTTCTCTAATTTGTTTATTATGAAATGATAAAGCTACTCATTTCATAATGTATGAGGTCATTTTTTTCTTATTGGAGTTAAAATTAACGTAGATATATGGCCGAACCTAACCAGCCCTACCTAACCTAACCTAACCTATCTCTATAGGTTAGGTTAGGTTAGGTAGCCGAAAAAGTTAGGTTAGGTTAGGTTAGGTAGGTTAGGTAGCCAAAAAAACATTAATTCGTGAAAACTTGGCTTATTAGGCAAATCGGGCCCTGCATATTAGGCTGAGAAGTACGTTCTGGCTACTAGGTACGACATATATATATATATATATATATATATATATATATATGTCGTACCTAGTAGCCAGAACTCACTTCTCAGCCTACTATTCAAGGCCCGATTTGCCTAATAAGCCAAGTTTTTCTGAATTAATATATTTACAATAATTTTTTTCTTATGAAATGATAAAGCAACCCTTTTCTCTATGTATGAGGTCATTTTTTTTTTATTGGAGTTAAAATTAACGTAGATATGTGACCGAACCTAACCAACCCTACCTAACCTAACCTAACCTATATATATAGGTAAGGTTAGGTTAGGTAGCCGAAAAAAGCTAGGTTAGGTTAGGTTAGGTAGGTTAGGTAGACTAAAAAACATTAATTCATGAAAACTTGGCTTATTAGGCAAATCGGGCCTTGAATAGTAGGCTGAGAAGTGCGTTCTGGCTGTTAGGTACGACATATATATATATATATATATATATATATATATATATATATATATATATATATATATATGCACAACTTGCCTAAACACACAAGAGAAGTTATTCATATTTAGAACACTTTCCCACCAGGAGATTCGAACCCTAGCCAGCACAGAAGCCTTACAGCAACTGGTACGCCTTTAACCCACTGCACCAAACTCAGACCCTTAAAAGAGATGGTAATTTCAGGGTATTTAAACCCCCTAAAGATCACCACCTCCCAAGGGCAACTAGAGCTAGTGAGGGGTCACTCACGTTCTTTCATCAAATTCCTGTTAATAAGGGAGAACTCTGTGTTTATGCTTAAGGGTCTGAGTTTGGTGCAGTGGGTTAAAGGCGTACCCGTTATGCCAGTTGCTGTAAGGCTTCTGTGCTGGCTAGGGTTCGAATCTCCTGGTGGGAAAGTGTTCTAAAGTTAAATAACTTCTCTTACGTGTTTAGGCAAGTTGTGCATTAAGCATAGACACAGAGTTCTCCCATATTAACAGGAATTTGATTACCCAGGAACGGAGTACCCAGCGAACGGCGACTGGCGCCTATGCGTCTGAGCTGGACAGGATATGTTAAGGTAGATCATTTTTCTCTTCCTTATTTACCTTGGTTGTTAGGCAAGGTAGGGCTATTGCTATGCTTAGGCATTTATTAGAGTTCACATAAGTCATAGGAGTAGATTAGGCTGTGGGACAGCACGTATTATCATTCTACTGAGTAGTGAAGACAGCGTGTGGCCGGCTTGTGAAGGGTCGAGGGACGACGTGGATGGAGCCACCCAGTGAAGGGGGCCAGTGATCCCTTTAATTCATGATGCGAGCTGCCGGCGGCCACCAGAGGAGCGCTGTTGCCACAATTATTATTATTATTTTTTCCATAAATACATACATGTATCTCGTGTGTTGTAGTTTACTTTGAGTAAACTTTTTATTATTTTATCACTGCTTTTGGTGTAACCTCCATCTCATTGAGCTTTGTGATTAATGACATATGATTATACTGTACTGTTACTGGCATGACATAGAGAGAGATCCTGTGTTGGCAACACGTTATTGGATTTGAACCAGTACTGGTACTGGCCTTCCTTAGAGAGTGACCCTGAGATGGCAACACGACTGTACATTTGAATTCTAGTACTGGCAGCATATAGTATGGTCCTAGGCAGCTGTAATTATATTATTTTCGAACTAAGAGCGTTGCTGGGACGCTGAGAGAATTACCCAGCTGGCGACCAGATGATAAGAGGTGGAAGTGAGGCTACGGCCGGAAGTCCGGCAAATTCTCTGCACGCATAGGTGGGCAGGCCCGGTGGGGGGCAGTCACATACTGCAGGATTGAACTTAGCAGTATGCTTAGCTTAGCTTAGCTCTCTTCCCTTAGTCAGTCTGGTGTTGACAAAGGCTTTAACAGGCTGAAACGTTCACCTTCTTTCATATTTCTCTGTGGATTTTCCGCATATATTATATATATATATATATATATATATATATATATATATATATATATATATATATATATATATATATATATATATATATATATACGTATATATATGTATCACACTCTTGAGTGTGAGTAGTCACACTACTCTTGAGTATGGAGATACGCACTCAAGAGTAGGGGATGTATGTGAAACAGGAATGTACTCACCTAATTGTGTTTGCGGGGGTTGAGCTTTGGCTCTTTGGTCATTGTGGAAATGTGAAATGGTCAGTATAGTGAGTGTGGAGAGAGGGGAGGCACTCACTTGAAGGCCGGGGCTGTGCTGTACTCCAAGTTCCGACTCTCTAAGTCTTGCAGGGACTCCTGGCGCCGACCCAACCGTCGCAGTAGCCTAGCGATACTGCCCATCTTTTTCTGGTCCATCTCTTCCACTGTTCTCTGACTAACTGCTCCTTCTTCAGGTATACTACTGGTGGTGGTCCTGGCAAAGGCATGTGTGTGTCTTTCTTATTCTTCAAGACATTCACAGGTGACTGACACATGGTTATGTCAGTCACAGATTATTTCAATTAAAAGCAAATAAAACAGACAGCAGGCAACCACCACACAATAAACATTGAATCAAAGACAACTTACATTTTAAACTGGTTGTAGTCTTCTTGGAATGACAGTCTAAAAAATGAAAAAAAATGTATGTAATTGTTAAATTATCATTTGATTAGCAAGAATGCATAATACTAAAACTAAACCATACATATTTTTGTATGTTGTTTCCATAAGGATTTCGTTATTTGATCAATTCAAATTTTTAAAACGGGAACACTTTATCTTAATAATTCCTTATATGAAATGTAATCTGTAATTAAAACAGGGAGACAAAACTAAAACAAAGTAAAATATAGCAAATTTAAAACTTACAAATCAAAGGACTAGTGCAGGGGCGGGAACCTATGGCATGCGTGCCTTGGCGGCATGTGAGCAAATTTTGAAGGCCCGTGGCAGTCGGTGCCACCCCCATGATTCTTTAAACCTCACCAATAATAAATAAATAAATTATATAAATATAAATATTAAATAAAGGTTGTTTTGCCTGACATTCATACAACCAACCCTGAGGACAGCACACTCCTAGGTGCTCCTCTTGGAAGGAATGCCATCGACGGGGTCCTCGGTAAGAAGATCACTGACCTGAAGAGGATGAACGAGAGGATTGAAGACATCGATGCTCATGATGCACTTTACCTCATCACCAGATGCTTGTCCCTCCCCAGGCTGACCTACTTTCTAAGATGTTCGCCATCTTTCAACAATATTAAATTAGAAGAGTATGACAGCTTGCTGAAATCAACACTAGAAAAAGCCCTCAATCTTTCCCTCAGCGACTCACAGTGGAAACAGGCCTCCCTTCCTGTCAGACTCGGGGGACTTGGCGTGCGCACAGCAACACAAATTGCTGTACCAGCGTTCCTGTCCTCTTCAGTGGGGTCTGACAACTTGGTGAAGGAAATCCTACCTGAGCACCTAGTTCAACAGGCAGGGGTGCATGATCCCAGCTTCACAGACTGCACAACCAAATGGGTCTCTCTCGCAGGACCAGCACCCCAACCACCGCCTTCTGAAGCCCATAAGCAATCCAGCTGGGATCGCCCCATTGCCGACCAAGAAGCTGCAACTTTGCTAGAAGCTGCGACAACACCACATGACACTGCCCGACTTAGAGCTGTAGCAGCTCCCCATGCAGGTGATTTCCTATTAGCAACCCCAATGTCAGCAACCGGCACCCGTCTCACACCGCAGGCCCTCCGAATTGCCGTGGCTCTCCGCCTAGCTGCCCCAATCCACACCGAATACAGGTGTATTTGCGGCGAGGCAGAGGCCGACAGATATGGACGGCATGGCCTTCTTTGCCAAAGGATGGGAGGATGGCATGCAAGACACGGCGAGGTTAATGACATTATTAAGAGAAGCCTTACCACAGCCGGTTGTCCAGCAGAGAGAGAGCCCCGTTACCTAATATCCCGCAACTCTGATGAGCCTGTCGGTCGCCCAGACGGAATTACGGTGAACCCCTGGAAGAATGGTAGACAGTTGGTGTGGGACTACACTTGCGTTTCAACTTTAGCCAATACCTATGTTGACTTCAGTGCTACACAAGCAGGAGGAGCTGCCAATCACCGGGAAGCGGCCAAGTCACGTAAATACAGAGACCTTGAGCACCACTACAATTTTGTCCCCATTGCCTCAGAGACACTTGGTGCCTGGGGTAAAAGTGCTGCTAGCTTTTTGAAGGAGTTGGGGTCTAAGCTAATCGAAACAACTAGAGACCCTAGAGCTGCCAGTTTTCTTTTTCAGCGCCTTAGTGTGGCCATCCAGAGAGGAAATGCTCACTGCATCCAAGGTTCCTGCCCGCCATCTGAGGAGCTGGAGGAGCTTTTCAACTTGTGACAAGCAGCCTTGTACCCTGCATGTAATCAATATTGTAACTTTTTTTGTGTAATGACATTTTCAAATAAAGTTAGATAAATATACACACTTAACAAAAGAATAGGGGTGGTAGGAGAGGAAAATATCAAAGTGTTCAGTGAGGATCCACAAGGTCTTCTCTGAGTACTCTTTATTTTCTTCTCCGAGGCTATGGGTCCCTACACTTGCACCAGAGGTGGTACCCCTTCTAGGTATTAAAAAAAATATATTATATATATATATATATATATATATATATATATATATATATATATATATATATATATATATATATATATATATATATATATATATATATATATATATATATATATATATATATATATATATATATATATATATATATATATATATATATATATATATATATATATATATATATATATATATATATATATATATATATATATATATATATATATATATATATATAAAGAATTTTACATTCTTGCAAAGCCATTAGCATGCATAACGTTTCAGGCAAGTCCTTAGTCTTATTTTTCCCCGGAATACGACCTGCCAAATCATTTAACAACCATGTACTCCACAACTGGGTGAACTGAGGCTACAGTTAAGGATTGGTGCCGAGTTAATCCTTCCGGCCAGAATACGAACTCAGGCCAAAGAGCTCACCCAGCACTGGGCGAGTGTTTTACCACTGTGCCACGGAGGCTGCGAAAAGTCCCATACCAAATAAAAATATAAAGATCATTACTACTGTTAAATGAAACACTGCTTGATTTTTTTAACAACATTTTTCAAATTTTACTGAGTGAATTTGTTCGGTGTACACACAGCTTCTTATGTACAGCAATGTTCGTTCAGAGCTTGGATGAAATTCGTCTGATTTTCACGAATGAAAAATTTTCTTGTCGAGAATAATATGACCTGTGGATTTGTCGATTGATATTTTTCACTGCTTTATCCACACATCTGAATGACTTGAACACCAAATTACAGTGATCCGTCAGACACTTGATGTTATGTTTGATAACATGAAAGCCTTTGAAACTGAACTGAATGTTGTTAAACGTGATGTCAGTAATGACACTTTTAAATATTTCCCAAATCTAAAAAAGCACATGAAAGACCTTGACATTCTTAAGAAAAATAGATATACTGGGTCGCAACTGTTGAGCATCACTGATTCATCTGCTGACCAATTTTCTTTACATTTTACAAAATTTGACTAAATTTAATAAATTTACTTTAAAATTGACTGAATTTAGGTCATTTAAATAAGCTGCAAAATTCATGTGTGCAGACAGAGTAACATGAGACAAAGTTGCCGTGGATTGATTTATAAAAGCAGTTCATTTTTATGGCAACATTTGTTTACTTCAGAGCAGAGGTGGAAAATGTTGAAAGAGAACGGTGAGCAACTGGTGTAACCCAGAAAAGAAAGTTCTGAAACTCTGTAGTTCCTTTTCTGGAACTTTTAAATTAAAACCTCGCAATGGGACTAGTTATAATTTCCAGCGAGGAAATTTGTCAGGTGTAATTACACGAGACTTGGCGATGAGACTGATGGCGCATGCACAGCTCACACACCGACCACATGCAGGTTTGATGTCAAATATCTCACATCGTTGGTGCAGCAGCAAAAGTTCCCTACGGAGTAAAATAACCTTATTTTCCCATCTCTTATTTATAATTTTTTTTATAAGTGGAGCCAACCCTTATTGTTGCTTATACGGTAAAATATGAAAAACGCTTCACTCACGACTAACATCTGATGACTTTTGAATGTTTCTCGAACAGTGCTTCACTGGCGAATTTTGCTTGAATCGCAACTGTGTAAATGCTTCTCACACACGTACTAGACATACTATAATTGCCAACAAAACCTAACCTAACCTAAATATGCACAATATGCTAAATAATAATAATATTACTTGGAATTTGAGAAAATTACAATTTTGAATGGAATTGAACGTCAAAATTCACGAATGTGTCTTTGAGGTCTGCTAGAGGATGGGTTAAAAAAAACTGGTAATTGCCAGAAGAGCCTAAGAAGTAACCACCCCCTTTGAAAAATCCTCCTTGTTCAGTGTGCGAGAATTGTTTATACAGCGCGTGACAGTTATAGTTGGTGTGCTTAGATAATATTCCCAGATTTGGATTTCCTGTCAATAATGATGTGACAAAAGTCCTCAATAACATTTATTATTCTTGAATAAATAGTTGAGTATGTGTGTACATCACGAAAATAAACACGTGATTAAAAATGTGACAGTGTCAGACCACGGAGGAAAAGTAAAATAACAGAGTAATATATATATATATATATATATATATATATATATATATATATATATATATATATATATATATATATATATATATATCGTCATAGTCTGGTATGTCGTAAATCACAGGGTAAGATTGCAAGACATGAAGAAGTCAACGACATCATCAAGAGGAGCCTCGCCACAGCCCGCTGCCCGGCACAAAGAGAACGACTCTTATTCAGACCTAACGACCCTCAGAAGCGCCCAGATGGGATCACCTTGCTACCTTGGAAGGATGGTAAGCAAGTGGTGTGGGACTACACGTGCGCTGCCACACTGGCCAGCACCTACCTCCACTACAGCACTCGTGAAAGCGGTGGTGCTGCTTCATTCAGGGAATCACAGAAAATTATTGAATACAGAGGTCTGGCACACTGCTACAGCTATGTTCCCATCGGCTCAGAGACCCTCGGTTCGTGGGGAAAATGTGCATTGAAGTTCCTGAAGGAATTGAGGGACAAATTGATCAGCGTTACAAAAGATCAGAGAGTAAAACGTTTCTTGTTCCAGCGCCTCAGTGTTGCGATTCAGAGGGGAAATGCCTGTTGCGTCTTGGGCACTAGTCCATCTTCAGAGGAATTTGAAGAAGTGTTTGACTTACAACAATGATCGAACCTGTTTGTGACATTCATCAATTTTTCCATTTGTCGTGTTTTTCAAGAGAGCCATAACCTTTAAGCACTTTTTGTACTATTTATGTATCAACTCATGTATTTCTTGTAACCATCAAATACATAATAAAGCACAACAAAAAGAAGGGTGTGGTAGTAAAAAAGTACACAGAAACTGTATTGGAGGGGATCTAAACATTCCCTCTAATGCGTTATGCGTGGTTTCCTCCGAGGCTATGGGTCCCCCTTCTTCCAGCCAGAGGTGAAAGGTCCCCCCAGAGGTCCCCCTTCCTCTCTCTCTCTCTCTCTCTCTCTCTCTCTCTCTCTCTCTCTCTCTCTCTCTCTCTCTCTCTCTATATATATATATATATATATATATATATATATATATATATATATATATATATATATTTATATCTCTATATAAATTTATATATAATTTATATAATATAATTTTATATAAAATTTATATATTTATATATAATATATATATATATTTATATTTATATTATCAACCCATGTATATCTATTTACATATATATATATATATATATATATATATATATATATATATATATATATATATATATATATATATATAAACATTCTTTACCGGCCAAAGACCCCAACACATCAAACAAATGCTGAACCCGGTGTTTGGAGATGCCGCAAAGGACCTTCTAGTGGAACTTACCAGTTTTTTCAACATGTGTTTGGCTGGCGGCATCCCTGAGGACATCGAGTCTCTCTTTTATGGAGCAGCACTCTGTGCTCTAAAGAAGAAAGATAGAGGGAATCAGGCCCATTGCCGTTGGCAACACCCTCCGACGTAGCTAAGGCTGCAGTGAGTTCTATCAGCCAGGAAGCAGCGACCTCGCTGAAACCCAATCAGCTCGGGTGTGGGATCCCTCTTGGCTGTGTAGCTGCAGCACATGCAGCGTGTGCTTACATTGCTAATCCCTCAGACCAGAAGGCACTAGTAAAGCTTGACTTTAAAAATGCCTTCACTCAAGTCAGAGGAGAAGCTGTCCTCAGGGCTGTACACAACCATTTGCTTCCCCTTTACCCGTGAGTACACCAGAAATCAGTAGAGCTGTACCATCTCGCTACTCACGTTCGCCATTAATACAGGTCCATGATGGACCATATGTGGCAGACCAAGTCCGAAGCTGGAGGAGCAGCTCTCACACAACAAATCATCAGAGACTATATACATTTTATCCAAATAGTAGTGCGATCTATAACCCTTTAATTATTAAATACCGTTTAATTACAGTAAGATTAAAATATGAAACCCCCCAAAATATCTGATGGGAAGTTTATTGGTGAAAATAAATTATATAATACAGATCACCCAGAACTAATAGACACGATTAAATACAATCTCTTGAGATAATAATCAAATCAATCACCGGTAGATTTCTCCACACCGCGGTACAAGAAAATATGCCAACACACCCCGAGGACCACCATACATCTTGGACAACTATAGTTTATAGATATTATTTCAATTATCACTGGAGGCAGGACCCAAGAGCATGAACTCATTGTAGCGCATGACTTTCCTCGGGTCAAGGAGAATAGTCATTCAAAGTCTAGAAGCATATTGGTCATGCTTCAAGAATTATTGAGAGATAATTTTAAAACTTCTATTAAAATCAAACAACTGATTGTAAAGAGCAAGCAAAACAGGATAAACTAAATAAGACAAATCTGAAATGAAAGACGGACTGCAAGTGACGCTAAAATACTTACTTGTTTAGACCATTGTGTCCAGGGCCCAGCTCCTCCTGCAGCCGGTAGAGGTCCTTGACGAACTCCTGTTGAAGGTACTCAGCATCAGGGAGAGGCCTTAGGGACTCCACACACACATACACACACACACACATATGCCAACACACACACACACACACACACACACACACACACACACACACACACACACACACACACACACACACACACACACACACACACACACACACACACATACACACACACACACATATGCCAACACACATGTGTGTTGTGACGTTGAAAGGAACTTTTTCAGGGTCAGAGTAGTTAACGGATGGAATGCATTAGGCAGTGATGTGGTGGAGGCTGACTCCATACGCAGTTTTAAATGTAGATTTGATAGAGCCCAGTACGCTCAGGAATCTGTACACCAGTTGATTGACAGTTGAGTGGCGGGACCAAAGAGCCAAAGCTCAACCCCCGCAAGCACAAATAGGTGAGTACAAATAGGTGAGTACACACACACACATACACACAGCCCGGCTCTCCCGGGCTGTGAGGGGTTCAGAGACTACATAGCAGGCACCATGACAATGGGAGGACCAAGAATATTAGTAGCAGTAATATACAACCCTCCACCAAATGACAGAAGACCCAGTCAAGAGTATGAAAACAACAACATGGCAGTTAACACTATAATTGAGAGGGCAGCCTCTGCTGCCTGTAGAAACAGATCCTACCTGGTCATCATGGGGGACTTCAATCACGGAAGGATTGACTGGGAAAACAAGGAACTTCATGAAGGTGAGGATACGTGGAGAGACAAACTATTGGAGGTGGTGACTAGAAACTTTTTAACCCAGCATGTCAGAGAACCCACAAGGATGAGAGAAAATGTCGAACCAGCGAGTCTCGACCTAGTCTTCACTCTGAACGACTCTGACATAAGAGAAATCGGGTTTGAAGCCCCAGTAGGAATGAGCGACCACAGTGTACTGGTGTTTGAGTACCTGATTGAAGAAGGGTTATTGAACTCGAGGAGGGATACCGAAACCATAAGGTTTGCATACCGAAAGGGAAACTATGAGGAGATAAGAAAATTCCTAACAGATATACCATGGGAAACAGAGCTCAGGGGAAAGACTCTCTAAGACATGACGGACTACATCACGCAGAAGTGCAAGGACGCAGCAAACAAGTTTGTCCCAGTCCAAAAGGAAAACAGTGAAATGAAGATGAGAAACCCATGGTAAAATCAGAGATGTAGGCTAGCTAAGCAGCTAAGTAAAAGGGCATGAAGAAACTATAGGAATAACAGGACACTGGAGAGCAGAGAAAGATACCAGAATGCCAGGAATGAATATGTCAGGATGAGAAGAGAGGCAGAAAGACAATACGAAAATGACATCGCAAGCAAGACTACGACTCAGCCTAAATTGCTGCATAGCCACATCAGGAGAAAAACGACAGTAAAAGAACAGGTTATGAAATTAAGGATAGGGGCAGAAGGATTCACTACAAACGACAAGGAAGTGTGTGAGGAACTGAATAAGAAATTCCAGGTCTTCACCTTAGAGCAAGGAGAAATTCCAGAGATAAGAGAGGGAATACCTAACCAGGATCCACTGGAAGAGTTTGAGATTACCAGCGGGGAAGTAAGGAAGTGTTTACTAGAGTTGGATGTGACAAAGGCTATAGGCCCAAATGGAATCTCCCCTTGGGTTCTAAAGGAAGGAGCTGAAGAACTGTGCCTACTACTCTCCAAAGTGTATAACAAATCACTGGCAAC
The DNA here is from genome assembly GCF_020424385.1 of Procambarus clarkii. NCBI lineage: Eukaryota > Metazoa > Arthropoda > Malacostraca > Decapoda > Cambaridae > Procambarus > Procambarus clarkii. The sequence goes on along the minus strand of NC_059581.1, from coordinate 26,203,394 downwards.
AGGGGAACTGCCAGAAATTTGGAAAGCAGCTAACGAGATCCCGATATACAAGAAAGGGGATAGACAGGAGGCACTGAACAACAGGCCTGTGTCCCTAACCTGCATACCATGCAAGCTGATGGAGAAGATTGTGCGAAGAAAGCTAGTGGAACATCTGGAGCGAAAGACCTTTGTAACACAGCATCAACGTGGGTTCAGGGATGGCAGGTCTTGCCTCACAGGGTTACTTGAATTCAACGACCAGGCAACAAAAATCAGGCAAGAAAGAGAAGGGTGGGCAGACTGTATATTTTTGGATTGTCAGAGAGCCTTTGATACAGTACCACACAAGAGGCTAGTGAAAAAGCTGGAGATCCAGGCTGGAGTGAAAGGGAAGGTACTCCATTGGATAAAGGAGTACCTAAGCAACAGGAGACAACGAGTCAGTGTGGGGGGTGAGGTCTCAGATTGGCGAGACGTTACGAGTGGAGTCCCGCAGGGGTCAGTCCTTGGACCTAAACTGTTTCTGATATATGTAAATGATCTCCCAGAGGGTATAGACTCGTTTCTCTCAATGTTTGCTGATGATGCAAAAATTTTGAGGAGGATTGAAACAGAGGATGATAGTAGGAGGCTACAAGATGACCTAAAAAGACTGAGTGAATGGGCCAACAAATGGCTGTTGAAGTTCAACCCGAGTAAATGCAAAGTAATGAAAATAGGCATTGGAAACAGAAGGTCAGACACAGGATACAGAATAGGAGATGAAGTACTTAATGAAACGGACAGAGAGAGAAAGATCTAGGAGTTGATATCACACAAACCTGTCTCCTGAAGCCCACATAAAAAGAATAACGTCTGCGGCATATGCGAGGCTGGCTAACATCAGAACGGCGTTCAGGAACCTGTGTAAGGAATCGTTCAGAATCTTGTACACCACATATGTAAGACCAATCCTGAAGTATGCAGCCCCAGCATAGAGCCCGTACCTTGTCAAGCACAAGACGAAGCTGGAAAAAGTCCAAAGGTATGCCACTAGACTAGTCCCAGAACTAAGAGGCATGAGTCACGAGGAAAGTCTGCGGGAAATAAAACCTTACGACACTGGAAGAGAGAAGAGTAAGGGGAGACATGATCACAACCTACAAAATCCTCAGGGGAATCGACCGGGTAAACAAGGATAAACTATTCATCACTGGTGGGACGCGAACAAGGGGACACAGGTGGAAACTGAGTACCCACATGAGCCACAGAGACGTTAGAAGGAACTTTTTCAGTGTCAGAGTAGTTAACAGATGGAATGCATTAGGCAGTGATGTGGTGGCGGCTGACTCCATACACAGTTTCAAGTGTAGATATGATAGAGCCCAGTAGGCTCAGGAACCTGTACACCAGTTGATTGACAGTTCAGAGGCGGGACCAAAGAGCCAGAGCTCACCCCCCGCAAGTACAACTAGGTGAGTACACACATGAGTAAGCAGCTCCAGCCTGGAGTCCATAGCTAGTTAAACACAAGATAAAGTTAGAGAAGATTCAGCGGTATGCCACCAGGCTCGTCCCGGAACTGAGAGGAATTAGCTACGAGGAAAGGCTAAAGGAACTGAACCTCATATCCCTGGAAAACAGAAGAGTAGGGAGAGACATGATAACCACCTACAAAATTCTCAGGGGAATTGACAGGGGGGACAAAGACAAACTCTTCAGCACGGGTGGGACACGAACAAGGGGACACAGGTGGAAACTTAGTACCCAGATGAGCCACAGAGACGTTAGAAAGAGTTTTTTTCATTGTCAGAGTAGTTAATAAATGGAATGCATTAGGCAGTGATGTGGTGGAGGCAGACTCCATACACAGTTTCAAATGTAGACATGATAGAGCCCAGTAGGCTCAGGAATCTGTACACCAGTTGATTGACAGTTGAGAGGTGGGACCAGAGACCCAAAGCTCAACCCCCGCAAGTACAATTAGGTGAGTACACACAGTGTCCCTAACTTACATACTGTGCAAGGTGATGGAAAAGATTGTTCCAAGACACTAGTAGAACATCTGTAGCGAGAGAACTTTTGTATCACATCACCAACTTGTGTAAGGGGGGGGGGAAGGTTCTGGGATGGCACATCTTGCCTCACAGATTTAATTTAATTCTATGACCAGGCAAGAAAGAGCATGGTTGGCAGGCTGCATAGTTTTGGATTGCACGAAGCCTTTGACCCAGTATCTGATACGAGACTAGAGCACAAGCTGGAGATGAACGCAGGAGTGAAAGTGAAGGTACTTCGTTGGATAATGGAGTACCTAAGTAACAGGAGATATCGAGTCACTGTGAGGAGTGACGTCTGTGAGTGGCATGACGTCACCAGTGACGTCCTACAGGGTCCAGTCCTTGGACTTGTCCTGTTTCTGATATATGTAAACGATCTTCCAGAAGGAATAGATTCGTTCATCTCAATGTTTGCTGATGATGCAAAATATTTGAAGAGGATTAAGACCGAGGAAGATAGCAAGAGGCTCTCAAGATGACCAAGACTAACTGAAGGAATAGTCCAATAAATGGATAATAAAGTTCAATCCAAGTATATGTAAGGTAATGAAACTAGGCGGAGGAATTAGGAGGCAAGTAAATGGGTACCGAATGGAAGACAGTCTTCTCCGAAAGTCTGGTGGTTGTGTGGGGGTTCACTTGTCTGATGGTTGTGTGGGGGTTCACTTGTCTGATGGTTGTGTGGGGGTTCACTTGTGTGATGGTTGTGGGGGGGTTCACTTGTCTGATGGTTGTGTGGGGGTTCACTTGTCTGATGGTTGTGTGGGGGTTCACTTGTCTGGTGGTTGTGTGGGGGTTCACTTGTCTGATGGTTGTGTGGGGGTTCACTTGTGTGGTGGTTGTGGGGGGGTTCACTTGTCTGATGGTTGTGTGGGGGTTCACTTGTGTGGTGGTTGTGGGGGGGTTCACTTGTCTGATGGTTGTGTGGGGGTTCTCGTGTCTGGTGGTTGTGTGGGGGTTCACGTGTCTGATGGTTGTGTGGGGGTTCACTTGTGTGGTGGTTGTGTGGGGGTTCACTTGTCTGATGGTTGTGTGGGGGTTCACTCTGATGTGTGGTGGTTGTGTGGGGGTTCACTTGTCTGGTGGTTGTGTGGGGGTTCTCTCGTGTCTGGTGGTTGTGTGGGGGTTCACTTGTGTGGTGGTTGTGTGGGGGTTCACTTGTCTGGTGGTTGTGTGGGGGTTCACTTGTCTGGTGGTTGTGTGGGGGTTCACGTGTCTGATGGTTGTGTGGGGGTTCACTAGTCTGATGGTTGTGTGGGGGTTCACTTGTCTGATGGTTGTGTGGGGGTTCTCGTGTCTGGTGGTTGTGTGGGGGTTCACTTGTCTGGTGGTTGTGTGGGGGTTCACTTGTCTGATGGTTGTGTGGGGGTTCACTTGTCTGATGGTTGTGTGGGGGTTCACTAGTCTGATGGTTGTGTGGGGGTTCACTAGTCTGATGGTTGTGTGGGGGTTCACTTGTCTGATGGTTGTGTGGGGGTTCACTAGTCTGATGGTTGTGTGGGGGTTCACGTGTCTGATGGTTGTGTGGGGGTTCACGTGTCTGATGGTTGTGTGGGGGTTCACTTGTGTGATGGTTGTGTGGTGGTTCACGTGTCTGATGGTTGTGTGGGGGTTCACATGTCTGATGGTTGTGTGGGGGTTCACGTGTCTGATGGTTGTGTGGGGGTTCACGTGTCTGGTGGTTGTGTGGGGGTTCACGTGTCTGGTGGTTGTGTGGGGGTTCACTTGTCTGGTGGTTGTGTGGGGGTTCACTTGTCTGATGGTTGTGTGGGGGTTCACTTGTGTGATGGTTGTGTGGGGGTTCACGTGTCTGATGGTTGTGTGGGGGTTCACTTGTGTGGTGGTTGTGTGGGGGTTCACGTGTCTGGTGGTTGTGTGGGGGTTCACTTGTGTGGTGGTTGTGTGGGGGTTCACGTGTCTGATGGTTGTGTGGGGGTTCACTAGTCTGATGGTTGTGTGGGGGTTCACTAGTCTGATGGTTGTGTGGGGGTTCACTTGTGTGGTGGTTGTGTGGGGGTTCACGTGTCTGATGGTTGTGTGGGGGTTCACGTGTCTGATGGTTGTGTGGGGGTTCACGTGTCTGGTGGTTGTGTGGGGGTTCACGTGTCTGATGGTTGTGTGGGGGTTCACGTGTCTGGTGGTTGTGTGGGGGTTCACGTGTCTGGTGGTTGTGTGGGGGTTCACGTGTCTGATGGTTGTGTGGGGGTTCTCGTGTCTGGTGGTTGTGTGGGGGTTCACGTGTCTGGTGGTTGTGTGGGGGTTCACGTGTCTGATGGTTGTGTGGGGGTTCACGTGTCTGGTGGTTGTGTGGGGGTTCACGTGTCTGATGGTTGTGTGGGGGTTCACGTGTCTGGTGGTTGTGTGGGGGTTCACGTGTCTGATGGTTGTGTGGGGGTTCACGTGTCTGGTGGTTGTGTGGGGGTTCACTAGTCTGATGGTTGTGTGGGGGTTCACGTGTCTGATGGTTGTGTGGGGGTTCACGTGTCTGGTGGTTGTGTGGGGGTTCACGTGTCTGATGGTTGTGTGGGGGTTCACGTGTCTGGTGGTTGTGTGGGGGTTCACGTGTCTGGTGGATGTGTGGGGGTTCACGTGTCTGGTGGATGTGTGGGGGTTCACGTGTCTGGTGGTTGTGTGGGGGTTCACGTGTCTGGTGGATGTGTGGGGGTTCACGTGTCTGGTTGTCTCCAGCTGTGCCAGGGTTCACCAACCTTCTGTACCTACCTGGTCGTTGTTTACAGGAACACCCGACAAAGGTGACTTACCTGGCCGTTCTGGGGAGGATCTCCTGCACCAGTAGTGGCGGCCACCACCAGCAGGAGAGCTTCAGCGCTCAGGTTGGTCCTGGTCACCTCGTAGTCTTCCATACACATCACCTGCAGGGATCAGTATTAGTGCTGGAGCCTCTCATACACACGCTACACTGTAACTAACGTTATGGGCATGAGAAGAATTAACAGGCTTGATAGAAACAATAGATGAGCAGGTCAAAAGGATGGAGTGAATGAAGACTGCATTTTACCGGGGGAAAGCTCTGGGACTTCGAGGGAGGATAACGTATCAAAATCATGGTTTTCCATTTTCAAAGAAATGAGACTTGGAATGGTTAGCTATGGTTGCCACTGTACCACCAGGTCAACACAGGGTGACAAGGGAGATGCACAAGCCTCTCGCCCCACCAGGTCAACACAGGGTGACAGTGGATATGCACAAGCCTCTCGCCCCACCAGGTCAACACAGGGTGACAAGGGAAATGCACAAGCCTCTCGTCCCACCAGGGACGAGATGTCAACTCCATGGTGAGTACTTCATTAATCTGCTATAATTAATGAAATTATAGGTAATATAACCCCATCCCTCCCCCATCGGGAATTATGCCGCTGCAACATTCATCCTGATTGCAATCCCTAATTCTCGTATTTCTTATGAAATAAATTTAATTACATTACATTATTATTCTGGTGGTGTGTGGCATGAGAACCCAGTGAGGCATGAGAGAGTAGCTGGTCCCTCCGCCAGTGTGCTGTCAGCTGTTGGGAAGGGTGGATGTGCTTGTTTCGTGGCGTGGCGTAAATTCACCTTAACGAATATAATTTTATTTGCGATAACTGTTCATGTATTGCATATTTATTTTGGAGTGAATGATAAATATTCTCGCCTTGTAGGCAAAGAATTTCCTCGTTCAACAATACGATTCGTGCGAGATGCAATATTATTTCAGTGATATTGCAGAGGACTTTTAAGAGGAGAATAACTGATATCTCAGGGGCTTATAAGGTTATCGGATAAAAAACAAATGCAAAGACATATATTGCTACTATAAATATGCGAATTTATATATAAAATCGATAGAATTTGACGGAAAATAATATTTTTGAGACGGATGAATGTTTTTCCTCAGTTCATTCAAGAGATATATGGACGAAATTTTCACAGGATGAAATACATTATCCCGGCAGCGTGTATGCAAATTTACAAATAAATAAATAAATAAAATGTAATCCGAAATACTGCCGGAATATTTGAATATTATTTGCGAAAGGTGACCTTTCTCAACTTCATAGTCTAATTGCTGGCTTCATTCTAAGAAATTTCCATGAAACCTACAGAGTGGGCACAGTACCCAACTCTACAATCCGTATCAACTTTATTTTAATTTACCGCAGAAATTTAGCGTTAAAAATGTTCAAAATCTTGAATGAATACATTATTCGGGGACATGTCAGATTTTATATTTACTTCAACTAGACGGACATAAGAATAGCTAATTTTGTTACGAATTATAGATTTGATGCTATTACGAGAGCTAAAAGCAAAAGACATGTTGAAAATTTATATTTTAAATTTTGTTTGTTTGTTTGCTTTCAAATATTGTCTTAAGAGGCTGAAACTTCTGTCAGTAGGTCTTATGTTACGGTGCCCTCTCCTATTTCTTTCGTTTGCCGGCTTAAAGAGTCATATCAGCTCTCCCTACTGATTCTCTGAGGTTCAGGGAGTCTAATGATATATGTGGCGACCAGACTGGCTGCCATTTAATGGAAGGAGGTTATATTATAAGTTGTAAATAAAGGAAAGTTGGCGCCCTGATATAAAATGAAACAGTATCCCCTACGGCAGATATGACCTTGTGGAAGGGACACTATGCCAATCGCGGATTGGCCGACGTAGGTCGCGGGCGACAAATCAGGGCCCGCCATGACGTCACCGAGTGCCCCGGGCGGCGCCAACGTCAGAGTTGTACTGACCGTGGAAGCGACAGGACGCGCCTCGGTCTGCTCTCAAGGATTGGAGGCTCTGCAAGCCTTGTTCAGTGGATTGAGCTGGCCTTCGTTGCCCACCATAGTTATTGGAGACCCTGCGCTTCTGGGAAGCCAAAGAGGAACCAAGTTCAGTGAGCAGAGAAGTGCCCAAACTTGGAAAATAGTCGGCGACGACGCTGGGCGGCGCCGCTGGCTGGACGTTGAGGTCTGGAAGGTGGGCGAGCAAGCTAGCTGTGACTGGGGTCACATCCACTGAGAATCTTGGAAGGACGACACCGTGCCTAGGACAAGGAGCGACGCCCTGTGGGAGAGGCGAGTGTGGGGAAAGATAGTGATTGGCTCAGCGCCCATCGATGAACCAGGATTGGGGCAGCTGAATCTCAGGGATTGGAACGGCGACGACGCGAAGGCTTCACGACACCTGAGGACCTGTGGAACGCCCTGGATCGTCGAGGATCGACCCAAGGAAGCGTGGGAACCTCACACCATCGAGGGACAGGCGTCGTGAGCCAGGAGTGTAAGGTAGATCATTTTTCCCTCCCATTACCCTTGTATGAGTAGGCTAGTTAGGCCACAATATTTACTTGTGTATGTGGCAGCAAGACTTTATTACTTTAATAGTAGAATAGGCTGCAAGGCAGCTTGTGTCCAGGACTGTCAGAGAGGACAGTGTGTATGGATGGCAGGACAGTGAAGAAGAGGTGCCGACGTGGTGAAGAGGCCCTCCTGTGAGAGTGTGAGACTCCTGTCTTCCTGCCCAGTTGAAGGAGAGTTGGAGGTCGTGGAAGAAGAGGCTGACGATCTCCAGACTCATCATCCATATTCCATATTCATGTATTACTTGTGATTGTGTGTGTGTGTTCATGTAATTTGCGTCAGTAAATCCACACATTTTATTACTGTGTTTGAGTGTGCCTCCATTTGTGATATTTCTCTATGAGCATACATTTCTGGCTACAAACGATATATGATACACCCACTGAACTGCATTGCTGGGGTGCAGATATAATAACCCAGCTGGCGACCTTGCTAAGAGGAAGATAGAGAAGACAGGCGGGAAAGGAGTTCCTGCAACCTTTTTTTTGTCTGGCAGGCAAGTCTCAGAGAGGCTATGGTTATAGGTAAGCCTGAGTCTTCCTTCACTCCCCCACGGGTCTAGGCCGGAACTGTTAACAGCAGTTTCCCCGTGGTTGACTGAAGGGCTTCCAGGGTGAATCAGTGGCACCCCTTTGTGGTGGAAGCAAAGACCTGCGGAGGTGGGCATTGTTGGTCCTATCTTGTGTGACCAAGGAGACTCCGGTGAATCCAGGGAGTCGGAGGGGCTGAGTATTTGGGCCCTTTGAGCCCCTAGCAGCCGAGTGTTAGCAGAGCCCCGGACCGCCCACCCCCCCACGTGACAAGAGAACTGGCGACCTCGCCAGGATTCGAACCCCAGTAGCCAAGAACTGGGAACTTCGCCAGGAAGCGTGGATCAAGCTACAGTGTGGACCAAATTGCAAGACAAGTGTTGCCAGGGTACTAATACAGTGTGGCCAGTGAATTCGGTGGTACTGTTACTCAACCAGCTAAGGGACTGAAACGGTGAAATTAGTGCCTACTAACTTGTCTGTGCTGTCGTGTATGCTCAATGATATAGAGATGGAGGAAGACAAAGTAAAGAAATTTATTGACACAAGGGACGAGAGAATTTTGGAAGAGTGTACCAAGGCCCAGCTCCAACAAGTGGCAAACCACTTTGGGATCAGGTTGAGGACGACTAAGGTAGCGGAGCGAAGGATAGAGATCATGGCACAGCTCACAGCTCGAGAGGAAGCGACGGGAGAGGAGCCATCTCAAGAGGAGCCGTCCCGAGGAGAGCCGTCGCAAGGTGAACCGTCCCGACTAGGGCCACCCCAAGCGCCTACCAGTGTGGAGAGAATTCACAGTGAACATGGGAGCAGTGGAAGGTCCAGCTGTAGTAAGAGGAGCCTGCAACTGGAAATAATGAAGATGCAACTGGAAGCCCAGCTGTGACGAGAGGAGAGAGAAGCGCAAATGCAGCGAGAGGAACGTGCGGCTGAGCTGCAGCGAGAGGAGCGAGAAGCTCGGCTGCAGCGGGAAGAAGGAGAGAGACAACTGCGACTGGAGGAGATAAGGGCAAAGAAAGAAGTCGAATTGCGTCACGTTGAACGTGGTCTGCCCTCACTACCTGCACGGCGGGATGACCTCAAGGTAAGGGAACGTGACTTACCTACGTTCGAACCACAAGAAGCTGAGGCGTTCTTCGAACACTTTGAACGGATAGCAACTCTGAAGGAGTGGCCGGAAGATGATTGGGCTGCTCTGGTCCAGGGCAGGTTGACTGGTGAGGCCCGGGAAGCCTATAACATGCTGGACCTAGAGGAGTGTACTAGTTATGACGCGATTAAGAATGCGGTTCTCCACTCATTCCGGCTGACTGCGGAGATGTACCGGAAGCGGTTCAGAGAGTGTACAAGAGCGTCGGGAAAGACTTACGCCGAGACCGCCAGGGAGATGGAACGGAAATTCCTACGATGGTTGAAGGCGGAGGAAGCGGAGTCGGTGGATGATGTTAAACGACTGATAGTGATGGAGAAGTTCATGTCGGTGCTCCATCCTGAGTTGCGAGTAAGGGTGAGAGAAGCAGGTATTAAGGACCTGAAGGCTGCAGCGGATCGAGCCGACATGCTGGAGGAGGCACTACATATCAGGAGGGAGGGGCCGCCCAGACACTCGCCTTACCCCAGGTCGGGAGGGAACCTTAGGAGTTCAGGAGGAGCGAGGATGGATGGGGACTCTCCCAAAAGTAGTGTACCCAATGAGGTAACCCAGTCCAAGTGCTCAAGGGACGCGGGGAGGAAGCCCCAACCTGTGAGCAGTGGACGTAGCTCGGGAGCGAGTGCTGCTGCCCGGGAACCGACGACAGAGAGTCCTAGGTGGACTCAGGGAACCTCTACCATTGGCGCTACCAGGAGGACTGGTAGAGGATCGCCTAGGAGAGGCGGTCGGTGTTACAACTGTGGGGGACGAGGACACCTTGCAAGGGAGTGCGGTCGCCCCAGGCACGGTGGAAACGTGGCTTTCGCTAGGATGGAAAGCGGAGAAGCCAACGATTATTCAGGTGATATGCCGGTGATGAGGGAGAAGAGGATCCACCCCTTTGTGTGTGAGGGGACGGTGAAGATAAGGGGAGCTGATCCTGTGCCAGCGAGGATGCTGAGGGACACTGGGTCCGACTTCACCCTTGTTAGTGAATCCCTCTTCCCCGAGGACTATAGAAGTTCCAGTACAGGGGAGGCCCTGATAAGGACGTTGGGGGGACAAGTGCGGATGCCCCTCCATAGGGTGACTCTTAATTCAGACTATGGTTGTCAGACTCTCTTGGCAGGGGTCTGTGCTTTGCTGCCGAGGATGGACGCTCAGGTGATCCTAGGAAATGATTCCTGTGGGGGATGTGTTCTCCCGAATTTGATTAAGGGTGAGGAGTGTGTAGAGTCCTATCGACAGTGCAGCAAGACGGGCGCCAGTAGTGGCGAAATGGAAATTGCGAGAGTGGCATTTCCGGTATGCGCAGTGACGTCAGGACGAGACGTCAATGAAGGTGATGTGAGCGGATCCAGTCACGCCGAAGAGAACATGCCGGGGTACCTGGAGCTCGATCATTTGTTCCGAGAAGAGGCCAGAGGACAAGCGACAGGTGAGGAAGCGCCGGATACGAGTGTCCAGGTTACTCTCACCAGTCCTCTAGGAATTGACCGCACCCGTCTAGGTGAGCTGCAAAAGGAAGAGTTTCCTGAGTTGGTACGGGACGCGGAAGGAGGTCTCGCTGGACCCAAGTCACCGACTCATTTCTTCGTGGAGAAGGGAGTGCTAATGAGGCATTGGAGGCCGGTTAGGGCCAAAGCGGGCGATGATATGCTGAGAGTGAGGCATCAGGTGGTGGTGCCAGCTCAGTACAGATGCGCGGTGCTAAAGCTTGCACACACAGTGGATCCCGCGGGTCACTTGGGAGTTACCAAGACCTTAGGCAGGCTTCGGGAACATTTTTATTGGCCGGGCATGGACGCGGATGTAAGAAGAATTTGCAAGACGTGTTTCCCGTGCCAGAGAGCGGGGAAGAACGTCCCTGCCATCCCGAAAGCACCTTTAGTTCCAGTTCCAGCATTTGGCCAGGCGTTTGAGCGCCTAATAATCGACGTCGTGGGACCACTACCTAAGACAAGAAAGGGAACAATTACTTATTGACTATCATGTGTGCTTCGACGAGATTTCCGGAGGCGATCCCAGTGCGGAAGGTGACATCGAAATGCGTCATGGGACACCTTCAGCGGTTCTTTGCTTGGGTAGGTGTGCCCAAGGAGATTCAGTCCGACTGTGGAAGTGTTTTCCAATCGAGGTGGTTTAGGCAGGCTATTGCGAGCTGGGAATAGCCCAACTACGATCGTCTCCTTATAGACCTCAATCGCAGGGAGCGATTGAGAGGTTCCATTCAACTCTGAAGACCATCTTAAGAGTGTATTGTGCTGAACAGGGAGCGGAATGGGATGAGGCTGTCTGTCCAGCCCTGTTCGCGATCCGAGATGCTATAGTTGAGTCTCTGGGATTCTCTCCATTCCAGCTAGTGTTTGGGCACGAAGTAAGGAGCCCGTTGTTGATGCTGAAGGAGCGGATGACGGCGGAGAAGACATTAGTGACAGTGGAAGAGTATGTGCGAAGATTCCATGAACGATTGAAAACGGCGAAGGAGCTGGCTGCTGATCACTTGAAGACAGCGCAAGAGAAGATGTCGATCTGGTACGACAAGAAGGCTGTCCCAAGGGAGTTCGAGGCAGGAGCCAGAGTGATGATGTTGCTACCTGGGAGGGGTAGAGTGACGGAATCACGCTTTGGTGGTCCATACTCGGTTATTCGGCGTGTGGGTCCTGTAAGTTATGAGATCAGCAAGCCGAATCGCCCTAACAAGACACAGGTGTGTCATATCAATCGTTTAAAGCCATACTTCCCAGAGGAACAAGAGAGTGCAGGAGTGAAGGGAGAAACACAGTCGCGAGAAGGGAAATGGGTTCTGTGTATGGAGATGGACCAGGTGTTGCCAGCGGAGGAGAGAAAGTGGGCCCGTGCCGATGGTACGCGCCTGTCGAATACAGAGAGTTTGACACACCTAGAAGACAGGCTGCGTCATCTGGATAAAGAGAAAAGGAGAGAACTAGTGACCCTGATAAGAAGGAACAAGTCGCTTTTCACGGATGTGCCCCGACGGCACAAGAGTGTGGTGCACGAGGTGGACGTGTGCGGAGGAAAGCCAATCAAGCAGAGTGCTTATCGGGTGAGTCCCGAGAAGAGGAAGATCATGCGACAGGAGGTGGAATATCTGCTAGCGAATGATCTCGCTGAGCCCAGCAACGGTGAGTGGAGCTCGCCCTGTGTGCTGGTCAAGAAGAGTGACGGATCATATCGTTTTTGCACTGACTATCGTAAAGTGAATGCCATAACCGTGTCAGATTCTCACCCGATGCCCCGAGTAAGTGATTGCGTCGACCAAGTAGGAAATGCAAGGTTCGTCACCAAGGTCGACCTGCTGAAAGGGTATTATCAAATCCCTTTGTCGCCGAGTGCGAGAAAGATCTCAGCGTTTGCTACTCCAGACGGATTGTACCAGTACAAAGTGCTTCCCTTTGGTATGAAGAACAGCGGAAGTTGTTTTCAGAGGATGATGAACGAAGTGCTAAGAGGGATGGAAGGCTGCGCCGTGTATATAGATGATATAGTGGTGTACGCCGATAGCTGGAAACAACACATGAATCGACTGACGGAGTTATTCCAACGGTTGGAAGAAGCGAACCTGACCGTTAATCTGGCCAAAAGCGAATTCGGGAAGGCCCGATTAGAATACTTAGGTTTCGTCGTGGGTCAAGGGGAAGTGACTCCAGTAGACAAGAAAGTGATGGCAATCAGAGAATATCCGAATCCCAGAACGAGAAAGGAATTGTTACGATATTTAGGGATGGTTGGATACTATAGAGGATTTTGCAATAACTTCTCGACAGTGGCACACCCTCTGACTGAATTGCTATCTAAGAACGTTAGATGGAAGTGGGGGGAAGCATGCCAGGAGTCCTTCGAGAAGACTAAGAAGTTGTTGACTGAAGCGCCAGTGCTGATTTCGCCCGACTTTGAGTCAGACTTTATCTTATACGTTGACGCTAGCGACGTGGGAATTGGAGCCATGTTAGCTCAAGAGAAGGACGGAGTCCACCGTCCAGTGGCATTCTACTCGAAGAAATTCGAAAAGTACCAGAGGGCTTATAGTACAGTGGAAAAGGAAGCCTTGGCCCTGATCCTGGCACTGAAACATTTTGACGTCTATGTGGGTGGAGGTACTAGACCGGTGCAAGTGTTCACCGATCATAACCCTTGACGTTCGTGCATAGGATGAAGAACACGAACCAAAGGCTGACAAGATGGGCCCTACTGTTCCAAGAGTACTGGCTAGAAATCAGGCACATTAAAGGAAGGGAGAATGTGGTGGCAGATGCCCTCTCCCGGATTTACTAACCGATATGACTCTTATTTTAAGGGGAGGGGTATGTTACGGTGCCCTCTCCTATTTCTTTCGTTTGCCGGCTTAAAGAGTCATATCAGCTCTCCCTACTGATTCTCTGAGGTTCAGGGAGTCTAATGATATATGTGGCGACCAGACTGGCTGCCATTTAATGGAAGGAGGTTATATTATAAGTTGTAAATAAAGGAAAGTTGGCGCCCTGATATAAAATGAAACAGTATCCCCTACGGCAGATATGACCTTGTGGAAGGGACACTATGCCAATCGCGGATTGGCCGACGTAGGTCGCGGGCGACAAATCAGGGCCCGCCATGACGTCACCGAGTGCCCCGGGCGGCGCCAACGTCAGAGTTGTACTGACCGTGGAAGCGACAGGACGCGCCTCGGTCTGCTCTCAAGGATTGGAGGCTCTGCAAGCCTTGTTCAGTGGATTGAGCTGGCCTTCGTTGCCCACCATAGTTATTGGAGACCCTGCGCTTCTGGGAAGCCAAAGAGGAACCAAGTTCAGTGAGCAGAGAAGTGCCCAAACTTGGAAAATAGTCGGCGACGACGCTGGGCGGCGCTGCTGGCTGGACGTTGAGGTCTGGAAGGTGGGCGAGCAAGCTAGCTGTGACTGGGGTCACATCCACTGAGAATCTTGGAAGGACGACACCGTGCCTAGGACAAGGAGCGACGCCCTGTGGGAGAGGCGAGTGTGGGGAAAGATAGTGATTGGCTCAGCGCCCATCGATGAACCAGGATTGGGGCAGCTGAATCTCAGGGATTGGAACGGCGACGACGCGAAGGCTTCACGACACCTGAGGACCTGTGGAACGCCCTGGATCGTCGAGGATCGACCCAAGGAAGCGTGGGAACCTCACACCATCGAGGGACAGGCGTCGTGAGCCAGGAGTGTAAGGTAGATCATTTTTCCCTCCCATTACCCCTTGTATGAGTAGGCTAGTTAGGCCACAATATTTACTTGTGTATGTGGCAGCAAGACTTTATTACTTTAATAGTAGAATAGGCTGCAAGGCAGCTTGTGTCCAGGACTGTCAGAGAGGACAGTGTGTATGGATGGCAGGACAGTGAAGAAGAGGTGCCGACGTGGTGAAGAGGCCCTCCTGTGAGAGTGTGAGACTCCTGTCTTCCTGCCCAGTTGAAGGAGAGTTGGAGGTCGTGGAAGAAGAGGCTGACGATCTCCAGACTCATCATCCATATTCCATATTCATGTATTACTTGTGATTGTGTGTGTGTGTTCATGTAATTTGCGTCAGTAAATCCACACATTTTATTACTGTGTTTGAGTGTGCCTCCATTTGTGATATTTCTCTATGAGCATACATTTCTGGCTACAAACGATATATGATACACCCACTGAACTGCATTGCTGGGGTGCAGATATAATAACCCAGCTGGCGACCTTGCTAAGAGGAAGATAGAGAAGACAGGCGGGAAAGGAGTTCCTGCAACCTTTTTTTTGTCTGGCAGGCAAGTCTCAGAGAGGCTATGGTTATAGGTAAGCCTGAGTCTTCCTTCACTCCCCCACGGGTCTAGGCCGGAACTGTTAACAGCAGTTTCCCCGTGGTTGACTGAAGGGCTTCCAGGGTGAATCAGTGGCACCCCTTTGTGGTGGAAGCAAAGACCTGCGGAGGTGGGCATTGTTGGTCCTATCTTGTGTGACCAAGGAGACTCCGGTGAATCCAGGGAGTCGGAGGGGCTGAGTATTTGGGCCCTTTGAGCCCCTAGCAGCCGAGTGTTAGCAGAGCCCCGGACCGCCCACCCCCCCACGTGACACTTACCAACTCTATTTTAATCAAATATTTAATTGAAATGGAACAACTTTCCTTCTTTATTGCTATGCCGAAGATATGGCCCATTTAGGGAGAGAGTTAGTGAACAGCTAAAACAAGGAAATCAGATTTAAATCATGGTATATGATTTCAATATCTTACAACTTCTAATTGAAATCAGAAGTTGTGTGAGGAAAAACTCTGTTAGCGTTCAGAATCAGTTTTTAGTAAAAATTGATTCTGAAGGAATAAGCATTACCTTGGGATGGAAAACCATTACGACTATTTAATACTTGGGGCCAGGATAAGGATTTGGGATAGGACGGGGGAAAGGGATGGTGCCCAACCACTTGAACGGTTGGGGACTGAACGTAGATCTGCATAAAGCAAGACCGCTGCTTTACCGTCCAGCCAAAGTGGTTGGGCAACTTTCAAGGAGAAAAGGACGAGCTGACAGGGACGAGGAAAGCGGTGATTTATAAAATAAAAGAATGGCAGAGGTTAAGGCGCTCAAGAAGGAAGAAATATGACAAAGTAATTTCTGTAGCGAGGAAGAGGCGAGGAGTATAACACCCAGCTCACCAGGAAGAGAAGGACACGTTGGTGATGAGTAGCAGTAAGATAAGCGAGGGCAACTGAGCAGTTAGCAGCGAGTATAAGTTGTTGGAGGAGAAGACGGAAATGTCCAGGAGAAGGTGAACCAGAGGTGTGGGTTATTATGAGACAACATGTAACAACACCTGAACTTGTGTTGTGTGGCAGGTGGTCAGAAGCACTCCCCTTGTACATTATATTATGTCGGAAACTACTTCTACTCTTATAAATACATTATTTGAGTTGCTGTTTCTAGAACTAAAATAACACATTTTTAATTACATAAACATAATTTTCTGCAGGTATTTACCTTGGGGTTGAAGTTACGTTTGAAGGCGTCAGCGAGAGTCTTGGCGAAGAGTTGAGACTTGCCAGTCTCGGTGGCGTAGAGGATGGTGACGCGGGCGCGGCGGCTGAGGGCGGCGCTGTAGAGGGTGCTGGCGAACACCACACACCTGCCACACCAACTCCCTTATTCTCACATTATTTATAACAATAATAATATTTAGATACCATTGTTCAACAAAATATTACGTCCGGTTGCTGACTTAAGCTTAAGTGAAGAATTTAGGCTGTCTTGCTCGCCACGAACTTATATTTCAAGTTGTATATGTTTGTCAAGAGGTGTTTGTGATATCTGAAGAAGGCTCTTGATGTAGGGTGTTTGTCTGTTGTGAACCCCGATGGTCTAGAATCTGGGTAGCGTGAGAGTTATTCCCTATCCTGTCCCAAGGTGAGAGTTATTCCCCATCCAGGCCTAGGATGAGAGTTATTCCCCATCCAGGCCCAGGGTTAGGGTTATTCCCCATCCAGGCCCAGGGTTAGGGTTATTCCCCATCCAGGCCTAGGGTGAGAGTTATTCCCTATCCTGGCCCAGGGTGAGAGTTATTCCCTATCCAGGCCCAGGGTGAGAGTTATTCCCTATCCAGGCCCAGGGTGAGAGTTATTCCCTATCCAGGCCCAGGGTGAGAGTTATTCCTTATCCAGACCCAGGGTGAGAGTTATTCCCGATCCAGGCCCAGGGTGAGAGTTATTCCCTATCCAGGCCCAGGGTGAGAGTTATTCCCTATCCAGGCCCAGGGTGAGAGTTATTCCCTATCCAGGCCCAGGGTGAGAGTTATTCCCCATCCAGGCCCAGGGTGAGAGTTATTCCCTATCCAGGCCCAGGGTGAGAGTTATTCCCCATCCAGGCCCAGGGTGAGAGTTATTCCCTATCTAGGCCCAGGGTGAGAGTTATTCCCTATCAAGGCCCAGGGTGAGAGTTATTCCCTATCCAGGCCCAGGGTGAGAGTTATTCCCCATCCAGGCCCAGGGTGAGAGTTACTCCCCATCCAGGCCCAGGGTGAGAGTTATTCCCCATCCAGGCCTAGGGTGAGAGTTATTCCCTATCCAGGCCCAGGGTGAGAGTTATTCCCTATCCAGGCCCAGGGTGAGAGTTATTCCCCATCCAGGCCCAGGGTGAGAGTTATTCCCAATCCAGGCCCAGGGTGAGAGTTATTCCTCATCCAGGCCCAGGGTGAGAGGTATTCCCCATCCAGGCCCAGGGTGAGAGTTATTCCCCATCCAGGCCCAGGGTGAGAGTTATTCCCCATCCAGGCCCAGGGTGAGGGTTATTCCCC
Organism: Procambarus clarkii; assembly: GCF_020424385.1. NCBI lineage: Eukaryota > Metazoa > Arthropoda > Malacostraca > Decapoda > Cambaridae > Procambarus > Procambarus clarkii. The sequence continues at coordinate 26,186,069 of NC_059581.1, read as the reverse complement.
ATCCAGGCCCAGGGTGAGAGGTTATTCCCTATCCAGGCCTAGGGTGAGAGGTATTCCCCATCCAGGCCCAGGGTGAGAGTTATTCCCCATCCAGGCCCAGGGTGAGAGTTATTCCCCATACAGGCCTAGGGTGAGAGTTATTCCTCGTCAGGGCTAGGGTGAGAGTTATTCCTCATCAGGGCTAGGGTGAGGGTTATTCCCCAGCCAGGCCCAGGGTGAGAGTTATTCCCCATCCAGACCCAGGGTGAGAGTTATTCCCCATCCAGGCCCAGGGTGAGAATTATTCCCCATCCAGGCCCAGGGTGAGAGTTATTCCTCATCAGGGCTAGGGTGAGGGTTATTCCCCAGCCAGGCCCAGGGTGAGAGTTATTCCCCATCCATGCCCAGGGTGAGAGTTATTCCCCATCCAGGCCCAGGGTGAGAATTATTCCCCATCCAGGCCCAGGGTGAGAGTTATTCCCCATCCAGACCCAGGGTTAGGGTTATTCCCCATCCCGGCCCAGGGTGAGAGTTATTCCCCATCCCGGCCCAGGGTGAGAGTTATTCCCCATCCAGGCCCAGGGTGAGAGTTATTCCCCATCCAGGCCCAGGGTGAGTTATTCCCTATCCAGTCCCAGGGTGAGAGTTATTCCCCATCCAGTCCCAGGGTGAGAGTTATTCCCCATCCAGGCCCAGGGTGATAGTTATTCTCCATCCAGTCCCAGGGTGAGAGTTATTCCTTATCCAGGCCCAGGGTGAGAGTTATTCCCTATCCAGGCCCAGGGTGAGAGTTATTCCCTATCCAGGCCCAGGGTGAGAGTTATTCCCCATCCAGGCCCAGGGTGAGAGTTATTCCCCATCCAGGCCCAGGGTGAGAGTTATTCCCTATCCAGGCCCAGGGTGAGAGTTATTCCCCATCCAGGCCCAGGGTGAGAGTTATTCCCCATCTAGGCCCAGGGTGAGAGTTATTCCCCATCCAGGCCCAGGGTGAGAGTTATTCCCCATCTAGGCCCAGGGTGAGAGTTATTCCCCATCCAGGCACAATGTTGACTAAAACCTGAGGAATAGCTCTATTCTCTCTCTCAGTCGTATGAGAGAAACCAGGCAGAGTCTGAGGTATTTTGTGTGTCACTGAGTAAGGTGTTAAGTGGGCAGCAAGATGGCGACGACGAGGGACTCCCAGGAGGAGGGAGATTATGTTATCATTGACCAATGAGGGAGGAGCAAGACCGTGAAGTGCCACGGGCAGAGGCTCTGTGATTGGTAAGGACGTCACTTGTGAGTGTGAGTTCGAAGAGGTCACACTCGGCGCTACTTCAAGTTAAAGGTGTAGACTTCTTCTACAAGTCTTGTGGAAGAAGTACGGTGAACTGTGACAAACAGGTTCTGTCAGGGAGGAGACAGAACTTGTCTCTGTCTCCTACATGTTGTTAGGCTCGATTCATGGAAACAGGAGCAACATTGTGAAGCCCGGGGGGGGGGGGGATACTCTGATGTCCGCCGTACAGCCACCATGATGTGCTCTTTGTCCCAGGAGAGGACAGTGTCCCAGGTGATGGCAGTGTCCCAGGTGATGGCAGTGTCCCAGGTGATGGCAGTGTCCCAGGTGATGGCAGTGTCCTAGGTGATGGCAGTGTCCCAGGTGATGGCAGTGTCCCAGGTGATGGCAGTGTCCCAGGTGAGGGCAGTGTCCCAGGTGATGGCAGTGTCCCAGGTGATGGCAGTTTCCTAGGTGATGGCAGTGTCCCAGGTGATGGCAGTGTCCTAGGTGATGGCAGTGTCCCAGGTGATGGCAGTGTCCCAGGTGATGGCAGTGTCCTAGGTGATGGCAGTGTCTCAGGAGAGGACAGTGTCCTAGGAGAGGACAGTGTCACAGGTGATGGCAGTGTCCCAGGTGATGGCAGTGTCCCAGGTGATGGCAGTGTCCCAGGTGATGGCAGTTTCCTAGGTGAGGACAGTGTCCTAGGTGAGGACAGTGACCCAGGTGAGGACAGTGTCCCAGGTGATGGCAGTGTCCCAGGTGATGGCAGTGTCCCAGGAGAGGACAGTGTCCTAGGTGATGGCAGTGTCCCAGGTGATGGCAGTGTTCCAGGTGAGGACAGTATCCCAGGTGAGGACAGTGTCCCAGGTGAGGACAGTGTCCTAGGTGAGGACAGTGTCCCAGGTGATGGCAGTGTCCCAGGTGAGGACAGTGTCCCAGGTGAGGACTGTCCCAGGTGAGGACAGTGTCCCAGGTGATGGCAGTGTCCCAGGTGAGGACAGTGTCCCAGGTGAGGACAGTGTCCCAGGTGAGGACAGTGTCCCAGGTGAGGACAGTGTCCCAGGTGATGGCAGTGTCCCAGGAGAGGACAGTGTCCCAGGTGAGGACAGTGTCCCAGGTGAGGACAGTGTCCCAGGTGAGGACAGTGTCCCAGGTGAGGACAGTGTCCCAGGTGATGGCAGTGTCCCAGGAGAGGACAGTGTCCCAGGTGAGGACAGTGTCCCAGGTGATGGCAGTGTCCCAGGAGAGGACAGTGTCCCAGGTGAGGACAGTGTCCCAGGTGAGGACAGTGTCCCAGGTGAGGACAGTGTCCCAGGTGATGGCAGTGTCCCAGGAGAGGACAGTGTCCCAGGTGAGGACAGTGTCCCAGGTGAGGACAGTGTCCCAGGTGAGGACAGTGTCCCAGGTGATGGCAGTGTCCCAGGTGATGGCAGTGTCCCAGGAGAGGACAGTGTCCCAGGTGAGGACAGTGTCCCAGGCGATGGCAGTGTCCCAGGAGAGGACAGTGTCCCAGGTGAGGACAGTGTCCCAGGTGAGGACAGTGTCCCAGGTGATGGCAGTGTCCCAGGTGAGGACAGTGTCCCAGGTGATGGCAGTGTCCCAGGTGAGGACAGTGTCCCAGGTGATGACAGTGTCCCAGGTGAGGACAGTGTCCCAGGTGATGGCAGTGTCCCAGGTGAGGACTGTCCTAGGTGATGGCAGTGTCCCAGGTGAGGACAGTGTCCCAGGTGATGGCAGTGTCCCAGGTGAGGACAGTGTCCTAGGTGATGGCAGTGTCCCAGGTGAGGACAGTGTCCCAGGTGATGGCAGTGTCCCAGGTGAGGACAGTGTCCTAGGTGATGGCAGTGTCCCAGGTGAGGACAGTGTCCCAGGTGATGGCAGTGTCCCAGGTGAGGACAGTGTACCAGGTGATGGCAGTGTCCCAGGTGAGGACAGTGTCCTAGGTGATGGCAGTGTCCCAGGTGATGACAGTGTCCCAGGAGAGGACAGTGTCCTAGGTGAGGACAGTGTCCCAGGTGATGGCAGTGTCCCAGGTGAGGACAGTGTCCTAGGTGAGGACAGTGTCCCAGGTGAGGACAGTGTCCCAGGTGATGGCAGTGTCCCAGGTGAGGACAGTGTCCCAGGTGAGGACAGTGTCCCAGGTGAGGACAGTGTCCCAGGTGAGGACAGTGTCCCAGGTGAGGACAGTGTCCCAGGTGATGGCAGTGTCCCAGGAGAGGACAGTGTCCCAGGTGAGGACAGTGTCCCAGGTGATGGCAGTGTCCCAGGAGAGGACAGTGTCCCAGGTGATGGCAGTGTCCTAGGTGATGGCAGTGTCCCAGGAGAGGACAGTGTCCCAGGTGAGGACAGTGTCCCAGGCGATGGCAGTGTCCCAGGAGAGGACAGTGTCCCAGGTGAGGACAGTGTCCCAGGTGAGGACAGTGTCCCAGGTGATGGCCGTGTCCCAGGTGAGGACAGTGTCCCAGGTGATGGCAGTGTCCCAGGTGAGGACAGTGTCCCAGGTGATGACAGTGTCCCAGGTGAGGACAGTGTCCCAGGTGATGGCAGTGTCCCAGGTGAGGACAGTGTCCTAGGTGATGGCAGTGTCCCAGGTGAAGACAGTGTCCCAGGTGATAGCAGTGTCCCAGGTGAGGACAGTGTCCTAGGTGATGGCAGTGTCCCAGGTGAGGACAGTGTCCCAGGTGATGGCAGTGTCCCAGGTGAGGACAGTGTCCTAGGTGATGGCAGTGTCCCAGGTGAGGACAGTGTCCCAGGTGATGGCAGTGTCCCAGGTGAGGACAGTGTACCAGGTGATTGCAGTGTCCCAGGTGAGGACAGTGTCCTAGGTGATGGCAGTGTCCCAGGTGATGGCAGTGTCCCAGGTGATGGCAGTGTCCCAGGTGAGGACAGTGTCCCAGGTGAGGACAGTGTCCCAGGTGATGGCAGTGTCCCAGGTGAGGACAGTGTCCGAGGTGATGTCAGTGTCCCAGGTGAGGACAGTGTCCCAGGTGATGGCAGTGTCCCAGGTGAGGACAGTGTCCCAGGTGAGGACAGTGCCCCAGGTGATGGCAGTGTCCTAGGTGATGGCAGTGTCCCAGGTGAGGACAGTGCCCCAGGTGATGGCAGTGTCCTAGGTGATGGCAGTGTCCCAGGTGATGGCAGTGTCCCAGGTGAGGACAGTGTCCCAGGTGAGGACAGTGTCCTAGGTGATGGCAGTGTCCCAGGTGATCGCAGTGTCCCTGGTGAGGACAGTGTCCCAGGTGAGGACAGTGTCCCAGGTGATGGCAGTGTCCCAGGTGAGGACAGTGTCCCAGGTGAGGACAGTGTCCCAGGTGAGGACAGTGTCCCAGGTGATGGCAGTGTCCTAGGTGATGGCAGTGTCCCATGTGAGGACAGTGTCCCAGGTGAGGACAGTGTCCCAGGTGAGGACAGTGTCCCAGGTGATGGCAGTGTCCTAGGTGATGGTAGTGTCCCAGGTGAGGACAGTGTCCCAGGTGAGGACAGTGTCCCAGGTGAGGACAGTGTCCCAGGTGAGGACAGTGTCCCAGGTGATGGCACTGTCCTAGGTGATGGTAGTGTCCCAGGTGAGGACAGTGTCCCAGGTGAGGACAGTGTCCTAGGTGATGGCAGTGTTCTAGGTGATGACAGTGTCCAAGTTGAGGACAGTGTCCCAGGTGAGGACAGTGTCCCAGGTGAGGACAGTGTCCCAGGTGAGGACAGTGTCCCAGGTGAGGACAGTGTGACAGGTGAGGACAGTGTCCCAGGTGAGGACAGTGTGACAGGTGAGGGCAGTGTCCCAGGTGAGGACAGTGTCCCAGGTGATGGCAGTGTCCCAGGTGAGGACAGTGTACCAGGTGATGGCAGTGTCCCAGGAGAGGACAGTGTCCTAGGTGATGGCAGTGTCCCAGGTGATGGCAGTGTCCCAGGAGAGGACAGTGTCCCAGGAGAGGACAGTGTCCTAGGTGATGGCAGTGTCCCAGGTGAGGACAGTGTCCTAGGTGAGGACAGTGTCCCAGGTGAGGACAGTGTCCCAGGTGATGGCAGTGTCCCAGGTGAGGACAGTGTCCCAGGTGAGGACAGTGTCCCAGGTGAGGACAGTGTCCCAGGTGAGGACAGTGTCCCAGGTGAGGACAGTGTCCCAGGTGAGGACAGTGTCCCAGGTGAGGACAGTGTCCCAGGTGATGGCAGTGTCCCAGGAGAGGACAGTGTCCCAGGTGAGGGCAGTGTCCCAGGTGATGGCAGTGTCCCAGGAGAGGACAGTGTCCCAGGTGATGGCAGTGTCCCAGGTGATGGCAGTGTCCCAGGAGAGGACAGTGTCCCAGGTGAGGACAGTGTCCCAGGCGATGGCAGTGTCCCAGGAGAGGACAGTGTCCCAGGTGAGGACAGTGTCCCAGGTGAGGACAGTGTCCCAGGTGATGGCAGTGTCCCAGGTGAGGACAGTGTCCCAGGTGATGGCAGTGTCCCAGGTGAGGACAGTGTCCCAGGTGATGACAGTGTCCCAGGTGAGGACAGTGTCCCAGGTGATGGCAGTGTCCCAGGTGAGGACAGTGTCCTAGGTGATGGCAGTGTCCCAGGTGAAGACAGTGTCCCAGGTGATAGCAGTGTCCCAGGTGAGGACAGTGTCCTAGGTGATGGCAGTGTCCCAGGTGAGGACAGTGTCCCAGGTGATGGCAGTGTCCCAGGTGAGGACAGTGTCCTAGGTGATGGCAGTGTCCCAGGTGAGGACAGTGTCCCAGGTGAAGGCAGTGTCCCAGGTGAGGACAGTGTACCAGGTGATTGCAGTGTCCCAGGTGAGGACAGTGTCCTAGGTGATGGCAGTGTCCCAGGTGATGGCAGTGTCCCAGGTGATGGCAGTGTCCCAGGTGAGGACAGTGTCCCAGGTAAGGACAGTGTCCCAGGTGATGGCAGTGTCCCAGGTGAGGACAGTGTCCTAGGTGATGGGAGTGTCCCAGGTGAGGACAGTGTCCCAGGTGATGGCAGTGTCCCAGGTGAGGACAGTGTCCCAGGTGAGGACAGTGCCCCAGGTGATGGCAGTGTCCTAGGTGATGGCAGTGTCCCAGGTGAGGACAGTGCCCCAGGTGATGGCAGTGTCCTAGGTGATGGCAGTGTCCCAGGTGATGGCAGTGTCCCAGGTGAGGACAGTGTCCCAGGTGAGGACAGTGTCCTAGGTGATGGCAGTGTCCCAGGTGATCGCAGTGTCCCTGGTGAGGACAGTGTCCCAGGTGAGGACAGTGTCCCAGGTGATGGCAGTGTCCCAGGTGAGGACAGTGTCCCAGGTGAGGACAGTGTCCCAGGTGAGGACAGTGTCCTAGGTGATGGCAGTGTCCTAGGTGATGGCAGTGTCCCATGTGAGGACAGTATCCCAGGTGAGGACAGTGTCCCAGGTGAGGACAGTGTCCCAGGTGAGGACAGTGTCCCAGGTGATGGCAGTGTCCTAGGTGATGGTAGTGTCCCAGGTGAGGACAGTGTCCCAGGTGAGGACAGTGTCCCAGGTGAGGACAGTGTCCCAGGTGAGGACAGTGTCCCAGGTGAGGACAGTGTCCCAGGTGAGGACAGTGTCCCAGGTGATGGCAGTGTCCCAGGTGATGGCAGTGTCCTAGGTGATGGTAGTGTCCCAGGTGAGGACAGTGTCCCAGGTGAGGACAGTGTCCTAGGTGATGGCAGTGTCCTAGGTGATGACAGTGTCCAAGTTGAGGATAGTGTCCCAGGTGAGGACAGTGTCCCAGGTGAGGACAGTGTCCCAGGTGAGGACAGTGTCCCAGGTGAGGACAGTGTGACAGGTGAGGACAGTGTCCCAGGTGAGGACAGTGTGACAGGTGAGGGCAGTGTCCCAGGTGAGGATAGTGTGACAGGTGAGGACAGTGTCCCAGGTGAGGACAGTGTCCCAGGTGAGGACAGTGTGACAGGTGAGGACAGTGTCCCAGGTAAGGACAGTGTCCCAGGTGAGGATAGTGTGACAGGTGAGGACAGTGTCCCAGGTGAGGACAGTGTCCCAGGTGAGGACAGTGTGACAGGTGAGGACAGTTTCCCAGGTGAGGACAGTGTCCCAGGTGAGGACAGTGTCCCAGGTGAGGATAGTGTGACAGGTGAGGACAGTGTCCAAGGTGAGGACAGTGTCCCAGGTGAGGACAGTGTGACAGGTGATGGAAGTGTCCCAGGTGATGGAAGTGTCCCAGGTGAGGACTGCATGTACTTTCCCAGCTGCCCTCCTAGGAGCGACTGTCACCCAGGAGTGGCAGCACGAGGCACAGCTGCCATCCTAGGAGCGACTGTCACCCAGGAGTGGCAGCACGAGGCACAGCTGCCCTCCTAGGAGCGACTGTCACCCAGGAGTGGCAGCACGAGGCACAGCTGCCCTCCTAGGAGCGACTGTCACCCAGGAGTGGCAGCACGAGGCACAGCTGCCCTCCTAGGAGCGACTGTCACCCAGGAGTGGTGTTTCCTGAGTGCCGTACCGAGCGCCGTTCAGTGTCTTAACAAATTGCCAGTAATTTCCGGTTAATATATGAGCAAAGTAATAACAATGCAGAACCTTAAAGAGCGTTATGTGTACTCACAGTGCAGCCTTCCTAAACAGTTTAATACCGAGGGAGGCGTCTCTTCCCTGCAGCTCCCTCTCGTAGCGGGCGTAGGTGACCCAGGCGGGCTCCTGGTACTCGTAGGCGGGCTTGAGGTAGTAGAGCGACATCTCCTGGTGGAAGACGGGCGTAAGGGAGCCGGACACGGGCGGCACAATCCACACCCAGTCGGCCGGACACCCGCCCCGCTGCCGATGCTCGTTCTCGGAGAACTGCATGTAGGACTCGGCCGCCGTGTAGTGGTCCATCAGAGTCACCTTCCTTTCCTTTTAACACAAGTTCTTCTCAGTACAATGTCAAGAAGAATTACAAAGTATTAGACTCAAAAATATTTGTTACAAAATATTCATCCTTGATTTATTATATTTAGCTTCTGAAACTGATGTATTGTTATACTTTTCTAAAGGTATACCTCCAGTCTGTCCCATGCTTGATAGGAAGGGATGGGGGTGAAGGGTACGAAAAATTTTTAAGGGTAGAAAGGTAGTGAAGGGTAGGGAAGCTAGTTATGGGTAGGAAAAGTGCTGGCGCTTAGGGAAGGTGGTAATGGGTAGGAAAGGTGGTGAAGTTTAGAGAAGGTGGTTAAGGATAGGGAAGGCAATGAAGGGTAGGAAAGGTGGTGACGGTTTGGGAATGAGTTGTGGGTAGGGAAGGCCGTAATAGGTAGTGAAGGGTAGGTATGGTGATTAAGGGTAGGGATAGTGGATATGGGTAGGGATGGTGGCTATAGGTATTATGGTAGTTATGGGTAGTGAAGGTGGACATGGATTAGGAAGGTGGTGAAATATAAGGCAGAGAAGGCATGTGTGGTGAGTACACTTCTCTACGGCTCGGAATCCTGGAACCTGTGCTCTCGTCAGGAGAGACGGCACAATACCTTTCACATGCGGACCCTGAGACGCATCCTTGACATCACGTGGAAAGACCACGTCACCAACAACACTGTACCCGAGAGAACAGGAGTCCCTTCAGTGTTCACTCTCCTGGAGCAGAGTCGCATGCGATGGCTGGGACATGTCACACGCATGGTCGATGGCCGCATACCGAAGGATCTCTTGTATGGAGAACTGGCATCAGGAAGGAGACCCACCGGAAGACCTCAGCTGCGTTTCAAAGATGCCTGCAAACGCGACCTCAAGCAGATGAACATCGACATCAACACCTGGGAGGCAGCAGCTGCGGACAGATCTGCCTGGAGATGTAAAGTGCAGCAATTCGAGGATGAACTGAAGAGGCAGGCGGAGGATAATAGACTTTAGAGGAGGTCTCGACCACTGTCAGACGCACCCGCTTATCTGTTTATCTTTATTTTTAAAGCCGTTTATCTGCGCTCGCTGCGGTCGGGACTGTCATTCTCGGGTTGGCCTTGACAGCCACAGCAGGCGCTGCATCCAACTACACTACAACAACTAGACACCCAGGGCACTACTCCATAACCCCACGGGATTGACGGACACCTACTGAAGGTAGTGTAGATGGTTATATTGATGAAGACAGTGTGTAGTGAAGATGGTTATATTGATGAAGACAGTGTGAAGTGAAGATGGTTATATTGATGAAGACAGTGTGTAGTGAAGATGGTTATATTGATGAAGACAGTGTGTAGTGTAGATGGTTATATTGATGAAGACAGTGTGTAGTGAAGATGGTTATATTGATGAAGACAGTGTGTAGTGTAGATGGTTATATTGATGAAGACAGTGTGAAGTGTAGATGGTTATATTGATGAAGACAGTGTGTAGTGAAGATGGTTATATTGATGAAGACAGTGTGTAGTGTAGATGGTTATATTGATGAAGACAGTGTGAAGTGAAGATGGTTATATTGATGAAGACAGTGTGTAGTGTAGATGGTTATATTGATGAAGACAGTGTGTAGTGTAGATGGTTATATTGATGAAGACAGTGTGAAGTGTAGATGGTTATATTGATGAAGACAGTGTGTAGTGAAGATGGTTATATTGATGAAGACAGTGTGAAGTGTAGATGGTTATATTGATGAAGACAGTGTGTAGTGAAGATGGTTATATTGATGAAGACAGTGTGTAGTGTAGATGGTTATATTGATGAAGACAGTGTGTAGTGTAGATGGTTATATTGATGAAGACAGTGTGAAGTGTAGATGGTTATATTGATGAAGACAGTGTGTAGTGAAGATGGTTATATTGATGAAGACAGTGTGTAGTGTAGATGGTTATATTGATGAAGACAGTGTGTAGTGAAGATGGTTATATTGATGAAGACAGTGTGAAGTGAAGATGGTTATATTGATGAAGACAGTGTGAAGTGAAGATGGTTATATTGATGAAGACAGTGTGTAGTGTAGATGGTTATATTGATGAAGACAGTGTGAAGTGTAGATGGTTATATTGATGAAGACAGTGTGAAGTGTAGATGGTTATATTGATGAAGACAGTGTGAAGTGAAGATGGTTATATTGATGAAGACAGTGTGTAGTGTAGATGGTTATATTGATGAAGACAGTGTGAAGTGAAGATGGTTATATTGATGAAGACAGTGTGAAGTGAAGATGGTTATATTGATGAAGACAGTGTGAAGTGAAGATGGTTATATTGATGAAGACAGTGTGTAGTGAAGATGGTTATATTGATGAAGACAGTGTGTAGTGTAGATGGTTATATTGATGAAGACAGTGTGTAGTGTAGATGGTTATATTGATGAAGACAGTGTGTAGTGTAGATGGTTATATTGATGAAGAGACATGTTTTATCATACCATGTCATTTTCATATCATATATTGACTTCACGCGACCCCCAGCAGTTTTCCGGTGAATAAAGACCGTGTGTTGGCGGCGGCCCATAACGAACAGGCACAAAGAACGGACAGCGGACCACATACCTTGTAGGAGTGGAGGACAGCATGGTGGACCACATACCTTGTAGGAGTGGAGGACAGCATGGTGGACCACATACCTTGTAGGAGTGGAGGACAGCATGGTGGACCACATACCTTGTAGGAATGGAGGACAGCATGGCGGACCACATACCTTGTAGGAGTGGAGGACAGCATGGCGGACCACATACCTTGTAGGAGTGGAGGACAGCATGGTGGACCACATACCTTGTAGGAGTGGAGGACAGCATGGTGGACCACATACCTTGTAGGAGTGGAGGACAGCATGGTGGACCACATACCTTGTAGGAGTGGAGGACAGCATGGTGGACCACATACCTTGTAGGAGTGGAGGACAGCATGGTGGACCACATACCTTGTAGGAGTGGAGGACAGCATGGTGGACCACATACCTTGTAGGAGTGGAGGACAGCATGGTGGACCACATACCTTGTAGGAGTGGAGGACAGCATGGTGGACCACATACCTTGTAGGAGTGGAGGACAGCATGGTGGACCATATACCTTGTAGGAGTGGAGGACAGCATGGCGGACCACATACCTTGTAGGAGTGGAGGACAGCATGGCGGACCACATACCTTGTAGGAGTGGAGGACAGCATGGTGGAGCTCAAGGGCAGCGGCGTCCCTCCAGAGCGTGATGTTAGACCTAGTGTCTAGACCCATTTTCTCACCTATCGTCTTCACGCAAAAAAATAGTAATTATAAGATATTCAGTTTTTTTCAGATTAAATGTTTTCATTTTACAGAGACAAACAATATTATATAATTCAGCAAGAATGGATTACAAGTATCATTTGGAACTCGGAATTGACATGCTTTAACATTTCTTAACCCTTTGTTTGCTAATAACATTTATAGACGTTGTATGTAAATTAGATACACTACTGAATTTATAAGGGGACGGGTTACGACAATGTTTATTTAGTCTCATTTACGAATTTATAAAACCAACAAGAACAGTTGTTTGCATTTATATAAATCACTTTAAGGGGAAGCAAATATGAAGGGAACTATCAGGGGAAAGCGCCAAGCCATTACTACTATATAGCACTGGGAAGGGGTCAGGATAAAGATTTGGGATGGGAAGGAAGGTTCACTTAATTGAGAAATTATGAGCAATTTAAGGCTTAAGAAACCTAAAACACTGTAAGTTCAAGTATATTCATACTCTGAAGTTGATGTGAACACAATTGGTCGCCATTCATAACTGATAAAGGTGTCCCCTGACATTTTTTACCCAAACAACAGTAAAGTTGCTTTTGGAACTCCTCTCCTAGCCAAAGGTTGCAAGACAATTGAATGTGGCCTGAGGAGAGGAGCCGATGGCGAATTCTTTCTTCCTTTTAAAGTATGAATGTTGATGTATGTAGCAGCAAGGCTTCGACGCATCGACTCGTAAAAAATATCAAAATTAGGGAGCATCACAGTAGGCCTGTGGGCCCATAATAGGCGAGTACTTTAAAAGTCAACACCCTCTCACCCATTTAACTGTCCTAACTCTTCTTGAAATCTTTTAAACTGTCCCAATAATGACAGACAGCAATGGGCTTCTTTAACGGATGCACAACACTATTCCGTAACCAGAACGTTCATGTCCTCTTCCTAAAGCGAAGTTTATCCAGTGTGTACCCATTGCTGAATGACGTTATTCATGTTTCTGTTGTCGATGCTTCTTGTTATAGTAGGCATCCATCAGTCTCAGGAGACTATGGAGTTGCGCTCTGGTTGTCGGTCTGGAGTGGCCTCACCAGCGCGCAAAGCCAGGGTAAGTTGATTCGGGGAAGAAGCTGTTACCCAGGCAGCAGGTCCCCCCTCTCCACGGCGCTGAAAGTCTCCAATGGATAGGCATACGCCAATACGATTGGTTCCAGCGCCGTCGCAGGAACTGTGAGCTCCGGGGTTGACCTCGAAGGTGGTGAAGAAGGGCACAGGGACCACCAGCCCCGGAGACCGCCGTGGTCGGGGCCGGAGAAGAACAGAATAATAAAGCTAATATAAATTGTTATATACCAATATATATTCGCTTTATTTCGTGCACAGAAACATTGATGTCTTGGTTGCAGTCGCTGCTATGGCATTTATATCACTGTCAAAATTTTATTTATGCTTGACTGTAGTTTTGAAGAGGGATTCACCATAGTAGCATTTCCAGGGTTAATGAGTCTACTTCTCTGTAAGTTAAACAGCATTTGCCGTTATTCGCCTTAACCTCATTAACGTTAAGTTTCACAAGTTCATTCGTTTAACTACCTTTGTAATTCATTCAAGTCGTCTTTTGAATCACTACACGCCTCATCTTTGTGCTACCCATAGATGCCTGATAATACTGTTCACACAAGTGTCGAGATCTTTTATGTAAATTTTGAAATGCTATGGATCCAGTTCAGAGCCCTGCGGCACACTACTACCAAGGGGGCACCGAAGGTTGCAAGCGACCGACTCCACTTGCTGCATTTCCGTGCGCGTGTGAGCCACTGCTGCTCTGGGCGCCAATGCACAGGTAATATAAGGTATACTTTTACTAGTTCTCTTATTAATTAGGAAAAGTTGGTTCTAGTACATTTTTAGAAGGCCTCGGCAAGGCTTAATAGGCCTCGAAAAGGCTTAGTAGGCCTTGACAAGTTTTAGTAGGCCTTGAAAATGCTTAGTATACCCTGCCAAGGCTAAGTAGGCCCCGACAAGGCTTAGTAGGCCTCGACAAGGCTTAGTAGGCCTCGGCAAGGCTTAGTAGGCCTCGAAGGCTTAGTAGGCCCCGACAAGGCTTAGTAGGCCTCGACAAAGCCCCGACAAGGCTTAGTAGGCCTCGGCAAGGCTTAGTAGGCCTCGACAAGGCTTAGTAGGCCTCGACAAGGCTTAGTAGGCCTCGGCAAGGCTTAGTAGGCCTCGACAAGGCTTAGTAGGCCTCGACAAGGCTTAGTAGGCCTCGGCAAGGCTTAGTAGGCCTCGACAAGGCTTAGTAGGCCTCGACAAGGCTTAGTAGGCCTTGGCAAGGCTTAGTAGGCCTCGACAAGGCTTAGTAGGCCTCGGCAAGGCTTAGTAGGCCTCGACAAGGCTTAGTAAGCCTCGGCAAGGCTTAGTAGGCCTCGGCAAGGCTTAGTATTCCTCGGCAAGGCTTAGTAGGCCCCGAAAAGGCTTAGTAGGCCTAGACAATGCTGAGTAGGCCTCGACAAGGCTTAGTAGGCCTCGACAAGGCTTAGTAGGCCTCGGCAAGGCTTAGTAGGCCTCGACAAGGCTTAGTAGGCCTCGGCAAGTACTGGAGGAGGTACCAGGCCTCGGCAAGGCTTAGTAGGCCTACGGAGGAGGCTTAGTAGGCCTCGGCAAGGGTACTAGTACGTACCTGGGCAAGGCTTAGTAGGTACCCCGAAAAGGCACGTACCTGGAGTAGGTACTAGGCAATACTGGAGGAGGCCTAGGCACGTACTGGAGGAGGTACTAGGCACGTACCTGGAGGAGGTATATGGCACGTACCTGGAGGAGATACTAGGGGGAAGTACTGGAGGAGGTACCAGGGGGAAGTACTGGAGGAGGTACTAGGGAGAAGTACTGGAGGAGGTACCAGGGGGAAGTACTGGAGGAGGTACTAGGGTGAAGTACTGGAGGAGGTACAAGGCACGTACCTGGAAGAGGTACTAGGCACGTACCTGGAGGAGGTACTAGGCACGTACCTGGAAGAGGTACTAGGCACGTACCTGGAGGAGGTACTAGGCACGTACCTGGAGGAGGTACTAGGCACGTACCTGGAGGAGGTACTAGGCACGTACCTGGAGGAGGTACAAGGCACGTACCTGGAGGAGGTACTAGGCACGTACCTGGAAGGCAGGTACTAGGCACGTACCTGGAGGAGGTACTAGGCACGTACCTGGAGGAGGTACAAGGCACGTACCTGGAGGAGGTACTAGGCACGTACCTGGAGGAGGCACTAGGCACGTACCTGGAGGAGGTACAAGGCACGTACCTGGAGGAGGTACAAGGCACGTACCTGGAGGAGGTACAAGGCACGAACCTGGAGGAGGTACAAGGCACGTACCTGGAGGAGGTACTAGGCACGTACCTGGAGGAGGTACTAGGCACGTACCTGGAGGAGGTACTAGGCACGTACCTGGAGGAGGTACTAGGCACGTAGGCACGTACCTGGAGGAGGCACTAGGAGGTAGGAGGTAGGCACGTACCTGGAGGAGGCACTAGGCACGTACCTGGAGGAGGTACAAGGCACGTACCTGGAGGAGGCACTAGGCACGTACCTGGAGGAGGTACAAGGCACGTACCTGGAGGAGGTACAAGGCACGTACCTGGAGGAGGTACTAGGCACGTACCTGGAGGAGGTACTAGGCACGTACCTGGAGGAGGTACAAGGGACGTACCTGGAGGAGGTACAAGGCATGTACCTGGAGGAGGCACTAGGCACGTACCTGGAGGAGGTACTAGGCACGTACCTGGAGGAGGCACTAGGCACGTACCTGGAGGAGGTACAAGGCACGTACCTGGAGGAGGCACTAGGCACGTACCTGGAGGAGGTACAAGGCACGTACCTGGAGGAGGTACAAGGCACGTACCTGAAGGAGGTACTAGGCACGTACCTGGAGGAGGTACTAGGCACGTACCTAGAGGAGGTACTAGGCACGCACCTAGAGGAGGTACTAGGCACGTACCTGGAGGAGGTACTAGGCACGTACCTGGAGGAGGTACTAGGCACGTACCTGGAGGAGGTACTAGGCACGTACCTGGAGGAGGTACTAGGCACGTACCTGGAGGAGGTACTAGGCACGTACCTGGAGAAGGTAATAGGCACGTACCTGGAGGAGGCACTAGGCACGTACCTGGAGGAGGTACAAGGCACGTACCTGCAGGAGGTACAAGGGTCGTACCTGGATCAGGTTGTACCGCTGTGGGTCGCAGAGGTCCCTGATGGCTATCTCCGTGGACATGTACCAGCCGTTGAAGGGGGCGGCGGGGAACTGGACGCCGCCACAGTCAAACATCATGGAGGAGACCGCGGGCACACCAAACCACTCCAAGCCCAGCTCCTGGAACCACTCGTACCTGGCCGAGGGATGGGATTAACTCCAGCGGAGGAGGGTTCAGCCATACGCTAGTTACCTTAACTTTAGTACATTGTTTATGTGGTGTTGGTGGTTAATCTCAGTGGTGGTAACTTGGCCTAGTGGTGGGGGTTTGCCTTAGTGGTAGTTAACTTGGCCTACGGTGGAGGCTTACCTCAATGGTTGTAACTTGCAAGTTAACCACCCTAATGGTGGGTAACTTGCCCTAGCAGTGAGATTTTTTTGTACTTTGTGTAAATGTAATACTTTGAGTGTACTTGCAATATTTGGGTAAATGGTATATTTTTGTGTGTAACTGGAATATTTTGTATGTAAATGTTGTATTATGTGTATGTGTGTATGTATATATATATATATATATATATATATATATATATATATATATATATATATATATATATATATATATATATATATATATATATATATATATATATATATATATATATATATATATATGTATATCACGAAAATAAACACGTGATTAAGAATGTGACAATGTCAGACCACGGAGGAAAAATGAAACAGGAAATTTCCTTAAGTACTTTCGTATATTAAATACATCTTCAGAAGGTCCAAAGAAGGACCTTCTGAAGATGTATTTAATATACGAAAGTACTTAAGGAAATTTCCTGTTTCATTTTTCCTCCGTGGTCTGACATTGTTATATATATATATATATATATATATATATATATATATATATATATATATATATATATATATATATATATATATATATATGTGGAAATGTCATACTGTGTGCGTAAATGCCATATTGAGTGTAAATGTGTTTGCGAGTTTAATGTTGTATGTTTGCATTTTTGTGCATTTTTAGTGTATATATGTAAAAGTGTAGCATTTTGTGTTAATTATTATATCTTAGTATGCCTTATCGCAAACTAAAAACCTTTTTATTAAAAATTACTAATATATTTCAATGTGACACAAGTAGCCTGGTTTAGCCATATGAATAGTATGTAGGTGGGTATTTATCCATATAATTACAATAGTTGGTGTATTTGAATATAATAGAGGTATTGAATATTTTTGGACTTGCTGGAATAATATGGTTACCTTGTTGATTGGCATGCATCAGTACGAATTAAAAGAACGAAAATGAAAGATCACTTGGGGGTGAAGGAGCTGTTGGGTTACTGAAATCTTGTTCTAAATACATTTTTAGGGATTAATATGGCATAAATTTCATTTGATTACATGGGATAATGGTGGCAAAAAACAGGTTATTGACTGGGCATGTATGGGTCGTAGAGTATGTTTGTGTATATGTATGTATGCATGTATGTATTTTTCGTATGTATGTATACGTCTCCGTGGTGTAGTGGTATGACACTCGCCTGGCGTTCAGCGAGCGCTTTGTCATGGGTTCGTATCCTGGCCGGGGAGGATTTACTGGGCGCAAGTCCTTAACTGTAGCCTCTGTTTAACGCAACAGTAAAATGTGTACTTTGTCGTAAAAACGATTCTTCGCGGCGGGGATCGTATTCCAGGGACCTGCCCGAAACGCTACGCGTACTAGTGGCTGTACAAGAATGTAACAACTCTTGTATATGTCTCAAAATTTTTTTTTATATATTTTTCGTATGAATGTATGGATGTATGTGTATGTATGTATGGATGCATGTGCATGTATGTGTTTATATGTATTTTTCGAATGTATGTATTTGTGACTTGGTTTAGAGACAAGTTAGCTGATTTTGGAGAAAGATTAGAATTTTCCAGATCTAGGAATGATTAACCCAAAAATATAGCGGCCATCATACAGCTGAGATGTCAGATGTATGAACTGCGGTGCGACATTTGGGCAGCTATTTGATGGTTGGAGGATAGCTAACGTGCTGAGTTGCCATATGTACGATTCTGTTGACTTTTAGTATGGCATGTGGGTGACATGACGTTCTACAAACAATTTTTTATGTGTTTGACTATTATAGGTTAGGTTAGGAGGGCTAGGTAGGGGCAATGAATCGAATATATCAGCAATGGTACAATAAGCGAAGGTATGAGTGGATACAAGGCATCATTGTATAGCCTGTTACATTAAACACAATATATATATATATATATATATATATATATATATATATATATATATATATATATATATATATATATATATATATATATATATATATATATATATATATATATATATATATATATATATATATATATGTATTATATTAGTATATTTTGGTAGCAGTCTTTCCTGTAGACATATATTATTAAATATGACCGAAAAAGTAAGATTCTAACATGAATTTTCTCAATGTTTCTTATATTTTTCTTCACTGTTGATGGTAACTAAAAAATCAATTCTCCAAAATTCATTTTTATTTCTAGTCTGACGCGACACTTGAGCGCGTTTCGTAAAACTTATTACATTTTCAAAGACTTTAGTTTACACAGACACAACTATAACTGAACAGAGCTTAAACATCTTCTATTTTATACCTACATTTGGGTGAGGTGATATGTTACAACAGTTTTGGATGAGGTGAAAACAAACTTTCAACACAAGACAGAACACGAAACAATGGGTATAATATTTTGTAAGTTAAAGGGAAGAATGTAAGTAACCGCAAAGGGCCTATTGGCCCATATTTCTTGATGCTTCTATATTGGAGCGGAGTCTTGAAGTGGGTAGAATATAGTTGTGCATTAATTGGCTGTTGATTGCTGGTGTCAACTTCTTAATGTGTAGTGCCTCGCAGATATCTAGCTAGCCGCCTGCTATCGCTGTATCTATCGATAGATACAGCGATATCTATCGATAGATACAGCCTACTATGCAAGGCTCGATTTGCCTAATAGGCCAAGTTTTCATGAATTAATTGTTTCTCGACTACCTAACCTACCTAACCTAACCTAACCTAACTTTTTCGGCTACCTAACCTAACCTATAAAAATTGGTTAGGTTAGGTAGGGTTGGTTAGGTTCGGTCATATATCTACGTTAATTTTAACTCCAATTAAAAAAATTGACCTCATTCATAATGAAAGGGGTAGCCTTATCATTTCATAAGAAAAAAATTAGAGAAAGTATATTAATTCAGGAAAACTTGGCTTATTAGGCAAATCGGGCCTCGCATAGTAGGCCGAGAAGTGCGTTCTGGCATCTAGGTACGACATATATATATATATATATATATATATATATATATATATATATATATATATATATATATATATATATATATATATATATATATATATTTTTGGTAGCAGTCTTTCCTGTAGACATATATTATTAAATATGACCGAAAAGTAAGATTAATAATTCTAACACGAATTTTCTCAATCTTTCGTACATTACGCTTCACTGTTGGAGGTAAATCAAAAATCACTTCTCCAAAATTCATTTTTATTTCTAGTCTGACGCGACACGGCGCGTTTCGTAAAACTTATTACATTTTCAAAGACTTCACAAATACACAACTGATTAGAACTTACGTCTCTCTGATATTATATCTACATTTGAGTGAGGTGGGAAGGATGATGTGGCATTAACACAAGACAGAACAGGGGATATTAATAGGGTATTAAAAGTATCAACACAAGACAGAACAGAAACAATGGGTATTGAATAGAAGTGTTTGTAGAAAGCCTATTGGTCCATATTTCTTGATGCTTCTATATTGGAGCGGAGTCTTGAGGTGGGTAGAATATAGTTGTGCAATAATTGGCTGTTGATTGCTGGTGTTGACTTCTTGATGTGTAGTGCCTCGCAAACGTCAAGCCGCCTGCTATCGCTGTATCTATCGATGATTTCTGTGTTGTTTACTAGGATTTCTCTGGCGATGGTTTGGTTATAGGAAGAGATTATATGTTCCTTAATGGAGCCCTGTTGCTTATGCATCGTTAAACGCCTAGAAAGAGATGTTGTTGTCTTGCCTATATACTGGGTTTTTTGGAGCTTACAGTCCCCAAGTGGGCATTTGAAGGCATAGACGACGTTAGTCTCTTTTAAAGCGTTCTGTTTTGTGTCTGGAGAGTTTCTCATGAGTAGGCTGGCCGTTTTTCTGGTTTTATAGTAAATCGTCAGTTGTATCCTCTGATTTTTGTCTGTAGGGATAACGTTTCTATTAACAATATCTTTCAGGACCCTTTCCTCCGTTTTATGAGCTGTGGAAAAGAAGTTCCTGTAAAATAGTCTAATAGGGGGTATAGGTGTTGTGTTAGTTGTCTCTTCACCTCTGAAGAGACAACTAACACAACACCTATACCCCTTATTAGACTATTTTACAGGAACTTCTTTTCCACAGCTCATAAAACGGAGGAAAGGGTCCTGAAAGATATTGTTAATAGAAACGTTATCCCTACAGACAAAAATCAGAGGATACAACTGACGATTTACTATAAAACCAGAAAAACGGCCAGCCTACTCATGAGAAACTCTCCAGACACAAAACAGAACGCTTTAAAAGAGACTAACGTCGTCTATGCCTTCAAATGCCCACTTGGGGACTGTAAGTTCCAAAAAACCCAGTATATAGGCAAGACAACAACATCTCTTTCTAGGCGTTTAACGATGCATAAGCAACAGGGCTCCATTAAGGAACATATAATCTCTTCCCATAACCAAACCATCGCCAGAGAAATCCTAGTAAACAACACAGAAATCATCGATAGATACAGCGATAGCAGGCGGCTTGACGTTTGCGAGGCACTACACATCAAGAAGTCAACACCAGCAATCAACAGCCAATTATTGCACAACTATATTCTACCCACCTCAAGACTCCGCTCCAATATAGAAGCATCAAGAAATATGGACCAATAGGCTTTCTACAAACACTTCTATTCAATACCCATTGTTTCTGTTCTGTCTTGTGTTGATACTTTTAATACCCTATTAATATCCCCTGTTCTGTCTTGTGTTAATGCCACATCATCCTTCCCACCTCACTCAAATGTAGATATAATATCAGAGAGACGTAAGTTCTAATCAGTTGTGTATTTGTGAAGTCTTTGAAAATGTAATAAGTTTTACGAAACGCGCCCGTGTCGCGTCAGACTAGAAATAAAATGAATTTTGGAGAAGTGATTTTTGATTTACCTCCAACAGTGAAGCGTAATGTACGAAAGATTGAGAAAATTCGTGTTAGAATTATTAATCTTACTTTTTCGGTCAAGCTGTTGGGTTACTGAAATCTTGTTCTAAATACATTTTTAGGGATTAATATGGCATAAATTTCATTTGATTACATGGGATAATGGTGGCAAAAAACAGGTTATTGACTGGGCATGTATGGGTCGTAGAGTATGTTTGTGTATATGTATGTATGCATGTATGTATTTTTCGTATGTATGTATACGTCTCCGTGGTGTAGTGGTATGACACTCGCCTGGCGTTCAGCGAGCGCTTTGTCATGGGTTCGTATCCTGGCCGGGGAGGATTTACTGGGCGCAAATCCTTAACTGTAGCCTCTGTTTAACGCAACAGTAAAATGTGTACTTTGTCGTAAAAACGATTCTTCGCGGCGGGGATCGTATTCCAGGGACCTGCCCGAAACGCTACGCGTACTAGTGGCTGTACAAGAATGTAACAACTCTTGTATATGTCTCAAAATTTTTTTTTATATATTTTTCGTATGAATGTATGGATGTATGTGTATGTATGTATGGATGCATTATATATATAATATATATATATATATATATATATATATATATATATATATATATATATATATATATATATATATATATATATATGTCGTACCTAATAGCCAGAACGCACTTCTCAGCCTACTATGCAAGGCCCGATTTGCCTAATAAGCCAAGTTTTCATGAATTAATTGTTTTTCGACTACCTAACCTACCTAACCTAACCTAACCTAACGTTTTCGGCTACCTAACCAAACCTAACCTATAAAGATAGGTTATGTTAGGTTAGGTAGGGTTGGTTAGGTTCCGTCATATATCTACGTTAATTTTAACTCCAATAAAAAAAAAATGACCTCATACATAATGAAATGGGTAGCTTTATCATTTCATAAGAAAAAAATTAGAAAAAGTATATTAATTCAGGAAAACTTGGCTTATTAGGCAAATCGGGCCTTGAATAGTAGGCCAAAACGTGAGTTCTGGCTACTAGGTACGACATATATATATATATATATATATATATATATATGCATATATATATATACACTGAACGAGTACTTAAATAGGGTATAGATGTATTAATGTCTCAGTGCGGTGTGTGTGTGTGTGTGTGTGTGTTTGTTTTTAAGGGAATTAATGAGGTGTACAAGAGATCATGAGTGAGGGAGCTTGAAATAAATCGCCTGGGTGATGTTATAGCTCGTTTCGAAAATTATATATATGTAAAAATATTTGTACGATGTGGCAATTAGTTGGAGACTTCAACACGATGTTTAATGTTCCAATTGTTTTTGTTGTTGCTATAGATTCAGCTACTCAGAACATAAAGTTCTGAGTAGCATGGGCTATGGTGAGCCCGTAAGTGGAGGCTCTTTGGAGCCATTATCTGTATCAATGGCTGATACTAGAGATCTGGGGGATGGATGGGGGTCTTCAGTCTTGGAGGGCTGGCTGTACCAGTCATGGAGCTGGTGGGTTAATGTAGACCTCTAGGTCTTCCGTTTTTTCATTGCCTGAGACTTTGGGTGAGCCGTGCTGTCGTCGGAGTTTGGGGAGGTGACCTCCACGAGGAGGTCTTGTATCGAGTAGGTGTCGTATTTGTGGTGCGGCGGTGGAGCTCCTACTAAGATTTCCTCGTTTGGGGAGTCCGTAACATCCGTAGTGGGTGTTTTCGTCTTTCGCCTTAGGTAGGCTCAGGTGTCGTGTATTGGTGATAGACGGTATTTCAGGGGCATTGGTGGTGATGTTAACATTTGTAGACAGCACGTCTGCTAGCGCGGCTGCTGAGATGGTGATGGTAGGAGCGTTGGGAGCTGGAGAGGGAAATACCTCTGTTTGTGCCGCCCAGGTCTTGGGTGGTTCTGGAGTCTGTGTTGAAATCGACCTCGTGGTTGTCCTGGTGGTAGTCTCCGGAGAGGTAGTGGAGTCAGTGAGACTTGCGCCAGGGGCTATGATGGGGTCCAGGTCATTGGATATGTATAATGCGTTCAGTTCACTGACAAAATGGTGGTTGTCTGGTCCGGCAAGCCTCTCAGCTAGTCTAATAAGACCAGAGATAATGCCTGCATGTGATGCAAGGGGCTGTGAAGGAGCATTGGGGCATATTGTGAAGGCTGGGTCGCCTGGTGGGAGGAGCCACTTTTTGGTAAGACTGGAAAGTCTTCTGGTTGATTAGTGAGTGCTAAGGTGGTGGGTTGAGTGCCTGGGGCTCTGGTCGAGGAGGTAGAAGGGTTGTTGCCCTTGGCTTCAACCTGGGCCTTGATGCTTTCCAGTCTCCAGGGGCAGCGGTAGAAAATTGCGGTGTGAGTGTCATCACAGAGCAAGCAGCGATGGGTTATTGCCTTACATATGCAGTTGTGATGGTCCAGTGCGCACAGGCTGCACTTCTGGACAGGGTGCTGACACTTGTTGGTCGGGTGGGAGAGCTCGTAGCACTTAAAGCACTGCTGGATCTCATGGTATCGTTCCTTTTTTTTTCCTTGGTGGGGTTGTATTTGTAAGTCTAAGCAGTAGAAACCTTGTGTGGCCGCCTAGGTGGCTGCAGCTATGGTGGTGAAAGTAATTTTCATTGATGATTTGTAGGTGCTGCAGATTTCTAGGTTGACTACATCCAGGTTCGGATTTTCGTCCTCGATATTGTCACCTTCCTGACTAATGACAGTGGGTGTGATGCCGGTAACGTCCTTCAGTTCCTTTAGAATATTGCTTATCCCGAAAGCAAGACCGTCAAGGAGGGGTAGCTCTAACCTTTAGATGTTTGGGTCGCATTGTGTCCACACCCACAAAGGGTCGCATTGTGTCCACACCCACAACGGGTCGCATTGTGTCCACACCCACAACGGGTCGCAGTGTGTCCACACCCACAACGGGTCGCAGTGTGTCCACACCCACAACGGGTCGCAGTGTGTCCACACCCACAACGGGTCGCAGTGTGTCCACACCCACAACGGGTCGCATTGTGTCCACACCCACAACGGGTCGCATTGTGTGTCCACACCCACAACGGGTCGCAGTGTGTCCACACCCACAACGGGTCGCATTGTGTCCACACCCACAACGGGTCGCAGTGTGTCACACCCACAACGGGTCGCAGTGTGTCCACACCCACAACGGGTCGCATTGTGTCCACACCCACAACGGGTCGCATTGTGTCCACACCCACAACGGGTCGCAGTGTGTCCACACCCACAACGGGTCGCAGTGTGAGTCAGTGAATATTCCTGTGCATGGAGACATATATAATGCTGACGGGCGTGAGATGAGCACATACCCTCCGTTGTCTCCGTTGTTTCATATAAAAGGGAGGTAGTGGATTTAATTCATTCCAATGCTCAGTAAATGATCTTTGGCTGGACACTATATATCAGGTAGTTAAGTAAGCTGAGGGCGCAAACAATCTTTCTCACAATCTAAATAGTCTTCATTAATAACTAAAGAAAAGAATTGGAACAAATAGGCTAAAACTATGGTGTACCAGCAGATGTATGGGCTTAATAAGGGATTATATTAATAGGGCTTTCTGCATATTGATGGAGTGACATGATTGAAGAGTTTATCTGGATATAATGGGTATAGACTGGATATTAATAAGGTCTTCTGCAGTTTGTGTATAGGTGATATGATAGATGTATATAAGTGGATATAATGGATATTAACTGGCTATTAATAGGGAAGTGATCAAATATTCTGCAGTTTATATAGGTGACATGATTGAAGGGAAACATTATTTCAATGGGTATGAAAAAGGGGATTTAATTATGGTAATGATCACCCCAACATGGAATGGAAAATATAAAGAGTGCTTCTGTAAGTCCACCCCCCCCCCCCCCCAAAAAAAGGCCTGCAATTTCAGTCATAAGTTATATATGCGTTCTTTAACAAGAAATAATAATTGAAAATGGGATTTAATATTATGTACATGAAAATGGGATTTAATATTATGTACATGAAAATGGGATTTAATATTATGTACATGAAAATGGGATTTAATATTATGTACATGAAAATGGGATTTAATATTATGTACATGAAAATGGGATTAAAACTGCAATCACAGAAAACGGGACTTGTTGAATAAAGATGAAGGCTGGCTGATGATGTCATTTGAACATTAGGACCGGCTGAACCCGTGAAATGAAGCACTCAGAATTATACTTGGCTGTCCTATAACTACCAAAGTCCTCAACATGCGGAAAGAATTAAATATACTTAGCATTCGAGATAGAATATTTGAAATCAATCTTATGATGGGACTAAAGCTTCTGCGTGATAACAAAAACAACATTGTGTCAGTTGCACTGTTAGAACACATACGAAATGGAACTAGCGAGTCTAAATGGATTCAAAGAACAGCCACTCATATTAAAATGATGGGACTGCACGATGTATATACAGATGAAAGAGTACAGCACTTCCTTCCACCCTGGCAGATAGTACCTTTTGACATCCTGACCCCTGCATACCCCACCAAGAAACTAATCACAAACAACCCTCATGCTCAGCTTGCTGCTAAATTAAGTACCATAGACCATAGAATACATTCACAATATACAAGCTGAAAACAACATTGCACAGACCATATACACTGACGGATCACTCAATACAGCTACAGGGAGGGCAGGAAGTGCTGTTATTGCTCATCAGCCCGATGGCAGCACAATTCAAAGGAATATCCGAATTAGTAACTGGGCGTCCACAATGCAAGCCGAGTTGGTAGCAATACTGGTAGCACTCGAAATTATTGACAACACTGAGGTAGACAGCTTAATTATTTCTGACTCCCTATCCTCACTACGAGCAATAAACAGTTTGCAATCAAGTAATAACGTGCTTGTCTTGGAAGCTAGACGTAGATATATAAGAATACTTAGCAAGAGGGTAAATATAAAAATGTTGTGGATTCCTTCTCACATTGGCATGCAGGAACATGACAAAGTTGACGCCTTTGCTAAGGCTGCAGTAAATAAAGACAGTATTGAACGGAATCTTGAGTTATCAAATAGGTCCCTGAAAAGTGTCATTAGACGAGAACTCCTGGATGAATTTGAGGAAAGTAGAACAGTGCAAACTGGAACTAGCAGGTCCATTGTTCATCACAATGAAATGTGTGAAGTAAAACATGTGTATGGGGCAAGTAACAAAGTCAGTAGACTAACAGATGTTGTCACAGGTCGTATAAGTCTTGGATACAAGTATCTCTGGCAATTCGGCTTGTATAGGGATCTAGATGAAGTAAAGTGTAAAGTGTGTGGACAAAGACAGGGACACACACTCGAACACTATATCTTGGATTGTAGCAAAATTGAGCCTTTTAGAGATAAATCTAAGCTCACTCTGTATGATATGGCAACCTATCTTATTACCATGGATAAATTACCTGAAATCCTTGCACTGTATCCACATTTTGTTTCCAGTAGATGAACGACATATGAGACTCAGAAACAAGTAGTGTATTGTGAGGACTAATAATAAACAGAAGCTTCCCTATGACTCTTTAATATCCGCATTGGTCAAACTATTATGTATTAGCGATAAGACCTACCATTAATGTATGATGACTTACTGTAAATATATAGCTCTTGAAATAGCACTTTCTCTGTAACTAGCTGACATTGTAACTATAAGGTGTGAAGGATAGATGAAATTGTTTATGTAATAATCTAAGATGAGGTCTGATAAAGACCTTTTGTGTCCTCTGTAATGCTTTTGCGCTACCACTCACAGGATGAGTATGGGGTGCACAATAAACTAGCCGCCTTCGGCAGCAACAATCACTCAATGTGCGGGTACCAAGGCCACCACATTTAGGGATGACGGGAGGCGGACCTTCAATCCCAACGGAAAAAAATAAGGCACAATACCCGGCCGTAGGTAAAAGCAAAATGGCCGGGTATTGTGCCTACTTCCACTACTCACTTGCACCAGGTCACTCACCTGGGATGGTGGATAGAGACACGGAGCACTAGGTCACTCACCTGGGATGGTGGATAGAGACACGGAGCACCAGGTCACTCACCTGGGATGGTGGATAGAGACACGAAGCACCAGGTCACTCACCTGGGATGGTGGATAGAGACACGAAGCACCAGATCATCGGGGATGGGGAAACACTGAGCCTCGCCGGTCGCGGCTGAGAGCACCAGAGGGAGCACGTCGAACCTCCCGCCAGCTCCCTTCCACCCCAGACCCTCACACATCTGCCACAAACATGAGACAAGTATTACGTTGGTGGTAATAATAAAGAAGTAACAAGCAAACACCAGTGCTGCCACCTCTGGTGTCTCCAACACCTGCAGAAGACCTTCACCGGCTGCGTCTCAAGTCCCAGGAGACGAGGGTCATGGCACCTAAGTGGGCACTCGCCCCACCGCACACCTGTCTACATGATGACTCTTGTAGACGAGTCTACAAGAAATAACGATTCTTCGCGGCAGGGGATCGTATTCCAGGGACCATAGGATTAAGGACTTGCCCGAAACGCTACGCGTACTAGTGGCTGTACAAGAATGTAACAACTCTTGTATATATCTCAAAAAAAAAAAAAAAAAAAAAAAATGAGTTCACATCCATCGCTGAGTTCACAGCTGGTGTTCTCTTGAATGCACTTGGGTCTCCTTCCTTCAGTGTCCCCCACTGTGTCAAACATTGCAGTAACAGTGGACAGGTAAAACGTATCTGCTCTCTTTAGTAAGTTCACAGAGGCAAGAAGGGTAACATAAAACAGAAGTGACATTTAATAAACACAAAGGCTACACAAATGTTATATGAGGTGAAGCCGTCGAGTCAACCCGTGAGTGTCTCAGTGCAGTCTTCTCTCAACAGCCTGTGATGATTATCCTGGCTCACGTCTGTACACCTCAACACTTTCCCTGTGATGATTATCCTGGCTCACGTGAACACTTTCCCTGTGATGATTATCCTGGCTCACGTCTGTACACGTGAACACTTTCCCTGTGATGATTATCCTGGCTCACGTCTGTACACCTCAACACTTTCCCTGTGATGATTATCCTGGCTCACGTGAACACTTTCCCTGTGATGATTATCCTGGCTCACGTCTGTACACGTGAACACTTTCCCTGTGATGATTATCCTGGCTCACGTCTGTACACCTCAACACTTTCCCTGTGATGATTATCCTGGCTCACGTCTGTACACATCAACACTTTCCCTGTGATGATTATCCTGGCTCACGTCTGTACACGTGAACACTTTCCCTGTGATGATTATCCTGGCTCACGTCTGTACACGTGAACACTTTCCCTGTGATGATTATCCTGGCTCACGTGAACACTTTCCCTGTGATGATTATCCTGGCTCACGTCTGTACACGTGAACACTTTCCCTGTGATGATTATCCTGGCTCACGTCTGTACACGTGAACACTTTCCCTGTGATGATTATCCTGGCTCACGTCTGTACACCTCAACACTTTCCCTGTGATGATTATCCTGGCTCACGTCTGTACACATCAACACTTTCCCTGTGATGATTATCCTGGCTCACGTCTGTACACGTGAACACTTTCCCTGTGATGATTATCCTGGCTCACGTGAACACGTGAACACTTTCCCTGTGATGATTATCCTGGCTCACGTCTGTACACGTGAACACTTTCCCTGTGATGATTATCCTGGCTCACGTCTGTACACGTGAACACTTTCCCTGTGATGATTATCCTGGCTCACGTCTGTACACGTGAACACTTTCCCTATATCTGAATAGTTACCTGCTCTAGAAATGTATATATTTATATATCATTATCAATTATAGAAATATAAGCCTTCGTATGCATAATTATATTCAGAAATCATAACAAGAATTTCAAAGAATTTAAATTTAAGAATTTAGAATTAAAGAATTTCTTGGTTACTCATTCTAACAACTTGCCACAGCTGTTACGATAATGTTCACCAGAACTGATATGATAAGAAATCAGTCAATCTTACAATACAATATATTATATCCTCGGCACAGTCACGGAATAATAAACATACCAAAAACATGACAGTTCTCCTGATACCCACTAGTTATTCTTAGCCTCTAATTGTGGCGTCTCATTCACTAATACACTTGGCTCCGTACTCCTCATTCACCATGGTCCTGGTCGGATGTTGATCAGATACCCCTCAGCAATAGTCAATAAAGAAATCAAAACTTCGCACCTTCTGCCACTACGTCAGTCACACACACACAGACGCACACACACACACACACACACACACACACACACACACACACACACACACACACACACACACACACACACACACACACACCACACACACACACACACACACACACACACACACACACACACGCACACACACACACACACACACACACACACACACACACACACACACACACACACACACACACACACACACACAGACACACCACAAACAACTAAACCAAATAGTCACAACGGATCTTGGTGGATCCAATCACTAACTGAGGTGGATAATGTTCTGTGGCTAAGACAGCTATATCCTGTCACACCTCTCCTTCCTCGTTGTCCAAAGATCATGCCTCCAGCTGGTGGACACGATCCTGCAATACACCAGTGACAGTATTGTGAATGATGCCCACAAGTATGGTTACCTGAGTGAAGGCGACGTAGGCGGGGTCCCCAGTGACGGAGCCGTCAGGGTTGGCGTAGCCGGCGTAACTGATGAGCTGTTGGTTCCAGACGCGAAAGTCCCGCCGGCCGGGTCGTCGCTCCGGGAACACTGTGATGGCCGACCTGCCGGGGAGTACGTCATGCGTTAGTTATAACAACATGAGAACTGCAGTCAACTGCGAGGCGCAGTGGATGAAGTGCATGTCACTAGGCGTGTCACAGGGTCTGGTAAGTAATAGGCAGGTTGACCACAGGGGCAGCCTGTGGCTAGGGGGCACTTCCGTAAGCCCAATACGCTTCCTGTCCCAAACATACCTTAGCAATTCTTAGTAACTACAAGCTGAACAAATATGGCAAAGAAATGCAACATAATTCCCAGCTGGCCAAATACAGTGGGAAGCATTACTTTTGCACAAGAGATGGAGCGCGCCTTAGTATGTATAATGGTTTTTAGAAGTTACTAGAATAAGTGGCATTAAGTTGAAGCTGGAGATCTGGTGGGCCAAGGAGAAGGGGAAGATTGTAAAACGACTGTAAGCAAGAAAGCAAAGATGTCGGAAAATCCGACACCATTTAATAATCATACAGATAATAATTGCTGCTGTATTACCAACAAGTTACCCATAGAAAACGTAACTTGTAGTGGAATTACCGTCTATAGAAAACGGGATATCATCACCACATACTATTATAAATCACCACCTATTATGGTGGGAATTATTCTTAAATACATTAGTCTTTGGACTTTACCATCATAAAAACATCTTATATAAATTAACTTAATTATCAATATTAAAGTAGAGTAAATGTGACCCTTCTATCACTTTCTGTCATGTGGACAATGTAAGCCAGGCGTCAGGGAGGAAGGAGGGCAGCCATTGTTGATACTGAGACCAGAGGCACGGGAGCAAATACGGCTCCTGTTATTTTTACTTGGACGAAGTGTTATGGAAACCAAAGGTGTACCATTATTACACGCTGTCAACAAATTCAAGTTAAGTGTTCTTTCCGAAACCCATGTATCTTTCATTTATGGCCATTAATGTCATTATATAGGGTGATCCGGTTAGAGCACGTGGTAGCCTCAAACTAAAGGTAATTAAGCCAGGTCTTCATTGTTCCATGTACAGTTTTCTCTGATATACTTGTCATATATAGGATTCTGGCTTTACAGCTAGCCCCCTTTTGACAGGTCAAGACGAGGAAGCAAGGCTTTGTACATCAGTTACCTGGGTGATGGAAGCTACCTCAAAGAGGATAATTTGGTGTCTACACCCTAGTTATACCTGGTGGACTAACCTGCTGTACTATAAGATAAGGAACCTTTTCAATGTATGTAGTTAATACTGTAGTTTGATTGGCTGCATATATATTTAATTAATATAAACCACCCCCCTAATGTGTAGAGGATCGATTTGTGAGATTATGAGATTATTGCAGAAATACAGTCCACTTATCATTATACAAATTGCTATCGAAGTATATAAATTAACGTAAATATAAATTCTATATAAATTCATATAAATTAAATAAATATAAATCTCACAGGTCGGTTCCCACAAAAGAGGAGGATGAAATCCTGTTTTCCAAGATTTGGAATTTGTACTCTTAACAAAGTAGAGAGCCTGGTCTAGAGGTGAAGATAAGAGCAGTGATGCAGGACAGTATATGAACGAGTTATTACCAGGGTTAGGAGAGTAATATATATATATACATCCTACGTCATATCTGCCATTTTGCACATTAAAATAACCGAGAATGAAAGGCTGTGCTGGATAATTATATCAACATATATTGCGAAACAGCGTCTCTGTCAGCGTGTCCTCCCTCTCTCTCTCTCTCTCTCTCTCTCTCTCTCTCTCTCTCTCTCTCTCTCTCTCTCTCTCTCTCTCTCTCTCTCTCTCTCTCTCTCTCTCTCTCTCTCTCTCTCTCTCTCTCTCTCTCTCTCTCTCTCTCTCTCTCTCTCCCTCTCTCTCTCTCTCTCTCTCTCTCTCTCTCTCTCTCTCTCTCTCTCTCACTCTCTCTCTCTCTCTCTCCCTCTCTCTCTCTCCCTCCCTTCTCTCTCCCTCCCTCTCTCTCTCTCTCTCTCTCTCTCTCTCTCTCTCTCTCTCTCTCTCTCTCTCTCTCTCTCTCTCTCTCCCTCTCTCGAAGCGTCAAGAGTTAGGGGGAAGGAACATGGTATAAAATGAAGCATGAAGAGTTTGAGACGAAGAGCATCATCAGCACAGTCTGAGACTAACCTGATGTTTCCATCGTTTGAAGCATATTTAATATGTGTGCAGAGAGCATCAAACATTTCTTGAGGGGTTGTAACATCACGGGCGTCAAACACCTGTAGGATAGGAGAATACGTTCATAGATCCAATAACAAAACGCTTCGAAACGCTTCTGCCCGAAACGCTTTGCGTAATAGTGGCTTTAGGCATTGTATGTACTAGCTCTTATCTATAAAGCCAACAAACTTTGTAAAATCTCTTTATGTATGTACCTTTGCCTAAATAAAAATTATTATTATTATTATTAATTATTATTATTATTATTAACACTTGGTATGACTTCCCGGTATTAATGTCTTTTGTATTTACTGATGATAGGTACTTGTTACCTAATATCTGGTTTGTCATTTTTTTTTTGACCACTTAACGGGAATAGAGTTTGCTTTCTGTTTTACACTTTAAAATTATATCATTTTGTAATATATGGTTTTATATTTAAATAGTTATGTATATTAAACATAGATTTTTAGCACTGTATATTATTCTGGCGGTGAAAAATTGTGTTTTTCGAAAAGTAATGAAAGTTTTAAATAATCAACATGTATGTATGTTTATATAATATATATATATATATATATATATATATATATATATATATATATATATATATATATATATAAATATATATATAATATATATATATATATATATATATATATATATAATCATATATATATAATCATATATATATAAACATATATATAAGTCACGTAAACTTGGAGACCTTGATCACCACTACAATTTTGTCCCCATTGCCTCAGAGACACTTGGTGCCTGGGGTAAAAGTGCTGCAAGTTTTTTGAAGGAACTGGGGTCCAAACTAATTGAAACAACTAGAGACCCTAGAGCCGCCAGTTTCGACATATGTCGACTAGGTACGACATATATATGTCGTACCTAGAGCCAGAACGCACTTCTTGGCCTACTATGCAAGGTCAGATTTGTCTAATAGGCCGAGTGTTTTTCTATATTTTCAATAAAATGTTTCCAATTGGTTTATTTGAATTATTATTATTATATTATATTAGGAACATAAATTATTGACTTAGTTGTGTTAGTTTAGGTTAGGTTAGGCTAGGTTAGATTAGGTTAGGTTAGGTTAGGTTAGGTTAGGTTAGGCTAGGTAGGTTAGGTTAGGTTAGGTTAGGTTAGGTTAGGTTAGGTTAGGTTAGGTTAGGTTAGGTTAGGCTAGGTTAGATTAGGTTTGGTTAGGTTAGGCTAGGTTAGATTAGGTTTGGTTAGGTTAGATTATGATAGGTTAGGTTATGATAGGTTAGGTTATGATAGGTTAGGTTAGGCTAGGTTAGATTAGGTTAGGTTAGGTTAGATTATGATAGGTTAGGTTATGATAGGTTAGGTTATGATAGGTTAGGTTAGGTTATGATAGGTTAGGTTAGGTTAGGTTAGGTTAGGTTATGCTAGGTTAGGTTAGGTTAGGTTAGGTTAGGTTAGGTTAGGTTAGGTTAGGTTAGATTAGGTTAGGTAGGGTTGGTTAGGTTCGGTCATATATCTATGGTAGTTTAAACTCAAATTTAAAAAATGAACTCATACATAGTGAAAAAGATAGCTTTATCATTTCATAAGAAAAAACTTGAAAAAATTATAAATTCATGATAACTTAGCTTATTAGGCAAATCGGACCTTGCGTAGAAGGCCGAGTACTGCGATCTGGCTACTAGGTACAATATATATATATATATATATATATATATATATATATATATATATATATATATATATATATATATATATATATACGTATATATATATATATATATATATATATATATATATATATATATATATATATATATATATATATATATATATATATGTCGTACCTAGTAGCCAGAACGCACTTCTCAGCCTACTATACAATTCCCGATTTGCCTAATAAGCCAAGTTTTCCTGAATTAATATATTTTCTCTAATTTTTTTCTTATGAAATGATAAAGCTACCCATTTCATTATGTATGAGGTCAATTTTTTTTTATTTGAGTTAAAATTAACGTAGATATATGACCGAACCCAACCAACCCTACCTAACCTAACGTAACCTATCTTTATAGGTTAGGTTAGGTAGCCGAAAAAGTTAGGTTAGGTTAGGTTAGGTAGGTTAGGTACTCGAAAAAACATTAATTCATGAAAACTTCGCTTATTAGGCAAATCGGGCCTTGCATAGTAGACTGTGAATTGCGTTCTGGCTACTAGGTACGACATATATATATATATATATATATATATATATATATATATATATATATATATATATATATATATATATATATATATATATATATATATATACACATCGTGATTTTTATCTATTTTTCTTCCTTTTTTTCGACTTGAGAAGGAAGTTGAAATTTAACTCTCCAAAGTTAATTGTAACGATTTTTTTTTAGCCTGACGCAAAGAAATGCGTTTCGTTAACTCTTGTTAACATTTTCAAAGGCAAAGTTCGAATGATTACAAAGTTTCATCGCTGTCTTATTATACATTAACGAAACCAAGCCAACTAGCACCAAATTACAGTCTACGAACATTCAAAACACGACATACTGTACCAGCCATCATGACAACAGGAGTTTGACAGGATACAATGGACCTAAAAGTGAGATGCTTCACCTTCACCTCATCCTTGGATATATATCATGCAGCAAGAAACTTTGTAATCACATCAGAGAGCCTGAAACCTTCAAACAAAACATCCATTGCCACTGCGACCCGTAGAGTCGCAGAGAGGACACAATGCGACCCAAACGTGAAAAAGTTAAGGCTAACCCCCTAAACGGTCAAGGGTTTGGAAAAAAAGCGACATTCTGCATATCTTCAAGGACGGGGCCGGGATCACACGCAATGACTTTAGTCAGGAAGGTGAGGATATCGCACTCTTCTTCACAAATACGGAGGACCTAGAAAACCTCTTGGGATACGATTTCTCACCTTGCAAGGAGCACCACCACTATCTCAACTACACACGTCAGTTCCTAGCCGAAAGATCAATTTTTATCAACAGGACCAGCCCATGGATAACTGACGGCACACAAAAGTGAGATCATAACGAATATTGAATATGAAAACCCGAACATGGGCCCTACCACACAGGAGACTTCATCAAGTTCAACCACTAGGTCGATCTCAACTCAGACTTCAGCTCTACTAAAGACCCAGGCTGCACAAACAGCAGCATCCTGCAATCCAGCCCCAAAAGCTACCACCATCACCGTTTCAGCAGAGGCGCTCGTAGACGTGCTCTCTCTGACCACCAACAACATCACCAACGTGACTGAACCAGCTTCTACCACAACTCATCGACTCCAGAGCCAACCTCAACCTCAGGCTGTGAGACCAAAACCACCAACAACGAACTACACCACGGACTCTTCAGACCAAGAAATCTCATTAAGAGCTCCATCGCTGAGCCACTTGCCTTACTCTATACAAGATCTCCTCATGGAGGCCACATCACCCAACTCCAATGACAACACAGCCATGTTAACTCGCAGCAAGACTCAGACCAGGAAAACCCGGAAGACCTAGAGACCTTCACTAACTCACCAGCTCTATAATCGGTATTGTTTGCTCTCCGTCACAGACCCTTCCCCAACCCCACAAAAAATTCCTCCATACATTTATAGATCTCCAGTATCAGATATTGGTAATGGCTCCAAAGATCCTTCACTTATGGGCTATTTATGCCCGTGCAACCTTTTGGGTGGCTTAATCTTTATCAATCAATCAAATTGTAGACATTCAAACAGGATGACTATGTTAACAAAACTTAAGGAAGCTCATAGCGTCAGGCCCAATAAAATCGTAACAATTAACTTTGGAGAGTTACTTTTCAACTTCTCAAGTGGAAAAAATAGAATATAAGAACAATAGACAGGATTCGTGCTATATTCATTGATCTTACCCTTTCTAACTCATGCGATAATATGTGACAGAAAGGGGGTCTCTCTCTCTCTCTTTCTGTCTCTCTGTCTGTCTCTCTCTCTCTGCCTGTCTCTCTCTCTCTGCCTCTCTCTCTCTCTGCCTCTCTCTCTCTCTGCCTCTCTCTCTCTCTCTGCCTCTCTCTCTCTCTCTCTCTCTCTCTCTCTCTCTCTCTCTCTCTCTCTCTCTCTCTCTCTCTCTCTCTCTCTCTCTCCTCTCTCTCTCTCTCTCTCTCTTCTCTCTCTGAAATACCTCAAGTCTGGTCCAGTTAATCCTGCCAATACACCTGGGGGCGTTCCTCCAGGCCAGCTTGGTGCCATACTCCATCTCTTGTGTGTTGAGGCGGTAGGTGCCGCGCGCGCGCACGCTCGCCTCCACCTCCCTCCACCGACTCTGGTGCTCCTCGCTCTCGAACCTGTGCACAGATGTTACAGATGTTACGTGTCTCGTGTCTGGCACAGATGTTACTGGGTCAGGCAGGTGGGAACACCGCACCGGGAGCCTTGGGTGGGTGTGTACTGTGCGTGTTTGGGAGTGGTGAACGTTGATGGTTTGTGGTTGATTAATGGCGGCTGAGGCTACAGTCGTGGGATGTAGTACGAGGAGGCGTGTGGGTTAGTGTGAGTGAGGTCCTTGTTCGAAACGTGGACTCTTAAGTACCAGAATAAACTTCCAGCATTCTAAGTTTGATTGATTGTTGCTGCCATAGCTGGTTTATTGTGCACCCCATGCACATTAAATTATAATCAATAATTACTGTGAAAATAATTTATTTATGGGGTGCACAATAAATAATTTATTGTAGCCAAAATTATGTAATTCTTTTTTTGTTGAACTTGAATTCTCATTAAAGGGGAATATTGCGTGTAATGACTCAACATTTTAATATTTTAAACATATATATTCATTCATAGTAAAATGAGTTGCGCAATTCTGTTACAGAAATTGATACTTAAAAATTTTACAGCTCTATATTTATAGCTTAAGATACATGAAGATATTAAAACTAAATATGTTTAACATAAGTTATTTTGGAATGAAGAAAGATTAAATTAAGATGCAAGACAAATAAAGACTTACTTCTTTAGGGAGGTGAAGTATTGATCTAAGAACTCTTTGGCTTGGGTCATCACCTCGGCCGGTGGTCTGGGCTTGTTGCTCATCCTCCTGATATTCATCAGGGACCCATTGCACACCTGCTCATCACACTCGCCCTTCTGCAATGCATTGTATATATTGAAAGATGATTTTGATGAATACATTTTTGACCTTAATTGAATATAGTTCTTCATGAGTGTTCGTTAACACACACAAGAAATTGTAATCATTTCTGCAACAAATATGTTTACTGTGGTGGTGGGCTGTGGTGGTCGTACCTGACTAATGATCGAGGAGTGTGGTGGTCGTACCTGACTAATGATCGAGGAGTGTGGTGGTCGTACCTGACTAATGATCGAGGAGTGTGGTGGTCGTACCTGACTAATGATCGAGGAGTGTGGTGGTCGTACCTGACTAATGATCGAGGAGTGTGGTGGTCGTACCTGACTAATGATCGAGGGGTGTGGTGGTCGTACCTGACTAATGATCGAGGAGTGTGGTGGTCGTACCTGACTAATGATCGAGGAGTGTGGTGGTCGTACCTGACTAATGATCGAGGAGTGTGGTGGTCGTACCTGACTAATGATCGAGGGGTGTGGTGGTCGTACCTGACTAATGATCGAGGAGTGTGGTGGTCGTACCTGACTAATGATCGAGGGGTGTGGTGGTCGTACCTGACTAATGATCGAGGAGTGTGGTGGTCGTACCTGCCTAATGATCGAGGAGTGTGGTGGTCGTACCTGACTAATGATCGAGGAGTGTGGTGGTCGTACCTGACTAATGATCGAGGGGTGTGGTGGTCGTACCTGACTAATGATCGAGGAGTGTGGTGGTCGTACCTGACTAATGATCGAGGGGTGTGGTGGTCGTACCTGCCTAATGATCGAGGAGTGTGGTGGTCGTACCTGACTAATGATCGAGGAGTGTGGTGGTCGTACCTGACTAATGATCGAGGGGTGTGGTGGTCGTACCTGACTAATGATCGAGGAGTGTGGTGGTCGTACCTGACTAATGATCGAGGGGTGTGGTGGTCGTACCTGACTAATGATCGACGAGTGTGGTGGTCGTACCTGACTAATGATCGAGGGGTGTGGTGGTCGTACCTGACTAATGATCGAGGGGTGTGGTGGTCGTACCTGACTAATGATCGATGAGTGTGGTGGTCGTACCTGACTAATGATCGAGGGGTGTGGTGGTCGTACCTGACTAATGATCGAGGGTGTGGTGGTCGTACCTGCCAAATCTTCGAGGGGTGTGGTGGTCGTACCTGACTAATGATCGAGGAGTGTGGTGGTCGTACCTGACTAATGATCGAGGAGTGTGATGGTCGTACCTGACTAATGATCGAGGAGTGTGGTGGTCGTACCTGACTAATGATCGAGGAGTGTGGTGGTCGTACCTGGCTAATGATCGAGGGGTGTGGTGGTCGTACCTGACTAATGATCGAGGGGTATGGTGGTCGTACCTGGCTAATGATCGAGGGGTGTGGTGGTCGTACCTGGCTAATGATCGAGGGGTGTGGTGGTCGTACCTGACTAATGATCGAGGGGTATGGTGGTCGTACCTGCCTAATAATCGAGGAGTGTGGTGGTCGTACCTGCCTAATGATCGAGGGGGTGGTGGTCGTACCTGCCTAATGATCGAGGAGTGTGGTGGTCGTACCTGCCTAATCATCGAGGAGTGTGGTGGTCGTCCGTGAGTAATGATCGAGGAGTGTGGTGGTCGTACCTGCCTAATGATCGAGGGGTGTGGTGGTCGTACCTGACTAATGATCGAGGGTGTGGTGGTCGTACCTGCCAAATCTTCGAGGGGTGTGGTGGTCGTACCTGACTAATGATCGAGGAGTGTGGTGGTCGTACCTGACTAATGATCGAGGAGTGTGGTGGTTGTACCTGACTAATGATCGAGGGTGTGGTGGTCGTACCTGACTAATGATCGAGGGTGTGATGGTCGTACCTGCCAAATCTTCGAGGGGTGTGGTGGTCGTACCTGACTAATGATCGAGGAGTGTGGTGGTCGTACCTGACTAATGATCGAGGGTGTGGTGGTCGTACCTGACTAATGATCGAGGGTGTGGTGGTCGTACCTGCCAAATCTACGAGGGGTGTGGTGGTCGTACCTGACTAATGATCGAGGAGTGTGGTGGTCGTACCTGACTAATGATCGAGGAGTGTGGTGGTTGTACCTGACTAATGATCGAGGAGTGTGGTGGTCGTACCTGACTAATGATCGAGGGGTGTGGTGGTCGTACCTGACTAATGATCGCGGAGTGTGGTGGTCGTACCTGACTAATGATCGAGGAGTGTGGTGGTCGTACCTGCCTAATGATCGAGGGGTGTGGTGGTCGTACCTGACTAATGATCGAGGGTGTGGTGGTCGTACCTGCCTAATGATCGAGGAGTGTGGTGGTCGTACCTGACTAATGATCGAGGGGTGTGGTGGTCGTACCTGCCTAATGATCGAGGGTGTGGTGGTCGTACCTGACTAATGATCGAGGGGTGTGGTGGTCGTACCTGACTAATGATCGAGGGTGTGGTGGTCGTACCTGCCTA
Source organism: Procambarus clarkii (assembly GCF_020424385.1). Classification (NCBI taxonomy): domain Eukaryota; kingdom Metazoa; phylum Arthropoda; class Malacostraca; order Decapoda; family Cambaridae; genus Procambarus; species Procambarus clarkii. Next base: position 26,146,723 of record NC_059581.1, on the reverse strand, counting down.
ATGATAGAGGAGTGTGGTGGTCGTACCTGACTAATGATCGAGGGGTGTGGTGGTCGTACCTGACTAATGATCGAGGGTGTGGTGGTCGTACCTGCCTAATGATCGAGGAGTGTGGTGGTCGTACCTGACTAATGATCGAGGGGTGTGGTGGTCGTACCTGCCTAATGATCGAGGGTGTGGTGGTCGTACCTGACTAATGATCGAGGGTGTGGTGGTCGTACCTGCCTAATGATCGAGGAGTGTGGTGGTCGTACCTGACTAATGATCGAGGGGTGTGGTGGTCGTACCTGCCTAATGATCGAGGGTGTGGTGGTCGTACCTGACTAATGATCGAGGGGTGTGGTGGTCGTACCTGACTAATGATCGAGGGTGTGGTGGTCGTACCTGCCTAATGATCGAGGAGTGTGGTGGTCGTACCTGACTAATGATCGAGGGGTGTGGTGGTCGTACCTGACTAATGATCGAGGGTGTGGTGGTCGTACCTGCCTAATGATCGAGGAGTGTGGTGGTCGTACCTGACTAATGATCGAGGGGTGTGGTGGTCGTACCTGCCTAATGATCGAGGGTGTGGTGGTCGTACCTGACTAATGATCGAGGGGTGTGGTGGTCGTATCTGACTAATGATCGAAGGTGTGGTGGTCGTACCTGCCTAATGATCGAGGAGTGTGGTGGTCGTACCTGTGTGGCGTGAAGCTGGAGTGTGTCGACAAACTCAGCCTTGGAGGCGAAGTTAGCGAGGCAGCGAGGCTTCTGAACCTTCCCCTTCATCTGTGGAAAAGTAATTACTGCAAGTTACAACTCTATTATAATAATATATATATATACTCTCCACAACTTCTCAGGGAACAGTGCTATTAATACCAACGAGTAGAGTTCTGAGCAACAGCTGAACACCTGACACAGAGCAGAGGATCAGCTGTCATAGCAGCTGATTCCTATCTTGTTTCTGATATATGTAAATGATCTCCCGGAGGGTATCGATTCATTTCTCTCAATGTTTGCGGACGATGCCAAAATTATGAGAAGGATTAAAACAGAAGAGGACTGTTTGAGGCTTCAAGAAGACCTAGACAAGCTGAAGGAATGGTCGAACAAATGGTTGTTAGAGTTTAACCCAACCAAATGTAATGTAATGAAGATAGGTGTAGGGAGCAGGAGGCCAGATACAAGGTATCATCTGGGAGAGGAAATTCTTCAGGAGTCAGAGAAAGAAAAAGACTTGGGGGTTGATATCACGCCAAACCTGTCTCCTGCAGCACATATCAAGAGGATAACATCAGCGGCATATGCCAGGCAGGCCAACATACGAACGGCATTCAGAAACTTGTGTAAAGAATCATTCAGAACTTTGTATACCACATATGTCAGGCCAATCCTGGAGTATGCAGCCCCAGCATGGAGTCCATATCTAGTCAAGGGTAAGACTAAACTGGAAAAGGTTCAAAGGTTTGCCACCAGACTAGTACCCGAGCTGAGAGGTATGAGCTAATCTGTACACCTGTTGATTGACGGTTGAGAGGCGGGACCAAAGAGCCAGAGCTCAACCCCCGCAAACACAACTAGGTGAGTACAACTAGGTGAGTACACACACACACACACACACACACACACACACACACACACACACACACACACACACACACACACACACACACACACACACACATTTCTATTTCTATTCCCATCCCCCCTCCCCAAATACCCCTTCCCACTCCCCTGCCCCTTCTACCCCATTGACTTCAATTCCATCTACTCCATCCCAGCTTCCACTGCACCCCTCTTCCACTCACCCCCAAACCCCACCCAACCCTCACCCCTCCTATGCACCTCCAGCCCACATTTAACCCCCTCACCTTGTGACCCCCTAACACCTTCCCCCATCTCCCTCTTCCCCTCTTCTACCCCAAAACCCCCACCTACCCCCGATTCCCCCCTAACTAATATACCCTCTCTTCCACTCCCAGCACCCATGCTCCATTCTCATCTCAGCTCTCCGCCCTCAGTATCCCTCTTCCCCCCAACCTCTCAACCTCTATCTGACTCTCAGTCCCACTCTATTTCTCAACCCCCCTATGCTATTCAGACCCCTAACTTTCAGACCCATTATGCCCTTCCTACCCCCCTAGATGCCCAGACCCCATTCGCCTACCAGGCACTCCCAGGCACCCCCCTAGCATCCCCCCACTCACCCCCACAGCCCCCACTTGCCCCCCAGACACCCCCCAGTTCCCCCCAGACCCCTGGTGAAAGGGGGAACTCTGACACCCGAGTTTCCAAGAAGAGTCTCAAGGTTTGGTACACCAATGCTGATGGGGTAGCCAATAAAGCAGAAGAGATAAAAGAAAGAGTTAGTGAGGCAGACCCAGACATAGTGGCAATAGTGGAAACTAAAATAAATGGCATGATCTCGGATGCAATCTTTCCAGAGGGGTACCAGGTGATAAGAAAAGAAAGGACACAGAGACAGGGAGGAGGAGTGGCACTACTAATAAAGCGGAAATGGAAGTTTGATGAGCTGGAAAATCCGGGTACCAATGAAAGCACAAGCTTCATACATGGAACTCTGACAGTGGATGGGAAGAAGATTGTAATCTTGATACTCTACAATCCCCCACCAAACAGTAGAAGGCCCAGGCAGGAGTACGAGGACAGCAACAAGACATGTATGGATGAACTGCAGAGGGCAGCAACTTTAGCGCATAGAATGAGAGCGAAGCTGCTGGTCATGGGGGACCTAAATCACGGAGAGATAGATTGGGAAACGAGGAATCCCCATGGCGGGGAGGAGACCTGGGGAGCGAAGCTGGTAGACGTTATTGACAGGAATTTCCTAACACAGCATGTGAAAGAAGATACTAGGGAAAGAGGAGGGGATACGCCCAGCCTATTAGATCTCATTATCACTCAGAATGTAGAAGACATCGAGCAGTTGGAACATGAAATACCACTAGAAGCTAGTGACCATTGTGTCCTAGCCTTTGACTACATGATGGAGCTTAAAATTGTGACGAAAGGACAAGAGGTCCGGGAAAGGAGACTTGATTACAGAAAAGGGGACTACAGAAGGATAAGGGACTACCTGGGAGAAGTGCAGTGGGAGGAAGAACTTAGAGGAAAAACAGTGCAAGGTATGATGAACCAAGTCATATTGAAATGCAAGGAGGCTGAAGATAGATTTATTCCAACAATAAAGAAAAAAAGCAGGAGGGAATATAATAACCCATGGTTTAATAGACAGTGTCAGGAAGCAAAGGTGAGAAGCAGGAGGGAGTGGAGGAAGTACAGAAGACAAAGGACAGAGGACAACAGGATTAGATGTAACAGAGCTAGGAATGATTACATTAACATAAGGCGAGTGTCGGAAAGAAATTATGAGAACGATATTGCAGTCAAAGCGAAAAAGCAACCAAAATTACTACATAGCCATATAAGAAGGAAGATGTCGGTAAATGACCAAGTGACAAGACTGAGGAAAACAGAAGGGGCATATACAGAAAGCGACAAGGAAATCTGCGAGGTACTGAATGCAAAATTCCATGGAGTGTTCACTACCGAGCCTGAGCAGCTCCCATTGTTAGAAGAGATTACCCAAGATGAAAGACTATCAGATATAGAGGTGACAGCAGAGGATGTAATGAAACAGTTGACAACACTGGATGCAAATAAAGCTGTTGGACCAGACAAAGTATCACCGTGGATACTTAAAGAGGCAGCGCAGGCTCTCAGCGTGCCTCTGGCAATGATCTTCAATGAGTCACTTATGTCGGGAGAATTGCCCAGTTGCTGGAAGGAGGCAAATGTCGTACCGATTTTCAAAAAGGGGGATAGGGAGGAGGCACTTAACTACAGACCCGTATCACTGACAAGCATCCCCTGCAAAATACTTGAAAGAATAATTAGGCTAAGACTTGTTGAGCACCTGGAGAGCATTGGGTTTGTAAACAAGCACCAACATGGGTTCTGGACAGGGAAATCATGCCTAACAAACCTTTTAGAATTCTATGATAAAGTAACAAGGATAAGGCAGGACAGAGAAGGCTGGGCAGACAGCATATTTCTTGACTGCCAAAAGGCCTTTGATACGGTACCGCACATGAGACTGCTATACAAACTTGAGAGGCAGGCAGGAGTAAGCGGAAAGGCCCTAGTATGGGTGAAGAACTACCTAACAGGAAGGAGCCAGAGGGTAATGGTAAGGGGCGAAAAGTCGGACTGGCGAACAGTAACAAGTGGAGTACCTCAAGGATCGGTGCTGGGACCAATCCTCTTTCTAATTTACGTAAATGATATGTTTACAGGAGTGGAGTCATACATGTCAATGTTTGCAGATGACGCAAAATTAATGAGAAGAGTTGTGACAGACGAGGATTGTAGGATCCTCCAAGAGGACTTAAACAGGCTGCAGAGATGGTCAGAGAAATGGCTACTGGAGTTTAACACCAGTAAATGTAAAGTTATGGAAATGGGATCAGGTGACAGGAGACCAAAGGGACAGTACACAATGAAGGGGAACAGCCTACCTGTAACGATTCGAGAAAGAGACCTGGGAGTGGATGTGACACCTAATCTAACTCCTGAGGCACATATAAATAGGATAACGACAGCAGCGTACTCTACACTGGCGAAAATTAGAACTTCATTCAGAAACCTAAATGAGGAAGCTTTTAGGGCGCTTTACACTGCCTACGTGAGACCCGTCTTAGAGTATGCCGCGCCATCATGGAGCCCCCACCTGAAGAAACACATAAAGAAACTGGAGAAGGTTCAGAGGTTTGCGACGAGGCTTGTCCCAGAGCTACGAGGGATGGGATATGAAGAGCGGCTGAAGGAACTGAACCTTACGACACTAGAGAAAAGAAGGGAGAGATGAGATATGATAGGGACATATAAAATACTCAGGGGAATTGACAAAGTGGAAATAGATCAAATGTTCACACGTAATAATAACAGAACGAGGGGACATGGGTGGAAACTGGAAACTCAGATGAGTCACAGAGATGTTAGGAAGTTTTCTTTTAGCGTGAGAGTAGTAGAAAAATGGAATGCACTTGGGGAACAGGTTGTGGAAGCAAATACTATTCATACTTTTAAAACTAGGTATGATAGGGAAATGGGACAGGAGTCATTGCTGTAAACAACCGATAGCTAGAAAGGCGGGATCCAAGAGTCAATGCTCGATCCTGCAAGCACATATAGGTGAGTACATATAGGTGAGTACACACACACACACACACACACACACACACACACACACACACACACACACACACACACACACACACACACACACACACACACACACACACACACACACACACACACACACACACACACACACACACATTGACACACAGAGGTACACCTGTTGATTGACGGTTGAGAGGCGGGACCAAAGAGCCAGACTCAACCCCCGCAAACACAACTAGGTGAGTACACACACACACACACACACACACACACACACACACACACACACACACACACACACACACACACACACACACACACACACACACACACACACACACACACACACACACACACACACACACACACACACACACACACATTTCTATTTCTATTCCCATCCCCCCTCCCCAAATACCCCTTCCCACTCCCCTGCCCCTTCTACCCCATTGACTTCAATTCCATCTACTCCATCCCAGCTTCCACTGCACCCCTCTTCCACTCACCCCCAAACCCCACCCAACCCTCACCCCTCCTATGCACCTCCAGCCCACATTTAACCCCCTCACCTTGTGACCCCCTAACACCTTCCCCCATCTCCCTCTTCCCCTCTTCTACCCCAAAACCCCCACCTACCCCCGATTCCCCCCTAACTAATATACCCTCTCTTCCACTCCCAGCACCCATGCTCCATTCTCATCTCAGCTCTCCGCCCTCAGTATCCCTCTTCCCCCCAACCTCTCAACCTCTATCTGACTCTCAGTCCCACTCTATTTCTCAACCCCCCTATGCTATTCAGACCCCTAACTTTCAGACCCATTATGCCCTTCCTACCCCCCTAGATGCCCAGACCCCATTCGCCTACCAGGCACTCCCAGGCACCCCCCTAGCATCCCCCCACTCACCCCCACAGCCCCCACTTGCCCCCCAGACACCCCCCAGTTCCCCCCAGACCCCTGGTGAAAGGGGGAACTCTGACACCCGAGTTTCCAAGAAGAGTCTCAAGGTTTGGTACACCAATGCTGATGGGGTAGCCAATAAAGCAGAAGAGATAAAAGAAAGAGTTAGTGAGGCAGACCCAGACATAGTGGCAATAGTGGAAACTAAAATAAATGGCATGATCTCGGATGCAATCTTTCCAGAGGGGTACCAGGTGATAAGAAAAGAAAGGACACAGAGACAGGGAGGAGGAGTGGCACTACTAATAAAGCGGAAATGGAAGTTTGATGAGCTGGAAAATCCGGGTACCAATGAAAGCACAAGCTTCATACATGGAACTCTGACAGTGGATGGGAAGAAGATTGTAATCTTGATACTCTACAATCCCCCACCAAACAGTAGAAGGCCCAGGCAGGAGTACGAGGACAGCAACAAGACATGTATGGATGAACTGCAGAGGGCAGCAACTTTAGCGCATAGAATGAGAGCGAAGCTGCTGGTCATGGGGGACCTAAATCACGGAGAGATAGATTGGGAAACGAGGAATCCCCATGGCGGGGAGGAGACCTGGGGAGCGAAGCTGGTAGACGTTATTGACAGGAATTTCCTAACACAGCATGTGAAAGAAGATACTAGGGAAAGAGGAGGGGATACGCCCAGCCTATTAGATCTCATTATCACTCAGAATGTAGAAGACATCGAGCAGTTGGAACATGAAATACCACTAGAAGCTAGTGACCATTGTGTCCTAGCCTTTGACTACATGATGGAGCTTAAAATTGTGACGAAAGGACAAGAGGTCCGGGAAAGGAGACTTGATTACAGAAAAGGGGACTACAGAAGGATAAGGGACTACCTGGGAGAAGTGCAGTGGGAGGAAGAACTTAGAGGAAAAACAGTGCAAGGTATGATGAACCAAGTCATATTGAAATGCAAGGAGGCTGAAGATAGATTTATTCCAACAATAAAGAAAAAAAGCAGGAGGGAATATAATAACCCATGGTTTAATAGACAGTGTCAGGAAGCAAAGGTGAGAAGCAGGAGGGAGTGGAGGAAGTACAGAAGACAAAGGACAGAGGACAACAGGATTAGATGTAACAGAGCTAGGAATGATTACATTAACATAAGGCGAGTGTCGGAAAGAAATTATGAGAACGATATTGCAGTCAAAGCGAAAAAGCAACCAAAATTACTACATAGCCATATAAGAAGGAAGATGTCGGTAAATGACCAAGTGACAAGACTGAGGAAAACAGAAGGGGCATATACAGAAAGCGACAAGGAAATCTGCGAGGTACTGAATGCAAAATTCCATGGAGTGTTCACTACCGAGCCTGAGCAGCTCCCATTGTTAGAAGAGATTACCCAAGATGAAAGACTATCAGATATAGAGGTGACAGCAGAGGATGTAATGAAACAGTTGACAACACTGGATGCAAATAAAGCTGTTGGACCAGACAAAGTATCACCGTGGATACTTAAAGAGGCAGCGCAGGCTCTCAGCGTGCCTCTGGCAATGATCTTCAATGAGTCACTTATGTCGGGAGAATTGCCCAGTTGCTGGAAGGAGGCAAATGTCGTACCGATTTTCAAAAAGGGGGATAGGGAGGAGGCACTTAACTACAGACCCGTATCACTGACAAGCATCCCCTGCAAAATACTTGAAAGAATAATTAGGCTAAGACTTGTTGAGCACCTGGAGAGCATTGGGTTTGTAAACAAGCACCAACATGGGTTCTGGACAGGGAAATCATGCCTAACAAACCTTTTAGAATTCTATGATAAAGTAACAAGGATAAGGCAGGACAGAGAAGGCTGGGCAGACAGCATATTTCTTGACTGCCAAAAGGCCTTTGATACGGTACCGCACATGAGACTGCTATACAAACTTGAGAGGCAGGCAGGAGTAAGCGGAAAGGCCCTAGTATGGGTGAAGAACTACCTAACAGGAAGGAGCCAGAGGGTAATGGTAAGGGGCGAAAAGTCGGACTGGCGAACAGTAACAAGTGGAGTACCTCAAGGATCGGTGCTGGGACCAATCCTCTTTCTAATTTACGTAAATGATATGTTTACAGGAGTGGAGTCATACATGTCAATGTTTGCAGATGACGCAAAATTAATGAGAAGAGTTGTGACAGACGAGGATTGTAGGATCCTCCAAGAGGACTTAAACAGGCTGCAGAGATGGTCAGAGAAATGGCTACTGGAGTTTAACACCAGTAAATGTAAAGTTATGGAAATGGGATCAGGTGACAGGAGACCAAAGGGACAGTACACAATGAAGGGGAACAGCCTACCTGTAACGATTCGAGAAAGAGACCTGGGAGTGGATGTGACACCTAATCTAACTCCTGAGGCACATATAAATAGGATAACGACAGCAGCGTACTCTACACTGGCGAAAATTAGAACTTCATTCAGAAACCTAAATGAGGAAGCTTTTAGGGCGCTTTACACTGCCTACGTGAGACCCGTCTTAGAGTATGCCGCGCCATCATGGAGCCCCCACCTGAAGAAACACATAAAGAAACTGGAGAAGGTTCAGAGGTTTGCGACGAGGCTTGTCCCAGAGCTACGAGGGATGGGATATGAAGAGCGGCTGAAGGAACTGAACCTTACGACACTAGAGAAAAGAAGGGAGAGATGAGATATGATAGGGACATATAAAATACTCAGGGGAATTGACAAAGTGGAAATAGATCAAATGTTCACACGTAATAATAACAGAACGAGGGGACATGGGTGGAAACTGGAAACTCAGATGAGTCACAGAGATGTTAGGAAGTTTTCTTTTAGCGTGAGAGTAGTAGAAAAATGGAATGCACTTGGGGAACAGGTTGTGGAAGCAAATACTATTCATACTTTTAAAACTAGGTATGATAGGGAAATGGGACAGGAGTCATTGCTGTAAACAACCGATAGCTAGAAAGGCGGGATCCAAGAGTCAATGCTCGATCCTGCAAGCACATATAGGTGAGTACATATAGGTGAGTACACACACACACACACACACACACACACACACACACACACACACACACACACACACACACACACACACACACACACACACACACACACACACACACACACACATGAGTGAATGGTCCAACAAATGGCTGTTGAAGTTCAACCCAAGTAAATGCAAAGTAATGAAACTAGGCAGTGGAAACAGTAGGCCAGACACAAGATACAGAATAGGAGATGAAGTACTTAATGAAACGGACAGAGAGAGAAAGATCTAGGAGTTGATATCACACCAAACCTGTCTCCTGAAGCCCACATAAAAAGAATAACGTCTGCGGCATATGCGAGGCTGGCTAACATCAGAACAGCGTTCAGGAACCTGTGTAAGGAATCATTCAGAATCTTGTATACCACATATGTAAGACCAATCCTGGAGTATGCGGCCCCAGCATGGAGCCCGTACCTTGTCAAGCACAAGACGAAGCTGGAAAAAGTTGAAAGGTATGCCACTAGACTTGTCCCAGAAATAATAGGCATGAGTTACGAGGAAAGGCTGCGGGAAATGGACCTAACGACACTGGAAGACAGAAGAGTAAGGAGGGACATCATCACAACCTACAAAATCCTCAAGGGAATGTGAGATTTTTTTCTTTGACAGGTTATCAAAGGAATTAAGTCCAATTGATGTTACGTTAATCGTAACTACCTCGCAAGAGAGGCAGACCTTAAACAGCAAGAGCTGCCAGTGGCAGGTATTTAATCTTAAAGCCTAAGATCATAGGACCGCGGGAGCAAACCACCAGGCGAAACCACACGGGTAACACCTGTCACTTAGGTCGCTGGCTCCTCCTAGTTGACAACTAATAAAGGGTTGCCGACGGATTCTCACCTCTTATTTATAGAAGTGTGGTGCTGTGCAATGGACTCCAGCTTTAGATACAGACTTGATATGAACATAAGCAGGCAAAGCGTTGCAGAACATGAAATGTGGGACAGAAATATTGGAAGGTTTGACGTAAACGACCGTTTTCTATAACAAAACAATTTGAATTTACGTTACTTTACTGTCACTCCAGTGGCACATTCAAGAACAGCTAATCAACAGCCTGATGGACCCACGGTATCCTTATCCCGTCGTCGCTGACTGAACAATGACACTAACTGAACACAGTGGTGCCCACTGGTGACGCAAGCTTGCAATCAATATTGTCACGCTTCACGGTGACCAATACTATAATCACAAACACTTGACTGGCGCTTGCTGCCCTCAACGAGGTACCAAGTAACAAGGCGGTTAATCCAAGAATGATAACCCCTCATAAAAAAAATCTTACGTTAACACTTGTCTCTCAGGACAATCAAAAACAAAAGTTACTCTAATTGAATTTAAACAATTACGTTAATACACACGTGTCTCAACGACACTTAAATGGCAGCAATAACTCGTACATCAATTAATTACATCAACTTGAAAGTCAACCATTCGGTGAGTAATTCCCAATTAATTACTGAATACAACAGCCTATTAATTCAGATGAGTATTGATAAAGCCTACTGTCTCTCAACTGACAGTTCACTTCCGGTCTTACGACAAGATTACCTTAACAAGGGTAGACTACTGTACCACACACAAGGTTACAAGACACTCCGTGTAAACAACAACATCAACACCTGGTGAATTCACTAAGTGGCGGTTACTAATTATCTCTAATTAGCTATGAGTGCCTAATCACTCTGTCCGCAGACAGATCTGATCAGTCCAACGAATTACAGCAGCTTAATTACAGCGCAATTGACTCCGATCATAACAGACCGTCAACCCCTTACGTTAATCAATCAATTAACGACAGCTCGTTAAATCGTTAACACTACGTTAGTCTTCACTTGACAATTCCTCCACTGCGTGAACTTCAGTGTGACTGTTGCCTTTACGTTAATCACAACAATGTTCAACGAACAAGTGACCTCGTTAAGTAAATCGTGACCCCCGGTGACGTTAACTGACTTTAATTCTCACGGAATCCTTCACAGTACACAACGCCTTCCACCAAGGTCAAACTTGTCTACGGTTTACACACGGCACAACACAGTACATCACAGTACATCACAGTACATCCTTGCCACTCACGGCAAAACTTGTAAATGACTTCCTTGAGTAAATTATCCACCAATAATTCACACTTTACCACAACACAACAGTTGTTGTGTTGTGGAATAAGAAAAAAATTAGAGAAAATATATTAATTCATGAAAACTTTGCTTATGGTGCGTCCCTATCTCTTCCACCAGGCGTCCCCATCCCCTGTCTTCCACCAGGCGTCCCCATCCCCTGTCTTCCACCAGGCGTCCCCATCTCTTCCACCAGGCGTCCCCATCCCCCTCTTTACCCCTATCCTCCTTGGTCTCCCTTTCTCTCAGAGAATATTTCATTAAGCAATGAAACAACCAAAGTCTCTTGTCCCCCCCTATTCCCCCATCCCATTTGTGACTCACTTGGTGCCTTCCCCTTGTCCTACCCACCATTTCCTCCTCCCTTCCACCCTTCCCTCTCTTGGCCACTTATACCCTTCTCTGAGAAAATATAATATTAATCAGCAATGAAACAACGGTATGGTTAAGGAAATATTTTTGAATGATCACGAAAACTCTTAGGATATCACACCCAATTTTTCACACTTGAGCTCACTTTGAATCAATGAAAATCGATGTTAATAATTACTAATATTTCTTTAATCATTTAACATAGGCCTACTTCGACTAGCGTACAGTATGTCCCTCCCGTACCTCAAATAATTTTCCCTACAAATTTGGTTCGAGGCTAGCAATGAGCCTCTGGCCTCCAGCTATGGACAGACAGACACAAAGCGACAGACAAACAGAAAGACAGACTATCTCTTGTAATATTCACCTAATTGTACTTGCGGGGGTTGAGCTTCCGCATTTTGGTCCCTTGTATATTAGTGTATTAGGGTGGGTGCACAACATTGGCCAGGTCTATCTGTCTATTTCTCCTCTCTCTACCTGTATGTATCTACCTAGATGTATTTCTCGTTGTCTCTTTATATATATATCTAGCTATCTATCTAGGTGCTCCCAGCTATCTATCTAGTTGTTATTAGTAATCTCTCTGTCTAGATATCCCTGTAATTAGCTACCTCTCTATCTCACCGTCTTCTTGTTAATCCACTCGTCCCTCCCCTCCCCACTTTCCCCTTCTTCCCTCCCTTTCACCCCCCCATGTCCCCTCACCCTTTTGACTCTTCTCACACTCCCCCTCACTCCTCTCCACTCCAATCTCAGATATATATTTTCATAAAGAGAAGAAAATGTGTGGGTAAACGGCCGGAGTAACGGCACACTCTACGGACAACACACGTCTGATTTCATCCGTTTCCATTTCAGACTTTATGAAAATCGTTGAGATGCATATTATATATCTTAAAGCATATAACTTAAGCCTACAACGAGTCTTTTAGCTCTCACTGCGCCGGTCCATCACTGGGCTCTGCACCGGTCCTTCACTGGCCTCTGCACCAGTCCTTCACTGGCCTCTGCACCAGTCCTTCACTGGCCTCTGCACCAGTCCTTCACTGGCCTCTGCACCAGTCCTTCACTGCTCTCTGCACCAGTCCTTCACTGGCCTCTGCACCAGTCCTTCACTGGCCTCTGCACCAGTCCTTCACTGCTCTCTGCACCAGTCCTTCACTGGCCTCTGCACCAGTCCTTCACTGGCCTCTGCACCAGTCCTTCACTGGCCTCTGCACCAGTCCTTCACTGGCCTCTGCACCGGCCCTTCATTGGCCTCTGTACCAGTCCTTCACTGGCCTCTGCACCAGTCCTTCACTGGCCTCTGCACCAGTCCTTCACTGGCCTCTGCATCGGCCCTTCATTGGCCTCTGCACCAGTCCTTCACTGGCCTCTGCACCAGTCCTTCACTGGCCTCTGTACCAGTCCTTCACTGGCCTCTGCACCAGTCCTTCACTGGCCTCTGCACCGGCCCTTCATTGGCCTCTGCACCGGCCCTTCACTGGCCTCTGCACCGGCCCTTCACTGGCCTCTGCACCGGCCCTTCACTGGCCTCTGCACCAGTCCTTCACTGGCCTCTGCACCAGTCCTTCACTGGCCTCTGCACCAGTCCTTCACTGGCCTCTGCACCAGTCCTTCACTGGCCTCTGCACCGGCCCTTCATTGGCCTCTGCACCGGCCCTTCACTGGCCTCTGCACCAGTCCTTCACTGGCCTCTGCACCGGTCCATCACTGGCCTCTGCACCGGTCCTTCACTGGCCTCTGCACCAGTCCTTCACTGGCCTCTGCACCAGTCCTTCACTGGCCTCTGCACCGGCCCTTCACTGGCCTCTGCACCGGCCCTTCACTGGCCTCTGCACCAGTCCTTCACTGGCCTCTGCACCACTCCTTCACTGGCCTCTGCACCAGTTCTTCACTGGCCTCTGCACCAGTCCTTCATTGGCCTTTGCACCGGCCCTTCATTGGCCTCTGCACCGGCCCTTCACTGACCTCTGCACCGGCCCTTCACTGGCCTCTGCACCGGCCCTTCACAGGCCTCTGCACTGCCCCTTCACTGGCCTCTGCACCAGTCCTTCACTGGCCTCTGCACCAGTCCTTCACTGGCCTCTGCACCGGTCCTTCACTGGCCTCTGCACCGGTCCTTCACTGGCCTCTGCACCAGTCCTTCACTGGCCTCTGCACCGGCCCTTCACTGGCCTCTGCACCGGCCCTTCACTGGCCTCTGCACCAGTCCTTCACTGGCCTCTGCACCACTCCTTCACTGGCCTCTGCACCAGTTCTTCACTGGCCTCTGCACCAGTCCTTCACTGGCCTCTGCACCGGCCCTTCATTGGCCTCTGCACCGGCCCTTCACTGACCTCTGCACCGGCCCTTCACTGGCCTCTGCACCGGCCCTTCACTGGCCTCTGCACCAGTCCTTCACTGGCCTCTGTACCGGTCCTTCACTGGCCTCTGCACCGGTCCTTCACTGGCCTCTGCACCAGTCCTTCACTGGCCTCTGCACCAGTCCTTCACTGGCCTCTGCACCGGTCCTTCACTGGCCTCTGCACCGGTCCATCACTGGCCTCTGCACCAGTCCTTCACTGGCCTCTGCACCGGTCCTTCACTGGCCTCTGTACCGGCCCTTCACTGGCCTCTGCACCAGTCCTTCACTGGCCTCTGCACCGGTCCTTCACTGGCCTCTGCACCAGTCCTTCACTGGCCTCTGCACTGGCCCTTCACTGGCCTCTGCACCAGTCCTTCACTGGCCTCTGCACCGGCCCTTCACTGGCCTCTGCACCAGTCCTTTACTGGCCTCTGCACCGGCCCTTCACTGGCCTCTGCACCAGTCCTTCACTGGCCTCTGCACCGGTCCTTCACTGGCCTCTGTACCGGCCCTTCACTGGCCTCTGCACCAGTCCTTCACTGGCCTCTGCACCGGTCCTTCACTGGCCTCTGCACCGGCCCTTCACTGGCCTCTGCACCGGTCCTTCACTGGCCTCTGCACCGGTCCATCACTGGCCTCTGCACCGGTCCTTCACTGGCCTCTGCACCAGTCCTTCACTGGCCTCTGCACCAGTCCTTCACTGGCCTCTGCACCGGCCCTTCACTGGCCTCTGCACCGGCCCTTCACTGGCCTCTGCACCAGTCCTTCACTGGCCTGCGGGATCTCTCAGCCCTTGTGGTGTTTACAGGTTGACCAGAATCAATAATGTTCATGAAAACGTCTGTTATATGTTGCTCATGAGAGTGTTGTGAGTGACTCTCTTACAGTCTCCAGCACTATATGGCAATTAACATTGGTTTGCTGTTATTTGTTTTTTAGTTTTTAAGAGAGACACACACACACACACACACACACACACACACACACACACACACACACACACACACACACACACACACACACACACACACACACACACACACACACACACACACACACACACACACACACACACACACACACACACACACACACACACACACACACACACACACACACACACACACACCTGTACACCTCAGGAACCTGTACACCTGTTGATTGACAGTTGAGAGGCGGGACCAAAGAGCCAGAGCTCAACCCTTGGTGAGACAGAAAATATTTGTTACTTTTATATCTGTAAATGGAAATGTAAGTTGTCTGTCTCTCTGATGCCAGAGGCCTGACGCTAAGAAATAGGTTCACTAAATGTTTCCCAGTAATTACTGTTTGGTATGTGCCCAACATGGGTGGGTGTATTGAGAAAAAGAGCGCCATATTACTTATTAATTATAAATGGACTCTATCATAGGAATAACAACGGAAAGCTTTCTGCACTTTATAACTCTGCTCTGAATTGTTGTATTTATTAGTTGCGGTCATATCACAAACTGTGTCCACTCATTATATCAATATTTAAAGACACTAACAACAATACTTGCCCTTTAAACCTCTTTAATAATGATAGATGGTGCGGGGTTTTCCTTAGACCGCAGGGGAAGGGTGTGGGGGGCACTGCAGGGGAAGGGGTGGGGGCACTGCAGGGGAAGGGGTGGGATGGGGCACTGCAGAGGAAGGGGTGGGGTTGGGGAGGGACTGTAGGGGAAGGGTTGGGCGGGCACTGCAGGGGAAGGGGTGGTGGAGGCACTGCAGGGGAAGGGGAAGGGGGCACTGCAGGGGAAGGGGTGGGGGGGGGGCGTTGCAGGGGAAGAGGTGGGGGAGGCACTGCAGGGGAAGGGGTGGGGGAGGCACTGCAGGAGAAGGGGTGGGGGGGGGGAGGCACTGCAGGGGAAGGGGTGGTGGAGGCACTGCAGGGTAAGGGGAAGGGGGCACTGCAGGGGAAGGGTGGGGGGGCGTTGCAGGGGAAGAGGTGGAGGAGGCACTGCAGGGGAAGGGGTGGGGGAGGCACTGCAGGCGAAGGGGTGGGGGGAGGCACTACAGGGGAAGGGGTGGGGGCACTGCCGGGGAAAGAGTGGCACTGCAGGAAAGAGGTGGCACGGCAGAGGAAGGGGTGGCACGGCAGGGGAAGGGGTGGCACTGCAGAGGAAGGGGTGGCACTGCAGGGGAAGGGGTGGCACGGCAGGGGAAGGGGTGGCACTGCAGGGGAAGGGGTGGCACTGCAGGGGAAGGGGTGGCACAACAGGGGAAGGGGTGGCACTGCAGGGGAAGGGGTGGCACGGCAGGGGAAGGGGTGGCACGGCAGGGAAAGGGGTGGCACTGCAGGGGAAGGGGTGGCACTGCAGGGGAAGGGGTGGCACTGCAGGAAAGAGGTGGCACGGCAGGGGAAGGGGTGGCATGGCAGGGGAAGGGGTGGCACTGCAGGGGAAGGGGTGGCACTGCAGGGGAAGGAGTGGCACGACAGGGGAAGGGGTGGCACTGCAGGGGAAGGAGTGGCACTGCAGGGGAAGGGGTGACACTGCAGGGAAAGGGGTGGCACTGCAGGGGAAGGGATGGCACTGCAGGGGAAGGGGTGGCACTGTAGGGGAAGGGGGGCACTGCAGGGGAAGGGGGGCACTGCAGGGGAAGGGGTGGCACTGCAGGAAAGAGGTGGCACGGCAGGGGAAGGGGTGGCACGGCAGGGGAAGGGGTGGCACTGCAGGGGAAGGAGTGGCACGACAGGGGAAGGGGTGGCACTGCAGGGGAAGGGATGGCACTGCAGGGGAATGGGTGGCACTGCAGGAGAAGGAGTGGCACTGTAGGGGAAGGGGGGCACTGCAGGGGAAGGGGGGCACTGCAGGGGAAGGGGTGGCACTGCAGGTGAAGGGGTGGCACTGCAGGGGAGGGGGACACTGCAGGGGAAGGGGGGCACTGCAGGGGAAGGGGTGGCACTGTAGGGGAAGGGGAGCACTGCAGGGGAGGGGGACACTGCAGGGGAAGGGGTGGCACTGCAGGGGAGGGGGACACTGCAGGGGAAGGGGTGGCACTGTAGGGGAAGGGGGACACTGCAGGGGAAGGGGTGGCACTGCAGGGGAAGGGGTGACACTGCAGGGGAAGGGGGACACTGCAGGGGAAGGGGTGGCACTGCAGGGGAAGGGGTGACACTGCAGGGGAAGGGGTGGCACTGTAGGGGAAGGGGGACACTGCAGGGGAAGGGGTGGCACTGCAGGGGAAGGGGTGACACTGCAGGGGAAGGGGTGATGGGCTGCACTGCAGGTTTCTCCCTCTAGGCAACATGTGTGGTTACTATGGTGTGTACCCGAGGTTACCCGGGTCTCTCTGTCTCCCTCTCATCTCTTCCTCTATTTATCTATCCTTCTATCCATCAGTCTATCCATACATCTATCTATCTATTTCCTCGTCTCTTCATCTATCTATTCATTCATATACCCATACAACTATTCATGTGTTTTTTCATCTGTTCATCCACCCATCTTTTGTTGTATCTACCTATCTTTCCATCCATCTATCCACCTACCTATCCATATATCAATCTAACTGCCTATCATTCCGCCCATCCATCTATCCATCTGACCATCCATGTATACATCTATCCATATACCTTTCCATCTACCCATCTATCTGCCATCTATCCATCTATTTATCCATCACTCCATCTATCTATCCATTAATTCATAAATCTATCCATCAATCCACCTATCTACCTATCCTTTTGTGCATCCATCTATCCATTTATCTCTCTGTCCATGTATCTATGTACCCATCCCTCTATGTATCAATATATCCGTCTGTCTATGTATCTATATATCCATGTATCAATCCATGCATCTATCCATTCACTTGTCCATCTATTAACCCTTAGAGGAGGTTAGCGGTGTGAAATAGTAAAAAATATTTTTAAAAGGTTGCTTTGAAAATACTTAGATGTGTAGCTGGAGGCAGTTCCAAAACATCGTCGTGAAGGTCTGAAGACAACCCGTCCTCGACGCAAGTCCATTACATCCAGCGGTCGACCCCACACACGCATTCATAAATTTTTACATGCTGTTCATTCAAAACGGGAATTTTCTCAAATATAAATGAATATAATAATGAATTAGCATATTGTGCATATGTAGGCATAGTTAGGTAAGGTGTTTATGTTCAGTTGGCGATTATTTGTATTGGTAGTACGTGGCCACCCGTCCTCGACGCAAGTCCATTACATCCAGCGGTCGACCCCACACACGCATTCATAAATTTTTAAATGCTGTTCATTCAAAACGGGAATTTTCTCAAGTATAAATTAATATTATAATATATTGGTATATTGTGTATATATAGGCATAGGATAGGTTAGGTCAGGTGTTTAGGTTCTGTTGGCGATTATTTGTATTTGTAGTACGTGGGAGAAGCATTTATAGCGTTGTGATTCGAATAAAATTCGTCAGTGAAGCACTTGTTCCGGATATGTTCGAACGTCAGCAGTTGTGAGTCGTGTGTAAACCGCTTTTCATTGATAAACAGGGGGTTTGGCGGGTGCATGGAATCACTTGGATCTTTGTTTAGAGGACGGGCTGTACGGGGTGAAGCATTTACAGCGCTGTGGTTCGAGCAAAACTCGTCAGTGAAGCACTTGTTCCGGAAGTGTTCTAATGTCATCAGTTGTGAGTCGTGTGTAAACCGTCTTTCACTCATAAACAGCTGGGGTTTGGTGGGTGCATGGAATCACTTTTGGGGTCTTTGTTTGGAGGACGGGCTGCTGAAGGTGACCCCTGCTATGAGGTTCCCTTTTGAATTATGGCGACCCCGACCAACCTATGTTCATCCCTTACCCTAGACCATTCCCTCTGCCAGTTTGGGTGCATTTTGCGAGCTAATGAAACTAGCCCCGAGCGTCTGGCCTCCAACTTTTGACAGAGAGAAAAATAGACACATTCTGTCTTATAGAATAATTAGCGAACTAATTAAACTCATCGTTAAATGTAGGGCCCAGGAGCTGGATCCCGGTATAACTCATGATCTTCGCTGGGCCGGGCCCAGGAGCTGGATCCCGGTATAACTCATGATCTTCGCTGGGCCGGGCCCAGGAGCTGGATCCCGGTATAACTCATGATCTTCGCTGGGCCGGGCCCAGGAGCTGGATCCCGGTATAACTCATGATCTTCGCTGGACCAACTAGTAAAGTAATGCAAAGATTAAGTGAATTATGTCAAAGGTGTTGAAATAGGTACCTGGGAGTTAGACAGCTGCTACGGGCTGCTTCCCGGGGGTGGAGGCCTGGTCGAGAACCGGGCCACGGGGACACTAAGCCCCGAAATCATCTCAAGATAACCTCAAGATATACATTACAAAGAAACAGACCAAACTGATACCGCTTCCTAACTTCTCAACCCGTTAATGCTTGCTGGCGAGTCCACCTACGTCTTCTCCAGCAAAACAACAAACACACACACAATGATACAGTCAGCCAAGCTCGACGCTGGGGGGGGGGGGGGTGAAGGGTTCACCATCAAAGATGAATACTCAACGATTTAAATATATGATATCCATACAAGGTTGTAAGCATGAGGTGGGATATAGGGGTTGGAGGCTGCTCCTCCGTCCCAGGGACGGGTGCAGGAGCCAGACACAGACGAGGAGCAGGAACAGGGAGGCTGCTCCTCCGTCCCAGGGACGGGTGGAGGAGCCAGACACAGACGAGGAGCAGGAACAGGGAGGCTGCTCCTCCGTCCCAGGGACGGGTGGAGGAGCCAGACACAGACGAGGAGCAGGAACAGGGAGGCTGCTCCTCCGTCCCAGGGACGGGTGGGGGAGCCAAACACAGACGAGGAGCAGGAACAGGGAGGCTGCTCCTCCGTCCCAGGGACGGGTGGAGGAGCCAGACACAGACGAGGAGCAGGAACAGGGAGGCTGCTCCTCCGTCCCAGGGACGGGTGGGGGAGCCAGACACAGACAAGGAGCAGGAACAGGGAGGCTGCTCCTCCGTCCCAGGGACGGGTGGAGGAGCCAGACACAGACAAGGAGCAGGAACAGGGAGGCTGCTCCTCCGTCCCAGGGACGGGTGGGGGAGCCAGACACAGACAAGGAGCAGGAACAGGGAGGCTGCTCCTCCGTCCCAGGGACGGGTGGGGGAGCCAGACACAGACAAGGAGCAGGAACAGGGACGCTGCTCCTCCGTCCCAGGGACGGGTGGAGGAGCCAGACACAGACGAGGAGCAGGAACAGGGAGGCTGCTCCTCCGTCCCAGGGACGGGTGGGGGAGCCAAACACAGACGAGGAGCAGGAACAGGGAGGCTGCTCCTCCGTCCCAGGGACGGGTGGGGGAGCCAGACACAGACGAGGAGCAGGAACAGGGAGGCTGCTCCTCCGTCCCAGGGACGGGTGGAGGAGCCAGACACAGACAAGGAGCAGGAACAGGGAGGCTGCTCCTCCGTCCCAGGGACGGGTGGAGGAGCCAGACACAGACAAGGAGCAGGAACAGGGAGGCTGCTCCTCCGTCCCAGGGACGGGTGGAGGAGCCAGACACAGACGAGGAGCAGGAACAGGGAGGCTGCTCCTCCGTCCCAGGGACGGGTGGGGGAGCCTGACACAGACGAGGAGCAGGAACAGGGACGCTGCTCCTCCGTCCCAGGGACGGGTGGAGGAGCCAGACACAGACGAGGAGCAGGAACAGGGAGGCTGCTCCTCCGTCCCAGGGACGGGTGGAGGAGCCAGACACAGACAAGGAGCAGGAACAGGGAGGCTGCTCCTCCGTCCCTGGGACGGGTGGAGGAGCCAGACACAGACGAGGAGCAGGAACAGGGAGGCTGCTCCTCCGTCCCAGGGACGGGTGGAGGAGCCAGACACAGACAAGGAGCAGGAACAGGGAGGCTGCTCCTCCGTCCCAGGGACGGGTGGAGGAGCCAGACACAGACAAGGAGCAGGAACAGGGAGGCTGCTCCTCCGTCCCAGGGACGGGTGGAGGAGCCAGACACAGACGAGGAGCAGGAACAGGGAGGCTGCTCCTCCGTCCCAGGGACGGGTGGAGGAGCCAGACACAGACGAGGAGCAAGAGACAGATGCACAGGAAGTAGAAGATGGGTTTGTGGTTCACATTGGACGGCAATACCTGTAGGAAAACGAATTTGTATCTCCGGAAGACGGCTGAAGCCAAATCTAAAGATATACATTAAAGTTAACGCTACTTTATCACTGGCAGATGACACACAATTTTCCGGATGAATCGTAAGACAACCAAACTGGTTATCAAGGCTGGTGGCAGTGTACGCGTGACACACGCAACATATACAAGTTGCATCACACCCAACTGCAGTATTGAGATACACAGCATCAAAACATTGTGGTTGAAGGTTCACAAGGCAGGGGATAGATTAACAGTGGTAGGTGGCACAGACACAGCCAGTCACAGAAGGATTTGGGTGACAGAGAGCACTTACTTCTCACCCCTCTGTGCAGCAGTCACTCACACTTGAGTGTGAGTGATTGGTACTTACATATATACAGTGTGAGTGTTGGTGTAACACACAGAGTGAGTGTTGGTGTAACACACAGTGTGAGTGTTGGTGTAACACAGAGTGTGAGTGTTGGTGTAACACAGTGTGAGTGCTGGTACAACACACAGTGTGAGTGTTGGTACAACACACAGTGTGAGTGCTGGTACAACACACAGTGTGAGTGTTGGTGTAACACAGTGTGAGTGCTGGTACAACACACAGTGTGAGTGCTGGTACAACACACAGTGTGAGTGCTGGTACAACACACAGTGTGAGTGCTGGTGTAACACACAGTGTGAGTGCTGGTACAACACACAGTGTGAGTGCTGGTACAACACACAGTGTGAGTGCTGGTGTAACACAGTGTGAGTGCTGGTACAACACACAGTGTGAGTGCTGGTACAACACACAGTGTGAGTGCTGGTACAACACACAGTGTGAGTGCTGGTACAACACACAGTGTGAGTGTTGGTACAACACACAGTGTGAGTGTTGGTACAACACACAGTGTGAATGTTGGTACAACACACAGTGTGAGTGCTGGTACAACACACAGTGTGAGTGCTGGTACAACACACAGTGTGAGTGCTGGTACAACACACAGTGTGAGTGCTGGTACAACACACAGTGTGAGTGCTGGTACAACACACAGTGTGAGTGCTGGTACAACACACAGTGTGAGTGCTGGTACAACACACAGTGTGAGTGCTGGTACAACACACAGTGTGAGTGCTGGTACAACACACAGTGTGAGTGCTGGTACAACACACAGTGTGAGTGCTGGTACAACACACAATGTGAGTGTTGGTACAACAGTGTGAGTGCTGGTACAACACACAGTGTGAGTGCTGGTACAACACACAGTGTGAGTGTTGGTACAACACACAGTGTGAGTGCTGGTACAACACACAGTGTGAGTGTTGGTACAACAGTGTGAGTGCTGGTACAACACACAGTGTGAGTGCTGGTACAACACACAGTGTGAGTGTTGGTACAACACACAGTGTGAGTGCTGGTACAACACACAGTGT
Source organism: Procambarus clarkii (assembly GCF_020424385.1). Taxonomy (NCBI): domain Eukaryota; kingdom Metazoa; phylum Arthropoda; class Malacostraca; order Decapoda; family Cambaridae; genus Procambarus; species Procambarus clarkii. The sequence goes on along the minus strand of NC_059581.1, from coordinate 26,124,236 downwards.
GAGTGCTGGTACAACACACAGTGTGAGTGCTGGTACAACACACAGTGTGAGTGCTGGTACAACACACAGTGTGAGTGCTGGTGTAACACACAGTGTGAGTGCTGGTACAACACACAGTGTGAGTGCTGGTACAACACACAGTGTGAGTGCTGGTGTAACACAGTGTGAGTGTTGGTACAACACACAGTGTGAGTGTTGGTACAACACACAGTGTGAGTGTTGGCACAACACAGTGTGAGTGCTGGTACAACACACAGTGTGAGTGCTGGTACAACAGTGTGAGTGCTGGTGTAACACACAGTGTGAGTGCTGGTGTAACACAGTGTGAGTGCTGGTGTAACACAGTATGAGTGCTGGTGTAACACACAGTGTGAGTGCTGGTACAACACACAGTGTGAGTGCTGGTACAACACACAGTGTGAGTGTTGGTACAACACACAGTGTGAGTGCTGGTACAACACACAGTGTGAGTGTTGGTACAACACACAGTGTGAGTGCTGGTACAACACACAGTGTGAGTGTTGGTACAACACACAGTGTGAGTGCTGGTGTAACACACAGTGTGAGTGCTGGTACAACACACAGTGTGAGTGCTGGTACAACACACAGTGTGAGTGCTGGTGTAACACAGTGTGAGTGTTGGTACAACACACAGTGTGAGTGTTGGTGTAACACACAGTGTGAGTGCTGGTACAACACACAGTGTGAGTGCTGGTGTAACACAGTGTGAGTGCTGGTACAACACACAGTGTGAGTGTTGGTACAACACACAGTGTGAGTGCTGGTACAACAGTGTGAGTGCTGGTACAACACACAGTGTGAGTGCTGGTACAACACACAGTGTGAGTGCTGGTACAACACACAGTGTGAGTGCTGGTACAACACACAGTGTGAGTGCTGGTACAACACACAGTGTGAGTGCTGGTACAACACACAGTGTGAGTGTTGGTACAACACACAGTGTGAGTGCTGGTACAACACACAGTGTGAGTGTTGGTACAACACACAGTGTGAGTGCTGGTACAACACAGTGTGAGTGCTGGTACAACACACAGTGTGAGTGCTGGTACAACACACAGTGTGAGTGCTGGTACAACACACAGTGTGAGTGCTGGTGTAACACAGTGTGAGTGTTGGTACAACACACAGTGTGAGTGTTGGTGTAACACACAGTGTGAGTGCTGGTACAACACACAGTGTGAGTGCTGGTGTAACACAGTGTGAGTGCTGGTACAACACACAGTGTGAGTGTTGGTACAACACACAGTGTGAGTGCTGGTACAACAGTGTGAGTGCTGGTACAACACACAGTGTGAGTGCTGGTACAACACACAGTGTGAGTGCTGGTACAACACACAGTGTGAGTGCTGGTACAACACACAGTGTGAGTGCTGGTACAACACACAGTGTGAGTGCTGGTACAACACACAGTGTGAGTGTTGGTACAACACACAGTGTGAGTGCTGGTACAACACACAGTGTGAGTGTTGGTACAACACACAGTGTGAGTGCTGGTACAACACAGTGTGAGTGCTGGTACAACACACAGTGTGAGTGCTGGTGTAACACACAGTGTGAGTGGTGAGTGCTGGTACAACACACAGTGTGAGTGCTGGTACAACACACAGTGTGAGTGCTGGTACAACACACAGTGTGAGTGTTGGTACAACACACAGTGTGAGTGCTGGTACAACACACAGTGTGAGTGCTGGTACAACACAGTGTGAGTGCTGGTACAACACACAGTGTGAGTGCTGGTACAACACACAGTGTGAGTGCTGGTACAACACACAGTGTGAGTGCTGGTACAACACACAGTGTGAGTGCTGGTACAACACACAGTGTGAGTGCTGGTACAACACACAGTGTGAGTGTTGGTACAACACACAGTGTGAGTGTTGGTACAACACACAGTGTGAGTGTTGGTACAACACACAGTGTGAGTGCTGGTACAACACACAGTGTGAGTGCTGGTACAACACACAGTGTGAGTGTTGGTACAACACACAGTGTGAGTGTTGGTACAACACACAGTGTGAGTGCTGGTACAACACACAGTGTGAGTGCTGGTACAACACACAGTGTGAGTGTTGGTACAACAGTGTGAGTGCTGGTACAACACACAGTGTGAGTGCTGGTACAACACACAGTGTGAGTGTTGGTACAACACACAGTGTGAGTGCTGGTACAACACACAGTGTGAGTGCTGGTGTAACACACTGTGTGAGTGCTGGTGTAACACACAGTGTGAGTGCTGGTACAACACAGTGTGAGTGTTGGTACAACACACAGTGTGAGTGCTGGTACAACACACAGTGTGAGTGCTGGTACAACACACACAGTGCGAGCGCTGATGCATCACACAGTGTTTTTTTTTTGTTGAACAAATAAGTTTGACTACTGCCCCGTTCTAGAATGTAAGCACCATACATCCCGTGTCGTGTAAGTGTTTTTGTGGGACCTCGTAACGGGTCCTGGAGCGGGCCGAACGCTCACACGTCTGCAATTACACGCGTGAGAGCACAAGTACTCCGGTACTCTCCGTGTGTGTGTGTGTGTACTGGTCACTACCACTACCGCACCAGATGTCTACCACGCCTCAAGGCCACTACTCTCTCCGGTACTGATTATTTAGTAATCCCAAGTTTTGATATATTTGTTGGGCTTAAACCCGTAGGTTGAGCATCACTTTTGCCCGTAGTCACGTGGAGGCTGAGTTTACCAGCCCGATGTCACGTGGAGGCTGAGTTTACGAGACCGTTGTCACGTGGAGGCTGAGTTTACCAGCCCGTTGTCACGTGGAGGCTGAGTTTACCAGACCGTTGTCACGTGGAGGCTGAGTTTACCAGCCAGTGAACACGTGAACTGTTCCTCTAATGTTACTCTCACCTCATTTAACTTCCTTAGCCATATATATTGTTTAATTCTGTATAAACTTAATTTAATGTTAAGTTAGAGTTACGTGAGAAAGTGAGGCTGGAGCCGTCTAGTGATGTCACGCGCATCTTCGTGTCTACACGAGTGTTACCAATGGTAAGCTGGAGAATGAATGCTCGCTGATCGGGTCATGCGCTTGGTAACGGCAACCAGCGTGAGGTTGGTAACGCTGGTAGAACACACATAACAACAGCGTGAGGTTGGTAACGCTGGTCCAACACATAACAACAACGTGAAGTTGGTAACGCTGGTCCAACACATAACAATAGCGTGAGGTTGGTAACGCTGGTAGAACACACATAACAATAGCGTGAGGTTGGTAACGCTGGCCCACACACATAACAAAAACGTGAGGTTGGTAACGCTGGTCCAACACACAACAACAGCGTGAGGTTGGTAACGCTGGTCCAACACATAACAACAACGTGAGGTTGGTAACGCTGGCCCACACACATAACAACAGCGTCAGGTTGGTAACGCTGGTCCAACACACAACAGCGTGAGGTTGGTAACGCTGGTCCAATACACATAACAACAGCGTGAGGTTGGTAACGCTGGTCCACCACATAACAATAGCGTGAGGTTGGTAACGCTGGCCCACACACATAACAACAGCGTGAGGTTGGTAACGCTGGTCCAACACACAACAGCGTGAGGTTGGAAACGCTGGCCCAACACATAACAACAGCGTGAGGTTGGTAACGCTGGTCCAACACATAACAATAGCATGAGGTTGGTAACGCTGGTCCAACACATAACAACAACGTGAGGTTGGTAACGCTGGCCCAACACATAACAATAGCGTGAGGTTGGTAACGCTGGTCCAACACATAACAATAGCGTGAGGTTGGTAACGCTGGCCCAACACATAACAACAGCGTGAGGTTGGTAACGCTGGTCCAACACATAACAATAGCGTGAGGTTGGTAACGCTGGTCCAACACACAACAGCGTGAGGTTGGTAACGCTGGTCCAACACACAACAGCGTGAGGTTGGTAACGCTGGTCCAACACACAACAGCGTGAGGTTGGTAACGCTGGTCCAACACACATAACAACAACGTGAGGTTGGTAACGCTGGCCCACACACATAACAACAGCGTGAGGTTGGTAACGCTGGTCCAACACATAACAACAGCGTAAGGTTGGTAACGCTGGTCCACACACATAACAATAGCGTGAGGTTGGTAACGCTGGTCCAACACACAACAGCGTGAGGTTGGTAACGCTGGCCCAACACACAATAGCGTGAGGTTGGTAACGCTGGCCCAACACACAATAGCGTGAGGTGGTAACGCTGGTCCAACACACAACAACAACGTAAGGTTGGTAACGCTGGCCCAACACACAATAGCGTGAGGTTGGTAACGCTGGCCACACACACAACAACAACGTGAGGTTAGTAACGCTGGCCCAACACACAATAGCGTGAGGTTGGTAACGCTAGTCCAACACACAACAACAACGTAAGGTTGGTAACGCTGGCCCAACACACAATAGCGTGAGGTTGGTAACGCTGGCCACACACACAACAACAACGTGAGGTTGGTAACGCTGGCCCAACACACAATAGCGTGAGGTTGGTAACGCTGGTCCAACACACAACAACAACGTGAGGTTGGTAACGCTGGTCCAACACATAACAACAACGTGAGGTTGGTAATGCTGGCCCAACACACAACAACAGCGTGAGGTTGGTAACGCTGGTCCAACACACAACAACAGCGTGAGGTTGGTAACGCTGGTCCAACACACAACAACAGCGTGAGGTTGGTAACGCTGGTCCAACACACAACAACAGCGTGAGGTTGGTAACGCTGGTCCAACACATAACAACAACGTGAGGTTGGTAACGCTGGCCCACACACATAACAACAGCGTGAGGTTGGTAACGCTGGCCCACACACATAACAACAGCGTGAGGTTGGTAACGCTGGCCCAACACACAACAACAACGTGAGGTTGGTAACGCTGGTCCAACACACAACAGCGTGTGGTTGGTAACGCTGGCCCACACACGTAACAATTGGTAACGCTGGTCCAACACACACAACAGCAGCGTGAGGTTGGTAACGCTGGTCCACACACATAACAATAGCGTGAGGTTGGTAACGCTGGTCCAACACACAACAACAGCGTGAGGTTGGTAACGCTGGCCCACACACACAACAACAGCGTGAGGTTGGTAACGCTGGTCCACACACATAACAGCAACGTGAGGTTGGTAACGCTGGTCCAACACACAACAACAGCGTGAGGTTGGTAACGCTGGTCCACACACATAACAGCAACGTGAGGTTGGTAACGCTGGTCCAACACACAACAACGTGAGGTTGGTAACGCTGGTTCAACACACAACAACGTGAGGTTGGTAACGCTGGCCCAACACATAACAACAACGTGAGGTTGGTAACGCTGGTCCAACACACAACAACGTGAGGTTGGTAACGCTGGTCCAACACACAACAACGTGAGGTTGGTAACGCTGGTCCAACACACAACAACAGCGTGAGGTTGGTAACGCTGGTCCAACACACAACAACGTGAGGTTGGTAACGCTGGTCCAACACACAACAACGTGAGGTTGGTAACGCTGGCCCAACACATAACAACAACGTGAGGTTGGTAACGCTGGCCCAACACATAACAACAACGTGAGGTTGGTAACGCTGGTCCAACACATAACAACAACGTGAGGTTGGTAACGCTGGTCCAACACATAACAACAACGTGAGGTTGGTAACGCTGGTCCAACACACAACAGCAACGTGAGGTTGGTAACGCTGGTCCAACACATAACAACAACGTGAGGTTGGTAACGCTGGTCCAACACACAACAACAGCGTGAGGTTGGTAACGCTGGTCCAACACACAACAGCGTGAGGTTGGTAACGCTGGTCCAACACACAACAACGTGAGGTTGGTAACGCTGGTCCAACACACAACAGCGTGAGGTTGGTAACGCTGGCCCACACACATAACAACGTGAGGTTGGTAACGCTGGTCCACACACAACAACGTGAGGTTGGTAACGCTGGCCCACACACATAACAACGTGAGGTTGGTAACGCTGGTCCACACACAACAACGTGAGGTTGGTAACGCTGGCCCACACACATAACAACGTGAGGTTGGTAACGCTGGTCCACACACAACAACGTGAGGTTGGTAACGCTGGCCCACACACATAACAACGTGAGGTTGGTAACGCTGGTCCACACACAACAACGTGAGGTTGGTAACGCTTGCCCACACACATAACAACGTGAGGTTGGTAACGCTGGTCCACACACAACAACGTGAGGTTGGTAACGCTGGTCCACACACATAACAGCAACGTGAGGTTGGTAACGCTGGTCCACACACAACAACGTGAGGTTGGTAACGCTGGTCCACACACAACAACGTGAGGTTGGTAACGCTGGTCCACACACAACAACGTGAGGTTGGTAACGCTGGTCCACACACAACAACGTGAGGTTGGTAACGCTGGTCCACACACAACAACGTGAGGTTGGTAACGCTGGCCCAACACACAACAGCGTGAGGTTGGTAACGCTGGCCCAACACACAACAGCGTGAGGTTGGTAACGCTGGCCCAACACACAACAGCGTGAGGTTGGTAACGCTGGCCCAACACACATCAACAACGTGAGGTTGGTAACGCTGGCCCACACACACAACAGCGTGAGGTTGGTAACGCTGGCCCACACACACAACAGCGTGAGGTTGGTAACGCTGGCCCAACACACAACAACAACGTGAGGTTGGTAACGCTGGCCCACACACACAACAGCGTGAGGTTGGTAACGCTGGCCCACACACACAACAGCGTGAGGATGGTAACGCTGGCCCACACACACAACAGCGTGAGGTTGGTAACGCTGGTCCAACACACAACAACAGCGTGAGGTTGGTAACGCTGGCCCAACACACAACAACGTGAGGTTGGTAACGCTGGTCCAACACACAACAACGTGAGGTTGGTAACGCTGGTGCACACACATAACAACAGCGTGAGGTTGGTAACGCTGGCCCACACACACAACAACAGCGTGAGGTTGGTAACGCTGGTCCACACACATAACAGCAACGTGAGGTTGGTAACGCTGGCCCAACACACAACAACAACGTGAGGTTGGTAACGCTGGCCCAACACATAACAACAACGTGAGGTTGGTAACGCTGGTCCAACACACAACAACGTGAGGTTGGTAACGCTGGTCCAACACACACAACAACAACGTGAGGTTGGTAACGCTGGCCCAACACATAACAACGTGAGGTTGGTAACGCTGGCCCAACACACAACAACGTGAGGTTGGTAACGCTGGCCCAACACATAACAACGTGAGGTTGGTAACGCTGGCCCAACACACAACAACGTGAGGTTGGTAACGCTGGCCCAACACATAACAACGTGAGGTTGGTAACGCTGGCCCAACACATAACAACGTGAGGTTGGTAACGCTGGTCCAACACACAACAACAACGTGAGGTTGGTAACGCTGGCCCACACACATAACAGCAACGTGAGGTTGGTAACGCTGGCCCACACACATAACAGCAACGTGAGGTTGGTAACGCTGGTCCAACACACAACAACGTGAGGTTGGTAACGCTGGTCCAACACACAACAACGTGAGGTTGGTAACGCTGGTCCACACACATAACCTACCCCAAGTAAAATAATGTTGATCGTCTTGCCTCTAACGGTAAAGTGTCAACACATTCCTTAACTTCTGAGGAACTTCTTAAGGGGCCTCGTAGCCTGGAAGGGGCCTCGTAGCCTGGTGGATAACGCGCAGGACTCGTAATTCTGTGGCACGGGTTCGATTCCCGCACGAGGCAGAAACAAATGGGCAAAGTTTCTTTCACCCTGAATGCCCCTGTTACCTAGCAGTAAATAGGTACCTGGGAGTTAGTCAGCTGTCACGGGCTGCTTCCTGGGGGTGGAGGCCTGGTCGAGGACCGGGCCGCGAGGACACTAAAGCCCCGAAATCATCTCAAGATAACCTCAAGAACTCATGAAAATTTATTTAAAAAAATAGTTATATAATTCAGTTGTTTATTTTGTCTTATTTACACGTTGCTTTAATACTCAAAACAATGTGAGTTTTCAGTTTTAAAGCGCAGTAACAGACAAGTGGAATCATAACCAAACAAGAAAACAAAGTTTCTCTGACTTAGGTGAATGTAAAGAGATGTTTGATGTGTTGAGTTATCTTTATACAACATATTAAAACACTTTTTCTGGGATCCAATCTGTATTATTTTCGACATCCCAGACGCGCACTGAGACAATTGTTCATACAGTCTATGAACGAGGCGCCGTCATTGAGCAGTGATTGTCTTGTATGATGGTGTATAATATTTGTGTATTAATATATGCGTATAGTCAGGGAACATGTCCTAATTGTCGTGCACCTTATATCACTACAACAACACTATCCTTCACATTATTACATATAATATAATTCATACAATACTCCAGCACTGGGATAATACTCCAACACTGGGACAATACTCCAGCACTGGGACAATACTCCAACACTGGGACAATACTCCAACACTGGGACAATACTCCTACACTGGGACAATACTCCTACACTGGGACAATACTCCAACACTGAGACAATACTCCAACACTGGGACAATACTCCAGCACTGGGACAATACTCCAGCACTGGGACAATACTCCAACACTGGGACAATACTCCAACACTGGGACAATACTCCAACACTGGGACAATACTCCAACACTGGGACAATACTCCTACACTGGGACAATACTCCTACACTGGGACAATACTCCAACACTGAGACAATACTCCAGCACTGGGACAATACTCCAGCACTGGGACAATACTCCAGCACTGGGACAATACTCCAGCACTGGGACAATACTCCAGCACTGGGACAATACTCCAGCACTGGGACAATACTCCAGCACTGGGACAATACTCCAGCACTGGGACAATACTCCAACACTGGGACAATACTCCAGCACTGGGACAATACTCAAGCACTGGGACAATACTCCAACACTGGGACAATACTCCAGCACTGGGACAATACTCCTACACTGGGACAATACTCCAGCACTGGGACAATACTCCTACACTGGGACAATACTCCAGCACTGGGACAATACTCAAGCACTGGGACAATACTCCAACACTGGGACAATACTCCAGCACTGGGACAATACTCTAGCACTGGGACAATACTCCAGCACTGGGACAATACTCCAGCACTGGGACAATACTCCTTCACTGGGACAATACTCCTACACTGGGACAATACTCTAGCACTGGGACAATACTCCAGCACTGGGACAATACTCCAACACTGGGACAATACTCCAACACTGGGACAATACTCCAACACTGGGACAATACTCCAGCACTGGGACAATACTCCAGCACTGGGACAATACTCTAGCACTGGGACAATACTCCAGCACTGGGACAATACTCCAGCACTGGGACAATACTCCAGCACTGGGACAATACTCCAGCACTGGGACAATACTCCAACACTGGGACAATACTCCAACACTGGGACAATACTCCAACACTGGGACAATACTCCAACACTGGGACAATACTCCAACACTGGGACAATACTCCAGCACTGGGACAATACTCCAACACTGGGACAATACTCCAACACTGGGACAATACTCCAACACCTGGACAATACTCCAGCACTGGGACAATACTCCAACACTGGGACAATACTCCAACACTGGGACAATACTCCAACACTGGGACAATACTCCAACACTGGGACAATACTCCAACACTGGGACAATACTCCAACACTGGGACAATACTCCAACACTGGGACAATACTCCAACACTGGGACAATACTCCAGCACTGGGACAATACTCCAACACTGGGACAATACTCCTACACTGGGACAATACTCCAACACTGGGACAATACTCCAACACCTGGACAATACTCCAACACTAGGACAATACTCCAACACTGGGACAATACTCCAACACTGGGACAATACTCCAACACTGGGACAATACTCCAACACTGGGACAATACTCCAACACTGGGACAATACTCCAACACTGGGACAATACTCCAACACTGGGACAATACTCCAACACTGGGACAATACTCCAACACTGGGACAATACTCCAACACTGGGACAATACAACACGTCAACAACACAGAAGTGCTCCCAAGTTGACCCTGTGAGAAACACACGTGACTTACCCCCCGTCCCACGTACATATGCTGGCGCCAGCTTGGTAGCACACATATGAGGCTGGTACATAAGCTGGAGAGACAGGCAGGTGTAGCTGGTAAGGTGCTCCAGTGGATAAGGGGAGTACCTAAGCAATAGGAAGCAGAGAGTTACGGTGAGGGGTGAGACCTCTGATTGGCGTGAAGTCACCAGTGGAGTCCCACAGGGCTCTGTACTCGGTCCTATCTTGTTTCTGATATATGTAAATGATCTCCCGGAGGGTATCGATTCATTTTTCTCAATGTTTGCGGACGATGCTAAAATTATGAGAAGGATTAAAACAGAAGAGGACTGTTTGAGGCTTCAAGAAGACCTAGACAAGCTGAAGGAATGGTCGAACAAATGGTTGTTAGAGTTTAACCCAACCAAATGTAATGTAATGAAGATAGGTGTAGGGAACAGGAGGCCAGATACAAGTTATCATCTAGGAGAGGAAATTCTTCAGGAGTCAGAGAAGGAAAAAGACTTGGGGGTTGATATCACGCCGAGCCTGTCTCCTGCAGCACATATCAAGCGGATAACATCAGCGGCATATGCCAGGCTGGCCGACATACGTACGGCATTCAGAAACGTGTGTAAAGAATCATTCAGAACTTTGTATTCCACATATGTCAGGCCAATCCTGGAGTATGCAGCTCCAGCATGGAGTCCATATCTAGTCAAGGATAAGACTAAACTGGAAAAGGTTCAAAGGTTTGCCACCAGACTAGTACCCGAGCTGAGAGGTATGAGCTACGAGGAGAGACTACGGGAATTAAACCTCACTTCGCTGGAAGACTGAAGAGTTAGGGGGGACATGATCACCACATTCAAGATTCTAAAGGGAATTGATAGGGTAGATAAAGACAGACTATTTAACACAAGGAGCACACGCACAAGGGGACACAGGTGGAAACTGAGCGCCCAAATGAGCCACAGAGATATTAGAAAGAACTTTTTTAGTGTCAGAGTGGTTGACAAATGGAATGCATTAGGAAGTGATGTGGTGGAGGCTGACTCCATACACAGTTTCAAGTGTAGATATGATAGAGCCCAATAGGCTCAGGAATCTGTACACCTGTTGATTGACGGTTGAGAGGCGGGACCAAAGAGCCAGAGCTCAACCCCCGCAAACCCAACTAGGTGAGTACACATCCACTCCCCCCAGAAACAATCTACCATTTGCGGGCTATTCATACCCATGCCGCCTCATCGGTGGCTCTTCAACAATCAATCAGTCTGAACCTTAACTCAGTGCGCTCCGCGCTGGTTGCCTACTTCAGGGAAATATTACCTCTGTGTGTGAAGAAGACAAGTGCGGGTGTTGTGACTACAGCGCCACCAGTGAGGTCTGCTTGCGACTGGACCAGCCACGAAGAGGTTGCCTTCTGAAGAAGGTCGTGAACAGTGATCTATTTTGCCGTCCGCTCGCCCTTATATAACCTGGCTTATATAACAAAGAAAGTCAAGGTAAGGATGTAGAGACGTGACCACCAGTCACCTTATGCATGGCTGGTCTCCTTGAGCACATCCGGTGTCCTTCAGAATTCATCTCATATGTAAACATCAAAACGAATCTTCAAGGTTGTTACTCATCTCAATGCCCTTTCTCTCAAGTATTTGTACTGATGATGACTTTACTGGATGACTGCTACCTGTGCAGGGCTAGTCATAGGTGGGCCGGGCTCAAGCCACGCGCATTCCTTTGCATAAAATGGCAAATCAACCAAATTTTTTATCTAGCTAAATAATACCATCCACACTAAGATGACAGGAATGAGGGAAGGTGGAGAAGTAGGTGAACGGTAAGGAAGCAGGTGACAGGTAGGGAGGGTGGTGATGTGCAGGGAAGGTGGTGATGAGCAGGGAAGGTGGTGACGTGCAGGGAAGGTGGTGACGTGCAGGGAGGGTGGTGACGTGCAGGGAGGGTGGTGATAAGCAGGGAAGATGGTGATGAGCAGGGAAGGTGGTGATGTGCAGGGAAGGTGGTGATGTGCAGGGAAGGTGGTGACGTGCAGGGCAGGTGGTGACGTGCAGGGCAGGTGGTGATGTGCAGGGAAGGTGGTGACGTGCAGGGCAGGTGGTGATGTGCAGGGAGGGTGGTGACGTGCAGGGAAGGTGGTGACGTGCAGGGAAGGTGGTGACGTGCAGGGAAGGTGGTGACGTGCAGGGAAGGTGGTGACGTGCAGGGAAGGTGGTGATGAGCAGGGAAGGTGGTGACGTGCAGGGAAGGTGGTGACGTGCAGGGAAGGTGGTGATGTGCAGGGAAGGTGGTGATGAGCAGGGAAGGTGGTGACGTGCAGGGAAGGTGGTGACGTGCAGGGAGGGTGGTGACGTGCAGGGAGGGTGGTGATAAGCAGGGAAGATGGTGATGAGCAGGGAAGGTGGTGATGTGCAGGAAAGGTGGTGACGTGCAGGGAAGGTGGTGATGTGCAGGGAAGGTGGTGACGTGCAGGGAAGGTGGTGATGTGCAGGGAAGGTGGTGATGTGCAGGGAAGTGGTGATGTGCAGGGCAGGTGGTGACGTGCAGGGCAGGTGGTGACGTGCAGGGAAAGTGGTGACGTGCAGGGAAGGTGTTGATGAGCAGGGAAGGTGGTGACGTGCAGGGCAGGTGGTGACGTGCAGGGCAGGTGGTGACGTGCAGGGAAGGTGTTGATGTGCAGGGCAGGTGGTGACGTGCAGGGCAGGTGGTGACGTGCAGGGCAGGTGGTGACGTGCAGGGAAGGTGGTGACGTGCAGGGAAGGTGGTGACGTGCAGGGAAGGTGGTGACGTGCAGGGAAGGTGGTGATGTGCAGGGCAGGTGGTGACGTGCAGGGCAGGTGGTGACGTGCAGGGAAGGTGTTGACGTGCAGGGCAGGTGGTGACGTGCAGGGCAGGTGGTGACGTGCAGGGCAGGTGGTGACGTGCAGGGAAGGTGGTGATGAGAAGAGAAGGTGGTGATGAGAAGGGAATGTGTTGACTTACTGGGGGACACTCTCTAACCTTGGCTATATATTCTTTATTCCTTTTTTAGAACACTCAGCTTGCGCCTTTTCTACGGGCCGCAGTACCGTCTAAGAAGTCAGCTTTAAATTTGCCTCAAACCAGGCGGTCGTTTAATGATTTACCTTTCCTCCATGCTATCATGGGAGGCTTCTCTTTGGAAAAGAGGACCACGTTTGGTGTTCGTTGTAGGCATAGCTCATCCAACTCCATATATCTCTCAGTTTAGACTGTAGTGGTTTAGGATAACCTTGGAAAAAGAGCGTTGCTGGGATCCATGTATCCAGGTGCTTGTAATATTTTTGTGTCTCTCAGCAGCAGGTCTCAGGATGTGTCTTAGTTTGTCGGCTGTTTCCCTCAGTACTTGTTCCGGGTAATCTCTGTTCTTAAGAAGGGCTCAAAGGTTCTCTAGTTGTGGGAGTAGGTCCTGTTTATTGCTTGTTATTCTCTTAAGCCTGATTGTCAGTGCGAAAGGTCGGGTGTCTTATTGGACAGTGGATGGCAAGAATCTTATGATAGGTACGAATGGAGGTTCGTTGGTTTTTAATACGTTTTCGTCTGTAGGGTTTTGATCTACTCGTCTATATATATATACTGTTGAATCTAGGAAAGATGTTACATGTTCACTCTGTTCAAGGGTGAACGTTATGTTGCCGTTTACGGTGTTTATCCATGCGAAGAATTTCTGTCCTCCTCCCGCTATTATTGCAGAGATGTCATCTGTGTAGCGGAAGAAGGCTATCAGTTCATCTTCTCTATCCAATCCTCCTGGATTCAAAGGTGATGTGGACGTAAATGTCCACTATCGCCACACTGTTTGAGGCTCCGCTCGCTGTACCCTTTATTTGCCTGAATACTCTCCCGTCAAATTTAAGGATTGTGTCTCGCATTACGTGTAAAATTGCTTTCTCTAGTTGCTGTTTTGTTGGTGTCAAAACGATGAGATGATTGTTCCTTTCTCTGTGATATACTCGGGTAGAGCGAGACCACATCCAATGAGAAGAGGAGGAGCCCCTGGTTGTATAGGACCTTTCAGGGTCGAGAATTTATTAAGTTTATTATTAATATGCTAATATATTATAATATTTATTTATATTTGAGAAAATTCCCGTTTTGAATGAAGAGCATGTAAAAATTTATGAATACGTCTGTGGGGTCGACCGCTGGATGTAATGGACTTGCGTCGAGGACGGGTTGGAGCTTTTTGCGCTGTTAGCCCAGAATTCTTGAATGAAGAGTTTAAGAATATAGAGTAAACTCTACAATATTAAGAATATTAATAATAATAATAATAATAATAATAATAATAATAATAATAATAATAATAATAATAATAATTTTTATTTAGGTAAGGTACATACATAAAGAGATTTTACAAAGTTTGTTGGCTTTATAGATAGAGCTAGTACATACAATGCCTAAAGCCACTATTACGCAAAGCGTTTCGGGCAGGAAAAACATTAATGACTAAAGCTTAAAACTAATGGGTAAAAAGAATAAAATGTGTTGAGAACAAATAAAAATAGAGGTAAAAGAGGGGGGAACATTGTTGAAAAAGCAGCACAAATACAATTACAAATTATTACAGAAAATTACATTCAAACAGCGTTGATTTGAAAAAAAAAAAAAAAAAAAAAAAAACATACATGGGTTGACAACAGAGGGGTAAGATAGGTTACAGGGAATTTATTAGGTATAGCTTCGTTTTTAACTTAAACTGGTTGAGAGAGGTACAGTCTTTAACATGGTTGGGAAGGTCATTCCACATTGTGGGCCCCTTGATTTGTAGAGCATTTCTGGTTTGATTAAATCGTACTCTAGGAATATCAAAACTGTATTTATTTATGGTGTGATGCTCATGGGTTCTGCTACAACCTTCTATGAAGCTTTTGAGATCAGGATTGGCATTATAGTTTAGCGTTTTATATATGTATAATACACATGAGAGAATGTGCAGTGACTTAATGTCTAACATATTCAGAGATTTGAGTAGGGGTACCGAGTGATGTCTGGGGCCAGAATTGGATATTGTCCTAATAGCAGCTTTGTGTTGAGTAATTAGAGGACGTGAGTGAGTTTGGGTAGTAGCCACAGTATTGTAGAATTTAAGAATATCCACTGAGCTTTTGGGAAGTTTGTCATGGCACAGCACATCGTACATATTATAATAATATATGCAGTGTAAAAATTCGACCAAAAATGGTGTTATGTTAACCACTTTTTTATGGATTCGACAATTTTGTCAAGGCATTGAAACCTTTTGATACACATGTTATTGTTTAATTACGGAAACACTTTTTTTTATATATTTTTATGAACAGATGGTGTGGTGATGAGGGCAAGATGGTGTGGTGATGATGGCAAGATGGTGTGGTGATGAGGGCAAGATGGTGTGGTGATGAGGGCAAGATGGTGAGGTGATGAGGGCAAGATGGTGTGGTGATGATGGCAAGATGGTGTGGTGATGAGGGCAAGATGGTGTGGTGATGAGGGCAAGATGGTGTGGTGATGATGGCAAGATGGTGTGGTGATGAGGGCAAGATGGTGTGGTGATGAGGGCAAGATGGTGTGGTGATGAGGGCAAGAAGGTGTGGTGATGAGGGCAAGAAGGTGTGGTGATGAGGGCAAGATGGTGTGGTGATGAGGGCAAGATGGTGTGGTGATGAGGGCAAGAAGGTGTGGTGATGAGGGCAAGATGGTGTGGTGATGAGGGCAAGAAGGTGTGGTGATGAGGGCAAGATGGTGTGGTGATGAGGGCAAGATGGTGTGGTGATGAGGGCAAGAAGGTGTGGTGATGAGGGCAAGATGGTGTGGTGATGAGGGCAAGAAGGTGTGGTGATGAGGGCAAGATGGTGTGGTGATGAGGGCAAGATGGTGTGGTGATGATGGCAAGATGGTGTGGTGATGATGGCAAGATGATGAGGTGTGGTGATGAGGGCAAGATGGTGTGGTGATGAGGGCAAGATGGTGTGGTGATGAGGGCAAGATGGTGTGGTGATGAGGGCAAGATGGTGTGGTGATGAGGGCAAGATGGTGTGGTGATGAGGGCAAGATGGTGTGGTGATGAGGGCAAGATGGTGTGGTGATGATGGCAAGATGGTGTGGTGATGATGGCAAGATGGTGTGGTGATGATGGCAAGATGGTGTGGTGATGAGGGCAAGATGGTGTGGTGATGAGGGCAAGATGGTGTGGTGATGAGGGCAAGATGGTGTGGTGATGAGGGCAAGATGGTGTGGTGATGAGGGCAAGATGGTGTGGTGATGAGGGCAAGATGGTGTGGTGATGAGGGCAAGATGGTGTGGTGATGATGGCAAGATGGTGTGGTGATGAGGGCAAGATGGTGTGGTGATGATGGGCAAGATGGTGTGGTGATGATGGCAAGATGGTGTGGTGATGATGGCAAGATGGTGTGGTGATGAGGGCAAGATGGTGTGGTGATGAGGGCAAGATGGTGTAGTGATGAGGGCAAGATGGTGTGGTGATGAGGGCAAGATGGTGTGGTGATGAGGGCAAGATGGTGTGGTGATGAGGGCAAGATGGTGTGGTGATGAGGGCAAGATGGTGTGGTGATGAGGGCAAGATGGTGTGGTGATGATGGCAAGATGGTGTGGTGATGATGGCAAGATGGTGTGGTGATGATGGCAAGATGGTGTGGTGATGAGGGCAAGATGGTGTGGTGATGAGGGCAAGATGGTGTGGTGATGAGGGCAAGATGGTGTGGTGATGAGGGCAAGATGGTGTGGTGATGAGGGCAAGATGGTGTGGTGATGAGGGCAAGATGGTGTGGTGATGAGGGCAAGATGGTGTGGTGATGAGGGCAAGATGGTGTGGTGATGAGGGCAAGATGGTGTGGTGATGAGGGCAAGATGGTGTGTGGTGATGAGGGCAAGATGGTGTGGTGATGAGGGCAAGATGGTGTGGTGATGAGGGCAAGATGGTGTGGTGATGAGGGCAAGATGGTGTGGTGATGAGGGCAAGATGGTGTGGTGATGAGGGCAAGATGGTGTGGTGATGAGGGCAAGATGGTGTGGTGATGAGGGCAAGATGGTGTGGTGATGAGGGCAAGATGGTGTGGTGATGAGGGCAAGATGGTGTGGTGATGAGGGCAAGATGGTGTGGTGATGATGGCAAGATGGTGTGGTGATGATGGCAAGATGGTGTGGTGATGATGGCAAGATGGTGTGGTGATGATGGCAAGATGGTGTGGTGATGATGGCAAGATGGTGTGGTGATGAGGGCAAGATGGTGTGGTGATGAGGGCAAGATGGTGTGGTGATGATGGGCAAGATGGTGTGGTGATGATGGCAAGATGGTGTGGTGATGAGGGCAAGATGGTGTGGTGATGAGGGCAAGATGGTGTGGTGATGATGGCAAGATGGTGTGGTGATGAGGGCAAGATGGTGTGGTGATGAGGGCAAGATGGTGTGGTGATGATGGCAAGATGGTGTGGTGATGATGGCAAGATGGTGTGGTGATGAGGGCAAGATGGTGTGGTGATGAGGGCAAGATGGTGTGGTGATGATGGCAAGATGGTGTGGTGATGATGGCAAGATGGTGTGGTGATGATGGCAAGATGGTGAGGTGATGATGGCAAGATGGTGTGGTGTGGTGATGATGGCAAGATGGTGTGGTGATGATGGCAAGATGGTGTGGTGGTGATGATGGCAAGATGGTGAGGTGATGATGGCAAGATGGTGTGGTGTGGTGATGATGGCAAGATGGTGTGCTGATGAGGGCAAGATGGTGTGGTGATGATGGCAAGATGGTGTGGTGATGAGGGCAAGATGGTGTGGTGATGATGGCAAGATGGTGTGGTGTGGTGATGAGGGCAAGATGGTGTTGTGATGAGGGCAAGATGGTGTGGTGATGATGGCAAGATGGTGTGGTGATGATGGCAAGATGGTGTGGTGATGATGGCAAGATGGTGTGGTGATGATGGCAAGATGGTGTGGTGATGATGGCAAGATGGTGTGGTGATGATGGCAAGATGGTGTGGTGGTGATGATGGCAAGATGGTGAGGTGATGATGGCAAGATGGTGTGGTGTGGTGATGATGGCAAGATGGTGTGGTGATGAGGGCAAGATGGTGTGGTGATGATGGCAAGATGGTGTGGTGATGATGGCAAGATGGTGTGGTGATGATGGCAAGATGGTGTGGTGTGGTGATGAGGGCAAGATGGTGTGGTGATGATGGCAAGATGGTGTGGTGATGATGGAGAGATGGTGTGGTGATGAGGGCAAGATGGTATGGTGATGATGGCAAGATGGTGTGGTGATGAGGGCAAGATGGTGTGGTGATGAGGCAAGATGGTGTGGTGATGAGGGCAAGATGGTGTGGTGATGAGGGCAAGATGGTGTGGTGATGAGGGCAAGATGGTGTGGTGATGAGGGCAAGATGGTGTGGTGATGAGGAGAAGATGGTGTGGTGATGATGGCAAGATGGTGTGGTGATGATGGCAAGATGGTGTGGTGTGGTGATGAGGGCAAGATGGTGTGGTGTGGTGATGAAGGCAAGATGGTGTGGTGATGAGGGCAAGATGGTGTGGTGTGGTGATGAAGGCAAGATGGTGTGGTGATGAGGGCAAGATGGTGTGGTGTGGTGATGAAGGCAAGATGGTGTGGTAATGAGGGCAAGATGGTGTTGTGATGAGGGCAAGATGGTGTGGTGATGATGGCAAGATGGTGTGGTGATGAGGGCAAGATGGTGTGGTGATGAGGGCAAGATGGTGTGGTGATGAGGGCAAGATGGTGTGGTGTAGTGATGAGGGCAAGATGGTGTGGTGATGAGGGCAAGATGGTGTACTCACCTAATTGTGCTTGTGGGGGTTGCGCTCTGGCTCTTTCGTTCCACTTCTCAACTGTCAATCAACTAATGTACAGGTTCCTGAGCCTATTGGGCTCTATCATATCTGCACTTGATGCTGTGTATGGAGTCAGCCTCCACCACATCACTTCCTAATGCATTCCATTTGTCTACTACTCTGACACTGAAACAAAAAAATCTAACGTCTCTATGGCCGGTCGGCTGAGGGGACAGCACGCTGGGCTTGTGATCCTGTGGTCCTGGGTTCGATCCCAGGCGCCGGCGAGAAACATTGGGCAGAGTTTCTTTCACCCTATGCCCCTGTTACCTAGCAATAAAATAGGTACCTGGGTGTTAGTCAGCTGTCACGGGCTGCTTCCTGGGGGTGGAGGCCTGGTCGAGGACCGGGCCGCGGGGACACTAAAGCCCCGAAATCATCTCAAGATAACCTCAAGAAGAAGATGGCTCATTTGGGCACTCAATTTCCACCTGTGTCCCCCTAGTGCGTGTGCCCCTTGTGTTAAAATGCCTGTCTTTATCTACCATATCAATTCCTCTGAGAATCTTGTATGTGGTGATCCGGTGCCCTCTAACTCTTCTGTCTCCCAGTGACGTGACGTTTAATTCCCGTAGTCTCTCCTCGTAGCTCATACCCCTCAGTTCGGGTACTAGTCTGGTGGCAAACCTTTGAGCCTTTTCCAGTTTAGTCTTATGCTTGACTAGATATGGACTTCATGCTGGGGCCGCATACTCCAGGATTGGTTTGACATATGTGGTATATATTGTTCTGAAAGATTCCTTAGACAAGTTTCTGAAGGCCGTTCTTATGTTAGCCAACTTATAATATGCCGCTGATGTTATCCTCTTGATATGAGCTTCAGGGGACAGATCTGGCGTGATATCAACCCCCAGGTCTTTCTCTCTCTCTGACTCTTGAATTATTTCATCTCCCAAATGATACCATGTATCTGGTCTCCTGGTCCCTATACCTATCTTCATTACATTACATTTGCTTGGGTTAAACTTTAACAACTATTTGTTCGACCATTCCTGTAGCTTGTCCAGGTCTTCTTGAAGCCTCAAGCTATCCTCCTCTGTCTTAATCCTCCTCATAATTTTGGCGTCATCAGCAAACATTGAGAGGAATGAGTCTATACCCTTCGGGAGATCATTTACGTATATCAGAAACAGGATAGGTCCGAGCACAGGTCCCTGTGGGACTCCACTGGTGACTTCACGCCAATCTAAGGTCTCACCCCTGACTGTAACTCTCTACTTCCTATTGCTTAGGTACTCCCTTATCCACTGGAGCGCCCTACCATTTACTCCTGCCTGTTTCTCCAGCTTATGCATCAGCCATTTATGGGGTACTGTGTCAAATGCTTCCCGACAGTCCAAAAAAATTCAGTCCGCCCATCCTTCTCTTTCTTGCTTAATCTTTGTCACCTGATCGTAGAATTCTATAAAGCCTGTAAGGCAAGATTTACCCTCCCTGAACGCATGTTGATGGGTTGTCATGAAGTCCCTTCTCTCCAGATGTGTTACTCGGTTTTTTCTCACGATCTTCTCCATCACCTTGCATGGTATACAAGTTAAGGACACTGGCCTGTAGTTCAGTGCCTGTCGTCTGTCACCCTTTTTGTATATTGGGGCAACATTAGCCGTCTTCCATATTTCTAGTAAGCCTCCTAACTCCAGTGACCTACTAAACATAATGGAGAGTGGCAAAAATAGTGCTCCTGCACACTCTTTCGATACCCATGGTGAGTCTCCGTCCAGCTCAACAGCCTTTCTCACGTCAGGCTCCAATAGGTGCCTCTTGACCTCATCTCTTGTAATTTTGAACCCTTCCAAGGTCGCCTAGTTTGCTGCCACCTCTCCTAGCGCCATGACCTCTCCTTGTTCTATTGTAAAGACCTCCTGGAACCTCTTGTTGAGTTCTTCACACACTTCTTTGTCATTCATTGTGTACCTGTCCTCACCACTCCTAAGTTTCATCACCTGTTCTTTCACTGTTGTTTTCCTCCTGATGTGACTGTTATTATGTGATGTTGTTGGTGACGATGGTGTTGGTCCTTCCTTTTGGAGAACCAACCCAAAATTCTGTAGAGTTCTTACTTTGACCAGGAGATCACCCTGGATGCTTCTGGCACTTGGAGAGGGGCTCAACGTCACGTTTAGGGGATGCGGCTCTAACACTAGCATCGTTGTCACGCACACACCCCCACTCGAGCCGCCGTGACTCCCCACTCTCTCCTTATGTGGTATGATCTCCTCAATCCCATTTTCTTTGATATTACTCCGCACTACCCTGTCGGCAGCTTCGGTTCTTGGTTCTTTTTCTCTCTCTTTCCTATTTTCTGGGAAGCTTCACTAGGACAAGGGCAAACACCAGCAAATTTGAATACATTTACTGGACAAGGCACATGAACAATACATATACATGTATAATAATATATCTCCAACACTCTATATTATTGTAGTCAGGTTGCACTCCCATACCATCAGGACTATCATCTGCTTATCAAGTGGTATCCTAACTCCTGACTCACCACCTAATACTACCAACCTCATCAAGTAGGTCAAGTCTTATAACACAATGTTGCACTATCAGCCTCACCAAGTGGGTAAATCATGTAGTACAATATGATATTGCCCTACCAACTCTGGAATATATAAATATCTGCAGGCAATTCAGCCTATGGCTATAATTCTATAAATATCAACATAAATATTCCCTGATAAACAACAATGATCAATCAATCAACCTATCAGTCCTAGAACACATATGTATGTCTCTGCAGGTAATCCAGCCTACGATTGTAACTCTATACTTCAGTATAAGTACTTCTTGTCACAAAAATGGTAATCAATCACCCACCTTTCACTGCGTCTTGCACGCTAATGACAACCAAACACTCTACCAACTCCCTACAATTAGTCAACAAGAACTTCCTTTCCACATTTGGGAGTTCACAACCCTGACATCTTCAGGTTTTCCTAGATTCGTCTACCAGGGTCCTCCACAGCTTTCCTGGCTGCTACACCATGAAGTCTTCCTTGAGCAACAATGGTGCTTCACCACCGGTATCACAGAAGCATGTGAAACTCCATTCCACTGCTCCTCTTCTCACAGCTTGAGGTCCTGCTCCTCACTGTATGGCTGCTCTTCCACGGAGCTCAGAACCTTCCACAACCTTGGAGTCTCATCAACTACTCCCTCTCTGCTGGCTTCGAAGTTCTCAGCAACTCCTTCCCCAGACAAATCTGCAACCCATCGACACGCCAATAAAAATGTTTCTGTATAAACACATAAACGAAATAAACCACACAATGTGATTACACCCAACATCTCTCTGCTCTCTACATGCTGTGAGTGTGGACTCCCCTGTTTGGGCTGGTCCATTCTCCGCCTGGTAAGGAGAGGCCTCCAGCTGCTCGAGGCAGCTGGCGACTGGCCCCTCAATTGCCCTCCAGCGGTCGGAGTAGATGGATGTCGCCCCGCCCTCCAGGGCGTTCCTCCATCTTTACTCTCTTATTTTAGGCCTTCTGCCTTAATAAAATATGCCTAATGTGTCAATAAACATTCGCTACGATCCCTGGGCACACGATCAACTATAGGCAATCACTGTAAACTGGTTAAAATTGTGCTTACCACAAAAAGGTCTCCTGCAGGGCGCTCCTCAATGGGGCGGCGACACTCGGGACGCCTCAGGCTACCCTTAGAACTGCTTCAACTGCCCTCTCAACACCTGCAGTTCCTGATTTGAGCTGACACGCCTCCTAACTTATTCCTCAGTCGAGACGTCTGTCCACTTCCTTCCTCTTGAAGGTATATCAAACAGGGGCTCAAACGGAGCACGCCCTCCCCTCACGATTTCTTCAGCTCAAGTGAGCTCAAGCTCCTTTCAAGCGAGCCTCACGCCTCCAACAAACTCTCCACACCTTGTGTCAAGTCATTTACTTACTTTCTGATTCACTACCCACATTCTTAAATTATCTATTAAATCCAATCAGTTATTTTACATATGAATCTTCATGTCTATATTTCTTTGACCTCCTAGTCAGGTCAGGCCTGGTAGAATAATTCTCGAAGGGGAGACTCGTTTTTCGGCTACATGGGATCATAACACTGTGCAGTAGCTTTGGTTCGGTTTTGGCTTTATTAGCTATATCATTTTCATACCTTTTCTCAGATGCTCTTCCCACACTAACATATTCGTTCCTGGTTCTCTGGTATCTCTCTACTTTCTGGTGTTCCGTTATTACAGAAGTTCCTCCACGCCCTTTTGTTCAGCTCCTTTGCTTTCATACATTCCCTATTAAACCACAGATTCTTCTTTTGCTTCTCGGTTTTTTCCTGTCGGGCCGGGATAAACCGGTTTACTGCTTTCTGACACTTTTGGGTGACATAGTCCACCATGTCTTGTACGGACTTAGTTCTTAGTTCTGTGTCCCATAGTATATCCCTTAGGAATTTATTCATCTCCTCATAGTTTCCCTTTCGGTACGCCAGCCCTTTGTTTCCCATTTCTTTTTTGGGAGATAATTTCTAGCTCAACCAGGTACTCAAAGCTCAATACACTATGATCACTCATTCCCAAGAGGGCTTCCAACTTAACTTCCCTTATATCTGACTCATTTAGGTTAAATATCAGATCAAGCGAAGCTGGCTCATCCTCTCCTCTCATTCTTGTCGGTCTCTTGACGTGTTGACTTAGAAAGTTTCTTGTTGCTACATCCAGCAGCTTAGCTCTCCATGCGTCTGCTCCTCCATGTGGGCTTCTGTTCTCCCACTCTATCTTCCCGTGGTTGAAGTCTCCCATGATTAGTAGTCTGGCTCTGTTCCTGGAAGCCACAGAAGCTGCTCTCTCTATTATGTTGATTGTGGCCATGTTGTTTCTATTATATTCCTGTCTTGGTCTTCTATCGTTTGGTGGGGGGTTATATATGACTACTACTATAATTTTCTGTCCTCCAGTTGCTATGGTGCCTGATATGTAGTCACTGAAACCTTAACAGCTCTGATTAACCATCTCTTCAAAACTCCAACCTTTTCTTATCAGCAAAGCTACACCACCTCCTCCTCTCCCTTCTCTCTCTTTCCTCACTACATAGTAGTCCTGTGGAAACACTGCATTTGTTATGGTTTTCGTTAGCTTTGTTTCTGTGAGTGCTATTATATCTGGGTTTTCTTCTAGTGCCCATTCTCCGAGTTCATTTGTTTTATTTGTAATCCCATCTATGTTAGTGTACATTGCCTTGAAGCTCACTTCCATCTGTTCATTTTCTTGTCCCCTTCTTGGTGAGCGTTCTGCTGGTGGGGGAAAGCTGTTCCCTGGGTGTGAAGATCTGTGAGGTGGTTTGCAGGGTCTCAGAGGATTTTGGGGTGGGGGGTGGGGGTTGAAGGGAAGGGGGGGGGGACAGGTAGGGTATGGGGTAAGGAGATAGGGGTACATTGAGGATAAGGGGTGAGGGGGAAGGAGGGATAGGGAGGCTATGGGCTGAAGGGGGAGGTGGGGGGGGGGAAGTGGGAGTGAGGACATGAAGGGAATGGGGGAGGGAATGAAAGGGTCGGAATGGGGTGAGGGGGGAGGGAGGATTGAAGGAGCATTTGAGTGGGTGCAGGTAGGGTGAGGGGAAGGGAGGGTTTTTATGCAGAGGGGGGGTGGTGGTGTTGCTCTCCCCTCTGGTGTTGCTGGGATGCTGGTTGTGGGTTCCCCCTCTTGTCTCTGGGGCTGTTGTGTTGGGGCTGTGATTTCCTGGTTTACTCCTCTCTCCCTACACTTCCTCTTTACCTCTGCTGCCCTAGCTCTCTCCTCCTTCGTCCTGTTCCTCTGCAGGAATACTTTTTTGTATTCCTCCACATACTGCAGATGACTCTTCCTCTCTAGAATAGTATCATTCGTGGTCTCGTTTGTAAACACCACCTTTACCAGTCGGTTTCTGTCCTTGTTGTACCAGCCCAACCTGAAAACCTTCTCAATGTTTTGTTCAGCCCCTTCCATCTTTAACCCCCTTCAGTATCCCATGTACTGCTTCTCTGTCCTTGCTATTCCATTCCTGCCTATTGGATCCTTCCTGTTCTTTGATGCCTACAACTACCACTGATCTTTTTCTTTCCAGCAGCTGACTGGTGCACCTTGCTGCTTCCTGTGAGGTAGCTGTTTGCATGGCTACCTTCCTCTGTTCATTGCTTCTGAGCTCTTTCTCAGTATTTCTGCTAATGTTTCTGGTACAGAGGCATTCCCTTCCAATGCAACATATCCACCTTCCCTTTGGATAATCTGATGCTCAGCCTCTTTATTTTCCTCTGTGAGGGATTTGATCTCCTCTCTTGCAGATGTCAGCTCACTTTGCAGGTTGTTAATTGTAGTCCTCGTTTCATGCATCTCCCTTCTGAATTCCTCCAAAACTTGGGCTAACATTTCCTTCGATTGGTCAGTTTGACTATTCCCTGTGTCCCTGTTGCGTCCTCCTGCCATCTTGTCCCTCTCCCTGATATGTTCTGATTGGGTTAGGCAGGGGGGGGGGGCGAAGAGAGAGAGAGGGGAAGGGCAGAGAGAGAGAGAGAGAGCAAAAGAGCCAGAGCAGGTGAGAGAGCAAGAGAGAGTGAGCAAGAGAGAGAGAACAAGAGAGCAAGAAAGAGAGAGCAAGAGAGAGGGCAGGAGAGAGAGCAAGAAAGATAGGGAGAGGTCGAGAGAGGGGGAGAGAGAGAGAGGGAGAGAGGGGAAGGGGGAGATGAGAGAGGGAAGAGGGCGAGAGAGGGAGAGAGAGCAAGAGAGGGGGAGGGCAACAGTGTCCCAACAGGGAAAGAGAGAGAGAGAGAGAGAGAGGGTGGGGTGGGGGGAAGAGGGAGATTGTATGTCACTCTATCTATGGTGTCCAGTTGACGTGTAGGGGGAAGGGGGGGGTGTTACCCTGACTTGCTAATCCCTACCCTTAGTACAACTCAGGTCCCAACTTGAGCGAGGGTGTGTGTGTGTTTGTGTGTATTGTGAGTGGGGGGGGGGTACGGAGGGGGTCAGCCGATGTGGTGATGAGGGCAAGATGGTGTGGTGATGATGGCAAGATGGTGTGGTGTGGTGATGACGGCAAGATGGTGTGGTGATGAGGGCAAGATGGTGTGGTGATGAGGGCAAGATGGTGTGGTGTGGTGATGAGGGCAAGATGGTGTGGTGTGGTGATGACGGCAAGATGGTGTGGTGATGAGGGCAAGATGGTGTGGTGATGAGGGCAAGATGGTGTGGTGTGGTGATGAGGGCAAGATGGTGTGGTGTGGTGATTAGGGCAAGATGGTGTGGTATGGTGATGAGGGCAAGATGGTGTGGTGTGGTGATGACGGCAAGATGGTGTGGTGTGGTGACGACGGCAAGATGGTGTGGTGATGATGGCAAGATGGTGTGGTGATGAGGGCAAGATGGTGTGGTGATGAGGGCAGGATGGTGTGGTGATGATGGCAAGATGGTGTGGTGATGAGGGCAAGATGGTGTGGTGATGAGGGCAAGATGGTGTGGTGATGAGGGCAAGATGGTGTGGTGTGGTGATGAGAGCAAGATGGTGTGGTGTGGTGATGAGGGCACCCCAGACTTCTTCTATAACCACAAACTTCCCACCTGGCTGCAACCCGCCTGGCTACAACACTTCTGGCACAAACCCTCCTTGTTACAACCCGCCTGGCTACAACCCGCCTGGCTACAACCCTCCTTGCTACAATCCTCCTGGCTACAACCCTCCTGGCTACAACACTTCTGGCTACAACCCTCCTGGCTACAACCCGCCTGGCTACAGCACGCCTGGCTACAACCCTCCTGGCTACAGCACGCCTGGCTACAACCCTCCTGGCTACAGCACGCCTGGCTACAACCCGCCTGGCTACAACCCTCCTGGCTACAATCCTCCTGGCTACAACCCGCCTGGCTACAACTCGCCTGGCTACAACCCTCCTGGCTACAACCCTCCTGGCTACAACCCGCCTGGCTACAGCACGCCTGGCTACAACCCTCCTGGCTACAGCACGCCTGGCTACAACCCTCCTGGCTACAGCCCGCCAGGCTACAATCCTCCTGGCAACAACCCGCCTGGCTACAACCCGCCTGGCTACAACCCTCCTGGCTACAACCCTCCTGGCTACAACCCTCCTGGCTACAACCCTCCTGGCTACAACTCGCCTGGCTACAACCCGCCTGGCTACAACCCTCCTGGCTACACCCCTCCTTGCTACAACCCTCCTGGCTACAACTCGCCTGGCTACAACCGTCCTGGCTACAACCCTCCTGGCTACAACCCTCCTGGCTACAACCCCCCTGGCAACAACCCCCTTGGCTACAACCCGCCTGGCTACAACCCGCCTGGCTACAACCCACTTGGCTACAACCCTCCTGGCTACAACCCTCCTGGCTACAACCCGCCTGGCTACAACCCACCTGGCTACAACCCGCCTGGATACAACCCGCCTGGCTACAACCCTCCTGGCTACAACCCGCCTGGCTACAACCCGCCTGGCTACAACCCACCTGGCTACAACCCTCCTGGCTACAATCCGCCTGGCTACAACCCGCCTGGCTACAACCCGCCTGGCTACAACCCGCCTGGCTACAACCCGCCTGGCTACAACCCGCCTGGCTACAACCCTACTGGCTACAACCCGCCTGGCTACAGCACGCCTGGCTTCAACCCGCCTGGCTACAACCCGCCTGGCTACAACCCACCTGGCTACAACCCACCTGGCTACAACCCTACTGGCTACAACCCTACTGGCTACAACCCGCCTGGCTACAGCACGCCTGGCTACAACCCGCCTGGCTACAACCCACCTGGCTACAACCCGCCTGGCTACAGCACGCCTGGCTACAACCCGCCTGGCTACAACCCACCTGGCTACAACCCGCCTGGCTACAACCCGCCTGGCTACAACCCACCTGGCTACAACCCGCCTGGCTACAACTCTCCTGGCTACAGCACGCCTGGCTACAACCCTCCTGGCTACAACCCACCTGGCTACAACCCACCTGGCTACAACCCACCTGGCTACAACCCACCTGGCTACAACCCTCCTGGCTACAACCCACCTGGCTACAACCCTCCTGGCTACAACCCACCTGGCTACAACCCACCTGGCTACAACCCTCCTGGCTACAACCCTCCTGGCTACAACCCACCTGGCTACAACCCACCTGGCTACATCCCTCCTGGCTACAACCCTCCTGGCTACAACCCTCCTGGCTACAACCCACCTGGCTACAACCCACCTGGCTACAGCACGCCTGGCTACAACCCACCTGGCTACAACCCTCCTGGCTACAACCCTCCTGGCTACAACCCACCTGGCTACAGCACGCCTGGCTACAACCCACCTGGCTACAACCCTCCTGGCTACAACCCTCCTGGCTACAACCCGCCTGGCTACAACCCACCTGGCTACAACCCTCCTGGCTACAGCACGCCTGGCTACAACCCTCCTGGCTACAGCACGCCTGGCTACAACCCGCCTGGCTACAACCCGCCTGGCTACAACCCTCCTGGCTACAATCCTCCTGGCTACAACCCGCCTGGCTACAACTCGCCTGGCTACAACCCTCCTGGCTACAACCCTCCTGGCTACAACCGCCTGGCTACAGCACGCCTGGCTACAACCCTCCTGGCTACAGCACGCCAGGCTACAACCCTCCTGGCTACAGCCCGCCAGGCTACAATCCTCCTGGCTACAACCCGCCTGGCTACAACCCGCCTGGCTACAACCCTCCTGGCTACAACCCTCCTGGCTACAACCCTCCTGGCTACAACTCGCCTGGCTACAACCCGCCTGGCTACAACCCTCCTGGCTACAACCCTCCTGGCTACAACCCTCCTGGCTACAACTCGCCTGGCTACAACCGTCCTGGCTACAACCCTCCTGGCTACAACCCTCCTGGCTACAACCCCCCTGGCTACAACCCCCCTGGCTACAACCCCCCTGGCTACAACCCGCCTGGCTACAACCCGCCTGGCTACAACCCACTTGGCTACAACACTCCTGGCTACAACCCTCCTGGCTACAACCCGCCTGGCTACAACCCACCTGGCTACAACCCGCCTGGATACAACCCGCCTGGCTACAACCCTCCTGGCTACAACCCGCCTGGCTACAACCCGCCTGGCTACAACCCACCTGGCTACAACCCTCCTGGCTACAACCCGCCTGGCTACAACCCGCCTGGCTACAACCCGCCTGGCTACAACCCGCCTGGCTACAACCCTACTGGCTACAACCCGCCTGGCTACAGCACGCCTGGCTACAACCCGCCTGGCTACAACCCGCCTGGCTACAACCCACCTGGCTACAACCCACCTGGCTACAATCCTACTGGCTACAACCCTACTGGCTACAACCCGCCTGGCTACAGCACGCCTGGCTACAGCACGCCTGGCTACAACCCGCCTGGCTACAACCCACCTGGCTACAACCCGCCTGGCTACAGCACGCCTGGTTACAACCCGCCTGGCTACAACCCACCTGGCTACAACCCGCCTGGCTACAACCCGCCTGGCTACAACCCACCTGGCTACAACCCGCCTGGCTACAACTCTCCTGGCTACAGCACGCCTGGCTACAACCCACCTGGCTACAGCCCGCCTGGCTACAACCCACCTGGCTACAACCCTCCTGGCTACAACCCTCCTGGCTACAACCCACCTGGCTACAACCCACCTGGCTACAACCCACCTGGCTACAACCCACCTGGCTACAACCCTCCTGGCTACAACCCACTTGGCTACAACCCTCCTGGCTACAACCCACCTGGCTACAACCCACCTGGCTACAACCCTCCTGGCTACAACCCTCCTGGCTACAACCCACCTGGCTACAACCCACCTGGCTACATCCCTCCAGGCTACAACCCTCCTGGCTACAACCCACCTGGCTACAACCCACTTGGCTACAGCACGCCTGGCTACAACCCACCTGGCTACAACCCACCTGGCTACAACCCTCCTGGCTACAACCCTCCTGGCTACAACCCTCCTGGCTACAACCCACCTGGCTACAGCACGCCTGGCTACAACCCACCTGGCTACAACCCTCCTGGCTACAACCCTCCTGGCAACAACCCGCCTGGCTACAACCCACCTGGCTACAACCCTCCTGGCTACAAACCTCCTGGCTACAACCCTCCTGGCTACAGCACGCCTGGCTAAAACCCACCTGGCTACAGTCCACCTGGCTACAGCACGCCTGGCTACAACCCACCTGGCTACAACTCTCCTGGCTACAACCCACCTGGCTACAACCCTCCTGGCTACAACCCACCTGGCTACAACCCGCCTGGCTACAACCCGCCTGGCTACAACCCACCTGGCTACAACCCGCCTGGCTACAACTCTCCTGGCTACAGCACGCCTGGCTACAACCCTCCTGGCTACAACCCACCTGGCTACAACCCACCTGGCTACAACCCACCTGGCTACAACCCACCTGGCTACAACCCTCCTGGCTACAACCCACCTGGCTACAACCCTCCTGGCTACAACCCACCTGGCTACAACCCACCTGGCTACAACCCTCCTGGCTACAACCCTCCTGGCTACAACCCACCTGGCTACAACCCACCTGGCTACATCCCTCCTGGCTACAACCCTCCTGGCTACAACCCTCCTGGCTACAACCCACCTGGCTACAACCCACCTGGCTACAGCACGCCTGGCTACAACCCACCTGGCTACAACCCTCCTGGCTACAACCCTCCTGGCTACAACCCACCTGGCTACAGCACGCCTGGCTACAACCCACCTGGCTACAACCCTCCTGGCTACAACCCTCCTGGCTACAACCCGCCTGGCTACAACCCACCTGGCTACAACCCTCCTGGCTACAGCACGCCTGGCTACAACCCTCCTGGCTACAGCACGCCTGGCTACAACCCGCCTGGCTACAACCCGCCTGGCTACAACCCTCCTGGCTACAATCCTCCTGGCTACAACCCGCCTGGCTACAACTCGCCTGGCTACAACCCTCCTGGCTACAACCCTCCTGGCTACAACCGCCTGGCTACAGCACGCCTGGCTACAACCCTCCTGGCTACAGCACGCCAGGCTACAACCCTCCTGGCTACAGCCCGCCAGGCTACAATCCTCCTGGCTACAACCCGCCTGGCTACAACCCGCCTGGCTACAACCCTCCTGGCTACAACCCTCCTGGCTACAACCCTCCTGGCTACAACTCGCCTGGCTACAACCCGCCTGGCTACAACCCTCCTGGCTACAACCCTCCTGGCTACAACCCTCCTGGCTACAACTCGCCTGGCTACAACCGTCCTGGCTACAACCCTCCTGGCTACAACCCTCCTGGCTACAACCCCCCTGGCTACAACCCCCCTGGCTACAACCCCCCTGGCTACAACCCGCCTGGCTACAACCCGCCTGGCTACAACCCACTTGGCTACAACACTCCTGGCTACAACCCTCCTGGCTACAACCCGCCTGGCTACAACCCACCTGGCTACAACCCGCCTGGATACAACCCGCCTGGCTACAACCCTCCTGGCTACAACCCGCCTGGCTACAACCCGCCTGGCTACAACCCACCTGGCTACAACCCTCCTGGCTACAACCCGCCTGGCTACAACCCGCCTGGCTACAACCCGCCTGGCTACAACCCGCCTGGCTACAACCCTACTGGCTACAACCCGCCTGGCTACAGCACGCCTGGCTACAACCCGCCTGGCTACAACCCGCCTGGCTACAACCCACCTGGCTACAACCCACCTGGCTACAATCCTACTGGCTACAACCCTACTGGCTACAACCCGCCTGGCTACAGCACGCCTGGCTACAGCACGCCTGGCTACAACCCGCCTGGCTACAACCCACCTGGCTACAACCCGCCTGGCTACAGCACGCCTGGTTACAACCCGCCTGGCTACAACCCACCTGGCTACAACCCGCCTGGCTACAACCCGCCTGGCTACAACCCACCTGGCTACAACCCGCCTGGCTACAACTCTCCTGGCTACAGCACGCCTGGCTACAACCCACCTGGCTACAGCCCGCCTGGCTACAACCCACCTGGCTACAACCCTCCTGGCTACAACCCTCCTGGCTACAACCCACCTGGCTACAACCCACCTGGCTACAACCCACCTGGCTACAACCCACCTGGCTACAACCCTCCTGGCTACAACCCACTTGGCTACAACCCTCCTGGCTACAACCCACCTGGCTACAACCCACCTGGCTACAACCCTCCTGGCTACAACCCTCCTGGCTACAACCCACCTGGCTACAACCCACCTGGCTACATCCCTCCAGGCTACAACCCTCCTGGCTACAACCCACCTGGCTACAACCCACTTGGCTACAGCACGCCTGGCTACAACCCACCTGGCTACAACCCACCTGGCTACAACCCTCCTGGCTACAACCCTCCTGGCTACAACCCTCCTGGCTACAACCCACCTGGCTACAGCACGCCTGGCTACAACCCACCTGGCTACAACCCTCCTGGCTACAACCCTCCTGGCAACAACCCGCCTGGCTACAACCCACCTGGCTACAACCCTCCTGGCTACAAACCTCCTGGCTACAACCCTCCTGGCTACAGCACGCCTGGCTAAAACCCACCTGGCTACAGTCCACCTGGCTACAGCACGCCTGGCTACAACCCACCTGGCTACAACTCTCCTGGCTACAACCCACCTGGCTACAACCCTCCTGGCTACAACCCACCTGGCTACAACCCTCCTGGCTACAACCCACCTGGCTACAACCCTCCTGGCTACAACCCGCCTGGCTACAGCACGCCTGGCTACAACCCACCTGGCTACAAACCTCCTGGCTACAACCCGCCTGGCTACAACCCACCTGGCTACAACCCACCTGGCTACAACCCTCCTGGCTACAACCCGCCTGGCTACAACCCACCTGGCTACAACCCTCCTGGCTACAAACCTCCTGGCTACAAACCTGGCTACAACCCACCTGGCTACAACCCTACTGGCTACAACCCACCTGGCTACAACCCTCCTGGCTACAACCCACCTGGCTACAACCCTCCTGGCTACAACCCGCCTGGCTACAACCCACCTGGCTACAACCCGCCTGGCTACAACCCGCCTGGCTACAACCCACCTATCTACAACCCACCTGGCTACAACCCACCTGGCTACAACCCTCCTGGCTACAACCCACCTGGCTACAACCCTCCTGGCTACAACCCTCCTGGCTACAACCCACCTGGCTACAACCCACCTGGCTACAACCCTCCTGGCTACAACCCTCCTGGCTACAACCCACCTGGCTACAACCCACCTGGCTACAACCCACCTGGCTACAACCCACCTGGCTACAACCCTCCTGGCTACAACCCTCCTGGCTACAACCCTCCTGGCTACAACCCTCCTGGCTACAACCCACCTGGCTACAACCCACCTGGCTACAGCCCACCTGGCTACAACCCACCTGGCTACAACCCTCCTGGCTACAACACTCCTGGCTACAACCCACTTGGCTACAACCCTCCTGGCTACAACCCTCCTGGCTACAACCCACCTGGCTACAACCCGCCTGGCTACAACCCGCCTGGCTACAACCCTCCTGGCTACAACCCTCCTGGCTACAACCCACCTGGCTACAACCCACCTGGCTACAACCCACCTGGCTACAACCCACCTGGCTACAACCCTCCTGGCTACAACCCTCCTGGCTACAACCCACCTGGCTACAGCCCGCCTGGCTACAACCCACCAGGCTACAACCCTCCTGGCTACAACCCTCCTGGCTACAACCCTCCTGGCTACACCCCACCTGGCTACAGCACGCCTGGCTACAACCCACCTGGCTACAACTCTCCTGGCTACAACCCACCTGGCTACAACCCTCCTGGCTACAACCCACCTGGCTACAACCCTCCTGGCTACAACCCACCTGGCTACAACCCTCCTGGCTACAACCCTCCTGGCTACAACCCACCTGGCTACAGCACGCCTGGCTACAACCCACCTGGCTACAGCCCGCCTGGCTACAACCCACCAGGCTACAGCCCGCCTGGCTACAACCCACCAGGCTACAACCCTCCTGGCTACAGTCCACCTGGCTACAGCACGCCTGGCTACAACCCGCCTGGCTACAACCCGCCTGGCTACAGCACGCCTGGCAACAACCCACCTGGCTACAACCCGCCTGGCTACAACCCTCCTGGCTACAACCCACCTGGCTACAACCCTCCTGGCTACAACCCTCCTGGCTACAACCCACCTGGCTACAACCCTCCTGGCTACAACCCTCCTGGCTACAACCCACCTGGCTACAACCCTCCTGGCTACAACCCTCCTGGCTACAACCCGCCTGGCTACAACCCGCCTGGCTACAACCCGCCTGGCTACAACCTGCCTGGTTACAACCTGCCTGGATACTACCCTCCTGGCTACAACCCACCTGGCTACAACCTGCCTGGCTACAACCCTCCTGGCTACAACCCGCCTGGCTACAACCCACCTGGCTACAACCTACCTGGCTACAACCCACCTGGCTACAACCCGCCTGGCTACAACCCTCCTGGCTACAACCCACCTGGGTACAACCTGCCTGATTACAACCTGCCTGGCTACAACCCACCTGGCTACAACCCACCTGGCTACAACCCTCCTGACTACAACCCTCCTGGCTACAACCCACCTGGCTACATCCCGCCTGGCTACATCCCGCCTGGCTACAACCCACCAGGCTACAACCCTCCTGGCTACAACCCACCTGACTACAACCCACCTGGCTACAACCTGCCTGGCTACAACCCACCTGGCTACAACCCTCCTGGCTACAACTTGCCTGGCTACAACCCTCCTGGCTACAACCCGCCTGGTTACAACCCACCTGACTACAACCCGCCTGGCTACAACCTGCCTGGCTACAACCCTCCTGGCTACAACCCACCCGACTACAACCCACCTGGCTACAACCCGCCTGGCTACAACCCACCTGGCTACAACCCTCCTGGCTACAACCCACCTGGCTACAACCCACCTGGCTACAACCTGCCTGGTTACAACCCACCTGGCTACAACCCACCTGGCCACAACCCACCTGGCTACAACCCTCCTGGCTACAACCCACCTGGCTACAACCTGCCTGGCTACAACCCACCTGGCTACAACCTGCCTGGCTACAACCCACCTGGTCAAGGTTGTATGATGCCACCAACATTTTGGTACTGACCAATATAGCAAGAATTAGGTCGACACAGCCGAAGGTGAAAGCCAGCGAAAATGTGTTATTAACAGTGAAACTATGATGACGGTGGCTGTGTGGGGGACGTCGAGGTTACCCGCCGGTACTGGTACTTGTGTTTTTCTACCACAGACGTGGCCACACATTTACAATGCTAACCAACATATATACATTTTCTTCTGTCCTCCATGGACAGGGTTAGAGATGTGCTAAACATATAGTTCAGGGGTTTATTGAACACTCAACCACAGAAGGTGATTCGGTACTTTTAAAATGCTAAGCTAACCTACATACGCAAATACATAGATACACAGATTTACGTATGCCCTACATAAAGTGTTTTATGTGTCTTTTACATAGTGTCATTAATGTGCATTTACAAAGGTGAAATGTAATTATGATCAGCTTCCATATATACTTTATACACATACATATACACACACATACGTACATATACATATACACATATATACACACACATGCATTCACATACATATGTCTCTTTTACTCAGACAGGGTGAGATAGCTAATAAAGGAACTACTGTGCAATTTAGCACTTAATCACTGAAGGTGATTAAGTTGTATTTACCAGCTCAGGTTATATAGTTACATCACATACATACATTGTATAATTGATACATTACATGGTCAATCTTGGGTACAAGTCCAATATATCATCAAGTGTTACAGTACTCATATAGTAATTAAAAAGTTCATCATACCTTAGCCTAGGAAGGCGAAAGTCGATCAATATGTGACATTCTACGATATAATTTTCAATAGAGTGCATGTTTTCCCTTTCACAAAGTTGACACATTGTGTACTTGACATTTGGGTTTTGAATAAGCTGCCAGATACGTCTATATCCCAGGCGTATTCTGGCCACTATAACATCACATTGCCGGGTTCTTGTTCTATTAGTCCCATATGTGAATGTCTCCTCACGATATCTATCATAATATTTAATGCTACGACTTTCAGGTCTTTGTGAATTTGTGAGGTCGGTGAGATCTTCATTAGATACTGGTACTGTCAGTCGACCTTGCGCTGGGGGGCTCCCCGCTCACCGACCTTGTCCTGACGCCACGAGCAGTGACGCCCCGGCTCGTCTCTGACACTCTGGCCTGTGACGGTGACGGAACGGTGCGTTATAATGACGGAACGGTGCGTCACGATGAAGGACCGGGACGTCACGTTAATTTAATTTTGGCCGGAGAGGCGAGTTTATTGGCCCACAGCGCCACTCATCCCGTGAGTTAACACCGCCATAGCAGTAGTTGGGAGTAAACTCCAGTGGAACTTTTCTTGTTATTTTTTTTAGAAGGATGAGGGTCGCTGGACCGTGGGGGTTTCCAGTTAAATTAGAGAAGAGGCCGCTAGACTGTAGGGAGTTCCAGGTAAATTTTTCTGAGTTAAAGACCGAAACTTTTCAAAGACCATTTTCGGATATAGTGTTCATAAAAGTTTGTTAAGCGTTCCCATGAGAAAAGTAATTTCTAAGTAAAGAAGTTCGTTAAGAAAAAGTCCGCTTCCCTTCTTATTGAGAATAAACTCTACAGTTACAAACAGATATTTTAGACTGTTTACTTATACTTTTAGACTGTAAATTTATACTTACCAACAATGTTGTTGTTTTAGATTTAGCTACTCAGGACGAAGTGTCCATGTAGCACGGGATATGGTGAGCCCGTAAAAAGTTGCCGTTTTTTCTTACCAGCAAGTATATGTCTATTTAAGCAACTAAAGTTCCCCCGCTACATCTGATGGCGCTAATTACCCGTCCTCCCCATCCCTTCCCCACGTCACCTGTTCCTACCTTACACCCCCCCCCCCAACAGGTGTCACTGCCGTAATCTTTATGGGAACCGACCTGTGAGATTTATATTTATTTAATTTATATGAATTTATATAGAATATATATTTACGTTAATTTGTATACTTCGATAGCAATTGGTATAATGATAAGTGGACTGTATTTCTGCAATAATCTCACAAATCGATCCTCTACACATTAGGGGGGGTTTATATTGAATTTATATATATGCAGCCAATCAAACTACAGTATTAAACTACATATATTGTTAAACATTGAAGAGGTTCCTTATCTTATTGTACAGCAGGCCTTAGTCCACCAGGTATAACCAGGATGTAGACACCAAATTATCCTCTTTGAGGTAGCTGCCATCACCCAGTAACTGGTACACAAAGCATGCTTCCTCGTCTTGACCTGTCAAAAGGGCGCTAGCTGTAAAGCCAGAATCCTGATATATGACAGCTATATCAGAGAAAACACTGTACAAGGAACCATAAAGACCTAGGCTTAATTACCTTGTTTGAGTCGATCATTCGTGTTCTAACCGGTACGCCCTATCTACTGACATTAATGGCCAAAAATGATTAGATAAACGGGTTTCGGAGAGACACTACCCTTGAGATTGATGACAGCGTGTTGATGATGGCAGATCACTACTCTGATCTTCCATAACACTTCGTCCAAGAGAATTTATAGGAGCCGAATTTGCTCCACGACTCTGTGGTCTTAACAACAATAACAATGGCTGACCACTCCCTCCTCACTGACGCTACTGGCCTACATTGTCCAGATGACAGTAAGTGATAGAAGGGTCACATTTACTCTATTTTAATTCTGATAATTAAGTTAATTTATATGAGATGGTTTTATGATGGTAAAGTCCAAAGACTAATGTATTTAAGAATAATTCCCACCATAATAGGTGGTGAATTTATAATAGTATGTGATAATGATATCCCGTTTTCTATAGACGGAAATTCCACTACAAGTTACATTTTCTATGGGTTAACTTGTTTATACAATACAGCAATATTATCTGCCTGTATGATATTATTAAATGGTGTTGGATTTTCCGACAATCTTACCTTAGTGTCACCATAATATCAGGTCTGCCCCCTACCCACTCTCTACCTGTTACCTTAACCCCCCCCCCCCTACCTGTTTCAGACCTTACCCCTGTCTTTCATCATTCATATTTCCGTACAGCTATTTATATTTCAGACGTCGTAATGTTGGTTTCTTTACCCCAAAACGAGTCATCAGATCAGTTGTACACAAATCAACCGAGACATTTCAATATGACCTTCTATACTAAAGTTGCCCCAGGCCTAAAACCCTCAATACCTAAGCTGCCGCCGGCTACCTGGCCCGAGGCATTCAACACCTGACATTACACTACCTATTCGCCGTCCGTCAGTCATTGCCAGCGTTCACCACCGTAATAATTTATATATTCAATAAGCTTTAATAAGACGTATTTATTTATTTATATTTTTATTTATTCATCTAATGTTAGTTTACACAAGTTATAAACAAGTTTTTTAATCCCACTATTCGCCCAAACAGTATCGCTAATAATAAAAACTGCCAAAACGCTCACTCAAGGGCACGCTAAAGTTATTATTCTCGTTCAGGGGCCCCTCAGACTGCGTAAGTTATATAGAAATTTCCCTAAAATTTAAACCTATGTATTTCAAAGGCAGTAAAATACAATAATTTAGTCTTGATTATTCCCATCTCGTAAATTCAATACTAACAGAGCAATTTCCCTGAAATTTAAACTCACTATTTCAGACATAGAACAATACGACAATTTAACACAAAGCTCTAGCTCCCGTTCCCGCCTTAGTCCCCCCCCCCCTCGTATCTTCTTTAGTTTCTAATCAATGTCCCTGAAATTTAAACCCGCTGTATTTCAGACATACAACAATAGATCCAAACAATTACCGAGCTCCAGCTTCCTGTCCCCACCTTAGTGGCCTCCAGTATCATCTTTAGTTTTTAACCAAATACCTTAAAAATTTAAAACATATGTAGTGAATTCACTACATTTTTCAAATGTAGTGAATAATCCAATGCAGTTACCAAGTTTCAGCTCTTGTCCTATGTCCTAGTTCATTCTGATAAATTCATTACTGTCAGTCCAAATCCCCTGAGATTTAAGTTCACTATATTTCTAACGTAGTAAAATAAATCAAGAAATTAACAGAGCTTCAACTTCCGTCCTCCGCCTTAGATCATCAAACAAATATTTCAGGTCAAGATGCGCTCCAGTCTATAAAAGTAAACATCCTGTCCTTTAATACCCTTTGCTACAGCCACTATGGGTCGTAAACGGGTTCTTTGATTGTAGAACGAAAATGATAGTATCCGACCCCAAGTCGGTAGTACGCTTTCAAGAAAGTGGCTATGTAGTGCATAAAAAAAGGAGGGGATGAACAAAACACTTTTTCATCAATGTATTAAAT
Organism: Procambarus clarkii; assembly: GCF_020424385.1. Taxonomy (NCBI): domain Eukaryota; kingdom Metazoa; phylum Arthropoda; class Malacostraca; order Decapoda; family Cambaridae; genus Procambarus; species Procambarus clarkii. The sequence goes on along the minus strand of NC_059581.1, from coordinate 26,084,780 downwards.
ATCTTTCCACCACCGTTATGTATATATATATGTACACCGTCACCATAAATAATATATAAAGAACCGATAGGCTATTTCTACACCTATGTACAATCCTTTCGCTCAGGATATCAAACGTGCTCACGTGCAGAGTTCATCAATCCCCAGTATTTCTTCACTGTCCAGTAGCGTATCCAACCTTACTGGGAAGAACACCGGCGAGTTCACCTGTACGTGGGTCAGCCCACTGACAGTGTCACGAGGTGCCTGTACCCCAACGACCGCTCTCCAGCTACTCGCTGGCACAGTACCTCAGCCACATTGTTGATCGACCTGTTGATTGACGGTTGAGAGGCGGGACCAAAGAGCCAGAGCTCAACCCCCGCAAACACAACTAGGCGAGTACAACTAGGTGAGTACACGCTGAGCGGGGACATAATCCAAACCAGGGGTAGCAATCCCCTGGCAGCAGTCTCTAGCGACCAGCTAGCAGCACTACACAACAGGCACCTCCCTGTCGTCAGTCCCTCCCCTAAGCCAGTCCCAAAGGTACGCCGATCTTTTTCAACACTAAAGCACTAGCAGCTACCACACTGCTTCATCGGCGGCGGCTTATTTGTTCGTTTCCAGGACCATGTAGGAAGACTGTGGACTGCACAAGATGAATTGACATCTCCAGTACCGCTGCCCCCAGACGTCACCTCTGTGGACATAAAACGTTAAAAATGACCTAGCCAATACTGGTGAACTAGGAAATACCACTAACCCACTGGGGCGTTGACATTGTGCTCTGTAGCACACACTAGGTGGTGCTGGTCTTGAGGCGTCACCTCACCAGAGGTCACTCACAACGACACCTCTGGCTGACCAAGGCAGGAATCTTTAGCCATTTGCAGGTACTAGATAACCACCTCCAGATGGCATTGTCCACATTACCTACTATTCCCGGGGAGTTCGGGTGCGGACTCTTAGATGGCGCTGGAACTGCCACTCTACCCCCTGACAAGGGCGATGAGTCCGTAACACCCTTTTTCTTACTCAAGCGATGTAAATAATCACTAACGAGCTAATATTCACACAGTAATAAACATCACACAGTCAGATCGCACCTTACATTCAATACCTTTTTGTTTACTCAGCTATGTAATAATCACACCATCAAATCACACCTTATCATTTCCTTCCCTTACCTCCCCCACCCCTTACCTCACCCCCCCTTCCCTTACCTTTCCCAACTCCCCTTTTGCCCTTATATCCCCACACCCCTTACCTTCCCCCTTATCTTCCTCAATACCTAATACCCTTACCCCCCCTCCATTCTCCCGCGCATCTTACCTATTCCTCAACTTCACCCAAACATCCCTCCCACCCCAAAATTTAAAAGAAATTCACCCGATTCTCCAATTTTTCTATGTTCTTTGTCATATTCTCCATGTTTTCTGTGTTCTTTGTCGTGTTCTCAATGTTCATTCTCGTTCATGTTCTGTGTTTTTTTGTCATGTTCTCTGCAAGTTCATATTCCCCTCATGTTCACTGCGTTCATCAGCTTTTCTTACATGTTTTCTATGTTCTTTATTACATTCTCTATTCTTTGTCATGTTTTCATATTCTCTTCAAGTTCATGTTCCCCTTCATATTTAATGTGTTCATCTCACTCGTTTATGTTCTCTACACATTCCCCCTCATGTTATCTATTTTCTTTGTCATATTCTCCATGTTCTCTGCAAGCTCAAATCATGTTCTTATCATTTTTTCAGTGTTCTTAGCACGTTCTCTATGTTCTTTGTCACCCTCCTCGTATGTTCACTGTGTTCATTCCCTTACATATTCTTCACTTTTCATGTTCTTTGTTTCTTGTAAACAAATTATTTCTTCTGTTCAGTAACTTTTCTTTTGTCAAATAATATCAACAGCATAACAGTTCCGCAAACAAATTAAGTTAATCACCCAGTTTTATTTGCAAAACTCCGTCAATGTAATTCTCTTCCCATCGTCAGTCAACTTCAAATAGTCACGTTCATCATTTTTTAACTAAAATATTCGTCAATTAGCAGAAAATAGTCAGGATTAACCTTGTTCAATACTGTTCTTATCTAAAATAACCTTTTTCTCTTAGTTAAAAAACAGTCAAGAAACTTTCCAACACAGTTCATAGCTAACTTTATCCATCGTCATTCAACTAAAAGTAACCATGTTCAACACTTTCTTAACGGCCATTATGTTTTGTCAAGTAAGAAAATATAGCCAAAGATATCTTTCATTGCTGTTCTTAACTGACATTATACTTCAGGGAGCACAAAAATAGTCACTTTCATCATATTTTCTTGTCTTTCCTCAACTAAAAAATAGTCAAAATGTAACTTCATTCAGCACTTTCATAATTAACAGTATACTTCTTTGAGAAAGAAAAATATTAAAATCAATCTTCTTTCAATACTTTCGTAATTACCAGTGTACTTCGTGGAGTAAGAAATATAGTCAAGGACACACTCAGAGACACCAAAGTTATTCTTCAAGACATGAAAGACACACTCAAATACATCAATAACGCACTCAGAGATGTCAAAAGTTATTCTCAGAGTCAACAAAATACTACTCATGTCCTCAAAGTTATTCTCAGTCATATCAAAAGTTATTCTCAGAATCATCAGAGGTAATTTCAGTCATCAGAGTTAATATCTAACTCACATTCGTTCATCAGAGAATCTTTCTAAGGTATCTGCATTCATCAAAGTTATTCTCTACGACATCAAAAGATATTCTCAGACTCATCAAAGGTAATCTCTAACTCACCTTCGTCCATCAATTTTGTTCTCTATGACATCTTCAGGCATAAAATCTCTCACCAAAATGGAACTTGTTTAGCTTTTCATATCAAACTTACACTTGTTTTAAATATATATCTAACCTAACCTAACTTATTCTAACCAATTCCTCCCGTACCTGATGTAACTTACCTAATCAAACTTACCTAACCTAACTTAACTTACCTAATCAAACTTACCTAACCTAACTTAACTAACCTAACTAACCTAACCTAACCTACCTAACCTGACATAACTTACCTAACCTATCCTAACTTAACGTAATTTACCTTACCTTACTAAACTTAACTTACATAACCTAACCTAACTAAACTAACCTAACCTAACATAACCTCCCTAGCTTAATCTAACTTATCTAACCTAACCTAACTTGCCTAACCTAACCTAACTTAATGCAACTTACCTAACCTAACTTAATGCAACTTACCTAACCTAACTTAATGCAACTTACCTAACCTAACTTAACTTATCCTTATGTAACTTACCTAACCTATCCTAACTTAACATAACTTCCCTAACCTAACCTAACCACAACTTACCTATCCTAACTTAACATAACTTCCCTAACCTAACCACAACTTACCTATCCTCACTTAACTTGTATAACATAACCTAACTTAACTAACCTAACCTAACTTAACTTATCTAACATAACTTAACGTAACTTACTTAACCTAACCAAACATAACTTACCCAACCTAACCTAACTTATCTAACCTAACCTAAACCTCATCAAATCTCATCAAACCCCTAATCAAATCCAGGGATCCCATCACAATGGTTGTACTCTTCAAATCATTTGTGCTGTCCGTCTACTGAGCAGTAGCTCAGTACTCACTTCCCCTTTCAGAGCAGGAGAGATTACTGAAATAGAGGGAGAACAGAGAACATATACGGGATATATAAACGAGATAAAGCATCAAAATTTTAGGGATCGTCTTAAAGCTCTCCAAATGTGCTCGGTAGAAAGACGACGGGAAAGATATCAAATAATATACACGTGGAAAATACTGGAAGGCCAGGTCCCAAATCTGCACAGTAAAATAGCAACATACTGGCGTGAACGATATGGAAGAAAATGCAGAATAGAAGCAGTGACGAGCAGGAGTGCCGTAGGCACAATTAGAGAGAACTGTATAAACATCATAGGTCCAAAAATACACAAAGAGGATAAATACAAACTATATTTAAAAAGTTAGGTTAAGGATACTATGTCCAACACAATAAACTATATCTGAAAGGTTAGGTCAAAGGTCAAGGAATAAGAACAATTTATATAAATCTAATTATTTACTCAGTAAGAAGTATGTGCTTTAAATTTCGAGAAAATTGGTCTGGTACAAAGGAGCTTGTACAAATGAACTAATGTGGGGAACGAGAGTTGGAGCTTGGTAATTGTTTGGATCTATTTTACTATGTCTGAAATACGGGAGTCATATATCTCAGAAGATTTGATTTGATACTAAAGAAGATATGAGGGAGGAAATACGATTGGGGGCAGGAGCTGGAGCTCAGTAACTAAATTATTGTATTTTAGCTATGTTTAAAATCTCAAGGGATTTGGTTAGAAACTAAAGAAGATACGCGAGTGAGGAAAGGTGGGGACACAGGAGCTAGAGTTTGGTAATTGCTTTGATTTGATTTACTACTTTTGAAATATGACTGTTTAAAATTTCAGGGGGGATTGGACTGTAAGTAAAGAAGTTACCTGGATAAAGTAAGGCTGGAACAGGAGCTAGAACTTACTTTCTGACTCGATTTGATTTACTACGTTTGAAATATGACTGATTAAAATTTTAGGGAAATTGAATAGGTATTAATGGAGGTGAGAGAGGGGGTTAAGGGGGGGCAGGAGCTAGAGTTTGGTAACTTCGTTGATCTATTTTACTACGTACGAAAAATGACCGTCTTAAACTGGGCTAAAATTGGGCTGTTAGTAGCGAAACTACTCATTTAAAAATGTGGTCTCTAACAAATTTTGGTCCTAAAAGGGTCTCAGTTAATTTTTTTGGTCTCAACTGGACTCTGATACTATTTAAATTTTCTCTATAAGAACTATAAGAACGCAGGTATAAGTAAAACTCTGAAATATTTTGGTCTCAAAGTGGTCTCTCAAAGTGTCAAATTTCAGTCTTCTAACGGACTCTGTCTAATTTTCGGCCATGAACGAGACTCTGACTAATTTTGATCATTTATTGGACTTTGATTAATTTTCAGTCATTATGGCACTCTGTTAAATTTCGGTTTTACAGCTGAACTCTGTCTTATTTCGGTCTGCAAATGGTCTGACGAATTTCTGTCTACAACTGGACTCAACTAATTTGACTTTATGTACTGGACTCTGTTCAGTTTCGGTCTACAATGGTCTCTGTCATATTTTGGGTCTTAAATGGACTCTGTAGAAAATCAGTCTTCAAATGGTCTTTGTTCAATTTCGATCTTTTACAGGTGAAACAGCCGTAAATGGATTTAAAAACTAAAACTTATTGTTAAGACATCTATTTTCCTAAACAAAACTTCTATGACAATATTCACTGAAAATAGCCTTTTTTCAAATTTGGGTCATAAACTCGTAAATAAACTCCTATGATTATATGAACTCTGAAATATTTTCATAAAACTGAACTCTGAAAAATATTGAATTTCTTCCTTTAGAAGCCTTTAGGACCATAGCGTCCTCTTTCGCCTCAAATTTTTCCCATAAGAACTCTTTAAATCCAAATGAGTAATTTTGAAAACAAACAAAAATTGACACGTAGAGTTTATTCTCAGTAAGATGAGAGTGGACTTTGCCCCCTGAATTTTTCTTAACAAACTTTTATGATTATATGAACACTGGAATAATTTAGTCTTTAAAGGATGTGACAGAATAATACTCTGAAAAAACGGCTCATACGTTGTCTATTTTCCGGGGCTAAAGAAAAGGGTCCATATGTTGGCTATTTTCTGGGACTAAAAGAAAAAGTTCTGCTGGACTGTCTATTTTCCGCGGTAAAAAAAAGTTCCGTTGGACTGTCTATTTTCCGTCCCCCCCCCCCAAAAAAAAATTCTGCTGGACTGTCACTGCTAGTATTCATAGCAGCATGTACAACACTCCCCAATAGGAAGAAAACACGCTGGGTTATTCATCCCATCTCTTGTACCCAGACACAGCTGGTTCAGATTTACTTATAAGCCACTGGAGGCTTATTATGGGTCTCCCAACACATTAGTAACCAACCATCAAGGATCCTTTACTCCTGAATAGTCCAGGATTTTGGCAAACCATCTTTTTACTTAAATTAAATATTAGAAATCCTTCTAGTAGATCAATGACATTAGATTAAGGAACAAGCGGTGTAGTGCGCAGATAAATAATAATATACAACAACTTTCCTATGACCCCTGTAATACCTCCATAGCTAAACCAGCTAAGTATTTGCTAAAATATCTACCATGAATTTATAACGTTAGCTAAAGCTAAACCAGCTTTAGCTTAGGTTTAACATAGCTAAACCAGCTAAGTATTTGCTAAAATATCTACCATGAATTTATAACGTTAAATTGTAAGTTCATAACTAATGAAATGGAACAATCTCAGTAACTAGCTGACATTATAATTATGAGGTGAACAGGATAGATGTATCTGTGGATGTAATAATCTCCGATGAGTTCTGATAAATACCTTTTTTTACACAGGTACGTCTAGGAACAGACGACTGCTGACTCCTGTTAACTGGCTGAGAGCTTTCCTTTCCAGTGGCTCATAGTGTGAGAGGATGGTCTCTCAAGATTATCCCACAGCTGACTTGAATGGTTCATTGCAGTGCACAGTGCACCGATCTCGTGCACAAGCCCTATCTCTGTTAACCCTGGATGGTAATCTGTCATGTTGGGTGTCCCCAGGATGCCCACATAACCAGGAATACTTATAAAATACGGAGGCCACTGTATGCTCAAGGGTAAATTAGATACAGGGAAGGCGACAGATCTGACCTCTGGGGTCAGCCTGAACCGGAGCGATGGAGAATAACTACTGTGACATGGTCGTGACGTGTTCATGACGTCACCTCGGTTACTGACCAGGGAACGATCAATATGATTGGTTCCCACTCTTTTGCTGTGATGCCATTGGTCAATTGTAACCCCTTGTGTTTGTGCCCACGAGGAGCCCTGCAGCTGTTTGCAAGGGTATTCACGTGAGGAAACCCGTACATAGAGGACGTGTTCTGTTCTGTCTATCGGCCAATAGACAGAAGAAAACCGTCTATTCCTCACCCTACAGTTAAACTCAGCGTCTTTTCGATATACCAACGCTCGCCCGGAATCGCAATTGTGACTATATTGTTCAGAAGCCTAGTGACAAATCACCAGAGCGAAACAGACAGGTATCAGGTAACCCCTGGTGACAAATTGAGATCGTTGTGAGTGACTTAGAAAGAATTATGGTAGTACCGCCGCCTAAGTAAATCTGTGAGTGACTTGCCGAAGTGTACCGCTTGGTACCATAAAACCTGCAGCCACCAGCCGTCACTGTACAGAGTGTGTAGCTAGCCTCCATCCGCCACCCGCCCTGCCTCACTGTACTACGTGACGTCATCACCCGGTCACACCTTGCTCACCGCCAGTGCCATCAAGTGTGTACGTGTGTCTGTTAGACATACAGCGCGCCCTCCTGCGAGTCCCCTCCGTGTCAAATACGGTTTGTTGGGAAAGCCTGTCGTCGATGGTCTCACGTCAGAACGAGCGAAACCAGCTGTAAGGCCACCTAAGAGTTTTTGCATGAATATGCATGAGTGAGTGAATAAGAGAGGTAGCCATACCTATAAGTACAAGATCTTGTTATTGTATTATTGTGTCTGTCTGTGTTGATCTGAGTGGTCAACCACAGTTCTCACCCTCTCATACCTGACACAGGTATCCTCTTTCCTCTATCCTCTTTCTAATTTACGTAAATGATATGTTTACAGGAGTGGAATCATACATGTCAATGTTTGCAGATGACGCAAAATTAATGAGAAGAGTTGTGACAGACGAGGATTGTAGGATCCTCCAAGAGGACTTAAACAGGCTACAGAGATGGTCAGAGAAATGGCTACTGGAGTTTAACACCAGTAAATGTAAAGTTATGGAAATGGGATCAGGTGACAGGAGACCAAAGGGACAGTACACAATGAAGGGGAACAGCCTACCTGTAACGATTCGAGAAAGAGACCTGGGAGTGGATGTGACACCTAATCTAACTCCTGAGGCACATATAAATAGGATAACGACAGCAGCGTACTCTACACTGGCGAAAATTAGAACTTCATTCAGAAACCTAAATGAGGAAGCTTTTAGGGCGCTTTACACTGCCTACGTGAGACCCGTCTTAGAGTATGCCGCGCCATCATGGAGCCCCCACCTGAAGAAACACATAAAGAAACTGGAGAAGGTTCAGAGGTTTGCGACGAGGCTTGTCCCAGAGCTACGAGGGATGGGATATGAAGAGCGGCTGAAGGAACTGAACCTTACGACACTAGAGAAAAGAAGGGAGAGAGGAGATATGATAGGGACATATAAAATACTCAGGGGAATTGACAAAGTGGAAATAGATCAAATGTTCACACGTAATAATAACAGAACGAGGGGACATGGGTGGAAACTGGAAACTCAGATGAGTCACAGAGATGTTAGGAAGTTTTCTTTTAGCGTGAGAGTAGTAGAAAAATGGAATGCACTTGGGGAACAGGTTGTGGAAGCAAATACTATTCATACTTTTAAAACTAGGTATGATAGGGAAATGGGACAGGAGTCATTGCTGTAAACAACCGATAGCTAGAAAGGCGGGATCCAAGAGTCAATGCTCGATCCTGCAAGCACATATAGGTGAGTACATATAGGTGAGTACAGGTATAGGTGGAGACACCCGACGGTGTATGCGTGTTTATGTGTGTGGTATCACGACATTAAGTTCGTCTGTGAATGTGAGTTTCACATACACCACACATTTAGTTATTGTGTGATATAAATACTGTGCATGATTATTGCCAGTCCAATTGACAGTGCCAATTGTGATTTATTGCGCATCATCATTACCCGAGTATCCGGCTGGAACTCTTGTAATCCTGTTGCATACCGGCAGTTAGGTTTGCCGTGTTAATGGTTGGCTGTCAATTGTGTTAAGTTAAGTGTTTCTCCACGAGTGGATCCGAATCGATTAGCCAGACGTCAAGAGTCTCGGTAATGCAACCATGGCCTTGCTGACGCCAATCTAAAGTATATCAAGCACTCTTTGTATTAGTGGTTAAGTTAGTAAATAAACAACTGTTAAGCTTTATGCGGTGTTTCCGTTGAGCCACTTCTGAATACTGCCAACTATTTACTCAAGCCTTCAGCTCCAAGTGTCTTCAACACCGAGTTACCTATTATTCACTAATTTATAAATGTGATGAGGACCCTAGGAGTCCCTTAAAGTGTTTCAAGCATTGAGGAGATTCCAACGACCGACATGGATCAGGACCAGGCGAGGCTAGTCTGAGAAGAGACCCTAAAGGACTCTAACTCGACCTTGCTCCCAGACCCTGTACGGTTGCTCTCGTATTTTCTCTGCTGATTCCGACAGCTTCGTGAAGTGTCTGCCACATGTACATTGGCGACGTACGCATTACAGTCGGGAAAGCAAAATAGAAAACCCCCACACATAATAAGCCTTACCCACTAGTTTTCCCAGGAATACGACCCGCCAGTTCCTTAACAACCAGATATTCAATCACTGCTGGGTGAACACACGCGTACAGTTAACGATTGGCGCCTAGTCAGTCCTCCCCGGCCAGGATATGAACCCAGGCCAAATCGCTCGCTAAGCGCGGGGTGAGTGTATTACCACTGCGCCACGGAAAATATTGCACCCCTCTGTAATTCTTTTTGCACTGCTGCTCACAGGATGAGTATGGGATGCACACTAAACTACCGCTCACAGTATGAGTAAAAGGTGCACACTAAACTACCGCTCACAAGATGAGTAAAAGGTGCACACTAAACTACCACTCACAGTATGAGTAAAAGGTGCACACTAAACTACCACTCACAGTATGAGTAAAAGGTGCACACTAAACTACCACTCACAGTATGAGTAAAAGGTGCACACTAAACTACCACTCACAGTATGAGTAAAAGGTGCACACTAAACTACCACTCACAGTATGAGTAAAAGGTGCACACTAAACTACCACTCACAGTATGAGTAAAAGGTGCACACTAAACTACCACTCACAGTATGAGTAAAAGGTGTACACTAAACTTATAGTGCTCACATTATGTGTATGTGGTACAAAATAAACTAGCCGCACACATGCCTTCACATGCCCACTTGGGGACTGTCAGCTCCCAAAGATCTCAGTATATTGGCAAGACAACAAAGTCTCAAAGTCTCTTTCTAGCCGATTGATAGAGCACAAATAACAGGGCTCCATCAAGGAGCATATAATCTCCCACACAACCAGACCATTACCATAGAAATCTTAAGAAGCAACACAGAAATTATCGACAGATACAACGATAACAGGGTACTCAACATCAGCGAGGCCCTACACATAAAAAAGTCAACAGCCAATTAACACATAATTACATTCTACCCACTTCAAGACCCCCGAACCAACACAGAAGCAAGAAGAGAAAACAAGCAATGTACCAAAAACCAAAGTGGGGTACCAATGTACCCCACAAAATCACCCACCTTCACCTGCCCACCCACCCCCGGCATCTGCCTAGACATGACTCATGGTATAGGGGACAACCTGGTCCCCTATAAGTTACAACCTCCCCCCAAGCCAGGAGGGAGGGACAAATACTCCAGTGCAAGGTGACAGTCACTTCACCTAAGGGGATGGCAGAAGAGGCCGCTGCCAGCCAGCTCACCCCTCCCGAAGCCAACCAAAGGAGAGGCACATGCAGTGTTTGTGAGAGCAACATCAGCATATAGGGAGCCGGTCGGCCGAGCGGACAGCACGCTGGACTTGTGATCCTGTGGTCCTGGGTTCGATCCCAGGCGCCGGCGAGAAACAATGGGCAATGTTTCTTTCACCCTATGCCCCTGTTACCTAGCAGTAAAATAGGTACCTGGGTGTTAGTCAGCTATCACGGGCTGCTTCCTGGGGTTGGAGGCCTGGTCGAGGACCGGGCCGCGGGGACACTAAAAAGCTCCGAAATCATCTCAAGATAACCTCAAGATAGCATCAACTCGGCCTCCAGAGTCATACGCGAGCATGGTGACTGTCCTGGGTCAGGGAGGCCTCCCGTGGGAGGAGGCAGCACTAAGGAGTCTGTTGCAGTAGTGCAGATCGCAAAAGATTACATTGCAACAGACGACCTGCTAGAGGCAATTAAATCAACGTCAATCAGAACACTCACCCACATGCCAGAGGCATCTCGCCCATTTACTGCCGAGAAATACACAAATATGGCAGCTACGGTGATATGGCAGCCACGGTGATATGGCAGCCACAGTGATATGGCAGCCACGGTGATATGGTAGCCACGGTGATATGGTAGCCACGGTGATATGGCAGCCACAGTGATATGGCAGCCACGGTGATATGGCAGCCACGGTGATATGGCAGCCACGGTGATATGGTAGCCACGGTGATATGGTAGCAACGGTGATATGGCAGCCACTGTGATATGGCAGCCACGGTGATATGGTAGCAACGGTGATATGGCAGCCACGGTGATATGGTAGCCACGGTGATATGGTAGCACGCAGCCACGGTGATATGGTAGCCACGGTGATATGGCAGCCACGGTGATATGGCAGCCACGGTGAGATGGTAGCAACAGTGATATGGTAGCCACGGTGATATGGTAGCCACGGTGATATGGCAGCCACGGTGATATGGCAGCCACGGTGATATGGTAGCAACGGTGATATGGTAGCAACGGTGATATGGCAGCCACGGTGATATGGCAGCCACGGTGATATGGTAGCAACGGTGATATGGCAGCCACGGTGATATGGTAGCCACGGTGATATGGTAGCCACGGTGATATGGCAGCCACGGTGATATGGTAGCCACGGTGATATGGCAGCCACGGTGATATGGCAGCCACGGTGAGATGGTAGCAACAGTGATATGGTAGCCACGGGGATATGGCAGCCACGGGGATATGGCAGCCACGGTGAGATGGTAGCAACAGTGATATGGCAGCCAGAATGATATGGTAGCCACGGCGATATGGCACCCACAGTGATACGGCAGACACGGTAATATGGCAGCTATGGTGATATGGCAGCCACAGAGATATGACAGCCACGGTGATATGGAAACCCACGGTGATACGGCAGCCACGGTAATACGGCAGCCACGGTGATACGGCAGCCACGGTAATACGGCAGCCACGGTGATACGGCAGCCACGGTGATACGGCAGCCACGGTAATACGGCAGCCACGGTGATATGGCAGCCACAGTGACATAACAGCCACGGTGATACGGCAGCCACGGTGATACGGCAGCCACGGTGATACGGCAGCCACGGTGAAACAGCAGCCACGGTGCTACGGCAGCTTTTGATGCGCTCTGGCACAAGGCAGATGCCTGTGGTGGTAATGGTGTTGGGGGACGCCGTGTGTTGTGTTGAGGGCGTTGGGGACGCCGTGTGTTGTGTTGAGGGCGTTGGGGACGCCGTGTGTTGTGTTAGTGGCGTTGGGGACGCCGTGTGTTGTGTTGAGGGCGTTGGGGACGCCGTGTGTTGTGTTGAGGGCGTTGGGGACGCCGTGTGTTGTGTTGGGGACGCCGTGTGTTGTGTTGGGGACGCCGTGTGTTGTGTTAGTGGCGTTGGGGACGCCGTGTGTTGTGTTGAGGGCGTTGGGGACGCCGTGTGTTGTGTTGAGGGCGTTGGGGACGCCGTGTGTTGTGTTGGTGGCGTTGGGGACGCCGCGGCGTTGGGGACGCCGTGTGTTGTGTTGAGGGCGTTGGGGACGCCGTGTGTGGTGTTGAGGGCGTTGGGGACGCCGTGTGTGTTGTGTTAAGGGCGTTGGGGACGCTGTGTGTTGTGTTGAGGGCGTTGGGGACGCCGTGTGTGTTGTGTTGATGGCATTGGGGACGCCGTGTGTGTTGTGTTGATGGCGTTGGGGACGCCGTGTGTTGTGTTGAGGGCGTTGGGGACGCCGTGTGTGTTGTGTTGATGGCATTGGGGACGCCGTGTGTGTTGTGTTGAGGGCGTTGGGGACGCCGTGTGTGTTGTGTTGAGGGCGTTGGGGACGCCGTGTGTTGTGTTGAGGGCGTTGGGGACGCCGTGTGTGTTGTGTTAAGGGCGTTGGGGACGCCGTGTGTGTTGTGTTGAGGGCGTTGGGGACGCCGTGTGTGTTGTGTTGAGGGCGTTGGGGACGCCGTGTGTGTTGTGTTAGGGCGTTGGGGACGCCGTGTGTTGTGTTGAGGGCGTTGGGGACGCCGTGTGTGTTGTGTTAAGGGCGTTGGGGACGCCGTGTGTTGTGTTGAGGGCGTTGGAGACGCCGTGTGTGTTGTGTTGAGGGCGTTGGGGACGCCGTGTGTTGTGATGAGGGCGTTGGGGACGCCGTGTATTGTGTTGAGGGCGTTGGGGACGCCGGGTGTTGTGTTGAGGGCGTTGGGGACGCCGTGTGTTGTGTTGAGGGCGTTGGGGACGCCGTGTGTGTTGTGTTAAGGGCGTTGGGGACGCCGTGTGTGTTGTGTTGAGGGCGTTGGGGACGCCGTGTGTTGTGTTGAGGGCGTTGGGGACGCCGTGTGTGTTGTGTTGAGGGCGTTGGGGACGCCGTGTGTTGTGTTGAGGGCGTTGGGGACGCCGTGTGTGTTGTGTTAAGGGCGTTGGGGACGCCGTGTGTTGTGTTGAGGGCGTTGGGGACGCCGTGTGTGTTGTGTTAAGGGCGTTGGGGACGCCGTGTGTTGTGTTGAGGGCGTTGGAGACGCCGTGTGTTGTGTTAAGGGCGTTGGGGACACCGTGTGTTGTGTTGAGGGCGTTGGGGACGCCGTGTGTTGTGTTAAGGGCGTTGGGGACACCGTGTGTTGTGTTGAGGGCGTTGGGGACGCCGTGTGTTGTGGTAATATTGGCGTAGCAAGGTCGGTGCGTAATGACGCAGGAAGTGGTTGTGGGGAGGTGTGGCGTTATATTGAGGTCATCAGTGGTTGGGATGACCAGAGGAGATAGTGTGTCGGAGTGGGTAAGTCGTATGGATAAGATGAAATGTGGATAATTGCAGGAGTTGGTGGCTGCAGTAGGCGACCCAAGTCGATATATCTAGCAAGACTCATAAAAGACTAATAAAAATTCATTATTTTCATTAAAATTTTCATTAATTAAGTTGGAGTGGGTAAGTCTTATGGATAAGATTATAAGGTTGAATTTCAAAATTTCAGGTGTTGGTGGTTGCAGTGGACGAGCCAAATAGATATACTAATTTCTCATTAATTAAGTTGTTACAGGAATCTCGCTAGAGGCGAGCCAGTGGCAGTATGATGCATTAGTGACATTAGTTGTGAAATTATTTTAGTGAGGTATTTATTGTGATAATGTATGTGTATGTATATACTGTATATTACCTCATCGGCACCATTACTGAGTGTTAGGCTTGAGAAGGTCCCCCGGGATCATGTCACAGAGCTTCAGGTAGAGTAAAAGGGAAGCCATGAGGCTACACTCAGTAATTCTAGAAAAAAAGGGGGGAGGAAGTGAAGCCAACGTGACGTTATAGGCGAAATTCGCCCCCTGACATCAAAGCAGGGATAAGGGCCAGCGGCAATGGCTTTGCAGCTGCGCTCAGGCTATATACGGGGAAAGAGTAAGGAGCCGAGGGGGTGTTATGTTATAATGGGATCGAGCCAGGGGGGCTCCGAGGGAATATTTTGCAGGTACAGCGGTCGGGAAGGTGTGAATACAGGTGAACACACTCAGGACAGATGGGCCTAGAGTAATGTGCTACAGCTGTGGTGAGCACAGCAAGGAAGGATGACCAGAGAGCTGTGAGGTATCTACAGCGTTCTGGGGTTGGTGCCCTGGAACGAGACGTCAGCACAGACCCGAGGGAACATGACCCTGGGGTAGGAATCTCCGTTGCTCTGGAGGCCAGGATCACGTTACCTCAGAGCAACGATGGGACATTGACAACATTCACCAGGCTGGACAGCCTGGGTTTTGTCTGGGACATGGAGGATCTATGACCTAGCAACCATGGGACACGAAGACAAGAGAAGTGATGGAGCCAATTGTGGAGGAGGCCAGTGAAATATTGTATGATCATTGTAGCCCTTATGTCAACAGTACAGGGCAAGATGTTAAATTGTTATTAACTTGTTACTAAGGATGAAGAACCTTAGATATATATGTGTTGTGTATATATTAATGCCTAGTGTCATTTCTGTTTAAGTGCCAGCATTCTGGTCCATGTAATTTTATGGTTATGTTTGTATGTAATTATATGTCAGCAGTTTAGGTATATGTGCATTGTTGGAGATGGGAAAAAATGGGACTATTTTACCTACGCTATGATGTGAATATAATGTATATGTTGTAGAAGTGTTGTGAGTCATGTCGGGGAAATTTTTAATTTAGTTCATCGTGTGCATGATGAACTTATTGGATGAATTTTTAGTTGTACATATATGGTGGGTGCATCCTCCAGGTCCTTGCACCAATGGAACCATTGCAATGATGCATATGGGGACATATGCGTGTTTAAGGAGGGGAGTGGTGTTGTAATACACAAGTTAGTAGGGATTATTAGCTAGAGGATCATTGCTACAACACTTAACGAATGATGATTGGAAGTACATGTTAAGTAGACAGACTATGGATCACATATCCAAGAAAGGTCAAGGGATTAAGACCGCAGCTGCTTAGCCAAACTAATAATTCCTGGAAAGAGGACCCATGCTTCTAGGAACAAGGTTACCGCTTCTAGGGATAAGGTTAATCGGATTATACCTTCCTTGAGAGGCGTGGTGAAATGTTTGAGGCCATGGCGGACTGATTGTGGGAGTGGAACTGACAAGTCCTCTGGATCTCCGTTTGTGGCAGCAGCGAAGTGTAGCAGACAGCTTTGCGAGAGCCTGATGTGATCTTAGTGACCAAGTTAAGTCTGCAGTATGTGAGTATTGAATGAAAGACTAACCGGGTGTGGAGCGTTGTAGTAATCATTCCGTATTAGGGACTTAGGCGGAAGTTACGAGTGCAAGTGGTGATCGCGGAGGTCAAGTGGTTTATGGATATTGGAAGAGTATTTACCTAATAGAGTATATTGATATGTTATTATTTGCCAGAGTCTATTCTTTGTAATTAAATGACAAAACCCGACGGCCTTTAAATACCTTCCATATGTTCACTCATTGTGTTCCAGTACAAACCTAGTGGTACGCCTCAAGGGTCTGGTGTGTGTAGGAGTACACGGTGGTAGTAACGGTTGCTGAGGCAAGGTGTTATGTGTTGTGTAATCGCTGTGTTCGGAATGAACCAGGGTTCAGCGTCACGACAATACGGCAGCGACGATGATACGGCAGCGAAGGTGATACAGCAGCCACGGTGATACGGCAGCCACGGTGATACAGCAGCCACGGTGATACAGCAGCCACGGTGATACGGCAGCCACGGTGATACAGCAGCCACGGTGATACAGCAGCCACGGTGATACGGCAGCCACGGTGAAACGGCAGCCACGGTGATACGTCAGCCACAGTAATACGGCAGCCACGGTGATACGTCAGCCACAGTAATACGGCAGCCACGGTGATACGGCAGCCACGGTAATACGGCAGCCACGGTGATACGGCAGCCACGGTGATACGGCAGCCACGGTGATACGGCAGCCACGGTAATACGGCAGCCACGGTGATACGGCAGCCACGGTGATACAACAGCCACGGTGATACGGCAGCCACGGTGATACAACAGCCACGGTGATACGGCAGCCACGGTGATACGGCAGCCACGGTGATACAGCAGCCACGGTGATACGGCAGCGACGATGAAACGGCAGCGACGTGAAACGGCAGCCACGGTGATACGGCAGCCACGGTGCTACGGCAGCCACAGTGATACGGCAGCCACGGTGATACGGCAGCCACGGTGATACGGCAGCCACATTGATACGGCAGCCACGGTGAAATGGCAGCTACGGTGATACGGCAGCCACGGTGATACGGCAGCCACGGTGATACGGCAGCGACGGTGACACGGCAACAACGGTGATACGGCAGCGAGGATGATACGGCAGCGACGGTGATACGGCAGCCACGGTGATACGTCAGCGACGATGAAACAGCAGCCACGGTGATATGGCAGCCACGGTGATACGGCAGCCACGGTGATAAGGCAGCCAGGGTGATACGGCAGCGACGGTGATACGGTAGCGACGGTGATTCGGCAGCGACGGTGATACGGCAGCCACGGTGATATAGCAGCCACGGTGATACGGCAGCCACGGTGATACGGCAGCCAGTGTGATACGGCAGCCACGGTGATGCGGCAGCCAGGGTGATACGGCAGCCAGGGTGATACGGCAGCCAGGGTGATACGGCAGCGACGGTGATACGGCAGCTACAGTCATAATGCAGCCACGGTGATACGGCAACCACGGTGATACGGCAGCCACGGTGATACGGCAGCCACAGTGATTCGGCAGCTACGGTGACATGGCAGCTACAGACATACGGCAGCCACGGTGATACGGCAGCCACAGTGATTCGGCAGCCACGGTAATATGGCAGCTACAGTAATTCGGCGACCACAGTGATATGGCAGCTACAGTGAAACGGAAGCTACTGTGATATGGCAGCTATAGTGATACGGCAGCCACGGTGATATGGCAGCCATGGTGATATGGCAGTGTTACGAACCAAAATCTTCGTCTGAGCATGAAGCCATGAAGTTAGCGCCATCTGTGAGTCGCCAGCCGAAAACCCCACAACATGGACAACGCCATCTAGTGAGGACGGGATATACCAGCCACAGGTGCTGGATTCCCGTCTTAATCGGCTCATGACGTAGCCGCTGCTGACCTCTGGTGAGGTGACGCTTAGACAGCAACGCCATCTATGGAGTGAAGAGGTGGACGTTTCTGTCTAAGCTAGTAAGTGATGTTTCCTAGTGGTCCCAGTTAGTGTTCCAGTATACTAATGACGTGTCTGGTTTCAGAGTTAACCTGGGACTGCTGTGTTGGACGATGGATCAGTCTACCCAAGGCAGCCAAGGTCTCTTCACCAGTCTGCTTTGAAGAAGCTGTGAGTCACCCCCGGATGAACTTTGTTGAGAGTAATAGCCTGCCTGAGGCGTGGCAGTGTCGGGAATCGCCTTATCCGGGGCTGGCTGGTGGAAGAGACTACCCACTGGGGTGCTGTATGAGGAGAGTGACCAGCGAGTCACACGAGGCTCCTGGCTAGGGCATGCAACACTAGTATCGGTCGTGGAGTGGCCTACACAGCGGAGCTGATCGGTACCTGCCAGCTACAGGCTGGATTGTGGTTGAAGGCCTCCACGACGAAGCACCCAGTGGGACTGTGATTTGGCTGACCTGTGGCCAGGGTAGATTCGGGGTAGCCAGCGTGGATTCATCATGGGCCACGGAAGAAGGAACCAGGGCTTCCCAGAGTGAGCATCGCCGAATATCCAGTGTCTTCGGAAGAAAACAGAACTGTATATAAGTGTAGTTATAATCCCCGTGTGTGACTTGTTTTATATATATATATGGTGGTGGCAAATATAATAACGAAGGGAAAATTCTTATAATTTAGTGTGCTTGTATACCTCCCCTATTGTTTTCATTTGTATTATGGAGCTCACCCATTGAAAGCCTCTACTAACTTGGGGCCGGATACCCAAAACTCTACTACCATCAGAGAAGAACCCGGTTGCGTCCCAGTAGCGCCGTAACAGGCAGCCACGGTGATATGGCAGCCACAATGATATGGCAGCCACAATGATATGGCAGCAACGGTGATATGGCAGCAACGGTTATATGGCAGCCATAGTGATATGGCAGCCACGGTTATTTGCCAGCTTCGGTGATATGGCAGCCACGGTGATATGGCAGCCACTGTTATTTGCCAGCTTCGGTGATATATGGCAGCCACAGAGATATGGCAGCCACAGAGATATGGCAGCCACAGAGATACGGCAGCCACAGAGATACGGCAGCCACAATGATATAGCAGTCACATTGATATGGCTGTCACAGTGATACGGATGCAACGGTGATACGGATGCAACGGTGAATCGGCAGCTACCATGATATGGCAGTTACAGTGATTCGTCAGTCATGGTGAATCGGCAGCTACCGTGATATGGCAGCCACAGTGATACGGCAGCCACGGTGATACGGCAGCTACCTTGATATGGCATCCACAGGGATACGGAAGCCACTGTGATATTGCAGCAACGGTGATATGGACGCCACAGTGGTATGGCAACCACGGTGATAAGACAGCCACGGTGATACGGCAACCACGGTAATACTGCAGAAACGGAGATATGACAGCCACGGTGATACGGTAGTCACAGTGATTCTGCAGCCACGGTGATATGGCAGCTACAGTGGTTTGGCAGCCACAGTGATATGGCAGCTACAGTGAAACGGCAGCCACTGTAATATGGGAGCTACAGTGATACGGCAGCCACAGTGATATAACAGCTACAGTGATACGGCAGGCACGGTGATATGGCAGCCACGGTGATACGGTACCCAGAATGATGGCCCCACCCGGGGCCCTCCAGTGAGGATCCCCACCCGGGGCCCTCCAGTGAAGATCCCCACCCGGGGCCCTCCAGTGAAGATCCCCACCCGGGGCCCTCCAGTGAAGATCCCCACCCGGGGCCCTCCAGTGAAGATCCCCACCTGGGGCCCTCCAGTGAGGATCCCCACCCGGGGCCCTCCAGTGAAGATCCCCACCCGGGGCCCTCCAGTGAAGATCCCCACCTGGGGCCCTCCAGTGAGGATCCCCACCCGGGGCCCTCCAGTGAAGATCCCCACCCGGGGCCCTCCAGTGAGGATCTCCACCCGGGGCCTTCCAACAGTAATGGTACAGGTGACTACAACAGAGGATGATGTTAACTTCCAACTAGTCCAAGGCAGAAACAGCATGAAACGGGAGAGGTTACAGCAACAGGGTGAGCAGCAACAGCAGCAGCAACAGCAGCAGCAACAGCAGCAGCAACCTCAACAACAACAACAACAACAAGACGAAGACAGTGAGTGGCACACCCTAATCTTTCCTGCAATGGGATTAACAGCAGCAGAGAAGTACAGATGGCTTATTGAGGCCGCCCGCGCCCACAGAGCAGAGTATCGTATAGAGAGCAGGTGTGTAGGTGGCAATGTTAGTGCAAGGGTGCAGGGGCACAGAGCCCTGAAGTACTTCACAGAGACCAGTCTCGAGTATCGAGGTAAGAATGTTAAATTGTTGGAAGCAAACCCACAGACAAGACAAACTAAAATTATAATTAAGAACTATAGTATTCATGTTGACGTGGAATTTCTCAAGGACTATGAACAGATTGTTTGGGTCGAGCGCAACACTGGACCAGGGGGACTGTCCAAAATCAAGCAATTGCTATGTGGAAGGGAGACCTGCCCCCAGTCATTAAAATACCAGGCATGAGGGAGTGCAAAGTGGAGAGGTATATTGGCAGCCCGTCCTTGTGTGGCAACTGTCAACGGTGGGATCACAGAACGTGGCAATGTGATCGCCCAATTAGATGTTGGTGTTGCAGTGGCTCTCACGACACCAAGCAGTGTCTGGCCAAGCTTAAACCGGGTGGGGGTGGCGGGGTAATACTTAGATGTGTCAACTGCTAGCAGCCCCATCATGCCTGGAACAGGTATTGCAGCAAGAAGCCTGCCTGGCAGGGCTTGAGAAGGACGCCGACGCAGACAGCAGGTGAGCCAGTGAACAGGGGTGGGAGTGGCTCCGTAAACAGTACCACAGCAAGCCAGGGTCCAGCCTACAGTAGGCAGACAACAGCCTGGGGTAGTGGTGGAGTGACCCACCACCATCCCGCACAGGCCCAACCAGACCCCATTCCTCTCACAAACCCACTTACCTCTACCCGACTCACTAACCCCAACCCAACCCCACCCAACAACCCCATTCCTGCTTCATCACCCATACCCCTTAACGCCTCCCAGTCAACCAGCTCTTCCGCCTCTCAGGCGACCCTCCCTCCCTCCCAACCTACCCCTCCCCACTCACCAGCCAACACCTCACTGGGTCCAGATAAAACAATGCCACCCAATATGGCAGCAATGATTACCCACGTGATAAAAAAATCACCCACTCATGCAAGAACTAATGAACAAGCAAAATAAACTTGAGAATACCCTATGTACAATCCAGAAGACCCAGGAGGACATACTTCACATTCTGCAGGGCGTGAACTTGTCTCAGGCGAGTTCAGCAGGCTGCAACTTGGTGCATGAAGATGCAACACGAGCCACGGCACGTAACAGCAGATTCAGTGCTATCGCTGCCGCAGTGAACACATCAACACCAATGAGCGCAACACCTCTAGTGAACACCTCAACACCAGTGAACACACCACCACCAGTGAGCGCAACACCTCTAGTGTACACATCAACACCAGTGAACACATCAACACCAGTGAACACACCACCACCAGTGAGCGCAACACCTCTAGTGAACACATCAACACCAGTGAACACATCAACACCAGTGAACACACCACCATTGACCACTGGCACCCATACAAACAGTACCACCAGCACATGACGGTGGTGCAACACCACATACAACACCACCAGTGCACACACTCTCACCAGCAACAACGCCGCACACAGCACATCTGATGAGCAACACTTCCACGATGGATAACCACGGTGAAGAAAGTCTCACTATCCTACAATGGAACTGCAATGGTGTTCGCGGTGACATCATTCAATACGCTCGTGAACACCAAACTGACGTCATAGTGCAGTTTGGTGTTCTGATAGGCCTGTAATTACCAGCGTCCTGGTAATTACAGGCCTATCAGTCTCGGGTCATGCACTTGCAAGATGCTTGAAAGGATTGTTGCACCGACTAAACTGACTGTTGGACAAAATAGGCAGGCTAGGGGAGGGGGTCAATGGATTTGTTGAAGGACGGAGCACAGCAAATTGTATAGTTAATTACCTGGCTAATGACACAGCTAAGCACTCTGTATTTGTTGACACCAAAGGAGCCTTCGACAAAGCACAGGGGATTGCGATCCTGGACGAGCTTGCATGCATCGATGTCGAGGGAAGACTCATGAAATGGGTTGAAGACTACCTCACAGGGAGGAAAGCCAAGGTTTGCTTCAATGGAGCAGTCTCCAGAACAATGAATATCGAACTCGGGACCCCCCCAAGGCGGAGTCTTAAGCCCTACACTATTCAATGTACTTATGAACGCCATTGCAAATATTTATTTTCCGGAAGGAACACAACAAGTGGGATATGCAGATGATGTTCTAATACAAGCTCCCACCTTGGGAAAAATTGAACAGTCCATTGAACTCCTCGGAAGGAAATGTATTGAGCTCGGTTTCACTTTCTCCACAAAAGGCACGAAGGCATACTCCCATCACAAGCGGAGAGCAAATGAAGAACTGCAAATTAATGGTGTAACACTTGAATGGGTTGACCACTATTGGTACCTTGGCGTCACTGTCGGCTCTAACAAGGGGAAGAAAGAGGAGCTCAATCAACTCATAAGAACATGCAAAAGTCGACTCAGGGCACTGAAAGCTATGATCTGGAATGGACATGGAGCCTCTATTGCCGTGCTTAAAATGATGTACACAGCCTATGTGCGCTCCGTCATAGACTATGCCGCACCAGTTCTGTGCACCTATTCCCAAGGCGATATGAAAAGGCTTGCAAGCATTCAAAATGAAGCCATGACAATCATTCTTAGTTCCAAGAACTGCCAAAACGTCTAATCTACGAGAGGAGTTGTCCCTCCCCAGTGGTAAAAGCAGAATTAAGGAGCTGAATGCTAAGCATGCAATAGGATAGCCAGAGATACCCATTACAATGATATTGCTAAGAAAAAACTGAGCTCTGTGTTACTTTCAGGGGGAAACAGGAGAAGCAAAAAATGGCATCACAGATTAGTCTGCTACCTCGAAGAGCTTCACCTGCTTGAGGAAGCCCGTGAGCTCCTGCCTGTAGAGAGGTTACCTCCCTGGGAGGATGACTAGTGCAAGATTATCATCAATGTAATGGCAATGCAAAAATCCAACATGATACCACAAGAAATGAGGCACAAGTATCTCGAGGAAATTTATAAAGAAGCCAGAGACGAACTAGATCAAATCTACACTGACGGGTCATCTAATCCTGTCAATGGCAGGGCTGGTGCAGCATACTCGGTAATCAAGGATAATACTTTCCAACACAGAAATGAAGAAAAAGCGCGTATTGAGAACTATGCCTCTTCAACCCAAGCAGAGCTAACTGCGATTGTTATGGCGTTAAGGTTTCTTGAACAAAACACTAATGGTGCAGTGATTTGCACCGATTCAAAAGCAGCACTGCAAAGCCTAAGTAAAAATCGGGCAGAAAATCTTGCAATAGTCGCTGAAATTAGGAGAGCTGTGGGAGTACTTACCAATCAGGGAAGAGTCATTATGTTTCTGTGGATCCCCTCCCATGTTGGAATATGTTGGAACGAGCGAGCAGATGTGCTGGCTGCTGAAGGCGCTGAAGTAGACCATATTGAATACTTCATACCCAAGACTCTACAACAAATTAGAGGTATTGTCAGGCAACATCACCGTGACAAGGTAACTGAGGAAATGAGGATAGAAGCACAAACCAGTGAATCTGTACTATGGTACAACATGGTTGCAGCTGGCAATCCCAATCATTATGGCCGAAGAGGAAGAGGACGAGGGAGAGAATCAGTAATAGCGAGAATCCGTCTTGGATACAAATATCCATGGAGATATGGAATGGAAACAACAGTTGATCAGCGAAGTTGCAGAATCTGTGGTGAGAGTGATGGACACCGCCTTGAACACTATCTACGTGAATGTGAACACCTGAGAGACATTAGAATTATGTGTAGAATAATAAACCCCACATTGTTTAAGCTAGGAAAACACTATTTGTCAAATATTGATACTGTTCTTCAAAGATTTCCCCATTTTGCACCCGCAAGATAACGTAAGCTTTTAAGGGTTGATAGATGTTAATCTTCTTGTTTGAGGAGCTGTTCACTTGAGACAGTTAAGCAAGTCCGAGCTGTGTCTGGGTACAAGTGACAGGATGAACAACCCAGCGGGTTTTCTTCCTATTGGGGAGTGTTGTACATGCTGCTATGGCGGTGTGTCCACTCACAAGATGAGTGTCGCTGCCAAATAAACTCGCCCCTCGGGGCAAAATTAAAAAAAAAAAAGAATTGATATGGCAGTCACGGTGATACGGCAGGCACGGTGATACGGCAGCCACGGTGATACGGCAGCCACGGTGATATGGCAACCACAGAGATACGGCAAAAACGGAGATATGGCATCCACGGTGATACGGCAGCCACAGTGATACGGCAACCACAATGATACGGCAGAAACGGTTATATGGCAGCCACGGTGATTCGGCAGCCACCGTGATACGGCAGCCACGGTGATATGGTAGCCACAGTGATATGGCAGCCACAGTGATATGGCAGCCACGGTAATATGGCAGCCACGGTGATATGGCAGCCACAGTGATACGGAAGCCTCGGTGATACGGAAGCCTCGGTGATACGGCAGCCATAGTGATATTGCAGCTACGGTGATACTGCAGCCACGGTGATACGGCAGTGACGGTGATATGGCAGCCACGGTGATACGGTAGCCACGGTGATACGGCAGCCATAGTGATATTGCAGCTACGGTGATACTGCAGCCACGGTGATGCGGCAGTGACGGTGATATGGCAGCCACGGTGATACGGTAGCCAAGGTGATATGGCAGCCACAGTGATATGGCAGCCACAGTGATATGGCAGCCACAGTGATATGGCAGCCACGGTGATATGTTAGCCACGGTGATATGGCAGCCACGGTGATACGGTAGCCACGGTGATATGGCAGCCACAGTGATATGGCAGACACGGTGATATGGCATCCACGGTGAAACGGCAGCCACGGTGATATGGCAGCCACAGTCATATTTATTTATTTATTTATTTATTTATTTATTTATTTATTTATATATATACAAGAAGGTACATTGGGTTTGTGAGAATACATTGGATAGTACAGTGTTTACATTCTTGTAAAGCCACTAGTACGCGTAGCGTTTCGGGCAGGTCCTTAATCTAGCAGATAATTTTAAGTAGGTAATTTCTATCAGAATTGATAAATGATAAAGATACATTGCAAGAGAAAAATGAGATGAGAGAGCTTAGTAAGTATATTAAAGCACATTGTTATATTAAAGCTCTGATTGATTACATTGACAGCTTGATTAGTAATTTAAACAAGATTAATAGACACCATACAGCAGATTGACAGCACATATAAGACAGCAATGATCACAATGGTAAAGATGTTCAGATTGGGTACATAAAGATTGGAAGACTGGGTAGCAAAAGATACAGATAAACAAGATTTATAAACACCATACAGCAGATTGGCAGCACATATAAGAAGACAGCAATGTTCACAATGGTAAAGATGTACAAATTGGGAACATAAAGGTTGGGAGATTGGGTTGCAATAGATACAGTGCAATTTTAAGGCAAAAAGTGAAAAACTATGAAGATGAAATTAGGTACTTTTTAGTATTCATTTTGAATGATGTAAAAGTTGGACAGCTTTTCAATTCAGTAGGGAGTGAGTTCCATAAACTGGGTCTCTTTATTTGCATAGAGTGTTTACACAGATTAAGTTTAACTCTGGGGATATCAAAGAGATATTTATTTCTGGTGTGGTGATAATGGGTCCTATTACATCTGTCCAGGAAGAGTTTCAGACAAGGATTTGCATTTAAGAACAGGGTTTTGTAAATGTAGTTGACACAAGAGAATTTGTGGAGTGAGATTATGTTTAGCAAGTTTAGGGAGTTAAACAAGGGGGCTGTGTGTTGTCTGAAAGCAGAGTTTGATATTATTCTGATAGCAGATTTTTGCTGGGTGATGATGGACTTGAGGTGGTTTGCAGTGGTTGAGCCCCATGTACAGATACCATAGTTGAGATAGGGATAGATTAGTGCATAATATAGAGAGATGAGAGCAGAGTTAGGTACATAATATCTGATTTTGGAGAGTATACCAACTGTTTTAGAGACTTTCTTAGTTATGTGTTGTATGTGGGTACTGAAGTTGAGTCTCTTGTCTAGGAATATGCCAAGAAACTTTCCAACATTTTTATTGCTAATGTTTACATTGTCAATCTGAATATGGCAGCCACGGTGATATGGCAGTCACAGTGATATGGCAGCCACTGTTATATGGCAGCCACAGTGATATGGCAGCCACCGTCATATGGCAGCCACGGTGATATGGAAGCCACAGTCATATGGCAGCCACGGTGATATGGCAGCCACAGTCATATGGCAGCCAGTCATATGGCAGCCACGGTGATATGGCAGCCACTGTTATATGGCAGCCACGGTGATATGGCAGCCACAGTCATATGGCAGCCACGGTGATATGGCAGCCACAGTCATATGGCAGCCAGTCATATGGCAGCCACGGTTATATGGCAGCCACTGTTATATGGCAGCCACGGTGATATGGCAGCCACGATGATACTGCAGCCACTGTTATATGGCAGCCACGGTAATATGGCAGCCACAGTCATATGGCAGCCACGGTGATATGGCAGCCACAGTCATATGGCAGCCACGGTAATATGGCAGCCACAGTCATATGGCAGCCACGGTGATATGGCAGCCACAGTCATATGGCAGCCACGGTAATATGGCAGCCACAGTCATATGGCAGCCACGGTGATATGGCAGCCACAGTCATATGGCAGCCACGGTAATATGGCAGCCACAGTCATATGGCAGCCACGGTGATATGGCAGCCACAGTCATATGGCAGCCACGGTGATATGGCAGCCACAGTCATATGGCAGCCACGGTAATATGGCAGCCACAGTCATATGGCAGCCACGGTGATATGGCAGCCACAGTCATATGGCAGCCACGGTAATATGGCAGCCACAGTCATATGGCAGCCACGGTGATATGGCAACAACGGCGATGTTGTATTTTTTGGTATTTTATCCGGAACTCAGCAATTTGTTTTTTGCCTGATGCCATGTTCCGGCTTGCGGCTACTTTACGACGTGTGTGTGAAATTCCCTTCCCCTCCCCAGGGCCTCTATCGTGTGCCTGGCGAGGTTGGACGTTAGCTCTTGGGCCCGCCTCTATATGTTTCTCTTTATGTTTATGAAGCTATAACGGCCGTTATAGTTTCATAAGTATTCATCCAATATAAATCATATTTTAATCAAAGTTGCTTATCACGAAGCACAAGGAAAGGAACTAGTTCTTGGGCTCCGGCTCGAACCCCAATACCCGGTACATCCCTTTAATTTCGTAAGAACTCAGCGGCGAGTTATGAAAATCAAATCATAGATATTTAGGACTATTGCAAATAATAAGATTTAGCTCTTGGGCTCCCGCTCTAGTTCCTAGTCGTAGTTGATCTCTGTAATTTCGTAAGTATTTGGCCGAGTTATGAAATTAAAAACATGGATGTATTAGGAGTATCTGAGTGTAATACTTGCAAGCCAAATGCACGCAATGTACAAGATAAGTGCACGCAAAGTGCATGCAAAGTGCAAGTCAAGTGCACGCAATGTGCAAGTTAAGTGCACGCAATGTGCAAGTTAAGTTCACGCCTCACCACCCCCTGCTTCCCCGTGGGACACCCCCTCACTCCCCCCCCTCCTGCTCCACCGTGGGCCACCCCCTCCCTTCCCCCCCACCCAGCTCCACCGTGGGCCACCCCCTCACTTTCCCCCACCCAGCTCCACCGTGGGCCACCCCCTCACCCCCCCACCCAGCTCCATCGTGGGCTACCCCCTCACCCCCCCACCCAGCTCCACCGAGGGCCACCCCCTCACCCCCCCTACCCAGCTCCACCGTGGGCCACCCCCTCACCCCCCCCAACCCAGCTCCAGCGTGGGCCACCCCCTCACCCCCCCACCCAGCTCCACCGTGGGCCATCTCCTCACCCCCCACTGCTCCGTCGTGGGCCACCCCCTCACCACCCCCTGCTCCACCGTGGGCCACGGGGTTGCAACCTGTTCTCTTAAAAAGAACGTCGCTTTTGGCCGTTTGCCCGTATGGCCGAATTTGGACGTAATTTGAAAATGAAAAAAAAAAATGAAAATAAATTTGGGATTTTTTTTTCAACAACAGTAAGTTAAGGGTCCTCTGATAGGTTAGGTGGGCAGGAAATTCTCATAAAGTTTCAAAACGTTATGAAAAACGTTAATTTAAAGTGTCCTCTTATAACCTCTGCGCGTACGCCGGACGACTCAAATAGAAAACGGAACAGAACGTCACTTTTGTGAGTCGATTTCATTTCAAATTACATCCAAATTTGGCCATAGCGCGCATACGGGCCAAAAGTGACGTTATTTTTAAGAGGACGGGTTGGGTCACCCTTGAATGTGAGTGGGTTCCCCAGAGGTAAGAAGTGTAATCTCAGGTACTTCTCGCAGAGTTGGAGCTAAATGGCGCCCATCTGCATTGGCTGGCCCAGTCGCACTTAACTCTTGATGATGAGCATTAAAATCCCCAGCAATAATTACATTGTCATGCGTGGCCAAGGTAAGCACTGCCTCTGCTTCTAGTTAACGTCTAGGGGGCTTGTAAATGTTGTATATGATGAGCTCAATATTAGCCATATTCATTGTTACTGGTAATGCCTCTACTCCATCCCCACGTGACACTGGGTGTATTTTCTTGCTGGGTACGGTGTTCCTGACTAGGATCATTAACCCTCTTTGTCTTCCCTGTTCATACGGGATAACACAGCTAATCTGAAGGATTTCGTGGCTGCAAAATAGAGTTTCTTCCAAAACGTTTATCTGTTTTGTAATATAACAACTTTGCAGATTATATCTGCTTTCGTACTGAGTGCAGCTTCCTGAAGTGTCTAGTTTTTATTTCCGAGACCTTGTATGTTCCACTGCAGTATTCGTAATGGCCAGACGACGGCTTCGGTTGGTGTTGTCTGTTCTAGTACAACTCCTCTTCGGAATCGACCTCTATATTCTCCACCTCGCGTGTCGTGTCGCTGTAAATCGGACTGCACTGATTGCTCATAGTCATCCCCTGCATTGTTGGAATCTGTGCATCTCTGCCATCCAGTATTTCGTTGTTGACGTTTGCTGCATACAGGGCTGCATTGATTGTTCATGCCCGCCTCTTGTGTTGTTGGAACCTGTGCATCTTTGCTGTTCAATATTACTTTGTTGTTGTTATTCTGTACCAGACTGCATTTGCTGTTGATGTCTGTCGCTTGTGTTGTAAGATTCTGTTGATGTTTAGTGGTCACTGCTTCTTGTAATTGCTTTTGTGAATGTTGATGTTCTGGTGTCTTGACTACCCGACTGTTGTTGATAGTCTGTATGTCCATGTTGCATTGTTTGTCCTCTTGTGCTCCATCTTGTCTCAGACTGTCTATTTCTTGTGTAACTGTGGCCTGCTGCACGATCTTGTCTATTATTACACAAGTGATTTCTTGAGTCTGTTGTGAGGTGTTTTGCGTCATCTGTAGGCAATTGATAATGGTCTCTGCCATGATCTTCACAATGTTTTTCAGCTGGACCTCGGTAAAACTGTAAATTTATGTTGATTCCGAAAGTAAGAGCTTTTTAGTTTTTTGCTTTTGTTGTATTTCTGTTAATTCTTTTTTGTATTTTCTGATTTGGAGTAGATAGATTCAGGAAATTTTGTTCTGTGAGAGTGGGTGTGTGTTGTGGCTGTGCACGAGTGTGCCAGACGTTAGTGGTGGTGTATGTTGTGCTGGCCTGTGTGTTTATCCTGGCCTTTTCTTTCCCTACTCACCTAGTTTTGCTTGCAGGGTTGAGCTTTGGCTCTTTGGTCCTGCCTCTCAACTGTCAATCAATTGGTGTACAGATTCCTGAGCCTACTAGGGCCTATCAAATCTACATTTGAAACTGTGTATGGAGTCTGCCTCCACCATATCACTGTCTAATGCATTCCATCCGTGCAGAGTAAGTTGTGCTCCAGGCATGATGCTTGACTTCACAATTTGGACATTTGGCTGTTGTGATCAGGTTTGTCTTGTGCTTGGCTATACAGTCTTTGGTTGGATGTCTCAGGCTGCACACTCCGCAACTCTCCTGTCCGGTGCAGCGTGATTGATGGTGGCCGTATGTCTGACACCTGAAGCAGCGCAGGGGTTCTGAGACGTATGGCCTCTGTCGGTATGTTCCCCAATTTCCAAGATTGAATGTTTCTGGTCACAAGAACCCGACGTGTCGCTGCTTTGTCTGCTTTTGTGCGGCATCGTACCGCATTCAGGATTTGCTTGTGTTCTAGTACTGAATCCAGGGGAAAGTCGATTGGGTATCCCAAAACCAAGACTCGTGTACGTCTTTTTGAAGGGTCCAGCTTTTCCAAGCAAAGAGGGTTTCCTTGCAGGACTCTTACTTTTTCTAAGTAATTTGCAGTCTGCTGGTCTCGTGGTGTCATTATAATTTCTCCTTTTAAACTGACAGTCATGGAAAGTTTGAGCTCTAGTTGTTCCTTTTCATTGCCGTTACTACTCCATATGCTGTAGAAAAGTTGCCTGTCTGCAGTATCTTAAATTTTGGAAGATGCGCAGTGTGAGAGTGGCTGGTGTGAGACTGGTGGTGTCCTCTCCTGTCTCATAATGTTGTCCCGTGAATCCGCTCCAAATGAGGTCGTAAAATAATTCCCCCACGTGGAATCAGGGAAACCTTACACCTTGTGGGAACCGGTCCGTGAGATTTATATTTATTTAATTTATATGAATTTATATAGAATTTATATTTACGTTAATTTATATATTTTGATAGCAATTTGTATGATGTTTAGTGGATTGTATTTCTGCAATATTCTCACAAATCGATCCTTACACATTAGGGGGGTTTATATTAAATTTATATATATGCAGCGAATCAAACTACAATATTAAACTACATATATCAATTATTAAATGATGAGGCCTTATCTTATTGTACTGCAGGCTTAGTCCACCAGGTATAACTAGGATGTAGACACCAAATAATCCTCGTGTGAGGCTACCTTACCTTGAGGTTACCTTGAGGTGCTTCCGGGGCTTAGTGTCCCCGCGGCCCGGTCGTCGACCAGGCCTCCTGGTTGCTGGACTGATCAACCAGGCTGTTAGACGCGGCTGCTCCCAGCCTGACGTATGAGTCACAGCCTGGTTGATCAGGTATCCTTTGGAGGTGCTTATCCAGTTCTCTCTTGAACACTGTGAGGGGTCGGCCAGTTATGCCCCTTATGTGTAGTGGAAGCGTGTTGAACAGTCTCGGACCTCTGATGTTGATAGAGTTCTCTCTCAGCGTACCAGTTGCACCTCTGCTTTTCAACGGGGGTATTCTGCACATCCTGCCATGTCTTCTGGTCTCATGTGATGTTATTTCAGTGTGCAGGTTTGGGACCAGCCCCTCTAATATTTTCCACGTGTAAATTATTATGTATCTCTCCCGCCTGCGCTCAAGGGAGTACAGTTTTAGGCTCTATAGTCGGTCCCAATAGTTTAGATGTTTTACTGAGTGGATTCTAGCAGTAAAGGATCTCTGCACGCTCTCCAGGTCAGTAATTTCTCCAGCTTTGAAAGGTGCTGTCATTGTGCAGCAGTACTCTACTCTAGAGAGCACAAGCGTTTTGAAAAGTATCATCATCGGTATAGCATCTCTAGTGTGAAAAGTTCTTGTTATCCAACCTGTCATTTTTCTTGCAGTTGTGACGGCTACTTTATTGTGTTCTTTAAAGGTAAGGTCTTCCGACATGAGTACACCCAGATCCTTTACATTGCCTTTTCGTTCTATGTTATGATTTGCCTGAGTTTTGTACGTGATTTCCGTTTTTATATTTTCATTTTTTCCATAGCGCATGAGCTGGAACTTATCTTCGTTAAACACCATACTATCTTCTGTAGCCCATAGAAAGACCTGATCTACATCTGACTGAAGGTTCGCCGTGTCCTCTATGTTGCCTACTCTCATGAAGATCCTAGTCTCATCTGCAAAGGATGATACAGTGCTATAGGTTGTGTTCTTGTCTATGTCTGAAATGAGGATGAGAAAAAGTACTGGAGCAAGCACAGTACCCTGGGGGACTGAGCTCTTCACGGTTGATGGGCTGGATATTATTTTGTTGACTATTACACATTGGGTTCTGTTGGTCAGGAAATTGTAGATCCATCTGCCTATTTTTCCGGTAATTCCTTTTGAACGCATTTTATGTGTAATAACACCATGGTCACATTTATCAAAAGCTTTTGCGAAATCTGTGTAAATTACATCCGCGTTTTGTTTGTCTTCCATAGCATCTAATGCCATATCATAGTGGTCCAGCAACTGCGACAGGCAAGAGCGCCCTGTTCTGAAACCATGTTGTCCGGGGTTATGGAGATGCTGTGATTCCATGTATTTTGTGATTTTACTTCTTAGCACTCTCTCAAAATTTTTTATGATGTGCGATGTTAGTGCTATCGGTCTGTAATTTTTTGCCTCTGCCTTATTTCCTCCTTTATGAAGTGGTGCTATCTCTGCTGTTTTTAGTATATCAGGAATAACGCCAGTATCTAGGCTTTGTCTCCACAGAATGTGGAGGGCTTGCGATAGTGTTTTTTTACAGTTCTTTATGAATATGGAGTTCCAAGAATCCGGGCCTGGTGCAGAGTGCATAGGCATACTGTTTATGGCTTCTTCAAAATCCAGTGGGGATAGGGTGACGTCTGATATATGTTTTGATGTTGGTATCATATCCATGAAAAATTCATTTGGGTTATCAATCTTTAGCGCGTTTAATGGCTCGCTGAAAACAGAGTCGTACTGCTTCCTCGGTAGCTCGCTCATGTCTTTGTTGTCATCGGTGAAAGTTCCATCTCCCTTTCGCAGGGGCCCGATACTAGATGTGGTTTTTGACTTCTAGCTTCCAAGTAACTGATGTAAAAAGATTAATTCTTACTTCATCTTCTATGTTCCTGTCAAAGGCACTAGCTGTAAGCCGGAAACCTAATATATGACAGCTATATCAGATGAAACATTTATATATTATATAAGATAAGGACCCAGGCTTAATTTCCTGGGTCGAGTCGTTCGTTTGTGTCCTAATCGGAATTAATCATATCTACATAACATTACTGGCCAATAATGACTTAGATAAGATTTCGGAAAGACACTTCCCTTGTTAGATGTTGACTGCGTGTTGATGATGGTAGAAGCACTAATTTGATCTCTATAACACTCCGTCCAAGAGAGAATTATGGGAGCTGAATTTGCTCCAGCAACTCTGGTCTTTTTACAACAATGGCTGACCTCCCTCACCACTGACGCTCCTGGCTCTCTTTGTCCAGATGTCAATATGTGGTAGAAGGGTCACATTTACTCTATTTTGATACTGACAATTAAGTTAATTCAAATGAGATGTTTTCATGATGTAATAAGTCCAAAGACTACTTTATTAATTATAATTCCCAATAGAATAGCTGGTGAATTTATAGCACTATGTGGCAATGATATCCTGTTTTCTATTGACGGAAAATTCCACTACACGCTACATTTTCTATGGGTTACCTTGTGCATACAACAGCAGCAATATTCTCTTCCTATTGTATTGAATATTAGTAAATGGTGTTGGGTTTTCCGGCACACCTAGTTGAGCAGTTTGGCCTACCTTTTTCTGTCAGGCTCAGAACACCTTCTAAGGTGCCTCCTTGTAGCACTGCCCGCTGGGTATCTTCTCGCCCTTTAGGGTAGGACTCTAAGTGACCTGGTCACTGATACGGCCCTCGCCTAAAATAATAATAATAATAATAATAATAATAATAATAATAATAATAATAATAATAATAATATTCAGTCATGATATGAAGAGTGAGGTACAAAAGTTTGGGTCGCCTGCGTATTGGGGATGCAGAATACCAGTCAGCTGAACAGCAGCTAATCAACAACGTTGTTTGTCCATTAATTGAACACGAAATTGGTTTTGTTTCATATCAAACAAGATATTGTCTGGGTCTTGGGGTGTAGATGTGACCTTCCTCAGAAAACTGCAATGATTTGAGCTGATGATTTAGTGTTCAGAATCTTAATTAAGTTTTCCTGAGAACAAAACCGTGTGCGGCCAGCTAGAAATGGCGCTGGTAGTGAGACATGGTGGTTGGTGTACTGTAGGTGATGGTTGGTGTACTGTAGGTGATGGTTGGTGTACTGTAGGTGATGGTTGGTGTAGTGTAGGTGATGGTTGGTGTACTGTAGGTGATGGTTGGTGTACTGTAGGTGATGGTTGGTGTACTGTAGGTGATGGTTGGTGTACTGTAGGTGATGGTTGGTGTACTGTAGGTGATGGTTGGTGTACTGTAGGTGATGGTTGGTGTACTGTAGGTGATGGTTGGTGTACTGTAGGTGATGGTTGGTGTACTGTAGGTGCAACCCGTCCTCTTAAAAATAACGTCACTTTTGGCTCGTATGCGCACTATGGCCAAATTTGGACGTAATTTGAAATGAAATCGACTCACAAAAGTGACGTACTTGACGTACGTCAAGTACGTCTGTACGTGACGTACAGACATTTTCCGTATTGAATCGTCCGGCCTACTCGGTAAGGTTAGAAGAGGAAACTTTCAATTAACGTTTTTCATAACGGTTTGGAATTTTATGAGAATTTCCTGCCCACTTAACCTATCAGAGGTCCCTTAACTTAGTGTTGTTGAAAAAAAATCCCAAATTCATTTTTCATTTTTTTTTTCATTTTCAAATTACGTCCACTTTCAGCCATACGGGCAAACGGCAAATAGCGACGTTATTTTTAAGAGGACAGGTTGGTAGATGATGGTTGGTGTAGTTTTTTTTTTATTTATATAAAAAATCAGAATACAAATCAGAGTACAAAATCATAAGACAAACACAAATCAAAGAAAGAATGGAACAATAATACATAAACAATACACAATCAGCATAAACCAAACACACAGCACATGAAAGAGACAATGAACATTAAGTAATGTCAAAAAAAAAACACACACACACATAACACAGGGACAGTAATACAAAACACCCCGATAATCAAAAGGGGAGGAGAATAAAGCATAACCCCAAACCCCACACAGAGTAACACAAAATACATATGAGGCATGCCCCAGACACAGAGGAGCAAACAAGCACACATACCATAAACAACATAAAAGGCACAAAGCACACAACTAACACAGGGCAAACAAAAAGGCACAAAGCATACAACTAACACAGGGCAAACAAAAAGGCACAAACACACCAATAAACCAATCACTCATACTTCTCCGGGTACTCCCAAGCAGGAAACCGTAAACAATAAGCTTCCCAAACAAGTTGGTCACCGTCAGGAATCGGACATCCAGGAGTTGCAGTAGGCCGAGGCATCGAAATTGGCACTCCCGAGACAAAACACTGCGCTCGTGAAATGCCAGATGGTAGATGGGCACCAGGGAACAGGACGCATCAGGTCATCACACTCAAAAGTCGCAGTTGCTGTAGATCTGTCGAGCACCTCGCCGGTCGAGAGGACAAAAGGGATGGATTTCCCCCGAGGAAGCTGGTCACACGGGCGCACACTTGGAAGCACACCTGACTGCACGGCAGGCCGCACACCGGCCCGCCCACTAGGGCGTGCACACCGTTCGGTGTCAAGAACCGCACCGAGACCCGTGGAGGGTGGCCCCACAGGGGCCCTATCGCCCCCACCAACCGGAACAGGAGCAGAGGCCCCCCGCCTCACATCCTTCGTCAACACCACCACAAGGTCGCGCTTACCAGGGGCAACTGCCCACTGAGGGGAGCCACCAGCAGGAGGCACAGCATCCAACTCAGAAGGCACCACAGGAGGCAACACAGCGTCGGCCACAGCATCATCATCCATTGCATCATGCTCCTCCGACCATGACCGGCGAGGTGACGCACCCCGAGCCGAGCGACGGCGCTTAAAAAGAGGCTGCTGATCGTCGGAGCTGTCACCCCCCAACAAGCGGTGTCCCAGAAGAACCATCGGTAGGCAGCCCCAAAGCCGGGGCAGCACGTTCACGCAGAACAGTAGCCTCAACAACGCGAGGCAAAAAGCCACCACCAGGAACGGAGACCGGAGTCGGAGAAAGAAGAGACACAGCACGCGGAAGGGAAGACGCCAACACACGTGAGGTATCCAGGGAGGGCGACGGATCCTGCAAAAGAGAAGAGGTACTCGTCAACGAGGAAACTCCCAGAGGCGATGAGGCAGAGGACGTGGGTGGAGATACACATACCACCGCTCCGTCAGCCCCGGGAAGCACAGGGCCTCCAGCAGGAGACGCAGGCACCACCCCTACAGCATCCCCCAAGGCCATCGGATGCGGATGCACCTCCACAGTCAACGAACGAGGAAGGTCCGAAACAGGCGCCCCCAGGTCCCTCGAGTTCACCGGCGGGGGCAGACACATCCGGTCTAGACGTAGCGACATCCGGAACCGCCGCGGGATCCGCACCAGGCACCTGCACAGAGCGAGAATCCGCCGGGGAGTCTACACGCACAGATAAGCGAGGAAAATCATCCTCTGGGAAAACTGAAGGGGCTTCTGTATGAGGAGCGTCACAACCGGCTACTATGTGGCCCCTCAGCACCACACCGGAAACACGTTCGGGTTTGCCCCTGATAGAAAGTCCTCAGAGACAGCCCACGATACGCGACCCTGGACGGTATAGGGCTTGTGAGCCACATGACAAGCGTGCGTGAACCCAGCCGGACCCCCTTCAGCCGGCCCGCACTCAAAGTGTTGAACCGGTGCTTCACCACCGACCCAAACCGCGTAAACAAGGCCATGAGGGCCGTCTCGGGGAAGGTCACCCGGCATGCCGTGAATACTCACAAACGTCAAGGGCCCCCAGGGATCCGAAATCTCTACAGACACAGCCGAAGCC
Organism: Procambarus clarkii; assembly: GCF_020424385.1. Taxonomy (NCBI): domain Eukaryota; kingdom Metazoa; phylum Arthropoda; class Malacostraca; order Decapoda; family Cambaridae; genus Procambarus; species Procambarus clarkii. The sequence continues at coordinate 26,047,898 of NC_059581.1, read as the reverse complement.
GGAAGAGGAAGCGTGCGGCCATTCCAGCGAGCCACAAACTCCCGGTATACATGTGACGTGGCGAACGACACCGCAACGCGGGTGGTCGACAAATTCTCTAGGCCCAGGAGCTCGGGGACGTCAACACGGAGGACGTCGAGGAGGGCGACTTCTACAACGGGCCAGTCCACATCAGCAGAAAAATCCAGCCGCACTGTGTCTATTCTTCGAATACGGCTAGTACCAGCCCCGTCCATACTGGCAGGTGGGGCCCCGACCAGCGGGTGCTCCACACCCCCCCACAGCAACCGCCACCCAGAAACGGCAGACGACCACTCATGGTTGGTGTAGGTGATGGTTGGTGTAGGTGATGGTTTGTGTAGGTGATGGTTGGTGTAGGTGATGGTTTGTGTAGGTGATGGTTGGTGTAGGTGATAGTTGGTGTACTGTAGGTGATCATTGGTGTACTGTAGGTGATCATTGGTGTACTGTAGGTGAAGGTTGGTGTAGGTGATGGTTTGTGTAGGTGATGGTTGGTGTAGGTGATGGTTGATGTAGGTGATGGTTGATGTACTGTAGGTAATCATTGGTGTACTGTAGGTGATGGTTGGTGTAGGTGATGGTTGGTGTACTGTAGGTGATCATTGGTGTACTGTAGGTGATGGTTGGTGTAGGTGATGGTTGGTGTAGTGTAAGTGATGGTTAGTGTACTGTAGGCGATGATTGGTGTAGGTGATGGTTGGTGTAGGTGATGATTGGAGTAGGTGATGGTTGGTGTAGGTGATGGTTAGTGTAGGTGATGATTGGTGTAGGTGATGATTGGTGTAGGTGATGGTTGGTGTAGGTGATGATTGGTGTAGGTGATGGTTGGTGTAGGTGATGGTTAGTGTAGGTGATGGCTGGTGTAGGTGATGGTTGGTGTAGGTGATGGTTGGTGTACTGTAGGTGATCATTGGTGTACTGTAGGTGATGGTTGGTGTAGGTGATGGTTGGTGTTGATGATGATTGGTGCTGTTATTGCTCATCAGCTCGATGGCAGCAGAATTCAAAGGAATATCCGAATTAGTAACTGGGCATCCACAATGCAAGCCGCATTGGTAGCAATACTGTTAGCACTCGAAGCTATTGACAACACTGAAGTAGACAGCTTAATTATTTCCGACTCCCTTTCCTCACTACGAACAATAAACAGTTTGCAATCAAGTAATAACGTGCTTGTCTTGGAAGCTAGACGTATAATATACATATGAATACTTAGCAAGAGGGAATATATAAAAATGTTGTGTATTCCTTCTCATATTGGCCTTCAGGAACATGACAAAGTTGACGCCCTTGTTAAGGCTACAGTAAATAAAGACAGTATTGAACGGAATCTTGAGTCATCAAATAGGTCCCTTAAAAGTGGCATTAGACGAGAACTCTTGGATGAATTCTGCAAACTGGAAATAGCAGGTCCATTGTTCATCACTATGAAATGTGTGAAATAAAACATGCGTATGGAGCAAGTAACAAAGTAGACTAACAGATGTAGTCACAGCTCGTATAAGACTTGGCTACAAGTATCTCTGGCAGTTCGGCTTGAATAGGGATCTAGATGAATTAAAGTGTAAAGTGTGTGGACAAAGACAGGGAAATACCCTTGAACACTATATCATGGATTGTAGTAAAATTGAGCCAATTAAAGATAAATCTAAGCTCACTCTGTATGATATGGCAACCTATCTTATTACCATGGATAAATTATCTGAAATACTTGCACTGTATCCATATTTCGCTTCCAGTAGATAAACGACATATGAGACTATTTTTTCTGAAACTAGCTGACATTATAACTACAAAGTGTGAATGATAGATGAAATTGTTTAAGTAAAATAATCTAAGATGAGGTCTGATAAAGACCTTTGTGCCCTCTGTAATGCTTTTTGCGCAACCCCCTCACAGGATGAGTATGGGGTGCACAATAAACTAGCCGCCTCCGTCGGCAACAAACAATGGTTGGTGTAGGTTATGGTTGATGTAGGTGATAGTTGGTGTAGGTGATGGTTGGTGTAGGAGATGGTTGCTGTAGGTTATGGTTGGTGTAGGTGATAGTTGGTGTAGGTGATGGTTGGTGTAGGATATGGTTGGTGTAGGTGATGGTTGGTGTAGGTGATAGTTGGTGTAGGTGATGGTTAGTGTAGGTGATGGTTGGTGTAGGTGATGGTTAGTGTAGGTGATGGTTGGTGTAGGTGATGGTTGGTGTAGGTGATGGTTGGTGTAGGTGATGGTTGGTGTACTGTAGGTGATGGATGGTGTAGGTGATGGTTGGTGTAGGTGATGGTTGGTGTAGGTGATAGTTGGTGTAGGTGATGGTTAGTGTAGGTGATGGTTGGTGTAGGTGATGGTTGGTGTAGGTGATGGTTGGTGTAGGTGATAGTTGGTGTAGGTGTTTGTTGGTGTAGGTGATGGTTGGTGTAGGTTATGGTTGGTGTAGGTGATGGTTAGTGTAGGTGATGGTTGGTGTAGGTGATGGTTGGTGTAGGTTATGGTTGGTGTAGGTGATGGTTGGTGTAGGTGATGGTTGGTGTAGGTGATGGTTGGTGTAGGTGTTTGTTGGTGTAGTTGATGGTTGGTGTAGGTGATGGTTGGTGTAGGTGTTTGTTGGTGTAGGTGATGGTTGGTGTAGGTTATGGTTGGTGTAGGTGATGGTTAGTGTAGGTGATGGTTGGTGTAGGTGATGGTTGGTGTAGGTTATGGTTGGTGTAGGTGATGGTTGGTGTAGGTGATGGTTGGTGTAGGTGATGGTTGGTGTAGGTGTTTGTTGGTGTAGTTGATGGTTGGTGTAGGTGATGGTTGGTGTTGGTGATGGTTGGTGTAGGTGATAGTTGGTGTAGGTGATGGTTGTTGAAGGAGATGGTTGGTGTAGGTGATGGTTGGTGTAGGTGATAGTTGGTGTAGGTGATGGTTGGTGTAGGTTATGGTTGGTGTAGGTTATGGTTGGTGTAGGTGATGGTTGGTGTAGGTGATGGTTGGTGTAGGTGATAGTTGGTGTAGGTGATGGTTGGTGTAGGTGATAGTTGGTGTAGGTGATGGTTTGTGTAGGTTATGGTTGGTGTAGGTGATGGTTAGTGTAGGTGATGGTTGGTGTAGGTGATGGTTAGTGTAGGTGATGGTTGGTGTAGGTGATGGTTGGTGTAGGTGATGGTTGGTGTAGGTGATGGTTGGTGTACTGTAGGTGATGGTTGGTGTAGGTGATGGTTGGTGTAGGTGATGGTTGGTGTAGGTGATAGTTGGTGTAGGTGATGGTTAGTGTAGGTGATGGTTGGTGTAGGTGATGGTTGGTGTAGGTGATGGTTGGTGTAGGTGATGGTTGGTGTACTGTAGGTGATGGATGGTGTAGGTGATGGTTGGTGTAGGATATGGTTGGTGTAGGTGATGGTTGGTGTAGGTGATGGTTAGTGTAGGTGATGGTTAGTGTAGGTGATGGTTGGTGTAGGTGATGGTTAGTGTAGGTGATGGTTGGTGTAGGTGTTTGTTGGTGTAGGTGATGGTTCGTGTAGGTTATGGTTGGTGTAGGTGATGGTTAGTGTAGGTGATGGTTGGTGTAGGTGATGGTTGGTGTAGGTGATGGTTGGTGTAGGTTATAATTGGTGTAGGTGATGGTTGGTGTAGGTGATGGTTGGTGTTGGTGATGGTTGGTGTAGGTGATGGTTGGTGGAGGTGATGGTTGGTGTAGGTGATGGTTGGTGTACTGTAGGTGATGGTTGGTGTAAGTGATGGTTGGTGAAGGTAATGGTTTATGTAGGTTGATGGTTGGTGTAGGTGATGGTTGGTGTAGGTGATGGTTGGTGTACTGTAGGTGATGGTTGGTGTAGGTGATGGTTGGTGTAGGTGATGGTTGGTGTAGGTGATGGTTGGTGTAGGTGATGGTTGGTGTAGGTGATGGTTGGTGTAGGTGATGGTTGGTGTAGGTGATGATTGGTGTAGATGATGGTTGGTGTAGGTGATGGTTGGTGGAGGTGATGGTTGGTGTAGGTGATGGTTGGTGTAGGTGATGGTTGGTGTAGGTGATGGTTGGTGGAGGTGATGGTTGGTGTAGGTGATGGTTGGTGTATTGTAGGTGATGGTTGGTGTAGGTGATGGTTGGTGTAGGTGATGGTTGGTGTACTGTAGTTGATGGTTGGTGTAAGTGATGGTTGGTGAAGGTAATGGTTTATGTAGGTTGATGGTTGGTGTAGGTGATGGTTGGTGTACTGTAGGTAATGGTTGGTGTAGGTGATGGTTGGTGTAGGTGATGGTTGGTGTAGGTGATGGTTGGTGTAGGTGATGGTTGGTGTAGGTGATAGTTGGTGTAGGTGATGGTTGGTGTAGGTTATGGTTGGTGTAGGTTATGGTTGGTGTAGGTGATGGTTGGTGTAGGTGATGGTTGGTGTAGGTGATAGTTGGTGTAGGTGATGGTTGGTGTAGGTGATAGTTGGTGTAGGTGATGGTTTGTGTAGGTTATGGTTGGTGTAGGTGATGGTTAGTGTAGGTGATGGTTGGTGTAGGTGATGGTTAGTGTAGGTGATGGTTGGTGTAGGTGATGGTTGGTGTAGGTGATGGTTGGTGTAGGTGATGGTTGGTGTACTGTAGGTGATGGTTGGTGTAGGTGATGGTTGGTGTAGGTGATGGTTGGTGTAGGTGATAGTTGGTGTAGGTGATGGTTAGTGTAGGTGATGGTTGGTGTAGGTGATGGTTGGTGTAGGTGATGGTTGGTGTAGGTGATGGTTGGTGTAGGTTAGGTGATGGTTGGTGTAGGTGTGGTTGGTAGGTGATGGTTGGTGTAGGTGATGGTTGGTGTAGGTGATGGTTGGTGTAGGTGATGGTTGGTGTAGGTGATGGTTGGTGTAGGTGATGGTTGGTGTAGGTAATGGTTGGTGTAGGTGATGGTTGGTGTAGGTGATGGTTGGTGTAGGTGATGGTTGGTGTAGGTGGGTGATGGTTGGTGTAGGTGATGGTTGGTGTAGGTGATGGTTGGTGTAGGTGATGGTTGGTGTAGGTGATGGTTGGTGTAGGTGATGGTTGGTGTAGGTGATGGTTGGTGTAGGTGATGGTTGGTGTAGGTGATGGTTGGTGTAGGTGATAGTTGGTGTAGGTGATGGTTAGTGTAGGTGATGGTTGGTGTAGGTGATGGTTGGTGTAGGTAATGGTTGGTGTAGGTGATGGTTGGTGTAGGTGTTTGTTGGTGTAGGTGATGGTTGGTGTAGGTTATGGTTGGTGTAGGTGATGGTTAGTGTAGGTGATGGTTGGTGTAGGTGATGGTTGGTGTAGGTGATGGTTGGTGTAGGTTATAATTGGTGTAGGTGATGGTTGGTGTAGGTGATGGTTGGTGTTGGTGATGGTTGGTGTAGGTGATGGTTGGTGGAGGTGATGGTTGGTGTAGGTGATGGTTGGTGTACTGTAGGTGATGGTTGGTGTAAGTGATGGTTGGTGTAAGTGATGGTTGGTGATGGTAATGGTTTATGTAGGTTGATGGTTGGTGTAGGTGATGGTTGGTGTAGGTGATGGTTGGTGTACTGTAGGTGATGGTTGGTGTAGGTGATGGTTGGTGTAGGTGATGGTTGGTGTAGGTGATGGTTGGTGTAGGTGATGGTTGGTGTAGGTGATGGTTGGTGTAGGTGATGGTTGGTGTAGGTGATGATTGGTGTAGATGATGGTTGGTGTAGGTGATGGTTGGTGGAGGTGATGGTTGGTGTAGGTGATGGTTGGTGTAGGTGATGGTTGGTGTTGGTGATGGTTGGTGTAGGTGATGGTTGGTGGAGGTGATGGTTGGTGTAGGTGATGGTTGGTGTATTGTAGGTGATGGTTGGTGTAGGTGATGGTTGGTGTAGGTGATGGTTGGTGTACTGTAGGTGATGGTTGGTGTAAGTGATGGTTGGTGAAGGTAATGGTTTATGTAGGTTGATGGTTGGTGTAGGTGATGGTTGGTGTACTGTAGGTAATGGTTGGTGTAGGTGATGGTTGGTGTAGGTGATGGTTGGTGTAGGTGATGGTTGGTGTAGGTGATGGTTGGTGTACTGTAGGTGATGGTTGGTGTAGGTGATGGTTGGTGTAGGTGATGGTTGGTGTAGGTGATAGTTGGTGTAGGTGATGGTTAGTGTAGGTGATGGTTGGTGTAGGTGATGGTTGGTGTAGGTGATGGTTGGTGTAGGTATTTTGTTGGTGTAGGTGATGGTTGGTGTAGGTTATGGTTGGTGTAGGTAATGGTTGGTGTAGGTGATGGCTGGTGTAGGTGATGATTGGTGTAGATGATGGTTGGTGTAGGTGATGGTTGGTGGAGGTGATGGTTGGTGTAGGTGATGGTTGGTGTACTGTAGGTGATGGTTGGTGTAGGTGATGGTTGGTGTAGGTGATGGTTGGTGTAGGTGAAAGTTGGTGTAGGTGATGGTTAGTGTAGGTGATGGTTGGTGTAGGTGATGGTTGGTGTAGGTGATGGTTGGTGTAGGTGATGGTTGGTGTACTGTAGGTGATGGATGGTGTAGGTGATGGTTGGTGTAGGTGATGGTTGGTGTAGGTGATAGTTGGTGTAGGTGATGGTTAGTGTAGGTGATGGTTCGTGTAGGTGATGGTTGGTGTAGGTGATGGTTGGTGTAGGTGATGGTTGGTGTAGGTGTTTGGTGTAGGTGATGGTTGGTGTAGGTGATGGTTGGTGTAGGTTGGTTGGTGTAGTGATGGTTGGTGTAGGTGATGGTTGGTGTAGGTGATGGTTGGTGTTGGTGATGGTTGGTGTAGGTGATGGTTGGTGTAGGTGATGGTTGGTGTAGGTGATGGTTGGTGTACTGTAGGTGATGGTTGGTGTAAGTGATGGTTGGTGAAGGTAATGGTTTATGTAGGTTGATGGTTGGTGTAGGTGATGGTTGGTGTAGGTGATGGTTGGTGTACTGTAGGTGATGGTTGGTGTAGGTGATGGTTGGTGTAGGTGATGGTTGGTGTAGGTGATGGTTGGTGTAGGTGATGGTTGGTGTAGGTGATGATTGGTGTAGATGATGGTTGGTGTAGGTGATGGTTGGTGGAGGTGATGGTTGGTGTAGGTGATGGTTGGTGTAGGTGATGGTTGGTGTAGGTGATGGTTGGTGGAGGTGATGGTTGGTGTAGGTGATGGTTGGTGTATGTAGGTGATGGTTGGTGTAGGTGAATGGTTGATGGTAGGTGATGGTTGGTGTAGGTGATGGTTGGTGTAGGTGATGGTTGGTGTACTGTAGGTGATGGTTGGTGTAAGTGATGGTTGGTGAAGGTAATGGTTTATGTAGGTTGATGGTTGGTGTAGGTGATGTTTGGTGTAGGTGATGGTTGGTGTACTGTAGGTGATGGTTGGTGTAGGTGATGGTTGGTGTAGGTGATGGTTGGTGTAGGTGATGGTTGGTGTTAGGTGATGTTTGGTGTAGGTGATGGTTGGTGTACTGTAGGTGATGGTTGGTGTAGGTGATGGTTGGTGTAGGTGATGGTTGGTGTAGGTGATGGTTGGTGTTGGTGATGATTGGTGTAGGTGATGGTTGGTGTACTGTAGGTGATGGTTGGTGTAGGTGTTTGTTGGTGTAGATGATGGTTGGTGTAGGTGATGGTTGGTGTTGGTGATGGTTGGTGTAGGTGATGGTTGGTGTTGGTGATGGTTGGTGTTGGTGATGGTTGGTGTAGGTGATGGTTGGTGTACTGTAGGTGATGGTTGGTGTAAGTGATGGTTGATGAAGGTAATGGTTTATGTAGGTTGATGGTTGGTGTAGGTGATGGTTGGTGTAGGTGATGGTTGGTGTACTGTAGGTGATGGTTGGTGTAGGTGATGGTTGGTGTAGGTGATGGTTGGTGTACTGTAGGTGTTTGTTGGTGTAGATGATGGTTGGTGTAGGTGATGGTTGGTGTTGGTGATGGTTGGTGTAGGTGATGGTTGGTGTACTATAGGTGATGGTTGGTGTAGGTGATGGTTGGTGTACTGTAGGTGATGGTTGGTGTAGGTGATGGTTGGTGTAGGTGATGGTTGGTGTAGGTGATGGCTGGTGTAGGTGATGGTTGGTGTAGGTGATGGTTGGTGTAGGTGATGGTTGGTGTAGGTGATGGTTGGTGTAGGTGATGGTTGGTGTAGGTGATGGTTGGTGGAGGTGATGGTTGGTGTAGGTGATGGTTGGTGTAGGTGATGGTTGGTGTAGGTGATGGTTGGTGGAGGTGATGGTTGGTGTAGGTGATGGTTGGTGTATTGTAGGTGATGGTTGGTGTAGGTGATGGTTGGTGTAGGTGTTTGTTGGTGTAGATGATGGTTGGTGTAGGTGATGGTTGGTGTTCGTGATGGTTGGTGTAGGTGATGGTTGGTGTACTGTAGGTGATGGTTGGTGTTGGTGATGGTTGGTGTTGGTGATGGTTGGTGTAGTTGATGGTTGGTGTACTGTAGGTGATGGTTGGTGTAAGTGATGGTTGGTGAAGGTAATGGTTTATGTAGGTTGATGGTTGGTGTAGGTGATGGTTGGTGTACTGTAGGTGATGGTTGGTGTAGGTGATGATTGGTGTAGGTGATGGTTGGTGTAAGTGATGGTTGGTGAAGGTAATGGTTTATGTAGGTTGATGGTTGGTGTAGGTGATGGTTGGTGTAGGTGATGGTTGGTGTAGGTGATGGTTGGTGTAGGTGATGGTTGGTGTAGGTGATGGTTGGTGTAGGTGATGGTTGGTGTAGGTGATGGTTGGTGTAGGTGATGGTTGGTGTAGGTGATGTTTGGTGTAGGTGATGGTTGGTGTAGGTGATGGTTGGTGTAGATGATGGTTGGTGTAGGTGATGGTTGGTGTAGGTGGTGGTTGGTGGAGGTGATGGTTGGTGTAGGTGATGGTTGGTGTAGGTGATGGTTGGTGGAGGTGATGGTTGGTGGAGGTGATGGTTGGTGTAGGTGATGGTTGGTGTAGATGATGGTTGGTGGAGGTGATGGTTGGTGGAGGTGATGGTTGGTGTAGGTGATGGTTGGTGTAGATGATGGTTGGTGTAGGTGATGGTTGGTGTAGGTGATGGTTGGTGTAGGTGATGGTTGGTGGAGGTGATGGTTGGTGTAGGTGATGGTTGGTGTAGGTGATGGTTGGTGTAGGTGATGGTTGGTGTAGGTGATGGTTGGTGTAGATGATGGTTGGTGGAGGTGATGGTTGGTGGAGGTGATGATTGGTGTACTGTAGGTGATGGTTGGTGTAATGTCGGTGATGGTTGCTCTAGGTGTTGGTTGGTGTAGGTGACGGTTGGTGTATTGTAGGTGATGGTTGGTGTAGGTGAAGGTTGGTGTAGGTGATGGTTGGTGTAGGTGATGGTTGGTGAAGGTGATGGTTGCTGTAGGGGTTGGTTGGTGTACCTTTACCTCCTGTTCTTTCTCCTGCAGAAGGTTCTCTGCAGTCGGGGGTGGTCGCTCCTACAGACGTGGATGGTGAGAGTTCTTGTGCGAGCCGAGGCTTCAAGCTGGGTACTGAAGAAGGATGCCAAGCGTGGGGGGTCCATGCAGGTGCAACGTCCGGTGGTTGACGCGGGGCCCTGTCAGGCAGCCGAGGAGGCTTCCAGTGCGCTGCCCATTGCCCGGCCTCGTGGGAAGGAGCCTCTCCCTCTCGTCTTGGCCTCCGGCGTGGCGTATGATGCTCGGCATCATTTGCGGTTTGACATTGTTGACCGTGTGCATCCTGTTTCGTGGTGCCCTTCTTCCATCTGGGTACAGTGGGCTCGGTATCTTGTTGTGGGTGTGCCGGAGTTGATGCCTGATCCTCGTACGGTTAATAATGACCCTTTTCCGGATGACGTCATGTTACTTTGGGAGGCGTATTGTGTTCGATTCCCAGCGGCGGAGTGGCCGGATAAGTATGAACAATTTGAGTAGTCTGTGTGCTTGCTGTGGCCTGCGGTTTGTTGCAATGTGTTGTACCTATTGTGCGCCCTTCAGGCCGGTGTTGTGTTTTTCATGACCGTTGTTTTGTTGTATTTCTTGTATTTCCGTTACCCTTCTGTCCGGTATTGTTGTTTCTTTTTCCTGTGTTTCATTGTGTTTATGCGCATTGTTGTGTTTTTGTTGTCGGCCCTTCAGGCCGGTATTTAGTGTATTTGTGTTAATTTGTATTAATTTGCTTTGTGCTTTTGTATTTTTTTGTTGTCTGATTGTTTGTTCTTGGTTTATTATTTTATTGTATTTATTCGCATGTTCGCATATAAAAATAATAATAATAAAAAAAAATGAGTCGTAGTAGGTAGTAATCGTATCAACGAGATCTCTGGAGAAGGCTTGTACATTCGTTATTGTGTAATCTTGATACCATTTTGAAATACAATTAATAAAGTGGTCATTCATGCCATATGGAATATTCATTTTCCGTCTCTAATGTCTATTAGGTACATCACACTGTACCTCATAGGAAGCAGAAACTGCATAGTGATCAAGAACTAAGTGATTTACCAACGAACATTCCATCCTATCTTGCACAAGGTTTCTACCCATCACATAATCAAGTCTGCCTCCCAATAAATGAGTTTGGGTATCCGTAGTATACACGGTTAATCTGTTGTCATAAACATATTTGATAAATTTGCATCCATTATCGTTGTTAGTACTGTCTCCCAGCGTAATATGTCTAGCATTAAAATCTCCCATGTATATTGTCCCACGATTGTCTAGATCTGGGAGCAATGTTACATTGAGTTTCTGGCTTCTGGCATATACGTTGAGGAATGAGAAGTGGCCTGCTGTAGTTTGTACATGAAAGTGATGGGACTGTGTGTGTACATTGTGTGACGTGCTCACAAGAATGTGTGGTAAATCACTTCTGATGTATGTTAATAGGCCTGTGGCGTTACTGTTATTATAGGATGCATACCCTCTGATCTTTGGTGGGGTTTTGTTTATCATGTTGGACGTGTAGGGCTCCTGTAAAGCAATTATATCTATGTTGTTACTGGTAACATATGCAATTAGGTCATTCAGTCTTTTGTTGATGCTACGAATGTTCCAACTGAGAGACCTAATGGTCCTTGTGCCAGCAGCAGCCATCGTCTTGGTGTTGTTCCTCCCTGGGACTGGTGGGCCCATTGTTGTCCTCGTCCCACTTACACAATGTGTCAATAAGTGACTCTACGACGTAAGGAGCCGCACCAACCTGGCGTTTGGTGTCGTCAGGAACATCTGGTGACATCATCAGTTTCTTGATCACTGAGCAACTCGGGATGGTCCGCGAATGAATGTTCTCTGTAAGTTGCATGGCATAATTACTGTCATTCAGAATATTATCATTTTCTTTCTCGTACTTGGCTTGAGCGCGTTCGTTAAGGTCATGAATCATTTTAATATATGCTGATGCAGATCGACTTCCTTTTCCAGTTAATGTTTCTGTGTCACTATCACTGCTGTCATCCCTGAATTGAATGACGACGTCGCTGCCACCGCCCCCGTTGTCGCTCTCATCTCTGCTGCCGCTGCCGCCGTCGCTGCCGCCGTTGCCGCCGTCGCTGCCGCCGCCGCCGCCGCCGCCTCCGCCGCCGCCTCCGCCTCCGCCTCCGCCGCCGCCGCCGCCACCTCCACCGCAGGTACCTTTACTAGCGCGGGCCACGGCTGTGACACAGCAGCGTGGAGGCTGCTGTATCTCTTGTGAAGGAGCCCGACGTAGCGTCTATAATTTTTGCCATTTCTGCTACCTGCACTTGCAAGGCTGCCAACTGTCCTTTAACTGTTGTCTCAGGCTGTTGTGTGTTGTCAGGGGCGTTGCTGGTACTGTCACCACTATGGGGTGGGTCAACAGTACTAGAGCCGGCATCAGTAGGCACTTGTTGTGTCTCGGGCAATTGCCTCCTTGTGCCAAAGGAAGGCTGGCCGTTTGGTAGTCTGAGTGCCAGATGGTGACTCCTTCCGTACCACATCTGAAACACTTCAGCGGCGGTTTAGACGGAGCCACAGTTTAAAGTTGTTGCCCTGCTTCTGTTGCAGTGTTCTGTTGCTCCGGGTCCTGCTTTCTTTGGTCTCTGGTCTTTTTATACGGACAGTTCTTCAGTGGGTGATCACCAGAACAGAGAGCACACTATGTGGCCACTGATGGTGATGGTTGGTGTGCTGAAGGTGATGGTTGGTGTACTGAAGGTGATGGTTGGTGTACTGAAGGTGATGGTTGGTGTACTGAAGGTGATGGTTGGTGTACTGAAGGTGATGGTTGGTGTACTGAAGGTGATGGTTGGTGTACTGATGGTGATGGTTGGTGTACTGATGGTGATGGTTGGTGTACTGATGGTGATGGTTGGTGTACTGAAGGTGATGGTTGGTGTACTGATGGTGATGGTTGGTGTACTGATGGTGATGGTTGGTGTACTGATGGTGATGGTTGGTGTACTGAAGGTGATGGTTGGTGTACTGATGGTGATGGTTGGTGTACTGATGGTGATGGTTGGTGAAGGTGTTGGTGCAGGTGTCAGGAGTTTCTCACGGCTGCCTGCCTCCCCCTCACCACAAGATAATATCAACACTGCAGCAATGTGAATATATATAAATACTCTCGTAAAATTATTCATTTCCTTTCGTTTTATCTGAACCAACTGACACCAAGCCTGAGTGTTGCCGTCAGCTGTGTTCCTTCCCATGTGACACCAAGCCTGAGTGTTGCCGTCAGCTGTGTTCCTTCCCATGTGACACCAAGCCTGAGTGTTGCCGTCAGCTGTGTTCCTTCCCCATGTGACACCAAGCCTTAGTGTTGCCGTCAGCTGTGTTCCTTCCCATGTGACACCAAGCCTAAGTGTTGCCGTCAGCTGTGTTCCTTCCCATGTGACACCAAGCCTGAGTGTTGCCGTCAGCTGTGTTCCTTCCCATGTGACACCAAGCCTTAGTGTTGCCGTCAGCTGTGTACCTTCCCCATGTGACACCAAGCCTTAGTGTTGCCATCAGCAGTGTTCCTTCCCATGTGACACCAAGCCTTAGTGTTGCCATCAGCAGTGTTCCTTCCCATGTGACACGAAGCCTGAGTGTTGCCGTTACTCACATGGTTCTTAGTAAGGGTAACACGGACGCCATAAGAGAGGGTCGCCACACAGGGTAACACGGACGCCATAAGAGAGGGTCGCCACGCAAGGTAACACGGACGCCATAAGAGAGGGTCGCCACACAGGGTAACACGGACGCCAAAAGAGAGGGTCGCCACACAGGGTAACACGGACGCCATAAGAGAGGGACGCCACACAGGGTAACACGGACGCCATAAGAGAGGGACGCCACACAGGGTAACACGGACGCCATAAGAGAGGGTCGCCACACAGGGTAACACGGACGCCATAAGAGAGGGTCGCCACACAGGGTAACACGGACGCCATAAGTGAGGGTCGCCACACAGGGTAACACGGACGCCATAAGTGAGGGTCGCCACACAGGGTAACACGGACGCCATAAGTGAGGGTCGCCACACAGGGTAACACGGACGCCATAAGTGAGGGTCGCCACACAGGGTAACACGGACGCCATAAGTGAGGGTCGCCACACAGGGTAACACGGACGCCATAAGTGAGGGTCGCCACACAGGGTAACACGGACGCCATAAGAGAGGGACGCCACACTGGGTAACACGGACGCCATAAGAGAGGGTCGCCACACAGGGTAACACGGACGCCATAAGTGAGGGTCGCCACACAGGGTAACACGGACGCCATAAGTGAGGGTCGCCACACAGGGTAACACGGACGCCATAAGTGAGGGTCGCCACACAGGGTAACACGGACGCCATAAGTGAGGGACGCCACACAGGGTAACACGGACGCCATAAGAGAGGGTCGCCACACAGGGTAACACGGACGCCATAAGTGAGGGTCGCCACACAGGGTAACACGGACGCCATAAGAGAGGGACGCCACACAGGGTAACACGGACGCCATAAGAGAGGGTCGCCACACAGGGTAACACGGACGCCATAAGAGAGGGTCGCCACACAGGGTAACACGGACGCCATAAGAGAGGGTCGCCACACAGGGTAACACGGACGCCATAAGTGAGGGTCGCCACACAGGGTAACACGGACGCCATAAGTGAGGGTCGCCACACAGGGTAACACGGACGCCATAAGTGAGGGTCGCCACACAGGGTAACACGGACGCCATAAGTGAGGGTCGCCACACAGGGTAACACGGACGCCACACATGTGATTCTTAGTCTGGGAGAAAAAATACTGTCGTCAAGGATCTTTAAGTATGACATCCGGCGGTATTTCCGGGACCAAGGATGTAAATTTTTTTTATCTCTATCTCCCTTACACTACTTCCTCCCTCCCCTCCCTCCTTCTCTCCATCTCTACCTCCTCCCTCCCTCCTTCACTCCATCCCTCTTATCCTCTGGCTCTTTTCAAGGTCAAACGCATATGAGTGTTTATTCACCTTTCATATTTTTTTACATGTTTGCTTCTTTTTGGTAGTGTAATTGAGCTCACAAGGGTGTAAGGATCTGACCATCCCCACCACCACCCCTCATCTTAACTCACAAGGGTGGGAGTAACTTAACTCACAAGGGTGTAAGGATCTGACCATCCCCACCACCACCCCTCATCTTAACTCACATGGGTGGGAGTAACTTAACTCATAAGGGTGGGAGTTGCTTAACTCACAAGGGTGAGATTAACTTACCTCACAATGGTGTGAGTAACTTAACTCACTACGGGTGTGAATAATTTAACTCACACTTGTGTGATTAAGGGAAATCACAATAATGAGAGTAACTTAACTCACAATTGTCTGAGTAACTTAACTCACAAGGGTGTGAGTAACTTAACTTACAATTGTGTGAGTAACTTAACTCACAATTGTGTAAGTAACGGAACACAGAAAGATGTGAGTAGCCTAACTCACATTGGTGTGAGTAACTTAACTCACATTGGTGTGAGTAACTTAACTCACATTGGTGTCTGGAACTTAACTCAAAATGGTGTGACTGATTTAGCTCACAATTGTGTGATTAATTTAACTCACAAGGATGTGAGTAACTTAACTCACAATGGTGTAAGTAACTAAACTCACAAGGATGTGAGTAACTTAACTCACAAGAATATGAATAACTTTCCTCATAATGGTGTGTGTGTAACCATAACTCACACGGGGTGTGAGTAACTGAACTGAAAAGGGATGTGAGTAACCTAACTCACAATTGTCTAAGTAACTTAACTCACAAGAGTGTACTCAATTGTACTCACCTAATTGTGCTTGCGGGGGTTGAGCTCTGGCTCCTTGGTCCCGCCTCTCAACCGTCAATTAACTGGTGTACAGATTCCTGAGCCTACTGGGCTCTATCATATCTACATATGAAACTGTGTATGGAGTCAGCCTCCACCACATCACTGCCTAATGCATTCCACCTGTTAACTACTCTGACACTGAAAAAATTCTTTCTAACGTCTCTGTGGTTCATCTGGGTACTAAATTTCCACCTGTGTCCCCTTGTTCGTGTTCCACCCGTGCTGAAGAGTTTGTCTTTGTCCACCCTGTCAATTATCATGTCTCCCCTTACTCCTATGTTTTCCAGGGACGTGAGGTTCAGCTCCTTTAGTTGTTAAGTTAGTGTGAGTTAGTGTGTTAAGTTAATGTGAGTAACTTATCTCACATTTGTATGAGTAACTTAATTCACAATTCTGTGAGTAACTGAACTCAGAAGAATGTGAGAACATAACTCACAAGGGTGTGAGTAACTTAACTCACAAAGCGGGTGAGAAACTGAACTCACACTTGTGTTAGTAACTGAACTCACAATAATGTGAGTAACTTGACTAACAATTGTGTGAGTAACTTAACTCACAATGGTGAGAGTAACTTAACTTACAAGGGTGTTAGTAACTTAACTCACAATTTTGTGAGTAATGGAACTCAGAAGGATGTGACTAACTTGACTCACAATTGTGTGAGTAACTTAACTCACAATGGTATGAGTAACTTAACTCACAAAGGTGTGAGTAACTTAATTCAAAAGGATGTGAGTAACTTAACTCACAATGATCTGAGTAACATAACTCACAATGGTCTGAGTAACTTAACTCACAATGGTCTGAGTATCTTAACTCACAATGGTCTGAGTAACTTAACTCACAAAGGTCTGGATAACTTAACTCACAATGGTCTGAATAGCTTTACTCACAATGGTCTGAATAACTTAACTCACAATTGTGTGAGTAACTTAACTCACAATTGTCTGAGTAACTTAATTCACAATGGTCTAAGTATCTTAACTAATATTGGCCTGAGTAACTTAACTCACAATGGTGTGAGTAACGTAACTCACAATGCTGTGAGTAACTTAACTTACAATGTTGTGGAGTAACTTAACTCACAATGCTGGAGTAACTTAATTCACAATGATGTGAGTAACTTAAATCACAGTTGTGTCAGTAACTTAACTCACAATGGTGTGAGTAACGTAACTCACAATGGTGTCAGAACCTTAACTCACAGTAATGTGAGTAACTTAACTCACAATGCTTTGAGCAACTGAACTCATGATGTTGTGAGTAACTGAACTCAGAATTGTGTAAGTAACTTAACTCACAATGGTCGAAGTAACTTAACTCACAATGGACTGAGTAACTTACCTCACAAATGTCTGAGTAACTTACCTCACAATGGTCTGAGTAGCTTAACTCTCAATGGTCTGAGTAACTTAACTCACAATGCTCTGAGTAACTTAACTCTCAATGGTCTGAGTAACTTAACTCACAATGGTCTGAGTAGCTTAACTCACAATGGTCTGAGTAGCTTATCTTACATTGGTCTGAGTAACTTAACTCGCAATGGTCTGAGTAACTTACCTCACAATGGTCTGAGTAACTTAACTCACAATGGTCTGAGTAGCTTAACTCACAATGGTCTGAGTAACTTAACTCACACTGATCTGAGTAACTTAACTCACAATGGTCTGAGTAACTTAACTCACAATGGTCTGAGTAACTTAACTCACAATGGTCTGAGTAACTTAACTCACAATGGTCTGAGTAACTTAACTCACAATTGTCTGAGTAGCTTAACTCACAATGGTCTGAGTAACTTAACTCACAGTGGTCTGAGTAATTTAACTCTCAATGGTCTGAGTAACTTAATTCACAATGGTCTGAGTAACTTAAATCACAATGGTCTGAGTAACTTAACTCACAATGGTCTGAGTAACTTAACTCACAATGGTCTGAGTAACTTAACTCACAATGGTCTGAGTAACTTAACTCACAATGGTCTGAGTAACTTAACTCTCAATGGTGTGAGTAACTTAACTCACAATGATCTGCGTAACTTAACTCACAATGGTCTGAGTAACTTAACTCACAATGGTCTGAGTAACTTAACTCACAATGGTCTGAGTAACTTAACTCACAATGGTCTGAGTAACTTAACTCACAATGGTCTGAGTAACTTAACTCACAATGGTCTGAGTAACTTAACTCACAATGGTCTGAGTAACTTAACTCTCAATGGTGTGAGTAACTTAACTCACAATGGTCTGTGTAACTTAACTCACAATGGTCTGAGTAACTTACCTCACAATGGTCTGAGTAACTTAACTCACAATGGTCTGAGTAGCTTAACTCACAATGGTCTGAGAAACTTAACTCACAATGATCTGAGTAACTTAACTCACAATGGTCTGAGTAACTTAACTCACAATGGTCTGAGTAACTTAACTCACAATGGTCTGAGTAACTTAACTCACAATGGTCTGAGTAACTTAACTCACAATTGTCTGAGTAGCTTAACTCACAATGGTCTGAGTAACTTAACTCACAGTGGTCTGAGTAATTTAACTCTCAATGGTCTGAGTAACTTAACTCACAATGGTCTGAGTAACTTAAATCACAATGGTCTGAGTAACTTAACTCACAATGGTCTGAGTAACTTAACTCACAATGGTCTGAGTAACTTAACTCACAATGGTCTGAGTAACTTAACTCACAATGGTCTGAGTAACTTAACTCTCAATGGTGTGAGTAACTTAACTCACAATGGTCTGCGTAACTTAACTCACAATGGTCTGAGTAACTTAACTCACAATGGTCTGAGTAACTTAACTCACAATGGTCTGAGTAACTTAACTCACAATGGTCTGAGTAACTTAACTCACAATGGTCTGAGTAACTTAACGCCTAATTGTATAAGCAACTCAACCCTCTGCAAAGTACAACTAGGTAATTACAACTGGATGAGTACACACACACACCTGTTAGACCTGACGGACTCTCACCATTGATGCTAAAAGAAGGGGCAGAAGCACATTTCGTGCCACTATCTGTGGTTGAGCCAAAGCTCAATCCCCTATAAGCAAAAGTAGGTGAGTACAAATAGGTGAATGCAACTAGGTGTACGTACACACACACACACACACACACACACACACACACACACACACACACACACACACACACACACACACACACACACACACACACACACACACACACACACACACACATGCATGTGTGAGTGTGATTCCAAAATTATGAGGAGGATTGAAACTGAGGACGATAGTAGGAGGCTACATGATGACCTAGACAGACTGAGTGAATGGTCCAACAGATGGCTGTTGAAGTTCAACCCGAGTAAATGCAAAGTAATGAAACTTGGCAGTGGAAACAGGAGGCCAGACACAGGATACAGGATAGGAGATGAAGTACTTAATGAAACGAACGGAGAGAGAGATGTAGGAGTTGATATCACACCAAACCTGTCTCCTGAAGCCCACATAAAAAGAATAACGTCTGCGGCATATGCGAGGCTGGCTAACATCAGAACAGCGTTCAAGAACCTGTGTAAGGAATCATTCAGAATCTTGTACACCACATATGTAAGACTAATCCTGGAGTATGCATCCCCAGCATGGAGCCCGTATCTTGTCAAGCACAAGACGAAGCTGGAAAAAGTTCAAAGATATGCCACTAGACTAGTCCCAGAACTAAGAGGCATGAGTTACGAGGAAAGGCTGCGGGAAATGCACCTTACGACCCTGGAGGACAGAAGAGTAAGGGGAGACATGATCACAACCTACAAAATTCTCAGGGGAATCGACCGGGTAAACAAGGATAAACTATTCAACACTGGTGGTATGCGAACAAGGGGACACAGGTGGAAACTGAGTACCCACATGAGCCACAGAGACGTTAGAAGGAACTTTTTCACTATCAAAGTAGTTAACGAATGGAATGCATTAGGCAGTGATGTGGTGGAGGCTGACTCCATACACAGTTTTAAATGTTGATATGATAAGAGCCCAGTAGGCTCAGGAATCTGTACACCAGTTGATTGACAGTTGAGAGGCGGGACCAAAAACCCAAAGCTCAAGCCCTGCAAGCACAAATAGGTGAGTACACACATTGGATTGTGATCAATCCCTGGAGAATTGGAATAGGAAGCAAAGATGGCAGTGAGAAGCCGAAACACAGAGAGAGAAGGGGAAGAGATTCCGCTTCAGAAGATTCTCTTTGAAATGTTGGGGGAAATCAAAGAGGAACCAAAAGTGATGGGGGAAAAGGTAGCCAACATGCAGGAAGAACTGAATGAGGCAAGGCAGGAGATTAAATGCTTGAAAGAGAATCCCCAATATCTGCTACGAACCATGCCTCAGAAAGATAGTACTGTATCAGTTGAAGGGATTTCTACAATACAATCCTCGTTTGCAGACATACTTAGAAGGATCCCAGAAATTGCCTCTGCAGTGCAGGAAATTGCCATGAAAGTTGCTACTTCTCAGGAAGCAGCAAGATGCACTAGTTGACTGATAGAGAGGAAAAGAGCAGTAATCGTAGTAGGTATTAAGGAGGAAATAGGGGCCAGTCCAGGGGTGAGGAGTGATATGGACAAAACCACAGTCAAAGAGATCCTTGAAGGGGTACAGATGGAGAGGGAATCACCGAACATAGAAAAGGCTTTCAGACTTGGCTGGTACAACAAGTACAAAGATCGATTGATAAAAGTGGTTTTCAAAAGCGAGGACACAAAAGAAGAAATTCTAGCAAAGAAGAGCAGTCTACTCAATGTACAGAAGTTCAAGAAGATGTTCCTGCAGAGGGATATTACCTGGGAGGAGAGATCGAGGGCAGCAGCAGTGAGGAAAGAGTGCAAAGAGAGAGACAGGAATCAGGAAACTACAGCACGGAACCCCTCGACCCCAGAAGGGAGTGGGGTACTCTCCACAGGCAGTTCAACAGCCCCAGTGGGAGGAGGATCACACCCACCTTCCACCCAAAAGAAGCCCTACCTGCCCCAGCCCCTATGCTCCCCCGCCACTCTAAGCCCTCCCTTCTTCCCCACCCCACTAACTTCTCCTTTCTCTCTCAGCCCCCCCCCCCCAAGCCCTTCCTCTTCTCCTGCCCCCACAAGTCCTCCTTCCTCCCCCTCCCCCCAAAGCCCGCCTTTCTCCCCCAACCTCCCAACTTTCCTTTTTCCCCCACCCCCCAAGCCCACCCTCCTCCCTTACCTACCCAAGCCCCCCCTCTTTCCCCCCCCCCAAGCCCTCTCTTCTCCCTCACCTCTCCAAGCCCTCCCTTTTCCCCTACCCCTCTCCAAACCAGATCCTTCAAGCCCTCTCACAACCTAGGTCCCCCTCACCCTCAGCCTCCCTCACAACCCAGGGCCCACCCTTCCTCCTCCACATCCCAGACCCTCCATGTTTACCTACTCCATTGGAATCAGCAGATACTACGAATGCACAGAAAAGAGTCAGTTTCAAGGTGATGTACTCAAACATTGATCGGATTACAAGCAAGGCAAGTGAACTTAGGGAAAGAGCACAAGAAGTAAATCCAGATGTAATTGGATTCACGGAAACAAAACTCTCAGGAATCATAATAAATGCAGTGTTCCCCCAGGAATTCACTGTAATAAGGAAGGAGAGGGAGGGTGGGGGAGGAGGTGGAGTTGCCCTACTCATAAAAAAGGAATGAAGTTTCAAGGAAATAGTTATCCCAGGCTGTGAAGGGTTTAGAGACTACATAACAGGCACCATGATGATGGGAG
Source organism: Procambarus clarkii (assembly GCF_020424385.1). NCBI lineage: Eukaryota > Metazoa > Arthropoda > Malacostraca > Decapoda > Cambaridae > Procambarus > Procambarus clarkii. The sequence goes on along the minus strand of NC_059581.1, from coordinate 26,026,966 downwards.
GACCAAGAGTAGTATTGGAAGTGATATATAACCCTCCACCAAATGACAGAAGACCCAAGGAAGAGTATGACAGAAACAACTTGGCAGTTAACAATATAATTGAGACGGCAGCCTCTGCTGCAGGTAGAATCGATCCCATCTGCTCATCATGGGTGACTTCGATCATGGAAGGATAGACTGGGAGAACAAGGATCCGCATGGAGGAGAGGAAACATGACAAACTAAACTACTGGAGGTGGCAACAAGAAACTTCTTAAGCCAGCGTGTCAGAGAACCCACAAGGGTGAGGGGATACGATGAACCAGCGAGACTCGACCTAGTATTCACTCTGAATGACTCCAACATAAGGGAAATGGACTTCGAGGCCCAAGTAGGAATGAGCAATCACAGTGTTCTGACATTTGAGTATCTGGTCGAAGAAGGGCTAAACCACTCGAGAAAGGGAATTGAAAGCAAAAGGCTAGCATTCCATAAGGGAAACTATGAGAGGTGAGAAAATTCCTAACGGATATAACAAGGGAATCTGAGCTAAGGGGAAAGACGGCCCAAGACATGATGAAATGCATCACCCAGAAATGTAAGGAGGCAGCAGAAAAGTTTATCCCGGCTCAAAAGGTAAAAAAATGAAATGCAGATGAGAAACCCATGGTTTAATCAGAGATGTAAGCTAGCTAGGCAAGTAATTACAAGAGCATGGAGAAACTATAGAAATAACAGGACACTGAGAACAGAGAAAGATACCAGAGAGCCAGGAATGAATACGTCAGGGTAAGAAGACAAACAGAAGGGAAATATGAAAATGACATAGCAAGCATGGCTAAGATTTTATCCAAATTGATACACAGCCACATCAGGAGAAGGACAACAGTGAAGGAACAGGTAATGAAACTAAGGATAGGGGCAGACAGATTCACTTCAAATGACAAAGAAGTATGCGAGGAAGTCAATAGGAAACTCCAGGAAGTCTTCACACTAGAGCAAGGAGAAGTTCCAGAGATAAGGGAAGGAATAGTAAATCAGGCACCACTAGAGGAATTTGAGATTACCAGTGGGGATGTAAGGAAGCTTTTGCTAGAGTTGGATGTGACAAAAGCTATAGGCCCAGATGGAATATTGCCATGGATACTAAAGGAAGGAGCAGAAGCTCTGTGCCTGCCACTCTCCACGGTGTATAACAAATCACTGGTAACAGGTGAACTGCCAAAAATTTGGAAGACGGTGAGCGTAGTCCTGATATACAAGAAAGGGGATAGACCGGAGGCACTGAACTACAGGCCAGTGTCCCTAACTTGCATACCATGCAAGTTAATGGCAAAAATTGTGCGAAAAAAACTAGTGGAACATCTGGAGCGAAGGAACTTTGTGACACAGCACGAACATGGTTTCAGGGAGGGCAAGTCATGCCTCACAGGATTAATTGAATTCTACGATCAGGCAACAAGCATCAGACAAAAAAAGAGAGGGGTGGGCAGACTGTATATTTTTGGATTCCCAGAAAGCTTTTGACACAGTTCCACACCAGAGACTAGTGCGAAAGCTAGAGATGCAGGCAGGAGTGAAAGGGAAGGTACTCCATTGGATAAAGGAGTACCTGAGTAACAGAAGACAGCGAGTCACAGTGAGGGGTGAGGCCTCAGACTGACGAGACGTCACCAGTGGAGTCTCGCAGGGGTCAATCCTTGGACCCATACTGTTTCTTAAATATGTAAATGATCTTCCAGATAGTATAGAATCATTCCTCTCATTGTTGTTGATGATGCAAAAATTATGAGGAGGATTAAGACGGTGGAAGATAGTATGAGGTTACAAGATGACCTAGACAGACTGAATGAATAGTCCAACAAATGGCTATTAAGGTTCACCCCGAGTAAATGTAAGGTAATGAAACTAGGCAGTGGAAACAGGAGGCGAGACACAGGATATCAAATGGGGGAAGAAGTCCTTCATGAAACGGACAGAGAGAAAGATCTGGGAGTTGATATCACACCCAACCTGTCTCCTGAAGCTCACATAAAAAGAATAACATCTGCTGCGTATGCAAGGCTGGCAAACATCAGAACTGCCTTCAGGAACCTATGTAGGGAATTATTCAGAAACGTATATACCACATATGTAAGACCATTCCTGGAGTATGCGGCCCCAGCATGGAGCCCGTACCTTGTCAAGCACAAGACGAAGCTTGAAAAAGTTTAGGGATATGCCACTAGGCTAGTCCCAGAACTAAGAGGCATGAGTTACAAGGAAGGGTTGCAGGAAATGCACCTCACGACACTGGAAGACAGAAGAGTAAGGGGAGACATGATCACTACCTACAAAATTCTCAGAGGAATTGACTGGGTAGATAAAGATAAACTGTTTAACACGGGTGGTACACGAACAAAGGTACACAGGTGGAAACTGAGTACCCAAATGAGCCACAGGGATGCTAGAAAGAACTTTTTCAGTGTCAGAGTAGTTATTAACAGACGGAATGCATTAGGCAGTGATGTGGTGGAGGCTGACTCCATACACAGTTTCAAAAGAAGGATATGATGGATCCCAGTAGGCTCAGGAATCTGTACACCAGTTGATTGACAGTTGAGAGGCGGGACCAAAGAGCCAGAGCTCAACCCCTGCAAGCATAACTAGGTGAGTACACACACACACACACAGTGGGGGCCGGTGGCTGACTGGACAGCACGCTGGACACGTGAACCTGTGGTCCCGGGTTCGATTCCCGGCGCCGGCGAGAAACAATGGGCCGAGTTTCTTTCACCCTGATACTCCTATTACCTAGCAGTCAATAGGTACCTGGGAGCTAGTCAGCTGTTACGGGCTGCTTCCTGGTGTGTGTGTGTGTGTGTGTGGTGGTGTGGGGGTGTTACGGCCCTACTGGGTCGCAACCGGGTTCTTTTCTGGTGTTATTAGAATTCGGGAATCCGGCCCCAAGTTAGTAGAGGCTTTCAAGGGATGTGTTCCATAACGCAAGTTAAATTAAAGGGGAGGGATACAAATGCTCTGATTTATATATATATTGTCACCACCACCATAAATAAATATATAACAGTCACACGGGGGTTATAAATACACTATAATATACAGAGTTGTCTTCCTTTGAAGACACAGGATGCTCCACGGTGCGCACTTTGGGTAGCCCTGATTCCTTCCTCCGTGCCCCACGATGAATCCTTTATGATTCTTTCGGCGAATCTACCCTGGCCACAGGCCAGCCAAATCACAGTCCCACTGGGTGCTCCGTCGTGGAGGCCTTCAACCACAATCCAGCCTGTAGCTGGCAGGTTACGATCAGCTCCGCTGTATAGGCCACTCCACGACCGATACTAGGGTTGCAAGCCCTAGGCAGGAGCCTCGTGTGATCCCGCTGATCACTCTCCTCTCTAAACACCACAGTGGCTAATCTCTTCCACCAGCCAGCCCCGGATAAGGCGATTCCTGATACTGCCACGTCACAGGCAGGCTAACACTCTCAACAGTGTTCGTCCGGGGGTGACTCAAACTTCTTAAGCAGACTCGTGGAGAGACCTTGGCTGCCATGGGTAGACTGATCCATCGTCCAATACAGCATTCCCAGGTCGACTCTGTAATCAGACACGTCATTAATACTGGGACTAGGGAACTTCACTTACAGGCTTAGACACAAACGTCCACCTCTCTGCTCCATAGATGGCGTTGCTGTCTAAGCACCACCTCACCAGAGGTCAGCAGCGGCTATGTTATGAGCCGATTAAGACGGGAACCCAGCATCTGTGGCCGGTATATCCCGTCCTCACTAGATGGCGTCGTCCATTTGGAGTGGGTTTTGGGAGCGCACTCACAGATGGCGTTGTCGTCACTGCTCCGTGCTCCGACGCTGGACTCGGGTCTGTAACAGGGGGGAAAACTAGTAGTTAGTAACAGTTGATTGACAGTTGAGAGGTAGTCCGAAAGAGCAGAATTCAACCACCGCAAGCACTACTAGGTGAATACAACTAGATGAATACACACACACACACACACACACACACACACACACACACACACACACGCACATACACACACACACACACACACACACACACACACACACACACACACACACACACATACACACACACACACACACACACACACACACACACACACACACACACAAGGGAACAAGCATGACAGGTGAACACACCTCTGGCACAAGGAAAAGTCATAATGACCAAATGAAGGAGATGCTCGACAATGCTTGGCAGCAGGAGATGCTTGGTATCAGCAGGAGGTGCAAGAAATTAGGGATGCAATCAGCAACCTGCATAACAAGCTGTTAGCAGCAAATGAGGAGATAAGATGGCTCAAAGAGAATAGTACTCAGGCACAGGCCCAGATAATCATACCAAGAGAAGGTGGAAATATATCAATGGAAGGGACTGCCACTGTACAAGCATCATTTGCTGAAATACTTAGAATGAGTCCAGATGCAATGTCCACAGTGAAAGGGGAAGCCATGAAAGCAGCTACCTCACGGGAAGCAGTAAGGTGCACTAGTCAGGTGATGGAGAGGAAAAGATTAGTGGTAGTAGTAGGCATTTAAGAACAGGAATACTCCAGTATGACTAAATGGATTGGTAAGGACAATGAGGCAGTGATAGGGTTCCTACAGGGGTTTCAGATGGAAGGGTCTGAACAAAGCATAAAGAAGGTATTCAAGCTAGCCTGGTACAACAAGGCAGAGATCGCCTGGTAAAGAGAGTGTTTATAAACGAGAACACAAAGGAGGCAATTCTAGTAAGGAAGAGCCATCTGTACCATATGGGAGGTTAGATGAAAGTATTCCTCCAGAGGGATATGATGAGGGGAAGAAAGAGTAAGGGCCGCAGAAGCGAGGAGGAAGCGCAGGGGGAGAGGAGAGGAGAGAACCAGGGAACCACAGTCCCCAACTGAACCTCCCCAGATGGGAGTGGGAAACTTCCAACCAGCAACCCCAGAGAAGAGGACAACACCCGCATTTTCCTCCCTATAGAAACCCCTCTTATCCTGAACCCTCCCTGTCCCCATTAAATTGCTCATTCAACCTTCCATCCCCTTCTCGCCCCACACACTCCCTGTCCCTCCTTCCTCACTTCATACCCTACCTGTACTCCCTTCCCGCTCACCCCTTACCCTCCCTGTCCCCTTTCCCCTCTCACCCCCATGCCATCGATGTCCTCTCCCCTGTCCCTCATACCCTCCCAGTCTCCCCTCCCCCTATACCCTCCTTGGCACCCCCTCCCAATATCCTTCCTGTCCTCCCATCCCCTTCCTGACCTGCCTTTCCTTGACCCCTTACCCTTGTTAACAACTCACAAATTCCCTCCCCAAACAATGATCTCCCTGCCTCCCCCCCCAGACTCCCCTGCACTTCCCAACCCATGATCTCCCTCCCCCTCCACCACATCCCCCCCCTGCTCCCCCATCCAAATGCCCTAATTGACCCCTAACATCAGACCCTCTCAGCCACACCACCCTTAACCATCCCAGCCCCCCTGTACCAGATCCTCCCAACCCCCTTCACACCTCAGGTCCCCCAGGTCCTCCTTCCTAGGACGTTCTCTTCTCCCCCCCCCCTCCTGGATACCACTTTTCCCCAAACTCCAGTAGTATCAACAGAAACTGAGGATGGACAGAAAACAGCCAGCTTCAAGGTAATGTACTTGAACATAAATGGGATCACAAGCAATGCAATTGAACTTAGGGAAAGAGCACAGGAAGTGAACCCAGATGTAAATGGACTCACGGAATCAAAACTATCAGGAATCATAAGGAATGCCGTGTTTCCCTATTACTACACTGTAATAGGGAAAGAGAAGGAAGGAAGGGGAAGAGGCGGTGTGGCCCTACAGATGAGAAAGGAATGGAGTTTCGAGGAGATGGATATTCCAGACTGCAAGGGGTTCAGAAACTTAATAACAGGTACCATGATGATGGGAGGACCAAGAGTAGTAGTAGGTTCTATGATAGGTTTCTAATTTGGGTTATTAACTTTGTTATACTATGCTGGACGTTCTAGCGAATTTATATCCATTCTATAGAACAGCGACCAAAACTGAACTGCATACTTTAAATGGGGACTAACCAGAGCAAGATATAGCTGAAGAACAAAACCAGGTGTTTTATTTCTAGAGCTTCGATTAATAAATCCCAGTGTCCTATTTGACTTATTACGAACACTTGTGCATTTATTTGTTGGTTTTAAATTCTTATTAATCATAACTCCCAGATCCATTTTGCAATCTCAACACCATCTAGCTCGTATCTTGTTACTCAGTCATCATTACCTAGCCTCAAAACCTTGCATTTGTCAACATTAAACTGCATCTGCAATCTTTTGACCATTTTAAAACTCTATTTAGATCGTCTTGAAGTGATAGGGAGTCTTTTTCCGTGTTTATTTCCTTTCTGATCTTAGTATCATCGGCAAATTTGCACATATTACTACTCAAACCTGAATCTAAATCATTTATATATATTATGAATAACAGAGGTCCCAGGACAGAGCCTTGAGGCACTCCACTTACAACATTTTCCCAGTCTGACTTAACCAACATTTATACTAATTCTTTGTTTCCTTTGGTATAGCCATGCCCTAATCCAACTTAATATAGCACCCCAATACCATGAGCCTCTATCATTTTAATCAGTTTTTCATGTGGCACTGAATCAAGAGCTTTACTAAAGTCTAGGTACACAACATAACATCCCGCACATAGGTTCGAACCCCCATCACGGCCCTCGTGGATTTGTTCATTGGATGTATCACGCTATTGTAATTTCTGTGTGTACTGAAGTAAGGGCGAAGAGGTAGAACAGCTTGTTGACAGAGCCCGGGTGCATGGGGGAATTGTGTGAAACCTCGGTTTGTGTCTTGAAGAGGCTGAGGGATTCATGTGAGGGCAATAGCACTCCCGGTTGCAATTCTTTTACCATGTTGTGGTGCAATCGACTAAGGCGTGTCTGGGATCATCCCGGACGTAGGTTCGAACCCTCATCACTGCCCTTGTGGATTTGTTCATCACAAACCTTACTACTATCAATTGCCTCAACTATGTTGGAATAAAATGATAGCAAATTTGTTAAACATGAACGGTCATTTGTAAACCCATGTTGTGAGTCATTTAATAATTTATGTTTTTCAAGATGAAGACGAGAGATATTTGCAATTATCGATTCAAGTAATTTTTCCACAATAGACGTTAGGCTAATTGGCCGATAGTTGACTCAAGTGATTGTTACGGTATCACCACCGTTGCCGGAGTGAGTGGCGGCCATTTCGGTCCCACCTGTGGATCTGCACTCCAACTGAAATGCAATAGGTGAGACACAGACAACACAATCTGTTGGCAGAGGTGTGGCGTCTGTGAAAGACTCCTGTTTCATACCTCAGTTTGGAGGTGAGGTCGATGATGACCTCTGGGGCGGAGTAGTAACGATATCAACACCATCTAGAGTAAGCATCCGATTACATTTCACAAGTTCCCCTGTGAAGGGTGCCATCCTAAGTTTACCAAGTATACTTTTTGTCTGGCTAATGACTTTGTTATTGTTGTTGATGTTTTAGATTCAGCTACTCAGAACAAAATGTTCTAAGTGACACCTGGTTCAACCTTGATGACGAGCGGACGTCTGGACACCTCCTCCGCTTGGCGCAGGATCATGTTCTGTTTCCACGTTTTGCATTTGATACTGCCGTTTGGCATCCCTCTTCAACTGTCCAGTTGTATGACGCCTGGTGCACACATCGCCTTAGGTCATGGGATTGTTGATAGATTTTTTTTTACATGTTCTGGCTGGTTCTCCCGGCGGGATGGGCCGGTGCTTGTCACCCTGATGGACTCCTGGGGCTCCCCAATCATCTACCTGTCTGCGTTTCTTTGCCGCGAAGCATATTAGCTTCTAGTGACTGGCATCGCTCGTTTCGTGATTAGGCTTGGCCTTTCACCTTTCCGGGCTTGACGATTAACCCTTAACGGGTACGCCGGGGCGCATTTGATCCCATGATGGTCGGCGCCCCTAAATCAACAACAACAACGTTCCAAGTAACACGGGTTATTGTAAACCAATAAGTGCAGGCTCTTTGGAGTCATTATCTGTATCAATAGCTAATTCTAGAGATATGAGTATGGATGGGGGTCTTCATGTTAGATTTCTGCCCCGGAGGGTTGGCTGTACCAGTCATGGAGCTGGTGGGGTTAGTGTAGACCTCTAGGTCTTCCGTTTTTTCTTTGCCTGAGACTTTGACTAAGCCGTGCTGTCGTTGGAGTTCGGTGAGGTGACCTCCACGAGGAGGTCTTGTACTGAGTAGGTGCCGTATTTGTGGTGCAACTGTGGAGCTCCTACTAAGATTTCCTTGGCTTGAAGAGCTTCCGTAGTGGGTGTTTTCATCTTTCGTCTCTTTCGCTGTTAGCATTTGTACACAGCACGTCTGCTAGCGCGGCTGCTGAGATGGTGATGGTAGGAGCGTTGGGAGCTGGAGAGGGAAATACCTCTGTTTGTGCCGCCCAGCTCTTGGGTGGTTCTGGAGTCTGTGTTGAAATCGACCTCATGGTCATCCTGGTGGTAGTCTCCTGAGAGGTAGTGGAGTCAGTGAGACTTGCGCCAGGGGCTATGATGGGGTCCAGGCCATTGGATATGTATAACGCGTTCAGTTCACTGACAAAACGGTGGTTGTCTGGTCCGGCAAGCCTCTCCGCTAGTCTAATAATACCTGGGATAATACCTGCACGTGATGCAGGGGGTTGTTAAAGAGTAGGGGCCTTGGGACCCCCATTGTGAAGGCTGGGTCGCCTGGTGGGAGGAGCCACTATTTGGTAAGACTGGAAAGTCTTCTGGTCGGTTGGTGGGAGCTGAGGTGGTGGGTTGAGTGCCTGGGGCTCTGGTCGTGGAGGTAGAAGGATTGTTTCTCTTGGCTTCAACCTGGGCCTTGATGTTTTCCTGTCTCCGGGGGCAGCGGTAGGACATGTTTGCTCTTTGTCATCGCAGAGCAAACTGCATTGGGTTGTTGCCTTGCAAATAGAATAGTGATGGTCCAGTGCGCACAGGCTGCACTTTTGGATAGGGTGCTGACACTTGTTGGTGGGGTGGGAGAGCTCGTAGCACTTGAAGCACTGCTGTAGCTCATGGTATCCTTCCTGTTTTTACTTGCTGGGAGAGGTAATTGTAAGCCGAAGCAGTAGAAACCTTTTGTGGCAGCCTGAGTGGCCTCAGCAATGGTGGTGAAAGTAATCTTCATTGATGATTTGTCGGTGCTGCAGAACTCTAGGTTGAATACACCCAGGTTCGGATTTTCGACCTCGATATTGGCCATAATATTATGTTGCGGTCGGTTAGCGATCCATTGGCTGATCCTGCTGGTAAAAATAGTTCTTCCTGCCATGAACTGGTGTGGGAAGTGAGGATGTAGGTGGTGCTCCTTGCGAAGTATGGCATTATTGGTCAAGGGTTTTTCAAGTTCTTCCTCACATGAAATGAAGAGCACGCTATCATCACCTTCCTTTCTAATATCAGTGGGTGTGATGCCGGCAATGTCCTGAAGGACCTTCATACTATTGTTTTTTCCATAAAGCAAGACCGTCAAGGGGAGAGAAGGGTAGCTCTAACTCTTAGACGGTCGCATTGTGTCCACACCCTCAATGGGTCGCAGTGTGAGGGCTAATGACATTTATATCCACAGAGACAAAGTGGCAAGTCGATTGCGCTGTGGAAATCAGTTCACCTTGAACAGTCCAGAACTCCTGACTTGGTCGTGTAAGATGACAAGCGGCCGCCGTCGGTTGTGCTAGCTGTTGTACATAGGCAGTGTTGTGTGGACCGACGTACACGGAATTTGGCCAAGAGGTGTTACTAGACGACAGTATTGGCCGTCTGCTGAGAAGTGCTGCTAGCGTGTTGCTAGAGACTTCTGCCAGGGTGTTAGAGACCCGAGGGAAGTGATTTTTTGTGACCCCTGTCAGCATCTTGCTGAAGCCCTCTGCCAGTGTGTTTATGGAGACCAGATGTGGGGTATTATTGGGACATTGTGTCAATACGGCGTGTGGACTGGCCTATGTTGAGGAAGGTAAACTTGTCGGTGGTTACCATTGAGCGTGGACGACGTGTACTTGAAGATAGTGGACTCATCGGGATTAGAAGAACAGTGCAGATATATTGAGTGGCATGGGTGAAAGCGACACTGTGTACATAAGTGTAGTAATACTTCGATAAATAATACATTGATGAAGGTGTAATTGCGTATTATTTATCCCCTTTATTCTTTGCACTATTACTTGCTACCATCAATTCTTGAGCACTTACTATTGACTGGGGGTAGGATCATAGAAGAAGAGACTATAAGGTGCGTTCAACAGAAACAACCCGGTTACTGGCTCAAGCAGGTCGTAACAGTGATCTATCTCCGTTCTCAAAAATTGGTACCACATTAGCAACCTTCCACGACTCTGGCACTCTGCCTGACTCTAATGATTTCTTAAATATGCTCGACAATGACTCGCAAAGCTCCTCTTTGCATTCAATATACACCCTGGCAAACATTTCGTCTGGCACTGGGGATTTGTTTGGCTTGAGTTTCACTACATGTTTAATAACATGCTCCCTGGTAACTGCTAAACTAGTCAACCTGTCCTCGTCCCCACCCACATAGACTTGTTTGGCTGAAGGCATCATGTTAAGTTTCTCTTTAATAAATACAGAGAAAATATTTATAAAAATACTACTCATCTCTTCGTCATTATCAGTTATGTGACCTGTCTCAGTTTTTTTGGACCTATCCTTTCCCTAATCTTTGTTCGATATAACTGAAAAAAATACATTAGGATTTGTCTTTGCTTGCCCTGCTATGCGAACTTCATAGTTTCTTTTTGCCGCTCTATTTCTTTTTAACATTTCTAATCAATTGGACGAATTCTTGTTCTAAACTGACTTCCCCATTCCTAATCCTATTGTACTAAGCTCATTTTCTACCTATATGGTTCTTCAGATCCTTTGTGATCCATTTTGGGTCATTATTATTCGATCCATTCAATTTGTGTGGTAGGAAACGTTCCTGTGCTTTGCTTAGAATATTTTTAAATAAGTTATATTTTGAATCAACATTGAAATCCCTTTTAACATCACCCATCGTTGGGTTCATGTCTCGCTCCAAGACCGGCCTATCCCCCATGCCCAGAATTTTCCAATCTATTTCAACCAAAAAAATTCTTTGGCCATTAAAATCAGCTTTTCGAAAATCTGGCACTTTTAAAAAAAAATTCCTACAAATGTATTCCATTCAATGCTAAATCTAATATCTTTGTGATCACTGTTCCCTAGCTCACTCCCAATTTCATATCTCTGTGATCACTGTTCCCTAGCTCACTCCCAATTTCATATCTCTGTGATCACTGTTCCCTAGCTCACTCCCAATTTCATATCTCTGTGATCACTGTTCCCTAGCTCACTCCCAATTTCGTTGTCATTAAAAAAAATATTATTTCTCCACGTTAGTTCCTTTGTGTTACTTAAGAAAGCAATCGTCAATTAATTCTAGAAAATCTTCTGCTTCATTATATACCTGTTCTTTTAGTCCAGTTTATTCCACTAAAATTAGAAGTCACCCATGACACAAATACATTTTGACCAAGATGCTCTAGATATTTCATTCCATAGATGCTTTGCTTCCATTCTGTTCAAGTTTGATGGCCCTGTATATAAATCCTATTATAAGATATCTAGCTTTTTCGTTGAATTCTAGACAAATAGTTTCTGTGTGTGGCTCAGTTTTGATTCCCTCTTTGAGACTACATTTAAAATTTTTGCTAACAAATATGGCTACTCCCCCCCCCCCCTTCTCTTCTAATATATCTGTATGTGTGTAATAGTTTAAATCCATTTATTTGATATTCAGCTAAGAGTTCTGTTTTCTTTATTTATCCATGTGTCGGTAAGTGCAATAATATCTATTGTTTCTGTGATAGAAACAATAGATAGATAGAACAGATGCACCCCATCCCGAGCACGCATGCCATTTCTTCCATTGAAGTGTTCCCAGTTATCAATGAATGATATTGCATTTGATTTGCAATACTTGACCAGTCGGCAATTGACACAAAGTGCCCTCGACAACCATTCATTTCCAACTCTCTTTCTTAGAGGAATGCAACATATGATTGGGATTCCTCCATTGCTCCTAACGTTACCTTGTTACCTTCATTCTTATGTAATTATGTTATTAATGTCTTATTGAAATACCTCTTATGTCTATTCATTCCCTTGTACATGAGAACATAGGAACACTAGGAGGTACAAGCACTTGGCTCCTGAAGTGTAACCCTTAAATCCAGTGTTAAATATTTGTATCTGTAACGTGAAATATGATTTTTGTTGTTTGATTTGAGGATTTGTACTCACTGCCCTTGAGGGAAAGGATGTAGAAGAGAGTAGAAATAGACTAAGTTACTCTATCCTGTTGTTCTTGTTTTAGATTCAGCAACTCGGAACAAAAGTTCCAAGTAGCACGGGCTATGGTGAGCTAATGGACTTACCTGGCACAGGAGCGTGACTGAATGTGGTATGTAAAACTCTAATCATTTGAGATGTATCTTATTATCTGAATAAACGTCCTTGAACTTGAACCCTTGTACACTTCAGTCAGGTCATCCATAACTCTTCATCTTTCTAGAGATTGTAAATTAAGCTTTTCAATCTCTCCTCATTTGGAATGTTTCAAAATTGTAGGATTAACTATCTCATCCATCGATGAACTCGTTCTAGGGAATTGAAGTCATTTCTACAAGATGCTGTGGATTTTGAAAGGTGCTGAACGATTATGGAAAAAAAGAACAGGATGTTTGCTTCACCAGTCACTGGGATAATCACCGTCGTCAAGATAAACTCTCTGGGAAAAAGCGAAAGAAGCATCTCGCCCTCTGTTGTCCTTCAGGGAGCTCACTGGACGCGCTCTCAGAGTGCCTCGCCAGGTAATGACGCCCGTAAAACACCCTCAGCTTCCGGCGAATCCCAGTTAAACAGTTTAATAGCAGACGATATTAATATCTCACAGGCTAAAAATACACAAGCCTGTGATTGTGTGTACTCGCCTAGTTGTGCTTGCGGGGGTTGAGCTTCGGCTCTCCGGTCCCGCCTCTCAACTGTCAATCAACTGGTGTACACATTTCTGACCAACTGTGTGAGTGTGTATGTATGTGCATGTGTGTGTGCATTTACTATTTATAGTTACTATTTGGCCTGCAGAATCGAGATATTTGCTATTGGACTGAAGGTTGCTGGCAGGCTACAGCTAGTATGATCAATAATAATACTGTCCTTCCTTTTGAATTAGTGAACGTACCGGTATTTTTAAGTCGTACCAGGTGGAATGTTTTTGGAGGATGGGTGGCTGTGAAAGTGTTGGTGAACTATGTCACTGTATATTACAACACTTGTACATTACAACACCTGTTCATGTCATTGTATATTGCAACACTTGAACATATCATTATATATTGCAACACTTGTACATGTCATTGTATTTTGCAACACTTGTACATGTCATTGTACATTACAACACTTGGGAAGAACACGTGAACTTGCTCATAGGTGTATTTGAGAGACTTCAGGATGCATGTCTCGTTGCAAAACCAAGTGTGAGTTAGGATGAAATGAGGTGCGTTATTTGGGTCACCTAATAAGTAACGGAAGTTGCAAGCCTCTCCTTGAGAAGAATACCCAGGTAGAGGAAACCACCCCACCTACCACTACCACCCAAGTCAGGTCATTTTAATGACTGGATGTTCTTCTGTTCAATGATACGTTAAATACATCTACCTCCTTAATTAGATCTTCATAAAATTAAATCTTCTGGAAATCTTCTAGATCTTAATTAGATCTTCTAGAGCTAAGACAGACACCGTCAAGAAGACTTTGACAAAGCCGCCAACAGATGTCATAAAGACTTCCAACCCATTCGTTGTGCTGGAATATGAATGCTGTGGTGAGACTGTAGTTCCCTCGAAGGGGAAGGCAACGGAGTGAGCGCAGGTCCCTCAAGGTGCTCACAGAGTAAAGGAAGTACCTAAGCAAATTTTGGTTGTTGGAGATTCACAGGCGAGGCATCTGGATAGAGCTTTTTGTGCCAGAGACAGGGGGAACAGGTTAAGGGTTTGCTATCCGGGAGCAGGAATTGGTGATATTGTTAACAACATGAATGGAAATGGGAACAAACCCATTATTTGTATCAGTGCCGGTGGAAATGATGTTAGACGAGTTAGGAGTGAGGAACTGATTCAGAAGTTTAAGACAGCCATAGAATTATTGAGGAGCAAGGGAGGAATCCCGATCATATGAGGCATTCTTCCAAGAAAGGGAGTTGGAAATGAAGGGTTGTCGAGGCCACTTAGTGTCAGTTGCCGACTGGACAAATATTGCAAATCAAATGCAATATCATTCATACATAACTGGGAACACTTCTATGAAAGAAATGACATGTTTGCTCGGGATGGGGCGTATGTATCTATCTAGGGCTGGGATTGTTGCTGTTGCGAACTCGTTGGAACCTGTGGTGGGAGGGGGGTTTGTTTGGGTTTAAACTGTTAGTAGATAGTGGTATAGGAATTGATATGGAGAAAGGAGGTAATAAAAGTATGTGTTTGTGAGAGAAAGAAATTGCCAAAAAGATTGGGGGAAGAGAAGGGCTTTAAAATTGCAATACACTTTGGGTATTATACGAACAGTAGGAGTCTAAGAAACAAAGATAAACGATTTAAATGCTCTTGTCTGCAAAGAAAAAAAAAAGATATTATTGCACTTACCGAAACGTGGATGAATGTAGAAAATATTGAACTTTTAGGTGAATATCAAAAAAAATTTATTTAAACTATTTCACTCAGATAGATATATTAGACGAGGAGGGGGAGTAGCCATATATGTTAGTGAACATTTGAAATGTAGTTTAAAAGAGGGGAATCAAAACTGAGCAACAAAGAGAAACCATTTGGTTAGAATTAAGCGAAAAATCACATAATCTTATAATAGGAGTTATATACAGGCCACCAAACAGAGACAGAATGGATTCTATCTATAACATGAAATGTCTAGAGCATCTAGGTCTAACAGTATTTGTGTCATGGGTGACTTTAATTTTAGTGGAATAAATTTGTTTAGCAGAGCAGGGAATAATGAAGCAGAAGATTTGCTTGAATTAATTGACGATTGCTTTGTTACGCAATACATTGCGGAACCAATGTGGGAAAATAATATTTTAGATTTCGTGTAAACTAACAGCGAAACACAAATTAATGGCATCGAAATAGGGAGTGAGCTAGGGGGACAGTGATCACAAAGAAAACAGATTTAGCATAAAACGGAATAGATCTGTAGGAGAAAATTCTGTTAAAGTGCTAGATATAAGTCCAGTCTTGGAGCGAGATGTGAACCCAGCGATGGGTGATGTTAAAAGGGATTTCGATGTGGATTCAAAATGTAATTTATTTTAAAAAATATAAGCAAAGCACAGGAACGTAGTATACCATACAAATTGAATAGATCGAATACTAATTACATAAAATGGATAACAAATGATCTGAATAACTCTATAAATAGGAAGAGAGCGTGGTACAAAAGAATTAAGGATGGGGGGGAGGTCAGTTTTGAACAAGAATTCGTAACACTGGTTCGAAATGTTTACTAAGAGATAAGGAGGTCAAAAAGAAATTATGAAGTTCGCATAGCAGGGCAAGCAAAGGCAAGCAAAATCCTAAAGGATTTTCTTCAGTTATATCGAACGAAGATTAGGGAAAAGATTTGTCCATTAAAAACTGAGACAGGTCAGATAACGGATAATGATGAAGAAATGAGGAGTATTTTTAATTAATATTTTATGTCTGTATTTACTAAAGAGAAATTTAACACTATTCCTTTAGCCGAACAAGTCTATGTGGATGGGGGGGAGAGACAGGTTGACTAGTTTAGCAGTTACCAGGGATGATGTTATGAAACAAATAGTGAAACTCAAGCCAAACAGGTCCCCAGGGCCGAATGAAGTGCTTGCCAGGGTGCTTAAAGAATGCAAAGAGGAGCTTTGCGAGCCATTGTCTACCATATTTAACAAATAATTAGATTCAGGTAGAGTGCCAGAGTCGTGGAAGGTTGTTAATGTGGTACCAATTTTTAAGAAAGGAAATAGATCACTTGCATCAAACTATCGGCCAATTAGCCTAACGTCTATTGTGGGAAAGTTACTTGAATCAATAACTGCAAATATCATTCGTCTTCATCTTGAAAAACACTGGTAATCACTGAAGGATTACCAGTAGAAAAATCAGCATGTGGCTCACAGAAGCTCAAAGCAATCATGGAACAACAAATGGAAACCATCTCAGGACCTACAACCACTCACATCTTCACAGACGGATCAGTTGATCAAGAAAGAGATTCTGCTGGGGCAGCACTTTTACATTAACAACCATGAAGCTTACTGGAGCATGAATAGTGGGTGCTCAACATTGCAAACAGAATTATATGGCCTAAAAAAAACATATATTATGCAATTGAGAATAATTTAAATGATGTCATCATTCATACCGACTCTAAATATTCACTCCAGGCTTTGTTATCCAGCCAGCACAGAGATAATATACAACTCCTCACAGAAATCGTACATATAGGAAAAGAAGCATACAATCTAAGGCTGTCACTCATCCTAAATTGGATACCAAGTCACATTGGCATAGATTTAAATTTAGATTGCTAAGGCTGCAGTAAATCAAGACAGTATTGAACGGAATCTTGAGTTATCAAATAGGTCCCTGAAAAGTGGCATTAGACGAGAACTCCTGGATGAATTTGAGGAAAGTAGAACAGTGCAAACTGGAACTAGCAGGTCCATTGTTGATCACAATGAAATTTGTGAAGTAAAACATGTGTATGGGGCAAGTAACAAAGTCAGTAGACTAACAGATGTTGTCACAGCTCGTATAAGACTTGGCTACAAGTATCTCTGGCAGTTCGGCTTGTATAGGGATCGAGAAAGTGTAAAGTGTGTGGACAAAGACAGGGACACACTCGAACACTGTATCTTGGATTGTAGTAAAATTGAGCCATTTAGAGATAAATCTAAATGGATAAATCACTCTGTATGATATGGCAACCTATCCTATTACGATGGATAAATTACCTGAAATCCTTGCACTGTACCCACATTTTGTTTCCAGTAGATGAACGACATATGAGACTCAGAAACAAGTAGTGTATTGTGAGGACTAATAATAAACAGAAGCTTCCCTATGACTCTTTAATATCCGCATTGGTCAAACTATTATGTATTAGCGATAAGACCTACCATTAATGTATGATGACTTACTGTAAATATATTGCTCTTGTAATAGCACTTTCTCTGTAACTAGCTGACATTGTAACTATAAGGTGTGAAGGATAGATGCAATTGTTTATGTAATAATCTAAGATGAGGTCTGATAAAGACCTTTTGTGCCCTCTGTAATGCTTTTGCGCTACCGCTCACAGGATGAGTATGGGGTGCACAATAAACTAGCCGCCTTCGGCGGCAACAATAAAAATTGGCATAGAAGGTAATGGAAAGGTAGACTCACCAGCACAAATTGCAACTGCTCTACCTGTTGTTTAAGTTCAAATACCTGCACGCTTTTCACAGATTATGGAGCAAATCAGAAGAAAATACTCCCAACTATTAAAGACCAACACAGCGCCAAAGTAGCGAAAGAAAGATCCTCTGCGATGTGGTACGAACAAGGAACTAGGTACTCTTCTCTCATGCCTGTCAAAAATATATTCAGAGACATTGCAGTAGCCATACACAGACTCAGACTTGATTATAAGTGCTGCTGGGAGGTAATAAATCCAGTAGTTAAAGTGTGTCATATTTGTGGAACAGATGTGGAACAGATGCAGAGGAATGGGAGCACTACTCACTGGAATGTGATGCAACTGAAGTGCTGCGCATTAAACTCAACATTCATCCAACAAGAGCAGCTGCATTAGTTGCAAAATTCACAGTGACTACAATCATTATAAAATCAGTTGGAGAATGGGACACACTAGTGAACACTGTGCATTTATATCTGTCACCAAGATTATGTTATTATAAATAAGACTAAAACCAGTGCGCTAATATAGAAACGGGAGGAAACCCCACATCCATTAAAATCTTTGACCCAAATATCACAGTAACAAAGTTATTGCAAATGACCGAACGCAATTACGGGCTCATTATAGCCCGTGCTACATGGACACTTCATTCTGAGTAGCTAGATCTAAAACAACTACAACAACTACAACAACAACAACAACAACAACAACAACAACAACAACTACAACAACAACAGGAAGGAGAGTTAACGTGAAGAGGAGCAGGGATTGTTAATGAGAGTGAAGAGGATGGAGAGGATGGAGAGTTAACGAGAAAAAGGCGGATGTAAATCTCAGTAGAAAGTGAGAGGGGGTGGGTAGATAAAGGGCAAGAGTAAGAGAAGAGGGAAAACAAATAAGAACACATATAGAAAATGGAGTAAGTTTGAGGAAAAGCAGGAAAGGGGGGTTAGGTTAGAAAGGAGAAGGCAGGGCGAAAGATGATGAGAAAAGCAGAGCGTAACTAAGTGGGAAGGCAGACACAGCAGACATTAATGGAGAGAAACTCGGAGGGAGATAAGAATGCTGGAATAAAAGAGAAGAATTACGAAGACTGGAAATCAGTGAATTAAAAAATTAAGCGAGGGAGCAGACGTGATTGGAGAAAAAAATGGATACCGTGTGGGATAAGGCATGAAGGAGTGCGCAGGCCGTTCGTCAGGTGTTACCTCAGGTAATCATAGAGTGTATACACACACATCTCTCCTGCCCTCTCGGGACGAGTCCGCTACGCTCTGCTGCCGGACAAGATCCGGCTTCTGCAATTAGCGGAGTTGTCCTACTTTCAGTGAACATGAATTTAGATCGTAATCTATTGTAACATTGTTTACAGTTGACCAGACCACACACTAGAAGTTGAAGGGACGACGACGTTTCGGTCCGTCCTGGACCATTCTCACAATCGACTTGAGAATGGTCCAGGACGGACCGAAACGTCGTCGTCCCTTCAACTTCTAGTGTGTGGTCTGGTCAACATACTTCAGCCACGTTATTGTGACTCATCGCCTGCATTGTTTACAGTGTTGTCTACACTGCAGCGGCTCTCTGGGTACAGTAGTGACTTATCTAGTGAAAATCTAGTATATCGGCGGATGGCTTCTGTCAGGAAAGTCGGTGTTTCTTATCTTCTAATAAACTAGCTTTCAAAATATATTATCCCTACAGTCTTGCTGTGACTCGTCAACACTATAGCTTATCCCAACGTGCAGGAAATTAAACCTTTTACGGCGCCATTCAACCGGTTATATAGATGTAAGACGATTATTTTCTTGAGTAATGTTATTACTTTTATAATAGTGTACCGTGTGACTTCTCTGACTGAACGTCGCCTCTTCCAGTGTACCGTGTGACTTCTCTGACTGAACGTCGCCTCTTCCAGTGTACCGTGTGACTTCTCTGGCTGAACGTCGCCTCTTCCAGTGTACCGTGTGACTTCTCTGACTGAACGTCGCCTCTTCCAGTGTACCGTGTGACTTCTCTGACTGAACGTCGCCTCTTCCAGTGTACCGTGTGACTTCTCTGGCTGAACGTCGCCTCTTCCAGTGTACCGTGTGACTTCTCTGGCTGAACGTCGCCTCTTCCAGTGTACCGTGTGACTTCTCTGGCTGAACGTCGCCTCTTCCAGAGTACCGTGTGACTTCTCTGGCTGTAGGTCGCCTTCTCCTGTACATTATATCACTCTTGTGGTGAAAGGTTGCCACCTCCAGTGTACCGTGTGACTTCTCTGACTGTAGGTCGCCTCTTCCAGTGTACCGTGTGACTTCTCTGGCTGAACGTCGCCCCTTCCAGTGTACCGTGTGACTTCTCTGGTTGAACGTCGCCTCTTCCAGTGTACCGTGTGACTTCTCTGACTGAACGTCGCCTCTTCCAGTGTACCGTGTGACTTCTCTGGCTGAACGTCGCCTTCTCCTGTACACTATATCACTCCTGTGGTGAAAGGTTGCCACCTCCAGTGTACCATATATGCAAATTTTAATTTCGTTTTGCTGCTGATATACACGAGGAAGTGTATATCAGCATATCATTGCACTAAGCCGCCGGTCAATTAAATATATACTGCAATAAATGTGTTTATAATGCTGTACAAGAATTGTTCCAATGTGAGTTTCTCGTTTCATTCTTGAGCCTTTCATTCACCAACTTCATTCATTTTCACACGTGCGTAAGATGTCAGTTAAATAGGAGTAAGAGAAATGGCCAGTTGAGGAGTCTTGATAAGAGATTCTCAACTTAACAGTTTGCATAGAAGCGATTCTGGCCACAATTCACAGTAGAAATAACGTGTTCAGTCACGCTTTTTTTTAAGCATAATGAGCAAGTTCTATGTATTAGGGAAGCTTTTTATTTCTATAAAATGTTTCATGGGTAAATAGCCGAGTGAATATGAAAGCAGACTTAGTAGTAAATTTCTTTCAAACACGACTAGTCATAAAGTCTGTATACCATTCAGTATTTGTCACTTACTGAATTCCCAGCTTTGTTGTTATCTTCGATATGAATTTCAATATAATCACCTTTTTTTGTTCTACCTGGCCTATAAGCCAATATGTGTTTTTAAGTTAATATGCAACCATTGATCAATAAATTTTCTCGTTTAATTTACTCTCATTCTGTAAAGGACAGAACAGTATTGCTAGATTAAATATTATTATTTTTACTGTGGTTTTAGTCCATGGTCTATCATGTGAAAAATTTCCTATGTTACTTAAATATAAGCAGCATTACCCTGGAAACACAAACCGAAACTGTCTCTATTTTCCGCTTGTTACAACTTGTAATAAAGTTGTTACATCTTGACTTAACGTGTCTATGACGTATTAGAACGTTGTTACAACGTGCTATATTGGTTGTTATAACTGGTTAGGAGGTGTTAAAACTTGTTCGAACGTTGTACCAACGTCGTAGTTTCGGTGTGTGTTTGGCGGGTAGGGACTTCTGTGGCCTAGCTGACCTTTATCCAACCACGCATTTCAGATTATATTGCATTTCAGAGGGCAAACGCACATGAAATTTAGGCTGATGTTGACCACTTATTGATAACTGTTGCTATATTTCTTTAAATAGTTCATTATAAAAGTTTTTTTATTTTATTCATTGTCTCTCTCGATGTTATTTTGAAAACACCAGTAGAATAATATCATTATTAGAAAGTAAATATATGTGGAATGTTTAGAGCCACCACATTTTTTCACATTCTTAACATAAATGAAATATAGAGACATATATTAGGCTAAAATGATATTATTCTTATACAGTTTATCTGTATCTCGTCTCATTCTTGGCCGGCCTTATTTTTTGTCAGGGCTTTGCTTTTATTTTTAGGCCTTATTTTCTGTCAGGGCGCCTGACAGCTGGGTGGACAGGGCTTCGGATTCGTAGTCTTGAGATTCCGGGTTCGATCCCCGATGGAGGCGGAGACAAATGGGCAAAGTGCTTCTTTCACCATAATGCCCCTGTTACCTAGCAATAAATATGTACCTGGGAATATGACAGCTGCTTCAGGCTACTTCCCGGGGGGTGTGTAACAAAAAGGAGGCCTGGTCGAGGACCGGGCCGCGGGAACGCTAAGCCCTGAAATCATTTCAAGATAACCTCAAGATATATCAGAAATTGTGTCAATATGAGCACATTTCCAGTAATGTTATTAATTGCCAAATAAGTGGTTCTATTAATGGCTCCTAATTATTAGTTTACCAGTCCTCCATGAGCTTAATGAAGAAAGTGTGAATTATTAAATTAACTGAACAGGCATCTGTAGGGGAGGGCACTGAGCCCTGCCTCATGCTGACCCATACCATCTGTAGGGGAGGGCACTGAGCCCTGCCTCATGCTGACCCATACCATCTGTAGGGGAGGGCACTGAGCCCTGCCTCATGCTGACCCATACCATCTGTAGGGGAGGGCACTGAACCCTGCCTCATGCTGACCCATACCATCTGTAGGGGAGGGCACTGAACCCTGCCTCATGCTGACCCATACCATCTGTAGGGGAGGGCACTGAACCCTGCCTCATGCTGACCCATACCATCTGTAGGGGAGGGCACTGAGCCCTGCCTCATGCTGACCCATACCATCTGTAGGGGAGGGCACTGAGCCCTGCCTCATGCTGACCCATACCATCTGTAGGGGAGGGCACTGAGCCCTGCCTCATGCTGACCCATACCATCTGTAGGGGAGGGCACTGAGCCCTGCCTCATGCTGACCCATACCATCTGTAGGGGAGGGCACTGAGCCCTGCCTCATGCTGACCCATACCATCTGTAGGGGAGGGCACTGAGCCCTGCCTCATGCTGACCCATACCATCTGTAGGGGAGGGCACTGAGCCCTGCCTCATGCTGACCCATACCATCTGTAGGGGAGGGCACTGAGCCCTGCCTCATGCTGACCCATACCATCTGTAGGGGAGGGCACTGAGCCCTGCCTCATGCTGACCCATACCATCTGTAGGGGAGGGCACTGAGCCCTGCCTCATGCTGACCCATACCATCTGTAGGGGAGGGCACTGAGCCCTGCCTCATGCTGACCCATACCTCGCTGGCCAATGAAAATTCACGAGGAAGAGACGTGTCATTCAGCTTGTTTGCCTGTTCATCAAAGCTTAACACGGCTTAATAAAATCAAATTACTTCACAAATATAGATGTACTCCTTGTTGTTGTTTTAGATTTAACTACTCAGAGAGAAATACTCATGTAGCACGGGGTATAGTGAGCCGTAATACTCATGTAGCACGGGGTATAGTGAGCCGTAATACTCATGTAGCACGGGGTATAGTGAGCCGTAATACTCATGTAGCACGGGGTATAGTGAGCCGTAATTGAGTTCGATTATTCGTGATAACTTTGTCACTGTGATATTTTGGTTAAAGTTTTAAATGGAGGAGGGGATTCCTCCGTTTTCCCAGTTTATTTTTCGCTTCTGTTTTAGCGCACTGGTTTTAATCTTGTTTTAATAACATTATCTTGGTGGCGGATATAGATGCACAGTGTTCACTAGTGTATCCCATTCTTTGACTGCTTTTCTAATCATTGTAGTCGCTTTGGAATTTACATCTAATAGAGCTGTTGTCGTTGGATTAACATTGAGTTTGATGCGCAGGGCTTCAGTAGCTTCACATTCCAGTAAGTAGTGCAATAGTGGCGCCTCTGCTTCTGTTTCACAAAAGTGACACTCTTTAACTATTGGGTTCATTACCTCCCAGCAGCACTTGCAACATATAAGAACATAAGAACAAAGGTAACTGCAGAAGGCCTATTGGCCCATACGAGGCAGCTCCTATTCTATAACCACCCAATCCCACTCATATACTTGTCCAACCCGTGCTTGAAACAATCGAGGGACCCCACCTCCACAATGTTACGCGGCAATTGGTTCCACAAATCAACAACCCTGTTACTGAACCAGTATTTACCCAAGTCTTTCCTAAATCTAAACTTATCCAATTTATATCCATTGTTTCGTGTTCTGTCCTGTGTTGATACTTTTAATACCCTATTAATATCCCCTCGGTTATGTCCATTCATCCACTTGTAAACCTCTATCATGTCACCCCTAACTCTTCGCCTTTCCAGTGAATGCAACTTAAGCTTTGTTAATCTTTCTTCATATGAAAGATTTCTAATTTGGGGAATTAACTTAGTCATCCTACGCTGGACACGTTCAAGTGAATTTATATCCATTCTATAATATGGCGACCAAAACTGAACTGCATAATCTAAATGGGGCCTAACTAGAGCAAGATATAGCTTGAGAACCACACCAGGTGTCTTGTTACTAACGCTGCGATTAATAAATCCAAGTGTCCGATTTGCCTTATTACGAACATTTATGCATTGATCCTTTTGTTTTAAATTCTTACTAATCATAACTCCCAGATCCCTTTCGCAATCCGACTTCGCAATCACAACACCATCTAGCTCGTATCTTGTAACTCTATCATCATTACCTAACCTCAGAACTTTACATTTATCAGCATTAAACTGCATCTGCCAATCCTTTGACCATTTCAAAACCCTATCTAGATCAACTTGAAGTGATAGTGAGTCCTCCTCCGAATTAATTTCCCTACCGATTTTCGTATCATCGGCAAATTTGCAAATGTTGCTACTCAAACCTGAATCTAAATCATTTATATATATTATAAACAACAGAGGTCCCAGGACAGAGCCTTGAGGCACTCCACTTACAACATTTTCCCACTCTGACTTGATTCCATTTATACTAACTCTCTGTTTCCTTTGGTATAGCCATGCCCTAATCCAGCTTAATATAGCACCCCCAATACCATGAGACTCTATTTTTTAATCAGTCTTTCATGTGGCACTGTATCAAAAGCTTTGCTAAAGTCAAGGTATACAACATCGCAATCCTTACCACTATCAACTGCCTCAACAATGCTAGAATAAAAAGATAACAAATTTGTTAAACATGAACGGCCATTTATAAAACCATGTTGCGACTCAATTATTAATTTATGTTTTTCAAGATGAAGACGAATTTTATTTGCTATTATAGATTCGAGTAACTTTCCCACAATAGACGTTAGGCTAATTGGTCGATAGTTAGACGCAAGTGATCTATCTCCTTTCTTAAAAACTGGTATCACATTAGCAACTTTCCAAAACTCTGGCACTCTGCCTGACTCTATTGATTTATTAAATATGGTTGACAGTGGGTCACAAAGCTCCTCTTTGCATTCTTTAAGCACCCTAGCAAACACTTCATCCGGCCCTGGGGATTTGTTTGGTTTGAGTTTTACTATTTGTTTAAGAACATCCTCCCTGGTAACTGCTAAACTCGTCAACCTGTCCTCGTCCCCACCCACATAGACTTGTTCGGCTGAAGGCATATTGTTAAGTTCCTCTTTAGTAAATACAGATACAAAATATTTATTAAAAATACTACTCATCTCTTCATCACTATCTGTTATTTGACCTGTCTCAGTTTTTAATGGACCTATCCTTTCCCTAGTCTTAGTACGATATAACTGAAAAAACCCTTTAGGATTTGTCTTTGCTTGCCCTGCTATGCGAACTTCATAGTTTCTTTTTGCTTTCCTTATCTCTTTTTTAACATTTCTAACCAGTTGTACGAATTCCTGTTCTAAAGTGTGGCGAGAATATCAGTAGTTTGTGATCGGGGCTTGAACATGAGTCCTGGAGAACACCAGACTTACGCCTTAACCACAAGACCAAAGATTTCCTCAATCTTTGATTTCCGCAACCAAGTCTGAGTCTGTGTATGGCTACTGCAATGACTATGGATATCTTTTTGCCAGGCTTGAAAGAGGAGTAACCAGTTGCTTGTTCGTACCACATCGCAATGGATCTTCCCTCTGCTACCTTGTCTCTGTGGCGACTTTTGATAGAACATGAGAACATAAGAACAAAGGTAACTGCAGAAGGCCTATTGGCCCATACGAGGCAGCTCCTATCTATAACCACCCAATCCCACTCATATACTTGTCCAACTCGCGCTTGAAACAATCGAGGGACCCAACATCCACCACGTTACGCGGTAATTAGTTCCACAAATCAACAACCCTGTTACCGAACACTGGAAAGGCGAAGAGTTAGGGGTGACATGATAGAGGTTTATAAGTGGATGAATGGATATAACAAAGGAGATATTAATAGGGCATTAAAAGTATCAACACAAGACAGAACACGAAACAATGGGTATAAATTTGATAAGTTTAGATTTAGGAAAGACGTGGGTAAATACTGGTTCGGTAACAGGGTTGTTGATTTGTGGAACCAATTACCGCGTAACGTGGTGGAGGTGGGATCCCTCGATTGTTTCAAGCGCGGGTTGGGCAAGTATATGAAGTGGGATTGGGTGGTTATAGATAGGAGCTGCCTCGTATGGGCCAATAGGCCTTCTGCAGTTACATTTGTTCTTATGTTCTTAAATTTCTGTATCACTTCCTCACTCCTAACTCGTCCAACATCATTTCCCCTTTCACTAATAAAAATAATGGGTTTCTTCCTATTTCCCGTCATAATATATTTCATGTTGTCAACAATATCTCCAGTTCCAGCTCCCAGATAGCAGACCCTTAACCTGTTCCCTCTATCTCTGGCACAAAACGTCCTGTCTAAATACCTCACCTGGGAATCTCCCACAACCAAAATTCGCTTAGGTAGCTCCTTAACTTTCTGAGCACTTTGAGGGGCCTGTGCTTCCTTGCTATTCATTGATTTGCCTTTCGAGTGAACTGCAGGCTCACCACAGCACTCGTCTTTCAACACAGCAAACGAATTTGAAGTCCTAAAGGCGTTTGTAGGCGGCCTTGTCAAGATCTTCTTAAGTCTCCTGTCCTTTACAACTTTCCACGACGAGGTCTTTTTAAAATTGGTCTCCTCCTTCGTTTCTTCTCGATGTTTCAGCTGTCGTACCTCCTCCCCTAGGGAATCCATCTCTGCTCTCAGAGTTCCAACTAGATTCATCAGTTCCTTCACTAATCCTTCCATTATTGCTATAATAATCTTACTACAATCGGAGCTCCAACTAACACAACCTGTCACTGTGACTGCACCAGAATGACTAGATATGGAATATAATGGCTCATAAAGCTCCTCTTTGCCAGAAGAGATTGAACCGAAGCTAATCTAGGACTTCTTAGAGCTGTCCGAGATCATGTGCACGAAGAAACAGCAAAAATCAGAGAAGAAAAATGGCTCGAGTGGTGTGCCAAGCTAAATCAGCATACGTCCTTGGGCGACATCTCGAGGCAGATCAACAAGGCCCAAGGAAAATCGCCTCCTGCTCCGCCGCACCATGTTCATCCAGAGCAAGAAGCAGAAAGGCTAGCAAATCTATTTGCTTCAAGAACCAGTTCCACTCAACTTCCTCAAGCAACTCTGACTCACCAACAAAGACTTCAAGCAGCAAGATGGAAAAAAATAGATGATGCTTTAGCCTTACCTAACGAACTAGACTAACCTTTCAATCTGATAGAACTCAAAAGTGCTACAAAGAAAACTAAAAACACAGCTCCAGGCGAGGACAAAATCACTTACAACATGCTAGCCAAGCTAGGAGAAAAGGGTGAAGAAGCCTTCTTGAATCTCATCAACAGAGTCTGGGTGACAAGAACCCGACCACTCTCTTGGAACAGTGCAATTATAGTTCCCATTCCAAAACCTAAAGACCCAGGAAATCCAAGACCCATCTCATTAACAAGCTGTCTTGCCAAAACTGCAGAAAGAATGGCTCTTAATCGAATTGAATGGAAAGCCAATCCACTACACCAAAATATGTTTGCTTACAGAAAAGGTGTTGGAACTACAGAATGCCTTACCTCCCTCCTGGATAAAATCAATGACAAACCAGGAATCCTTATTTTTCTAGACCTTGAAAAAGCCTTCGAGTTAGCCAGTGCTCCAGCTACACTGTGCTGCCTTGTGGGTAAGGAAATCTAGGGACACGCTCTTGCCTTTGCCAAAGGAAGCCTGCTTAACCGAGACGCTAAAGTCAAGTTCCAAGGAAAAACATTGACCTCAAAGATGCTGGAAAATTGAACTCCGCAGGGAGAAATACTAAGCCCCTTCCTCTTCAACTGTCTCATGGAACAATTCATGAAGCTCAAGCTACCAAAAGCCAAACTTCTTAACTATGCAGACGACTTTGCGGTCATCATCAATGGCAAATGTGCATGGAACAATGCACAAAAATGCTTAGATATTATAAGCAGGGAAGCGGAACACAGCAGTGAAAATAAACAGCAATAAAACAAAAGCTATGTTACGTTAAGATGAGAATTCAAGACATCAGACCCGCAACACAAGGACAAGAAATTGAGTGGGTTACCTCTTTTCAATACCTAGAAGTCATAATAGACAACCAGTTGAAATTCACTCAATTAATTGAATATCTTCGGCAACGCTATAAAGCCAGAAACTCAGCTTTGCGCTCCCTGACCAGTCTTAGAGAGGGTGCATCTCTACCAGTACTCAAAATTTACTACGTTCAAGCAGTTAGGTCACTCATCGACTATGCTGCTCCTGCTCTTACATCCCTCAGTGATAACCAATGGGAGAAACTGGAAGTGTCTCAAAATGATGGTCTGAGAACAATGCTGGGAGCACTTATATGGACGTGTAGAGAGAACCTTAGAATGGAAACAAATTTACCAGCATTAGAAAACAGGATGAAACAAAGGATAGCCACCATAATAGGAAAACTTACTGGAACAACCGCCAGGCTGTCAATCAAAGACAGCATACAGAGATCCTTTCAGGAAAACCTACAGTATAGAACAAGCTCATGGATGGATAATCTGGTCAAGATTTTAGAGAAAATGGACCTGAAATGGACCATTAAAAACAAAGGGGAAGATAGACCATATCAACACTTTCGGCCGCCTCCTCCATGGGAAGAATCGAATCTAAAGATAATCATTGAAAGATTACCAGTTAAAAAACCAGCATGTGACCCGCAGAGGCTCAAGGAAGTAATAGAACAACAAATGGAAACCATCTCAAGACCTACAACGACTCACATCTTCACAGACGGATCAGTTGATCAAGAAGAAGGTTCTGCTGGGGCAGCAGTTTACACGACCAACCATGAAGCTTACTGGAGCATGAATAGTGGGTGCTCAACATTGCAAACAGAATTATATGCAATGAAAGGAGGCAATAAACTATACAATTGAGAATAATTTGTATGACGTCATCATTCATACCGACTCTAAATCTTTGCTCCAGGCATTGTTATCCAGTCAACACAGAGATAATAAACAACTCCTCACAGAAATTTCACATATAGGAAAAGAAGCCCATAATCGAGGGCTGTCAATCACCCTAAATTGGATGCCAAGTCACATTGGCATAGATGGTAATGAAAAGGCAGACTCACTAGCAAAAACTGCCACTGCTCTACCTGGTGTACAGGTTCAAATACCTCCAAGTTTCTCACAGATTAAGGAACAAATCAAGAAGAAAATATTCTCAACTATCAAAAGTCGCCACAGAGCCAAAGTAGCGGAAGGAAGATCCACTGCGATATGGTACGAATAAGCCACTGGGTACTCCTCTTTCAAGCCTGACAAAAAGATATCCAGAGACATTGCAGTAGCCATACACAGACTCAGACTTGGTTACAAGTGCTGCTGGGAGTTAATGAACCCAATAGTTAGTGTCACATCTGTGAAACTGAAGCAGAGGCGCCACTATTGCACTACTTACTGGAATGTGAAGCTACTGAAGCCCTGCGCATCAAACTCAATATTAATCCAACGACAGCAGCTGCATTACATGCACATTCCACCGCGATTACAATGATTAGAAAAGCTGATGAGGAATGGGACTCATTAGTGAGCATTCTGCATCTACATCCGCCACCAAGATAATGTTAATAAAACAAGATTAAAACCAGTGCACTAAAACAGAAGCGATAAATAAGCAGGGAAAAAGGAGGAATCCCCACCTCCATTTTAAACTTAGACCCAAATATCACGGTAACAAGGTTATCGAGTATAACCAAACTCATCTACGGGCTCACCATAGTCCGTGCTACATGGACACTTCGTTCTGAGTAGCTAAATCTGAAACAACAACAACAATGCAAACGAGAAGAGCAAGTCTACGGACAACCTGGTATAATCAAACAAACTAAGATAGGCAGACTGTACACCGTGCATCCCAATCAAGATGAATGCTTCTTTCTTCGCATGCTGTTGGTAAATGTGCCCGGTTCAACGTCTATCCAGCAATTGAGATTTGTCAAGTGGCGTCCTACATGTCACTTTCCTTAGAGCATGTTGTTGTTGTTTTAGATTCAACTACTCAGAACAATAAGTTCCAGTAGCACGGGCTATGGTGAGCCCGTAAGTGGAGGCTCTTTGGAGCCTTTAGCTGTATCAGTAGCTGATACTAGAGATCTGGCGATGTATGGGGTTCTTCATGATAGTTTTCAGCCTGGGGGGGCTGGCTATACCAGTTATGGAGCTAGAGATTAGTGTAGACCTCTAGGTTTTCCGTTTTTTCTTTGCCTGCGACTTTGGCTGTGCAGTGCTGTCGTTGGAGTTTGGTGACGTGGCCTCCATGAGGAAGTCTTGAACCGTGTAGGTGTCGTATTTGTGATGCGGCGGTGGAGCTCCTACTATGATTTCCTCGTCTGAGGAGTCCGTAACCTCTGTAGTGGGCGTTTTTGTCTTTCGCCTCGCAGCTTTAGGTAGGCTTAGGTGTCGTTGATTGGTGGTTGTAGCTATTTCAGGAGCGCTGGTGGTGCTGTTATCGTTTGTAGACAGCACGTCTGCTAGCGCGGCTGCTGAGATAGTGATGGTAGGAGTGTTGGGAGCTGGAGAAGGTATTACCTCTGTTTGTGTCGCCCGGGTCATGGGCGGTTCTGGAGTCGGTGTTGAAGTTGACCGCATGGTCGTCCTGGTGGTAGTCTCCGGAGTGGTAGAGGAGGCAGTGAGATTTACGCCAGTGACTATGATGGGGGCCAGGCCATTGTCTATGTATAATGTGTTTAGTTCACTGACAAAGCGCTGGTTGTCTGGTCCTGCAAGCCTTTCCGCTAGTGTGGAAAGACCAGGGATAATACCTGCACGTGATGCAGGGGGCTGTGAAGGAGCCTGTGGGACCTTGGGTCCCCAATGAGAAGGCTGTGTCGCCTTCTGAGAGGAGCCACATGTTGGTAAGACCGGAAAGTCTTCTGGTTGACTAGTGAGAGCTAAGGTGGTGGGTTGAACGCTTGGGGCTCTGGTCGAGGAGGTAGAAGGGTTGTTTCTCTTGGCTTCAACCTGGGCCTTGATGATTTCCTGTCTGCGGGGGCAGCGGTAGGAAATTGCGGGGTGATTGCCATCACAGAGCAAGCAGTGATGGACTGTTGCCTTGCATATGGAGTAGTGATGCTTCATTATTCCCTGTTTTGTTCACCCAGTTTATTCCACTAAAATTAAAGTCCCCCATGACACAAATACTGCTAGACCTAGATGCTCTAGATATTTCTTCCCATAGATGCTTTGCTTCCATTCTGTCTAAATTTGGTGGCCTATATATAACTCCTATTATAATAATATTTGCTTTTTCGTTTAATTCTATCCAAATAGTTTCTGTGTGTGGCTCAGTTTTGATTCCCACTTTGAGACTACCTTTCAAATTGTCCCTAACATATATGGCTACACCCTCTCCTCGTCTAATATATCTATCTGTGTGAAATAGTTTAAATCCATTTATTTGATATTCAGCTAATAGTTTTCTATTTTCTACATTCATCCACGTTTCGGTAAGTGCAATAATATCTATTTCTTCTGTACAGACAAGAGCATTTAACTCGTTTATTTTGTTTCTTAGACTTCTACTGTTAGTGAAATATACCTTAAGTGAATTGTTATTTTGAGGCCCTTCTCTTTCCCTGATCATTTTGCCAATTTGTTTCTCCAACAAGCACATATTTTTATTACCTCCTTCCTCCCTATCGATTCCCATACCACTATCTACTAACAGTTTAAACCCAAACAAATGCCTCTAACCACTGGTTCCAACGAGTTTGCCACAGCAACAACCCCAGCCCTCGATAAATGCACCCCATCACGAGCATACATTTCATTTCTCCATAGAAGTATTCACAGTTGTCTATGAAAGATATTGCATTTGATTTGCAATATCTTTCCAGCCGGCAATTGACAACAAGTGCCCTCGACAACCATTCATTCCCAACGCTCTTTCTTGAAAGAATGCCACATATGATCGGGATTCCTCCCTTGCTCCTAACTAATTCTATGGCTTTGTTAAATTTCTTTATCAGTTCCTCACTCCTAACTCGTCCAACATCATTAGCCCCTGCACTAATACAAATAATGGGTTTGTTCCCATTTCCCATCATAATATCTTTCATGTTGGCAACAATATCTCCAATTCCAGCTCCCGGATAGCAGACCCTTAACCTGTTCCCCCTATCTCTGGCACAAAACGTCCTGTCTAAATACCTCACCTGGGAATCTCCCACAACCAAAATTCACTTCGGTACATCCTTAACTTTCTGACTACCCTGAGGGGCCCGCGCTCCGCTGCTCCTCGCTGATTTCTGTTCCGAGTGAAGTGCAGGCTCACCACAGCACTCGTCCTCCAACACGGCAAATGAATTTGCTGTCCTTAGGGCGTCTGTAGGCGGCCTTGTAAAGTTCTTCTTAAGACCCCTGTCCTTAACGACTTTCTACGACGAGGTCTTGTTAATACTGGTCTCCTTCGTTTCTTCCCGATGTTTCAGCTGTCGTACGTCCTCCCCTAGGGAATCCATCTCTGCTCTCAGAGTTCCAACTCGATTCATCAATTCCTTCACTAATCCTTCCATTATTGCTATAATAATCTTACTACAATCGGAGCTCCACAGAGTTACACATAGTTACACATAGTTACTCCATAGTTACACAGAGCTAATTCACATAATTACACAGAGCAACACAAAGTTTCGGAGAGCTAAGCATAGCTACACAGAGCTAGAAATTGTTACTCAAAGTTAAACAATGTTACACAAAGGTAAACGAAGCTACACAAAGTTAAAGAAAGCTACACATAGCTACACAGAGTTAAACATGGCTACCCAAAGCTACACAAATTAAGAAAAAGCTACACAAAGTTACTGTAAGGTACTCAAAGCTACACAAACTTACTTAAAGTTACACACAGCTAACTAAAGCTACACAATGTTACACCCAGCTACTCAAAACTACACAATGTTACACAAAGTTTCGCAGAGCTACACAAATGAACACAGAGGTCCACAATATTACACAGTTAGTTTAGTACATTTATTATGCACCTCATACCCATCTTGTGGGCGGTAGTGAAAGGGGTTACAAAGGCACATAATGGGCTCAGGGACTGAACCCCACAATTCATTTAGCTAAGCAAGTTACAATCTTGATGAGCTAGTTACAAAATTCAGTATAAATCGTCACATCAACAATGGGTTCAAGATCGACCACAAGTACAGTTTCTAACTTAAGCAACTGACATGTGGAGAGCTAGTGTCACAATTGATATGTTTGTCCTGCACTCCGCCCCCATCCAGTGGGCAGCGGTGGATAGATTACAATCACTTAGTTACTACCTACAGTTAGCAAACTGGGAATATTTGGCTAAAATTTCTGGTAGCAGATCACTTTGAATGAAATATTGACACATCGTTGGTACATTGTCTCTGAATTCACGTATCTTTTCGCACTTCTTCACATAGTGACGGAGGGTGTGCGAATAATTTTGTTGACACAGTTTACATTTGGTCAGGTCTACATCAGCAGATAATGAGAATTCCCAGAGATACTTGTAACCGAGCCTAAGCCGAACAGTAGTAACATCTAGAAGTCTGCTGATTTTATTGGATGAACCATAGATGTGTGACTCCTCTTGCATGATAGTATGATGATAGATGGAATTACTGGTGTCGATTTCACTTTGCCTCAGATATACAAAATCTTGTTGAAGTTCTCGGTGTACTGCTGCTCTCAGATTGCTCATTGACAATCCAAGGTTACACTCAACGGCTCCTTTAAAGGCAGAGTCTTTGGCTAACTTATCAGCTCTATTATGCATTCGGAGGCCAACATGAGAAGGAGACCACATGAAATGGACTCTGTTACCATCCTTAATAATTTTGTTGCATTTGCGTCTACCTTCGGACACGAGCATGTTACATATATATATCTTAAAGAGTTGAGAGCATTTAAGGATGATAAGGAGCCACTTACAATTAATGTATCAAGTTTGGAGACTTGTAATTTCAGTCTCGGGATCAAGGCAAATAGTTCGGTCTGAAGGGTAGAGGCCCAGTTGTTTATACGGACTCCCCACTCAAAGTACAAGCCATCGCCCAGAACAACTGCACTTCCAGCTGCACCCGTGGTGCGGTGTAGGGAACCATCAGTGTATATGATATGAGAGAGAGAATGCTCTGTGGACAGAGCATCAATATGGCTTAAAGCGTTGAGCTTTGCCTCAAAACGAAGCTTGGGCTGATCTCTAATTTGCTTCTTGGGTGGAAAGGGATGGATTAATATTAGAAAGGGTGTAATCTCCCACGGTTCAGGAAAGTGCCGTTGTTGTTTCTCTTGGTACAAACTGTGAACCTGATAAATTCTGAGTTGAGTTCCTGTTTTAGTTATCCATTTGGAACAATGCTGATCTTCAATAAAGAAATTCTGGAGGGCTTCTGTGCAAGGGTTAGGATGAGTTAGCCTAAACATTTTTATATCAATTTGACAGTTAATTTCAGTAACACGATCAACAACACGCGGAATATTAAGTTCCTTTCTCATATTAAGTATCTATGTGGTACGACGGCACCCAAAGATTATCCTCAAGGCTTCGTTCTGCAATTTATCAAGCCCTCCAAGATTTCTTTCAGGCATCAAAACAAGCAGAGGTGCAGCATAATCCACTAAAGATCTGATGTATGCAAGGTACATCATTTTGACAATTCTGACACTGGCACCATAGCCTGAGTGATAACCTGCAACAGCCTTGAGAGCTCGGAGCCTCTCTTTATACTGACGACAGAGTCAGAATACAACAGGACCATACAGTGGCACCTCTTGTATTCAGACTATTGTCAGTATAAAGAGAGGCTCCGAGCTCTCAAGGCTGTTGCAGGTTATCACTCAGGCTATGGTGCCAATGTTACACAAATACACACAGAGAAACACAAAGCTACACACATCAACACAAAGCTACTCAGAGCTTCACAAAGTTACACACAGCTACTCAAACCTACACTAAGTTACACAGAGCTACACAAAGCTACTCTTAGCATCATTGTTACGACCCTCTCGGGACGCAACGGGGTTCTCACTCTGATGTTGTTAGAGTCAGATATATATATCCGTTCCCAAGCCAGTAGTGGCTATCAAGGGATGAGATCCGTGACGCAAGTAACTTAGAGGGAGTAGGGAAAGAAAGCTAAGAACTTAATATTATAATTCACCATCATCGATTAAATATATATCATAAAAGAGTGCACAAAGGGGAGGGGTATTAACACTTTACAAGGGGGATTAATCCACAATCGATGTCTTCTGCTGAAGACGCTGGTGCCATAACTCTCGGTGCCGAGTCCTTGGTGCTTTCTTCGTGGCCTCACAACGAATTCTCCAAAGAAGTTGAGCCTACCCTGGCCACAGGTCAGCCAAAACACAGGTCCACTGGGGGCACCGCCGTGGAGGCCGTCAACCACACGTCCAGCTGGTCTGCTGGCAGGTTCTGAGCCCACAAGGCTGGTACGGCCACTCCACGGACGATAAAAGGGGAACGCCCTAGACAGGAGCCTCGTGTGACACCACAAGTCACTCTCCTGTCTTCAGTACCCCAGTGGATGATCGTCTCCAACAGTCGGTCCCGGGTAAATCCTTTTACTGCCACTCCACTGGCAGGCTAACACACCACAGTGTTCTTCTGGGGGGACGACTTCACAACAGCTGCAGCAAGGTTCAAGGTATGGAGACTGGCTGCCTCGGGTAGACTGACTCCACTTCCATCACAGCAGTCCCAGGTCGGCTCTGTAAGCAGACACGTCATCAATAACTGGGACACTAAAACACCTCACTTACGGGCTCGGGCACAAACACCTGACGTATCCAGTCCATAGATGGCGCTGTCGTCGGAGCACCACCTCACCAGAGGTCAGTGGCGGCGGTGTAGAGTGCTGAACGGGACTGGAAACTGGCCCTCGTAGCTGATACACGGCATCCTCACCAGGTGTCGTCGGCGTTTGGCGGGGGGTTTCGGGAGCTGACCCACAGATGGCGCGGTCGTTACTACTCCGTGCTCGGACGCTGGATCCGGGTTCGTAACAATCATATATTTTCACACTGCTACACAGAGCAACCCATAGCTATTCAAAGTTACACAGAGCTACGTCAAGTTACACAAACCTACGCAAAGTTACACAAACCTACCCAAATTAGCACAGTGCAACACAAAGCTACATAAAGTTACACAGAGCTACACAAATTTACACAGAGCTACACACAGTGACACACATATACACAGAGCTACACAATGATACTCACAGTTACACAAAGTTACACACAGCAACACAATGTAACAAAGAGCTACACAATGTAACACGCACCTACACAAAGTTACTCATAGTTACACAAAGCAACACAGTGCTACACAAAGCTACACAGAGCTACACAAAGTTACTAAAAGCTTCTCATAACTACACAAAATTACTCAAAAGTCACAAAAGTTACACACACAGCTAACAAAAGCTACACAATGTTACAACCAGCTACTCAAAACAACGCAATGTTACCCAAAGATACGCCGAGCTACACAAAGTTACACAGCTACACAAAGCTACACAATGTCACTCAGAGCTACACAATGTAACACAGAGCTACACAAATTTACACTCAACTACAAAAAGTTACACAGAGCAACACAAAGTTACACAGACTCAAAATTAAGTTACACAGAGCTACACAAAGATACACAGAGCTACGCAGAGTTAAACAGAGCTACAGAGAGCTACACAAAGTTACAGAAATATACACAGAGCGACACAAAGCTATTCAAAGTTACTCAGAGGTAAGTAAAGTTATACTAAGCTACACAAAGTTACACAGAGAAACACAAAGTTACAGAGACTTACACAAAGTAACACAGAGAAACACAAAGCTACATACAGCTACACAAAGTTTATGAGAGCTACGCAAAGCTACATAGAGCTAGACATCGTTACACAAAGTTAAACAGAGCTACACAGAGTTAAACAGAGTTACAAAAAGCTACACAAACTTCCTAAAAGATACTCAAAGCTACACAAAGTTACACAAAGTTACACACACTTAACCGAAGCTACACAATGTTACACCCAGCTACAGAAAGTTACATAAAGGTACACAAATATACATAGAGCAACACAAAGCTACACATAGATACACAGAGCTACACAAAGTTAAACAGAGCTACACAAATTTACACACAGAGCTACACACAGTTATACACAGCTATACAAAGCTACACAAAGTTACACAGAGCTACACAAAGTTACACAGAGCTACACAAAGCTACACAATGTAACACAGAGCTACACAAAGTTACACACACCTACACAAAGCTACACAGAGCTACACAAAGTTACACACAGAGCTACACACAGTTATACACAGCTATACAAAGCTACACAAAGTTACACAGAGCTACACAAAGTTACACAGAGCTACACAAAGCTACACAATGTAACACAGAGCTACACAAAGCTACACAATGTAACACAGAGCTACACAAAGTTACACACACCTACACAAAGCTACACAGAGCTACACAAAGTTACACAGAGCTACACAAAGCTACACAATGTAACACAGAGCTACACAAAGTTACACACATCTACACAAAGCTACACAGAGCTACACAGAAATTCACAAATCTGCACACAACAACAAAAAGTTTCACAAAGCTACACAAATTTACAGAGCTACACAAAGTTACACAGAGCTACACAAAGTTACTCAGGCAGCTACTCAAAGTCTCACAATGTTACACACAGCTACACAAAGTTACACATATATAAACAAAGTTACGCAAAGCTGTACAAAGTTACACAGAGTTACACAAAGCTACACAGAGCTACAAACCGTTACACTAAGTAAACCAGAGCTTCACAACAAAATTACAAAAAGCTACACAGAGTTACACAAAGTTACAAACAGCAATACAGAGCTACACAAGGTACATAAATTTTCACACTGCTACACAGAGCAACCCAAAGCTATTCAAAGTTACACAGAGCTACGTCAAGTTACACAAACCTACGCAAAGTTACACAAACCTACCCAAATTAGCACAGAGCAACACAAAGCTACATAAAGTTACACAGAGCTACACAAAGTTACACAAAGCTACGCAAAGATACACTCAGCTATACAGATTTACACAGAGCTACACAAAGTAACACAGAGCTACACAAAGTTACACACAGCTACACAAATCAGCACGCAGCAACACAGTTACACAGAGTTAAAAAAATCTACACATAGCTACAAAAAGTAACGCAAAGCGAAACAAAGTTACACATAGCTTGGAGGAGGCCTGGTCGACGACCGGGCCGCGGGGACGCTAAGCCCCGGAAGCTCCTCAAGGTAACCTCAAGGTAACGTAGTTACAAGAGGTTTGAAAGAGCTACACAAAGTTACACAGTGCTACACAAAGTTACACAGAGCTACACAAAATAACACAGATCTACAGAAAATAACACACAACTAAATAAATCTACAGCGAGCTAAAAACGTTACGCAGAGCTACACAACGTTACACACATTTCCACAAGGTAACACAGTGATACACAAAGCTACACAAATTTACACACATCTACACAAAACTACACAAAGCAATATATAGAGCTACACAAAGTTACCCAGACCTTCACAAAGATACACAAAGTTTCTCAAAGCTACACAAAATTACACACATCTACACAAAACAACACAAAGTTACACAGAGCTATACAAAGTTACACAGAGCTACAAAAATTTACACAGAGTTACACAAAGCTACACAGAGCTACAAACCGGTACACAAAGTTAAACAGAGATTCACAAAGAGACACAAAGCTACACACCGTTACGTAGAGCTACACAAAGTTTCACAAAGTTTCTCAAAGCTACACAAAATTACACACATCTACGCAAAACTACACAAAGTTGCACAGAGCTATACAAAGTTACACAGAGCTACACAAAATTACACAGAGTTACACAAAGCTACACAGAGCTACAAACCGGTACACAAAGTTAAACAGAGATTCACAAAGAAACACAAAGCTACAAAACGCTACGTAGAGCTACACAAAGCTGCACAAAGTTACACAGAGCTACCCAAAAGTACACAGAGCTACACAAAGTTACACAGAGATACTCAAAGCAACGCAGAGCTACACGATGTTACAAACGTCAACACAAAGCTACACAAAGTTACACACATGAACACAAAGCTACACAGAGATACACTCAACTTCACAAAGTTACACCGAGCTACACAGTTACCGAGAGCTACACAAAGTTACACAGAGCTACACAGTTACTCAGAGCTACACAAAGTTACACAGAGCTACACAAAGTTAAACACAGCTACAAAAAGTTAAACACAGCTACACAAAGTTTTCACAAAGTTACACCGAGTTACACAGAGCTACACAGAGCAACACAGAGCTATACAAAATTATTCAAAATTACACAGAGCTACACCAAGCTGCACAGAGTTACACAAAGTTACACACAGCTACACAAAACTACACACAGCTACACAAAGCTACACAAAGATACGCAGAGCTACACAAAGTTAAACAAAGCTACACAAAGTTACACAAAGTTACATACAGCAAAAAAAGTTCACAAATTTACACACAGGAACACAAAGATACACAAAGTTGCACACAGCAACACTAAGCTACCCAAAGCTGCAAAAAACTACACAAAAATACACATAGCTACACAAAGTTACTCAAAGTTA
Organism: Procambarus clarkii; assembly: GCF_020424385.1. Taxonomy (NCBI): domain Eukaryota; kingdom Metazoa; phylum Arthropoda; class Malacostraca; order Decapoda; family Cambaridae; genus Procambarus; species Procambarus clarkii. The sequence continues at coordinate 25,987,367 of NC_059581.1, read as the reverse complement.
CACAAAGTTACACTGAGCTACGCAAAGTTACACAAAGGAACAAAAAGTTGCGCAGAGATACACACAGTTACGCAAAGTTACACAGAGCTACACAAAGTTACACAGAGCTACACAAAGTTACACAGAGCTACACAAAGTTACACACAGCTCCACAAAGTTACACAGAGCTACCCAAAGTTACACACAGCTACACGAAGTTACTCACAGCTACACAAATCTAAACGGAGCTACACAAAATTTCACAGAGCCACAAAAATTTACACAGAGCTGCACAAAGTTAAACAGAGGTACGCAAAAATACAAAGAGCTACACAAAGTTACATATAGTTACAAAAAGTTAAACAGAGCTACAGAAAAGTTACATACAGCTACACAAAGTTACAAATAGCTAAACAAAGTTACACAGAGCTACGCAAAGTTAAACACAGCTACACAAAGTTTCACAGAACAACACAACATTACACAGAGCAACACAAAGTTACATAGAGCAACACAAAGTTACACAGAGCTACACAAAGTTACACAGAGCTACACAAAGTTACATAGAGCAACACAAAGTTACACAGAGCTACACAAAGTTACACAGAGTTAAACAGAGAAACGCAAAGTTTTACAGAGCTAGCCAAAGTTTTACATAGCTACACAACGTTACACAGAGCTACACAACGTTACACAGAGCTACGCAAAGTTACACAGAGCTACTCAAAGTTACACAGAGCTACACAAAGTTAAGCAGAGCTACACAAAAAGATTCACAATTACACAAAGCTACGCCAAGCTTCACAGAATTACACAAAGTTACTCAAAACTACACACAGTTACACAATGCTACACAAAGTTAAACAAAATTACAAAAGCTACACAAAGTTACAAAAAGTTACTCAAAGCCTCACACAGCTACACAAAGCTACACAAAGTTACACAAAGTTACACAAAGTTACACAAAGTTACGCAGAGCTATACAAAGTTACACAAAGCTACACAAAGTTACAAAAAGTTACTCAAATATGCAGAGAGCTACACAAAGGTACACAAAGCATCACAATGTTACTCAGAGCTTCTTAACTAAATTACTCACAGTTAAACAAATCTAAACAAAAGTTACACACACAGCTTTACAATGCTACACAAAGTTGCACACAGTTACACAGAGCAACACAAAGTTAAACAGAGCTTAACAAAGTTACACAGAGTTACACAAAGTTTCGGAGAGCTACGCAAAGATACTCAGAGCTAGACTTCGTTATACAAACATAAACAGAGCTACACAGAGTTTTACAGGGCTACACAAAGCTAAACAAAGGCACACACAGCTACACAAAGTTACACAAAGTTACTCAAAGTTACAAAAAGCTACATAATCTTACAAAAAACTACTCAAAGCTTCACAAAGTTACTCAAAGTTTCACACAGCTAACCAAAACAACACAATGTTACAACCAGCTACACAAAAGATTCTCTCAAAGTTACCCAAAGTTTCGCAGAGCTACTCAAAGTTACACAGAGCTACTCAAAGTTACACAGAGCTACACAGAGTTAAAGAAAGTTACAGAAATATACACAGAGCAATACAAAACTACACTAAGTTACACACACCGCTTCACAAAAGTTAAACAGAGCTACACTAAGTTTCACAAAGCTACGATAAGTTTTACAAAGCTACACAAAGTTACTCTGATCTTCACAAAGTTACACACTGCTACACAGAAGAACACAAAGCTATTAAAAATTACGCAGAGCTACGTAAAGTTACACAAAGCTATACAAAGTTACCTAGAACTACACAAAGTTACACAGAGCTACACAAAGCTACATAAAGTTACACAGAGCTACACAAAGCTACACAAAGTTACACAGAGCTACACAAAGCTACACAAAGTTTCACAGAGCTACACAAACTTACAAAGAGCTACACAAATTTTCACAGAGCTACACACAGTTACACACTGCTACACATAGCTACTCAGAGCTGCACAAAGTTACTCAAAGCTACACAAAGTTACACACAGTTACACAAAGTTACACAGAGCTTCACAAAGCTACAGAAATAACACAGAACTACACGAAGTTACACAAAGTTACACACAGCTGCACAGATCTACACAGAGCAACAGAAAGCTACACAGAGCTACACAAATTTACACACAGCTTCACAGAGCTACACAAAGTTACACAAAGCTACACAGAGCTTCAAACCGTTACACAAAGTTAAACAGAGCCCTACATAGAGACACAAAGTTACAAAAAGCTACACAGCACACATCAAACGTTTCCGTGTCATCTGCCCTTCTCTTCCTTATTTCTATGATCTTCCTAAGACTCACAAACCTGGTGCTCCTCTTCGTCCTATCATTTCTTCATGGGGCTCTTTCAGCTATCCCCTAGCCTCCTGGCTCGCTAAAACTCTGACGCCTTACCTTGGCTCTTTTTCCCCTGCCCACCTTCGTCACTCTCAGGATTTCATAGAAAGACTGCGCCTGCAGCCCTCTTGTAAGATGCTTAGTCTTGATGTCGACTCTGTTCACTAATGTTCCGCTCGATGACGTTCTCTCTTTCCTTAGACAGAAGGCGAGTGAGGGCCTTCTTCCTCTCCCGCTTTCCACTGACGTTTTCCTCGAACTTATTAGACTGTGTTGACTGTAACTCTTTCTCTTTTAACAGTAGATATTACACTAAAACTTTCGGTGTCGCTATGGGTTCCCCTCTCTCCCCTGTTCTTGCTAATTTCTACATGGAATACTTTCGAAACTGTTCTTCTTCCTTCTATTGATACTGGTCCCTCTCTCTGGCTTCGCTATGTTGATGACATTTTTGCTTTATTGCCTCATGACCTTAGTCTTTTCCAGCCTTTCCTTTCCTCTCTTAACAATCTGGCTCCTTCTATCCATTTCAAAGTTGAGTGGGAATCTAATTCTCTTTCCTTTTTTTGACGTTCACATTCACAGCTCTGTGTTCGGGTTTTCTTTTTCTGTCTACCGCAAACCCATGCATAGTGGCATGTACATTCACTTCTTTTCCTACCATCCTCCTTCTGCTAAAAAAAACAGTGTCCTCGTCTCTTTCTTCCTCCGCGCTCTACACATCAGCGGCCCTCAGTTTCTTGATTATGAAATTGCCTTTATCTACAAATCATTCTTTCGCCTTGGTTATCCTTTGCGTTTTATCAACTGTGCCTATTCTCAAGCTAAAACGAAATTTCTTTCATCCTAAACCTGCTTCAACCATTAGTAGCACTGTGCTCTGCCTTCCCTTCATATCTGAACTCAAAACTTTTACTAATACATTTCGTCCTCTTGACATAAAGCTCGCCTTTCGACAAACTAACACACTTCGTAGCAATCTAGTTCACACGGCTCCTCCTGCTTCTATTGCTGCTGGTGTTTACTCTATTTCCTGCTCGTCTTGTCCTCTCCAATACTTTGGGATAACTGTCCGTACACTTAATGACAGACTTAAGGAACGCAAAAGAAGTGTTAAGTCTGCAGACTCAAACAATGCTTTCTTCTGTCATGTTAGGGATTCTAATCATCCTATTGATTGGTCTTCCTCCAAAATATTATTTCCTGCCTCTACTCTACACAGACGCCGTCTTGTTGAATCGGCTCTAATACACAATGTACCCAACATGAACTTGAGTCCTGGCTTTGTTGCTGTTGACTCTTCCCTTTCGCAGTATATACTCTAATGCTCTAACCTTCTTCTTGAGAAAAGGTGCAGTTTGCATGCAGTTTGCACCCTCCCGATGACTGCACCAGGACAGATGTTTGGAGACGCGGTGACGTTGAGGATGAGAAGAAAGTCAAAAGTGTTATAAGTGTCGAGCCGTAGAGAGAGGAGTAGCGACGAAAACAGAGGGCGGACGTTAGAGGGAGACACGCCGCACCATAGGGCAGGATGTCGAGTTCATGGCCACTAAGGAGGAAGGACTCGGCTGGGCTGACATTTACCTGTCGGGTGGATATTGGCGTCGTCAGAAACACTCTGTTTGCAGTTATGGGTGTGAAGGTGGAAGATCTCGTCGGTCTACAGGTTGTTCGTGACGACAGTGGTTGTGAAGTTCGCCGAGAGTGACTTGTTCCGGAGGTTTCTCGACCAGTATGAGGACAAGGTTCTGGGGCTGAGCAACGGTCTTGGCTCTGTGACTGTGACGAATTTGAGTGTGGTGTACACATACGTGTCTATTAAGAATGCGCCGTTTGAAACGTCTGAGGATGTTCTCCGTCGGGCTCCTGCCAGGTATGGGCGTGTGGACTCTATTCGTGCCTGTAGATACACAACCGGGGACGTCAAGGGACTCAGTAATGGTTACAGAACGGCTAAGATGGTTCTTCATGGGAATGTGCCTTCTTTCGCGCTTGCTGGCTTTACGGTCTGCTTCTCCTACCGTGGGCAGACTCGGACGTGTTTTAAATGTGGCCACGTTGGACATTTGGCTGCTGCCTGCGACACTCAGATGAATGATCGGGTTAATGTGTTTCATGAAGCGGATTTTCCTCCCTTGCCCTAACGTGAGGATGTCTCGGTTATGGACGATACCCCTTGTGAGAGGACGGCCGCGGTGATGGGTGCCGCTCCAGTAAGTGCGGTTGGTGGCGTGGGTGTCGGGGTGGTGGGGGGCGCAGACCCGCCCCCTCCATCGGCTTCCACACCTCCGCTGGCTCCGCCGGCCCCGTCTCCAGCTCCTGTGTCGCCTGAAGGGTGTGGGCCTGTACCCCCTGTGGGTGAGGCTGATGTTTTTCCGGATCGTGTGTTGCCCGGTGACTTGCGGCCGGCTGTGGGCTCTACTGGGATGCCTCCTGCTGGAGGCGACAGTTTGGATGATCAGAGGCCTCTGTCCAAGCGTTCCCAGAGGGCTAGGAGTGTGTCGCCCCCTCGTGGGTGGGCTGCAGAGTGTGAAGTTGTGGATGATGATGTGATGGAGGGGCCTGTGCGGCCTCCTGTGGCGCCTATGGCACCTGCTGCTGGTGCCTCCCCTCCTTGAGAGGTTGCCCCTAGTGATCGTGACCTCGTGGTGGTCCTTTACGAAAACTTTACGCCGGGAGGCGTCTGATCCTGTGCCCGGTGGTAGGGGCCCTGGCAGGTGTGCGTTCCCTGTGGTTCCCCCTGGAGTGAAGAACCGTGTGACTATCAGTACGGACCTCTGTGGCTACCCTTGTCCGTCCCCTGGTGCTCGTACCCTTCGTGCTGCACCCCCTCCCTGTGGTATCGGCCAATGGGGGTCCCGCTCGATGCGTCGCAGGCTTTGGAACTTACTGTGGATAGCCGGGTGTATCCGGCGCCATGGTGCCCCTATACTATTTGGGTACCGAGGGTGCAGTGTTTTGTTTATGGGGTGCCGGAGCTGATGCCTCAGCCTTGTGCGTTGCCTGGTAGACCGGTGTCTGATGATGTCAAGCTCGTTTGGGAGGCGTACTGCTTGCGGTTTCCGAAGAGGGAGTTTCCCGATATATATGCGTAGTTTTGTACTTGCATTCTATGTCCCAGAACATTTATAACTTACTGTATTGTCTGCTATGTAGTTGTTTTGTTTGCCTAGTTTAGGCCTTTGTGTAAATTGTTTGTTTTGTTCATACTGTAATGTGTTTTCCGTGTGTGTTACTGTTATCCTCTGTGTTGTGTTTCTAATGGTGTTCTGTGTGTGTGTGTGTGTGCTTCTGGTGTGTATGGTGTTTTTTTGCCAGGTCCTGCGTGTTCCGGTAGTTTTTTCCTGTGTGTCTGTGGTCGAACGATCGCGTGTTTCTGTACTGTGTGTGCCGGGTGTTCCGTGGATTGTGTGTGTGTATTGAAACTTTTTATTATTATGTACCTTTGCTTCTGAATGTTTATTTTGCGCCATTGTGTGGTTTTTAATGTATGTAACTTGGCGCACCCCGTCTGGGTTGTGCAGTTTCTTATTGTGTTTTCTAATGAATTCTGCTTGTTTCATGGGTTCTCATTTACGTTTGCTCTATGAAAATTGTCCACTGTGTTTTTATTGTGTTCAAATATGTTCGGCTTTTGGTGTGACATTTGTACCGTACTTGTTCTGTGTCGCTTGCATGTCAGTTGGTGTTATGTTGTTGGGTGGTGTGTGCTGGTGTAAGGTTTTTCTTTTAGTGCTTCGGTGCCTTAATGTTGTAATGTTTTCCTTGGCATGTATTTGTAAATAAATAAAAAAAGGGCCTTCTGCAGTTCTTATTCCTACTACTATCCCCTCTACTACACCTTACCTTTCGTACCTTTTGCCTTGCTCCTCACCGCTCTCTTGCCTAGATACCTGGTTGATACCTGGTTGATGGGGTTCTGGGAGTTCTTCTACTCCCCAAGCCCGGCCCGAGGCCAGGCTTGACTTGTGAGAGTTTGGTCCACCAGACTGTTGCTTGGAGCGGCCCGCAGGCCCACATACCCACCACAGCCCGGTTGGTCCGGCACTCCTTGGAGGAATAAATCTAGTTTCCTCTTGAAGATGTCCACGGTTGTTCCGGCAATATTTCTTATGCTTGCTGGGAGGACGTTGAACAACCGCCTATTTATTGCCATAATCACCTTCCCTCATTGGCACCACTCCTGTGCCAGGTAAGTCCACTTCGGGCTCAACATTGCCCGTGCTACTTACCCCGCTCCTGTGCCAGGTAAGTTACGGGCTCACCATAGCCCGTGCTACTTGCCCCGCTCCTTGTGCCAGGTAAGTTACGGGCTCACCATAGCCCGTGCTACTTGCCCCGCTCCTGTGCCAGGTAAGTTACGGGCTCACCATAGCCCGTGCTACTTGCCCCGCTCCTGTACCAGGTAAGTTACGGGCTCACCATAGCCCGTGCTACTTGCCCCGCTCCTTGTGCCAGGTAAGTTACGGGCTCACCATAGCCCGTGCTACTTGCCCCGCTCCTTGTGCCAGGTAAGTTACGGGCTCACCATAGCCCGTGCTACTTGCCCCGCTCCTTGTGCCAGGTAAGTTACGGGCTCACCATAGCCCGTGCTACTTGCCCCGCTCCTGTGCCAGGTAAGTTACGGGCTCACCATAGCCCGTGCTACTTGCCCCGCTCCTTGTGCCAGGTAAGTTACGGGCTCACCATAGCCCGTGCTACTTGCCCCGCTCCTGTGCCAGGTAAGTTACGGGCTCACCATAGCCCGTGCTACTTGCCCCGCTCCTGTGCCAGGTAAGTTACGGGCTCACCATAGCCCGTGCTACTTGCCCCGCTCCTGTGCCAGGTAAGTTACGGGCTCACCATAGCCCGTGCTACTTGCCCCGCTCCTTGTGCCAGGTAAGTTACGGGCTCACCATAGCCCGTGCTACTTGCCCCGCTCCTGTGCCAGGTAAGTTACGGGCTCACCATAGCCCGTGCTACTTGCCCCGCTCCTGTGCCAGGTAAGTTACGGGCTCACCATAGCCCGTGCTACTTGCCCCGCTCCTGTGCCAGGTAAGTTACGGGCTCACCATAGCCCGTGCTACTTACCCCGCTCCTGTGCCAGGTAAGTTACGGGCTCACCATAGCCCGTGCTACTTACCCCGCTCCTGTGCCAGGTAAGTTACGGGCTCACCATAGCCCGTGCTACTTGCCCCGCTCCTGTGCCAGGTAAGTTACGGGCTCACCATAGCCCGTGCTACTTGCCCCGCTCCTGTGCCAGGTAAGTTACGGGCTCACCATAGCCCGTGCTACTTACCCCGCTCCTGTGCCAGGTAAGTTACGGGCTCACCATACCCCGTGCTACTTGCCCCGCTCCTGTGCCAGGTAAGTTACGGGCTCACCATACCCCGTGCTACTTGCCCCGCTCCTGTGCCAGGTAAGTTACGGGCTCACCATAGCCCGTGCTACTTGCCCCGCTCCTGTGCCAGGTAAGTTACGGGCTCACCATAGCCCGTGCTACTTGCCCCGCTCCTGTACCAGGTAAGTTACGGGCTCACCATAGCCCGTGCTACTTGCCCCGCTCCTGTGCCAGGTAAGTTACGGGCTCACCATAGCCCGTGCTACTTGCCCCGCTCCTGTGCCAGGTAAGTTACGGGCTCACCATAGCCCGTGCTACTTGGAACTTGTTCCGAGTAGCTGAATCTATAACAACAACAACAACAACCTCATCACAATCGACTTGAGAATGGTCCAGGACGGACCGTAACGTCGTCGTCCCTTCACCTTCTAGTGTGTGGTCTGGTCAGTTTACACAGAGCTACACACAATTAAACAGAGCTACACAAAGAGACACAGCAACATAAATTTACACAGAGCTACAAAAAGTTACACACAGCTATAAAAAGTTGCGCAGATCTACACAAAGTTTCTTAGAACTACACAAAGCTACACAAAGTTTCACAAATTTATTTAGTGCTATACAAAGCTTCAAAACATTACACAGAGCTACACAAAGTTACACAGAGCTACACAAAGTTACACAAAGCTACACAAAGTTACACAGAGCTACACAAAGTTACACAGAGCTACATAAAGTTACGTATAGCTACACAAAGCTACACATACAGCTACACAAAGTTTCACAGTTACACACAGCTACACAAAGTTACGCAGAGCTACACAAATTTACACAGTTACACAAAGCTACAAGTCAATACACAAAGCTAAACAGAGCTTCACAAAGAGACACAATGTTACAAAAAGCTACATAAAGCTACACACAGCAACACAAAGTTACACACAGCTGCACAAAATTACACTGAGCTACATAAAGTTACACAGAGATACACAAATTTACACTCAGCTACATAAAGTTACATAGTGCTACACAAAGTTAAACAGCTCAGGCTGTTTAACTTTGTGTAGCAAAGTTAAACAGTTAAAGTTTTAACTGTTTAACTTTCCAAATTGCGGCCGACCCCAATCAGTGCACTCGCCATACCCCATGTTTATGAATGGAAAACGGTTTATACTCACAACTGTTGACGTTCGAACACTTCCGGAACAAGTGCTTCACGTTGTGTTCGAACCACAACGCTGTAAATGCTTCGGGGAATTTTCTCAAATATAAATTAATTTTATAATATAGTAGTATATTGTGCATATATAGGCATAGAATAGGTTAGGTTAGGTGTTTAGGTTCTGTTGGCGATTATTTGTATATACAGTACATGGGTGAAGCATTTATAGCGTTGTGGTTCGAACAAAATTCGTCAGTGAAGCACTTGCTCCGGAAGTGTTCGAGCGTCAAAGTTGTGAGTCGTGTGTAAACAGCTTTTCATTCACAAACATAGGGTTTGGCGGGTGCATGGAATAACTTTTGGGTCTTGTTTTGGAGGACGGACTGAATCCCGCAGCCCGTCCTCACAAACAAAGATCCAAGCTCGTTAATCTAGCCGCCAAACCCCCTGTTTATGAATGAAAAAGCTGTTTACACACGACTCACAACTGTTGACGTCCGATTACTTCCGGAACAAGTGCTTCACTCATGTCCTGTGTTCAATCCCCAATTCTATAAATGCTTCACCCACGTATTTCAAGTGCAATCGCCAACCAGCCCGTCCTCCAAACAAAGACCCAAAAGTTATTCCCGTGCACCCGCCAAACCCTCTGTTTATGAATGAAAAGCTGTTTACACACGACTCACAACTTATTTCATTCGAATTTCAACTGATTTCTCTGACGAATTTTGCTCAAACCACAATGCTGTAAATGCTTCACCCACATACTATAAATATAAATAATCGCCAACAAAACCTAAACACCTAACATATATGCACAATATGCTAATATATTATAATATTATTTTATATATGAGAAAATTCCCGTTTTGAATGAACAGCGTGTTAAAATTTATGAATGCGTCTATGGGGTCGACCGCTGGATGAAAAGGACTTGAGCCGAGGGCGGGTTGCGCCAACAGAACTTAATCACATAACCTAACCTAACCTATGCCTAATTATACATAGTATTTTGAAAATTAGTTTGTATGAGAACAAACTAATTTTCATTACACAGTATTTATAAGTGATAAATGCGTCTGGGGGAGGACGGGCGCTACTTTAACCAGCCTAGTGTGAGGGCAGGTTGAAACCACAGTCACTAGCATCGTCATCACAGGCGGTGTGACCCCTCCTTCACCTACTGCTGCACCCACCACCTGACCCGGCAGGTCAAATCTCGTCTGTTCTGTTCCGCAAGGGACACCAGACGCCACACACTAGCCAAATCGGTGCGACAAGGACTTCCCCAACTAGACGCCTCTCTCCCTAAAGTATACGTGACTGAAGTGAGCCGTAATATACAGTCTACTACAAGGTTCACCAATACGTGTTCGGTTATCAATGTGTACGCCTCCAAACGCGGAGAAAATTACGGACGACATAGAAGCCTATTAAGGGAGGAGCAGCCGAGGTATTCAACAGTAGAGTACCCAATAGCAGAACATACTAACGCGGTCATTTCTGATCAGTGTACGACTCAAAATATTGTTGCATTATTAGCCAACAAAATTGTCAAAATGTTGGATCTCTTTTTCAGTCTTTTGACTAAAAGTTCATCCGTACGTGAAGAAATATTTGTTGTTTGTTAAATGTATTGAATAATATCATTAACGAAACTGAGAAATTGCGAAATCTAGAACAAGCCTGCAACCCTTCAGCGCGTGAGGTGGTTGGCCGGTCCAGTGAACAACAGGGCTCCTGTGAGCTGGTAGCCTCCACACCTGGAGGCCAGATACACGCTAAAACGGTGATACTTCTCTCGTCTCCGCAAGGAAACAAACACTGTACGACATTTTAGGGAAAAGGTTTATGCGAAGTTGTCATACCTCCTATAATGGATGCATTTGACGAGAATGTGACTCAACACACAAGCCTGGGCCAGGACTCGGGCGCTCTACCACAAATTGATGAAGCTGGTGACATCAACATCAGGAGCATATTAAGCGCAAATCTACAGGGCCCGGATTACCGTGCAGCACTGTGGGTCATTAAATATTCGACTGATATTCTGGAAGATATGTATCTGCAATGTTTACTGCTAGAGAACCAGGCTTCAGAGTCTCTAGCAACATGCATCAACGATTCAAAACTGGTGCTTCCAGCCCAGCAGCCAGACAACCACTCCTCGTGCCAGGAATCACACGCTGCTGCCCGCGAGGCACTTTCTGGTGCCCGCGAGACACTTTCTGGTGCCCGCGAGACACTGCCTGGTGCCGGCGGGGCGCTGCCTGGTGCCGGCGGGGCGCTGCCTGGTGCCGGCGGGGTGCTGCCTGGTGCCGGCGGGGTGCTGCCTGGTGCCGGCGGGGTGCTGCCTAGTACCCGCGAGGCGCTGCCTGGTGCCGGCGGGGCGCTGCCTGGTGCCCGCGAGGCGCTGCCTGGTGCCCGCGAGGCGCTGCCTGGTGCCCGCAAGGCTCTGCCTGGTGCCCGCGAGGCGCTGCCTGGTGCCCGCGAGGCTCTGCCTGGTGCCCGCGAGGCGCTGCCTGGTGCCCGCGAGGCGCTGCCAGGCGCCCGTGGGACGCTGCCTGGTGCCCGCGGGACGCTGCCTGGTGCCCGCGGGACGCTGCCTGGTGCCCGCGAGACGTCAAACAACCATTCTTCACACCAGGAACCAGACGTACACTACCTCCGGCCGTCACCGACCGAAGCCTCCACCTTGGACAACAGACCAGTTGCCAGCCGTCGCAAACGACCACCGAGAAAGAGTTACCCTCGGAAATGTGTACCACAAGACCACCGGACGCCGACCAACCAGTTCCCGATTCCACCAGACGGCTCAGACGCTCTACCACAAACTAATGAAGTTGGTTACACTGACATCATGGGCATGTCAGACGCGAACTTTCAGGGCCCGGATTACTTTGCAGAAGAGCAGCTCATTGAACATTCGTATAATATTCTATTAAATATGATTGAACAATGTGTAATGCCAGAGAATCAGGCTTCAGAGTCTCTAGCAACATATAGCAACGATTCAAACCTGGTGCTTCCCGTCCAGCCGCCATACAACCATTCTTTATGTCGGGAATCACACGCTGGTGCCGGCGGGGTGCTGCCTGGTGCCGGCGGGGTGCTGCCTAGTACCCGCGAGGCGCTGCCTGGTGCCGGCGGGGCGCTGCCTGGTGCCAGCGGGGCGCTGCCTGGTGCCGGCAAGGCGCTGCCTGGTGCCGGCGGGGCGCTGCCTGGTGCCGGCGGGGCGCTGCCTGGTGCCCGCGAGGCGCTGCCTGGTGCCCGCGAGCCGGCATCACAGTACACCAAGGAGCCACACCTTGTGGCCCCCACCCAACCGTCAAACAACCATTCTTCACACCAGGAACCAGACGTACACTACCTCCGGCCGTCACCGACCGAAGCCTCCACCTTGGACAACAGACCAGTTGCCCGCCGTCGCAAACGGCCACCGAGCGAGAGTTACCCTCGGAAATGTGTACCACAAGACCACCGGACGCCGACCAACCGGCTCCCGGTTCCACACTCGTCACATGCCCAGGAACCAGGTGTTCGTCAACAACCGTTATTACAGTGTCGCCAGCTTTCCTGTTCAGTCTCAAATAGTCGACCATCTGTCAGCCAGACTTCGTTTCATCAATCATCAGAAGAGGCATCAGATGCTAAACGACGCCGGCGAATGTACGACCAGCCTACATGTTCCCTGTCATCGGGTCCGCGATCCACCTCTAACCAGGTACCTGATTTCCAGGAACAAAGACCATCTTCCTCGCAGTCAAGTGTTCAACCTTATTGGTTCAACCCAACCTTCAACCAGGTACCAGCGTACCATCATAGCATGCAACCTCCAGTCAATCCGTATTCGGCTGCACATGGCCACTACGGGCAGACGCCAGACTTCAACCATCACATTCCGGTTGCAGTCAACCAGCATTCGGTTAAACAAGGCTCCTACAACCAGGCACCATACTTCAACCATCACATGCCGAGTGCAATCAACCAGCATTCGGTTAGATATCCGCTTAGCAACGGGACAACTAACTTGCACTTGACGACAGATACACACACGGTTAAACACGCTTCTTCCGACAACACCGCTAGCAAGCATTCCGTCCTCGAACCTGGCGCAGGAGTTCACAGGAGGTTTCCCACCAGAAGGACATAAAACCCGCCAGATCTGTTTTCCTCTACAACTATGAACTAGTCATCGAACTAGTTATGAAATTATATATTTGAGTCTCCAGTATTTAGAGCCTTAAAGCAACAAGGAACCATTGACCAGTACCCAAAATTTTACTCGGTATCCAGAGAATAGACTTGACATCTGTTGGTTTCGGCTACTGAACGTGACTAACTTCCTGCTGGGCAACTTGTCTCCTCCCGACGCTCATGACAAATGTGTAAATAATAGTATGTGATTATTTATGAAAACTGGTACATGCGTGACAAAATAATGAATTATTTATAATTGTTAGACAGTATATATATAGTCATTTTCGATTTAATGATACAAATTGCGTTGAAATTGTTTATCTGTTTAGTTATTTAACTTTATATTTCGTAGGAAAGATATTTGATTTTTTATGGAAACTGTCTTAATTGTAAAAGTATTGTAAGTTTTATCAATTTGAATGAAAGTTAATCGAATAGCACTTGTTTGCCTTGAATGCAAACTTCGCTAAAGATTTTAAATTCATTAATTTTATCCTAAATACAATATATTTATGTATTGACCTCAGTTAATAATATTCAGCTTTTAACTACTTTCTAATGAAAGTTGCATCAGACTTTTATTTTTTACAAAACGTTTCTTGGACAAATGTAATTAATTTTAAATAAATACTTTAACATTTATGTGTATATAGTTCTTCTTCTATTCAGCAAATTTGTAATACAATTTTTTAATGTGAAGCTGCATAAAAAAATCCCATTAACGTGTTTAATGAGAGAATTTTTTTGTGTAGCTCTTTACGTGGCAGCTGTAGTAGCCAAAACACAGGGTCACAAAACCTGGGATACGAACTCTTTCTAAAAGTGGTAAAGGTCGTGGATGGATATATTATATATATAATGCAAACAAGCCTGAATGGTCCCCAGGACTATATACAACTGAAAACTCACACCCCAGAAGTGACTCGAACCCATACTGCCAGGAGCAACGCAACTGGTATGTACAGGGACGCCTTAATCCGCTTGACCATCACGACCGGACATAAGGAAGTGATAGCCGAAGCTATTTGAACCACTTCCCCGCAGGCACTCGGATGGTAATCTTGGGCATAGCATTTTATCAAATCACCTCATTCTTTGGGGCACACGTGAGGAACACAAATGCAAACAAGCCTGAATGGTCCCCAGGACTATATACAACTGAAAACTCACACCCCAGAAGTGACTCAAACCCATACTGCCAGGAGCAACGCAACTGATATGTACAGGGACGCCTTAATCCGCTTGACCATCACGACCGGACATAAGGAAGTGATAGCCGAAGCTATTTGAACCACTTCCCCGCCGGCACTCGGATGGTAATCTTGGGCATAGCATTTTATCAAATCACCTCATTGGGGTGTGAGTTTTCAGTTTTGTATAGTCCTGGGGACCATTCAGGCTTGTTTGCATTTGTGTTCCTGACGTGTGCCCCAAAGAATGAGGTGATTTGATAAAATGCTATGCCCAAGATTACCATCCGAGTGCCGGCGGGGAAGTGGTTCAAATAGCTTCGGCTATCACTTCCTTATGTCCGGTCGTGATGATCAAGCGGATTAAGGCGTCCCTGTACATACCAGTTGCGTTGCTCCTGTCAGTCTGTGTTCGAGTCACTTCTGGGGTGTGAGTTTTCAGTTATATATATATATATATATATATATATATATATATATATATATATATATATATATATATATATATATATATATATATATATATCAGATATATATATATTTTATATATATATATATATATATATATATATATATATATATATATATATATATATATATATATATATATATATATATATAAATATATATATATATATATATATATATATATATATATATATATATATATATATATATATATATATATATATATATATATATATATATATATATATATATATATATATATATATATATATATATATATATATATATATATATATATATATATATATATATATATATATATATATATATATATATATATATATATATATATATATATATATATATATATATATATATATATATATATATATATATATATATATATATATATATATATATATATATATATATATATATATATATATATATATATATATATATATATATATATATATATATATATATATATATATATATATATATATATATATATATATATATATATATATATATATATATATATATATATATATATATATATATATATATATATATATATATATATATATATTATATATATATATATATATATATATATATATATATATATATATATATATATATATATATATTAGTATATTTTGGTAGCAGTCTTTCCTGTAGACATATATTATTAAATATGACCGAACATATATTTAATATTTAATATTCGGTCATATTTAATAATATATATATATATATATATATATATATATATATATATATATATATATATATAATATATATATATATATATATATAATATATATATATATATATATATATAATATATATATATATTACACACAAAATAGTTAAATCAAAATGAAAATAAATTGAAATGTATGAAAATTTAATTTGTTAATGCAATCGGAAACATTGAAATAGAATCGTAACATATTTAGTATAGTGTGTGTGGGTCTTACGTGTAACAGATGACACCGTTTCTTAAAAAATATTAATGTTTTTACCTGTCACAGGTGTGGCATCTATACTTATACTTACGAAATGAACGGTATGGTAAACAACACAGCTCAATTCCAACACAATGTCACACAAAATAATGAAATCAAAGTTAAAATAAATCGAAATCTATGAAATTTCAATTTATCAATGCAATTGAAAACATTGAAATGGAATTCGTAACATATTTAGTATAGCATGTGTGTTGATATTACGTGCAACAGATGGCTCTGTTTTTGAAAAAAGCATGTTTTTACCTGTCACAGGTGTGTCATCTGTATAGTAGATATATCAAAGCTCGCGCATATTCAAATGGAACGTTGTGTCAGAATTTCAAAGCAATCAGTGAAGAACTTTGGGAGATTACAGCGCATGTTGCTCTTATGTCCAACACATAGCGCTGTTTAAAAAAAAAATGTCTTTTCCTGTCCCAGGTAAGGCATGTATATGGTACGTATATAAAAACACACGCCTATGCGAATGCAACGTTGTGTCAAAATTTCAAAGCAATCAGTAAAGAGGTTTCGAAGATTTCTCTCACATGGAAAACACAGTTTTTAAAAATAGCATGTTATTTTCTGTCACAGACGTATACAAATACACAGATCAATATAGTATATATATAAAAACACGCTCAGTTGTGAATGGAACATTGTGTGAAAATTTCAAAGCAATCGGTGAAGAACTTTCAGAGATTACAGGGTGTGTTGCTCTTACATCCAACAGATGACATGGTTTTTCAACAAAAAGCAGGATATTTCCTGTCACAGGTGAGGTATGTATATAGTATGTATATAAAAAAGCGCCTATTCGAATGCAACGTTGTGTCAAAAATTCAAAGCAATCGGATAGTATGTATAAAAAAACCCCGCTCGGATGCGAATGGAACGTTCTGTGAAAATTTCAAAGCAATTGGTGAAGAACTTTCGGAGAATAGCGATTTTGAACAAACGAACATTTCCATTTTTAATTATATAGATTTGCATATTGTGCGTATATAGGCATAAGTTAAGTTTGGTTAGGTGTTTAGGTTCTGTTGGCGATTATTCCTATTTTTAGTACGCAAGTGAAGCATTTGCTGCAACCCATCCTCGACTCAAGTCCATTACATCCAGCGGTCGACCCCACAGACGCATTCATAAATTTTAACATGCTGTTCATTCAAAACGGGAATTTTCTCAAGTATAAATTAATATTATAATATATTAGCATATTGTGTACATATAGGCATAGGTTAGGTTAGGTTAGGTGTTTAGGTTCTGTTGGCGATTATTTGTATTTGTAGTACGTGGGTGAAGCATTTATAGCGTTGTGATTCGAACAAAATTCGTCAGTGAAGCACTTGTTCCGGATATGTTCGAACGTCAGCAGTTGTGAGTCGTGTGTAAACCGCTTTTCATTCATAAACAGGGGGTTTGGCAGGTGCATGGAATCACTTTTAGATCTTTGTTTGGAGGACGGGCTGGTATTACGTGGGCTTCACCCAGGTATGTCAAATACAAATAATCGCCAACAGAACTTAATCACCTAACCTACGTCTAACTATACATAGAAATTTTATTTATAGTAATATTAATTTATGTATGAGAATAAACCAATTTTTATTACACAGTATGTTAAAATTTATGAATGCGTCTGGGGGAGGACGGCCGCTGCTGTAACCAGCCTAGTGTGAGGACAGGTTGAAACCACAGTAGCCAGCAGCGTCATCACAGGCGGCGTGACCCCTCCTTCACCTACTGCTGCACCCACCACTTGACCCGGCAGGTCAAGTCTCGTCTGTTCTGTTCCGCAAGGGACACCAGACGCCACACACTAGCCAAATCAGTGCAACAAGGACATCCCCAACCAGCCGCCTCTCTCCCTAAAGTATACGTGACTGAAGTGAGCCTTAATATACAGTCTATTACAAGGTTCACCAATACGTGTTCGGTTATCAATGTGTACGCCTCCAAACGCGGAGAAAATTACGGACGACATAGAAGCCTATTAAGGGAGGAGCAGCCGAGGTATTCAATAGTAGAGTACCCAATAGCAGAGCATACTAACGCGGTCATTTCTGATCAGTGTACGACTCAAAATATTGTTGCATTATTAGCCAACAAAATTGTCAAAATGTTGGATCTCTTTTTCAGACTTTTGACTAAAAGTTCATCCGTACGCGAAGAAATATTTGTTGTTAAATGTATTGAATAATATCATTAACGAAACTGAGAAATTGCGAAATCTAGAACAAGCCTGCAACCCTTCAGCGCGTGAGGTGGTTGGCCGGTCCAGTGAACAACAGGGCTCCTGTGAGCTGGTAGCCTCCACACCTGGAGGCCAGATACACGCTAAAATGGTAATAATTCTCTCTGCATGGCAGCGAAATATTATACGACAAATTAGGGAATAGGTTTATGCGAAGTTGTCATACCTCCTATGATGGATGCATTTGACGAGAGCGTGTCTCAACACTCGAGCTCGAGCCAGGACTCGGACGTTTTTCTACCAATTTCTTTAGATTATTTGTGTGAATTCTATCGCAGCCTGAGTTCAAACTCTGAGGGCCAGGATGACGTTTCTTCACAGCAGGTAATTGAAAATTCGTGTGATATCCTGGAATATGTAAATCAGCCATGTTTACTGCCAGAGAACCAGGCTTCAGAGTCACCTGTAAGATGCAACAAGGATTCAAACCTGGTGCTCCCCGTCCAGCAGTCAGACAACCGTTCTCTATGTCGGGAACTACACGCTGGTGCTCGCGAGGAGCTGCCTGGTGCTCGCGAGGAGCTGCCTGGTGCTCGCGAGGAGCTGCCTGGTGCTCGCGAGGAGCTGCCTGGTGCTCGCGAGGAGCTGCCTGGTGCTCGCGAGGAGCTGCCTGGTGCTCGTGAGGAGCTGACCACTGCTCGCGAGGAGCGACCTGGTGCCCGCGGGGCGCTGCCTGCTGCTCGCGAGGAGCGACCTGGTGCCCGCGGGGCGCTGCCTGGTGCTCGCGAGGAGATGCCTGGTGCTCGCGAGGAGATGCCTGGTGCTCGCGAGGAGCTGCCTGGTGCTCGCGAGGAGCTGCCTGGTGCTCGCGAGGAGCTGCCTGGTGCTCGCGAGGAGCTGCCTGGTGCCCGCGGGGTGCTGCCTGGTGCCCGCGAGGAGCTGCCTGGTGCCCGCGAGGAGCTGCCTGGTGCCCGCGAGGAGCTGCCTGGTGCCCGCGAGGAGCTGCCTGGTGCCCGCGAGGAGCTGCCTGGTGCCCGCGAGGAGCTGCCTGGTGCCCGCGGGGCGCTGCCTGGTGCCCGCGAGGAGCTGCCTGGTGCCCGCGGGGATCTGCTTGCTGCTCGCGAGGAGCTACCTGGTGCCCGCGGGGCGCTGCCTGCTGCTCGCGAGGCGCTGCCTGGTGCCCGCGGGGCGCTGCCTGCTGCCCGCGGGGAGCTGCCTGGTGCCCGCGGGGCGCTGCCTGGTGCTCGCGGGGCGCTGCCTGGTGCTCGCGGGGCGCTGCCTGGTGCTCGCGGGGCGCTGCCTGGTGCTCGCGGGGCGCTGCCTGGTGCTCGCGGGGCGCTGCCTGGTGCTCGCGGGGCGCTGCCTGGTGCTCGCGGGGCGCTGCCTGGTGCTCGCGGGGCGCTGCCTGGTGCCCGCGGGGCGCTGCCTGCTGCTCGCGAGGAGCTGCCTGGTGCCCGCGGGGCGCTGCCTGCTGCTCGCGAGGCGCTGCCTGCTGCTCGCGATGCGCTGCCTGGTGCTCGCGATGCGCTGCCTGCTGCTCGCGATGCGCTGCCTGGTGCCCGCGGGACGCTGCCTGGTGCCCGCGGGACGCTGCCTGGTGCCCGCGGGACGCTGCCTGGTGCCCGCGGGACGCTGCCTGCTGCTCGCGATGCGCTGCCTGGTGCCCGCGGGACGCTGCCTGCTGCTCGCGATGCGCTGCCTGGTGCCCGCGGGACGCTGCCTGCTGCTCGCGATGCGCTGCCTGGTGCCCGCGGGACGCTACCTGCTGCTCGCGATGCGCTGCCTGCTGCCCGCGGGACGCTGCCTGCTGCTCGCGATGCGCTGCCTGCTGCCCGCGGGACGCTGCCTGCTGCTCGCGATGCGCTGCCTGCTGCCCGCGGGACGCTGCCTGCTGCTCGCGATGCGCTGCCTGCTGCCCGCGGGACGCTGCCTGCTGCTCGCGATGCGCTGCCTGCTGCCCGCGGGACGCTGCCTGCTGCTCGCGATGCGCTGCCTGGTGCCCGCGGGACGCTGCCTGGTGCCCGCGGGACGCTGCCTGCTGCTCGCGATGCGCTGCCTGCTGCTCGCGATGCGCTGCCTGCTGCTCGCGATGCGCTGCCTGGTGCCCGCGGGACGCTGCCTGCTGCTCGCGATGCGCTGCCTGGTGCTCGCGGGACGTTGCCTGGTGCTCGCGATGCGCTGCCTGGTGCCCGCGGGACGCTGCCTGCTGCTCGCGATGCGCTGCCTGCTGCTCGCGATGCGCTGCCTGGTGCCCGCGGGACGCTGCCTGGTGCTCGCGATGCGCTGCCTGGTGCTCGCGATGCGCTGCCTGCTGCTCGCGATGCGCTGCCTGCTGCTCGCGATGCGCTGCCTGCTGCTCGCGATGCGCTGTCTGGTGCCCGCGGGACGCTGCCTGCTGCCCGCGGGACGCTGCCTGCTGCCCGCGGGACGCTGCCTGCTGCCCGCGAGGCGCTGCCTGGTGCCCGCGAGCCGGCATCACAGTACACCAACGAGCCACACCTTGTGGACCCCACCCAACCGTCAAACAACCATTCTTCACACCAGGAACTAGACGTACACCACCTCCGGCCGTCACCGACCGAAGCCTCTACCTTGGAGTACAGACCAGATGCCCGCAGTCGCAAACGGCCATCGAGCGAAAGTTACCCTCGGAAATGTGAACCACAAGACCACCGGACAGCGACCAACCAGTTCCCGGTTCCACACTCGTCACATGCCCAGGAACCAGGTGTTCGTCAACAACCGTTATTACAGTGTCGCCAGCTTTCCTGTTCAGTCTCTCAATTGAACCAGTTAACTGACAGACACTGCCCCACACCGTTGTCAACCACCCAGTATGCGCACCACCAGGGGTCAAATAGTCGACCATCTGTCAGCCAGACTTCGTTTCATCAATCATCAGAAGAGGCATCAGATGCTAAACAACGCCGGCGAATGTACGACCAGCCTACATGTTCCCTGTCATCGGGTCCGCGATCCACCTCTAACCAGGTACCTGATTTCCAGGAACAAAGACCATCTTTCTCGCAGTCAAGTGTTCAACCTTATTGGTTCAACCCAACCTTCAACCAGGTACCAGCGTACCATCATAGCATGCAACCTCCAGTCAATCCGTATTCGGCTGCACATGGCCACTACGGGCAGACGCCAGACTTCAACCATCACATTCCGGTTGCAGTCAACCAGCATTCGGTTGGACAAGGCTCCTACAACCAGGCACCAGACTTCAACCATCACATGCCGAGTGCAGTCAACCAACATTCGGTTGGACAAGGCTCCTACACTCAGGCGCCATACTTCAACCATCAAATTCCGGCTGCAGTCAACCAGGATTCCGTAGGACAAAGCTCCTACAGACTTCAACCGGGCTTCAACCATCACTTTCCGATAGCAGTCAACCAGCATTCCGTTGGACAAGGCCCCTTCAGTCAGGCGTCAGACTTCAACCATCAGTTTCCGGTTGCAGTCAACCAGGATTCCGTAGGACAAAGCTTCTACAGGCTTCAACCAGGCTTCGCCCATCACATTCCGACTGCAGTCGACCAGCATTCCGTTGGACAAGGCTCCTACAACCAGGCACCAGACTTCAACCATCACATGCCGAGTGCAGTCAACCAACATTCGGTTAGATACCCGCTTGGCTACGGGACGACTAACGTGCAGTTGACGACAAGTACACAGACGATTGAATACTATATTTCCGACAACACCGCTAGCATGCATTCCGTCCTCGAACCTGGCGCAGGTGTTCACAGAAGATTTCCCACCAGAAGGATATAAAACCCGCCAGATCTGTTTTCCGCTACAACAATTAACTAAACATCGAACTAACTATGAAACTATATATTTAAATCTCCAACATTTAGAGCCTCAAAGCAAGGAGGAACCATTGACCAGTTCCCAAATATTTACTCGGTATCCAGAGTAAATATTGAATCTGACCAACTTGCTGTTGGGCAGCAAGTCTCCTCCCGACGTGATCAATAGTATGTGATCATTTATGTTAACTGGTACATGTGTAACAAAATAATGAATTATAAATAATTGTTGAACAGTGTTTATAGTCATTTTAGATTTCATGATACAAATGACGTTGAAATTGTTTATCTGATTAGTTATGACGTTTATTTAATGTGAAAAATATATTTATGTAAACACTCTTAATTGTAAAAATACTGTTTAAATATTGTAAGTTGTTGTATGTTTTATAAATTTTAATGCAAGTTAATCGAGTACCACTTGTTTGCCTTGAATGCAAACTGCTAAAGATTTCAAATTCAATAACTTTATCTGAAATGCAATATATTAACGACTTCAGTTAATAATTTTAAGCTTTTAACTACTATCTAAGTTAGCTTGCATCAGACTTTTATTTTTAACAATAAGTTTCTTGGACAAATGGAATTCGTTTCAAATAAATACTATAAAAAAATAGTATCTAGTTCTTCTATTCAGTAAATTTGTAATACAATATGGTAATGTGAAGCTGCAGAAAGAAATTACATTAATGTGTTTAATCAGAGAGAATTTACTTTGTGTGGCGCTTAACGTGCCACTTGTTGTAGCCGGAGTTGCTCCTGAGCTACCGTGCAGTGAGGACGTGTCGCCTGCTCGCTCCGGTAGTTTGAGGTGGTTGACGTTTTCGCCGGCAGGGGGTGTGAGTGTCTCTACCCTCCCTGCTGTTCCTGGTGGTGTGGACGTGGCGCCTCTACGATGGGCGGCCATCTTCCCCCTGTCGTGAAGGTAAACTCCATCGGATTGGAGTTTACTGGCCATGCTGGATACCCGCTGGTGGACGTGGTATTGAGTGCCATGCTTCGTGTCCCGGTTGGGGACGTATATGGCATTGAGCTGGTAACTGCTCACCGTGTTGTTGTCAAGTTTGTGGGTGAGGCGGTGTACCGTGCTTTCTTACGGAGGTACGAGGGACGTACTTTGCAGCTACAGGACGGCACCGGGTCTGTGACCATTTCAGACCGTAGTGGTGCTGTGACGTATGTCAGTGTTCATGGCGCCCCCATGGAGTTTCCTGAGACTCTCCTCCGGCGATTCTTCCAGAGGTACGGCTCCGTCGTCAGTGTGCGGATGAACTCACTGTCGTTTGGCACATATTCGGGTGTGAAGACCAACATTCGGACCCTCGGGATGCGACTGAGGTCGGACATACCCTGCTCTGTCCGGCTGTTGGGGTACTACGTGCGTGTGTTTTATGCCCGGCAACCCCGTACTTGCTTCCGGTGTGGCTTGTTGGGGCATCAGGCTGCCGGGTGTACTGCTGATCCGGTCGCTCCTGTGAACTTGTTCCGTAAGGAGGATTTCCCGCCGCTCCCTCTAGAGGAGGACTCCGGGGGTGAGGAGGTGAACGTCCCGTTTGCTGCTGCGGCTCCCCCAGTGTCGCCCGACGTTCCCCCGGTTGTTGCAGACCCTCCTCCGGGTGATGCGGTGCCGTCGGATGTTCCTCCTGACCATGTCTCTGGCCCTGCCGTTCCCATGGACCTTCCTGGTGATCCCTGTGGAGCATCGCCGTCGGCTTCCTCGTCTTCGGCTGTGGACCCTGGCCCTGCGTCCTCCCCTCGGGTTCCTCCTGTGCTGGGTGCTGGGGTGGCTGCGGTGCCTCCTGCTGTGTGTGGTCTGGTTCCCCCTATGGTAGAGGCTGCTGCCGTTCTGCGACGGGCGTCGGTTCGCCCGGTTCGTGAGGCCCGTGGTTCTGGGTCCGCCTCCGGCTGTGAGGATGTGCGGCCAGTGCCCAAGCGGTCCAGGCGCTCTTCTACTGCTTGGGCTGATGCGGAGGACTACGACGCAAGTGGAGCTTCGGGGGATGATGTGGCGCCTCCGGGGGCTTCGCGTTCTACGACGCTGGTGGTGGCTGACGTCCATGTGTCTGCTGTTGACGATGTTTGTACCTATGATTTACCTCCTGTTCTTTCTCCTGCAGAAGGTTCTCCGCAGTGGGGGGTGGTCGCTCCTACTGACGTGGATGGTGAGAGTTCTGGTGCGAGCCGAGGCATCAAGCTGGTACTGAAGAAGGATGCCAAGCGTGGGGGGTCCATGCAGGTGCAACGTCCGGTGGTTGACGCGGAGCGCTGTGAGGCGGCCGAGGAGGCTCCCAGTGCGCTGCTCATTGCCCGGCCTCGTGGGAAGGAGCCCCTCCCTCTCATCTTGGCCTCCGGGGTGGCGCATGATGTGCAGCATCCTCTGCAGTTTGACATTATTGACCGCGTGCATCCTGTTCCGTGGTGCCCTTCTTCCATCTGGGTACAGCGGGCTCAGTGTTTTGTTGTGGGTGTGCCCGAGTTGATGCCTGATCCTCGTACTGTTAATACTGTGCCTGCTCCGGATGACATCATGTTACTGTTGGAGGCGTATTGTGTTCGGTTCCCGGCGGCGGAGTGGCCGGATAAGTATGAACAATTTGAGTAGTCTGTGTGCTTGCTGTGACCTGTGGTTTGTTTGCAATGTATTGTACCTATTGTGCGCCCTTCAGGCCGGTGTTGTGTTTTTCTTGACTGTTGTTTTGTTGTATTTATTGTATTTCCGTTACCCTTCTGTCCGGTACTGTTGTTTCTTTTTTGTGTTTCATTGTGTTTATGTTCTTTGTTGTCGGCCCTTCAGGCCGGTATTTAGTGTATTTGTGTTACTTTGTGTTAATTTGCTTTGTGCTTTTGTATTTTTGTGTTGTCTGATTGTTTGTTCTTGGTTTCTTAATTTATTATATTTATTGTATTGTATTTATTCGCATGTTCGCATGTAAAAATAAAAATAAAATAAAAAAAAAACTTGTTGTAGCCTAAACACAACACGGGGCCACAAAAACTGGGATACCAACTCGGTCTAAAAGTGGTAAAGGGTGTGGAGATATATATAATATGTATATATATAATATGTATGTATATATATATACATATTATATGTATATAATATATATTAGTGTCCACTTCTCGGTGTATATACATATAGATGCTTGTCCCGGTCTGTGCTAGACAGAAAATATACTTGCTGCTTGTTCAGCAAGCTATTGTGGTGGCCTGATTAACACTGCAGAGGTTTATAGCCTTTCAGAAGAATCGCAAACAAACGGATGTCGGTGATAGCTAATTGCTTCCAAACCAATTTTGTGGTGAGGTGGTTGGATGTTATGAATTGCAAACTATAATATTCAATGTAACTTAAACCACGTATCCTTCCTACTCCCTGCAAACACACCCAGCGTAACGATCACTATTGTTATCGTCTTCCAACTTGTTCGACCGTCGTAGTAGCATCGTGTGTTTGGTGGGCTGTCACCATAATAGGCGATAAGCGGCTCTGGCTTGGTCCTGTATTTTTTTCTTTTATTTATAAACACATAAATACAATGTAAGAACATTTACCAAAGCACCAGTATACATTGAGTTAGATAGCACACACATGACTCATAATAAATTTGAAACAACCAACACAAAACAGGTGATTAAACAACCCGTCCCTCGGCAGAGAAGGAAAAGTACACTACTGACGGATAAAGGCGTACGATGGGGAACATAAATGAACACAACACAAGGGGAAAGCATATATCCATCCACTTAACCATGTACAAAACCCATAAAACACTTGAAAATATTAATAGCATTTAACACAATGAAAACATTTCCCAAAACGTCCCACTGAACAACACACAAAAGGCATACAGACCAAAAGACCGGATACATAATACAAAAACAAGGACTAATTACAAAAACGCATAAACAGAATAAAAAGCAATATACAAAAATGACAAAAATAAATTAACAACGAAATACAGCGTAAACGAATACAAAGCCAATTATTTAGTTTTAAAGCCCACAGTTCAGTTACAACACGAAAGTCAATTTTTTTAACATATAAAGTCGTCATAGAATAAATATAATTTCAAATCCTAGGAAATAGAGCTATCTCACACCACCCAAACTTAGGACATATATAGTATAAAGGTAACAGAACAAATGCACAAATGATAAGGTACCCACTCAAGGAAAACGGAACACATTTTATGTCAAAGGCCACATACGTACTATGACAGGGCATAATAAAAAGGACCCAAGAATCCGAAATGAAACAAACATACATTACACTTCGAACCCGGAGAAAGCATTAATAAAACCAGTTGATAAAAACTAGTTAACTATATAACAAAGTTCCCTCAACCGGAAACAATGTAAAAAGGGGGGGGGGGGGCACAGCACCCCGTAAAATACACATATACACATCAGTACCTGTACCACCCAGAAACTGAGAAAACAGGGAAGCACATCACAGGGACGGGTCATGCAAGGAATCCAGGAAACCATACCTCAAACAAACCCATACACAACCAAATTGTTCCTAATCATAGCACCACAAACATCCGTATAACCCAGCACAAGAGGAAAGGAAGGCACACGGACAACAGGTCATGTCGCGCACAATCCCAGCGCGCTCGCACGGACACGCACACGCACACACGCACACGCACACACGCACTTGCACAAATGGAGATAAATCCCACAGCTATACATTATACATGCCAACAACCAACGTCAAAACAAAGCGGAATCTAGAACACTAACAGCCTCCACCTGAAGAGTATAGTACAAACGTACAAACACCCCAGGAGGAGAAAAAAAAACAGAAGCCCAACGAAACCAGAACGACCCACACAAAGCAGGAAAAAACAAAATTGATATCCCAGCAACGTCCCTGAAACCCATGAAAACCCAAGACACGTGGCAACCGAGTTGACTTTGTGTTTCTGCTAGATTGGTGGGACTGGTGTAAAGTGTAGTGCAAACGTTTCTTTGTTCGTTTCTCGAAGCGTCTTGCGGCAGAACAGTATGGTCTTTTGAATTTGTTGCAGGCTCGATTACGTCAGCTTTATGTGCTCATGGACCAGGGTTTCGATAGTTTTGATGAGATTGTATTGCTGAAGAGACGGATAAATGGGTTGCGGGAGGTGGTGGCTCAGGGTATTCATATCCGTCTATTGACGTCTGAGCGTTTAAAGGGTGAGAAAGTCTCTGCACACCAATTGGGTAAGGTTAAGTCTCCTAGGTTCTCTACCGTGATGACTGGTATTCGCAGGGTAGATGGAACGGTCCTCACTAATACTGATGGGTTGGTGTGTTATGTTCGGGAGGAGTTGGAGGGTTTGTATAGGAGGGTGGAGGCTGATTGTGAGCATTTTGTTAGTTTTTGTCAGAATGTGTTGTCTGTTGAGGACAATGTGCCATTACTGAGAGAGTTTATGGATAGGGGGATTTGGGAGGTGGTTCTGGGGTTGGTGAATGGGAAGGCGCCAGGGTCAGATGGGTTGCCGGGGGAATTCTATAACTGGTTATGGGGGGTGATTGGGTCGGACTTCTCAGAGGTGGTGCGGTATAGCCTGAGGCATGGTGTTATTAGTGCGTCACAGTCGTTTGGTATTATTCGCCTCCTGCCGAAATCTGGGGATGTGCAGCTGCTCACGAATTGGAGACCGTTGTCTCTCCTGAACCAGGACTATAAAATTCTTTCAAAGTTACTGGCGAATAGGCTTCGGTTGGTTTTGGGGAAGTGTATTTTGCCGGGAGAGTTTTGTGGTGTTCCGGGTAGGTCGATTGTCTACTGCAATAATTTGATGAGGGATATGATTTATTATCTTTCAGATAATGTTGTTCCATCGGCCATGGTAAATTTAGCTTGGTCCAAAGCTTTTGATAGGGTGGATATGAGTTTTGTGTTTCAGATGATGGAGAGGGTTGGCAGTGGGCCGCAGTTTGTCTCTTGGATTCGAATGCTGTATAGGGGTTGCAAGAGTAGTGTTTGTATTAACGGGGTATTGAGTTCTCCCTTTTTCCTTGGGAGGTCGGTCCGGCAGGGTTGCCCCCTTTCTATGATCCTGTTTATTCTGTTTCAGGAACCTCTGTATATAGCTTTGCGGTCCCATCATTCTCTTGTGCCGCCACGTCTCCCGAAAGATTTGCTGGTACCCGTTGTAGGGTATGCGGACGACACGACTGTGTTTGTCTCCACAGAGGAGTCAGTTCTTGTGGTGCAGGATGTACTGGCTCGGTTTTATCGGGCGAAGGGGACAGTGCTAAGTTGAGAGAATTCTTGTATGATAGGGCTTGGTGCCTGGGCTTCTTGGCCTTCGTGGGAAGGGGGGGGGGGGTCTTGGTTCCCGGTTGTGGACTCGATTCGGACTCTTGGCATCCGGTGGTGTAAAACGTATGCGATGTCCTTGCAGGAGAACTGGGAGGCAGTCTCTAGGGGGAGTTTTGGGTTCAATTTCATGTTTGTATGGGAGGAAGTTGACTTTGTTTCAGAGGGGGCTGCTTCTTAAGGGGGCGTTTGGTTCCAAAAATGCAATAAACGAAAACTCGTTCGATTTCAATCAAACTTTTTTGACAGGTTCTATATGAAAAGTGTTTCATCTGGTCCAAGTTTCAGCATCTTAGCATAAATAGGAAGGGAGAAAAAAAAATATTAAAGTAGTTGTGAAAATTATGCCAAAATGGTCAAAATCGATTATCAATCAAAAGTGTCAACTGAAATCATAGCTATGACTCTTTGCTATCACAATAGCATATATTAAACAAATATTATAATTAGTTTAATTGGAGAAAATTTTTAAGAAAAAACATGTATTTTTTATTATTTTTTTCAATTTTTTTTTGTATATATTTTTGGACGATTTGCATAAAACATACACACCTGACTGCACGTAAGCCTATCTGTAAGGATGCCAATTTTGGAGAAAATTGGTTGATGTCAACCTCAGCCACAGATTTTAGAACCTTAGACTTTATTAATTTGTGTTTTTATTTTTTTCAATTGACACAAACGTTTACAAAACTGTTTCATTTTTTATTCAATTTACATGAAACTTAAACAGTATATGTGGAGGGCATGTCTCTACATTTGCTAGAGAGCTTTTTTCTCTAAGTTTATTTATTGATTTTATAATAGCAATAAACATGCCATATTTGCATAATGTTTGGGGGGAACTTTGAAAATTTGTATTAGGAAAACTAAAGATGTTTTGGAAATTATCTAACTAGCAAACCTTTATTATATGCTAATGTGTCAGAAAAGTGTCACAGAATAATTATATCTGAAACGTGTGTTCTGAAGTGTAGACTTAAAAATGTGTAAAAAACGTTGAAAAAAAAAATCCCTTTCTATTTATGCTGCAGTACTGAAACTTGGGACAATTTCAGCACTTTTCATATACAACTAGTCCAAAAATATTGGCTGACATTGAACAACTTTTCCGAAACCACCACTATCGCCCCTCTATCTATTAACTGCAAGGTTCTATCCAAAGTTTGGTACATAGCTCATACATTTCCGTTGAGTCGGCAGTTTGCATTGGCCATCAATAAGGGGGTCTTTCAATACTTGTGGGGTGGCAGGTATTGTCCGATACGTAGGTCTACGCTTTGTTTACCAGAATTGTGAGGCGGGATTGGATTGTTCGATGTATACTATAAGGTGTTGGCGATATTTTTTGTCTCGTTTAGAAAGGGGCTCTTGGGGGGGGGGGGATGGTGTGTTCTCTCTGGGGTTATATAATTGTACGATGCGTGTAAATTCTCTGTAAAGGTTGCCTTTGTGTAGAGAGATTGCGTTCTATCGCCTCCCTTTTATACTTGTGCAATTGATGTCCTCCAGAGGCTTTGTCGTGTGGAGGGGTTCTTGTTGTTTACGTGTCGGAGGGTGTATGAGGAATTGCGTCCTTTTGTCGCCCCTGCTGTGGAAGACTCGTTTCCTCTTTTTGATTGGATGGTGGTGTGGCAATCGCTCCATTTGAAGTTTCTAGCTCCGTCACAGAGGGAATTCCTGTACCAGTATTTACACAAGTCGCTTGCGGCTAACGAGCGGCTGCTGAGGTTGGGGATTAAGGATAGTGCTGGGTGTGACCTTTGTGGAGGGCTGGAGATGCGTTTCATGTGTTTTATTTTTGCTCAGGTCGGGCGAGGTTGGTAGATTGGTTGACTGGTGTGAGATTTTTTTTCTACGGCTATCTCCCTTAGGAGGTGGACCTCAAGTTTAAAGAACTGCACATGGCAGATAAGCATGAGTCCAATAGAAAAAGGAAAAGCGTGAGCAAACCGCCAGGCTTCCACCACTAGGGTGAAAACCTGTCCACATAGGCCGCTGGCTCCTCCTAGTTAAACAGGATGTTAAAATCAATAAAGGGTAACCGACGGGTTCTCACAATCAAATATTTATATTTGATGTGGCGCTATGAATTGGAATTCGAATTCCCAAGAACAGCCGCCATATCAAAAGATCACATCAACATCAATCGTATAAAGCAGAACATGGGTGGAAAAGAATGGTTGAAGGGTTGACATCAAAGACCGTTTTCTATAAAATAAATAATTTATTAATAACAAGAGACTAAACTACTACAGCATCGAGTTTACGTTACGTTAATGTCCATCAAGTGGCACTATAACAAACTGATAAAATAGCAATGACTCCGGTCCATTGCTGTGCGGCTGCACACTGAACTAACCTGAACACAGGTGTGCCCACTGACGACGCAATATTGCAAACCCAAAGATAGAAAAAATTCACAAGCCTCGTTTACACCACAGTGAATGATTTGTTACGTTATTGTCTATCCAGTGGCACTTGCAACACAGCTATTCAACAGCCCCTCGCACTGTGGGCTGATTACATGAACTAACTGAACAATGATGCCCACTGATGACACAAGCTTGCAATCAATATTGCCACAGCTTCACGGTGAACAGATACTATAATCACAATCTTTCGGATCCAACCCTACAGGCGAGATACCCACGTAACTAGGCGGGTAGTCCAACAGTGGCTCCTCCTATCACAACCTAATGTGAACACTCTTTGCAACTCCCTGCAAGAAGTTGCACTGTAAATAGTAACCAAAGCCAGGCATGGTGGGATTCTGAGACACTACGCCAGTAATCCCCAAGTTACTTTACTCTCGTCACCAGACGATAAACAAAACGAATTGCCTTAATCAATTACAAAATTGATTATGTGATTAATTACGTTAATTGACTGATCACAGCAGTCAGCAACAAAGTATTACGTTAATCACAACCAATTGTCTCTCACTAGACAACAACATGATGGTACTCTACGTTAATCATTAACACTTGTCTCTCTTAACACAAGTCATCTTGTTAACAATAACTCAAAACTCTCTTATATTACATCACACTTGACTCCTTGCAAGTATTCAGTGAGAAACTCCTAATTAATGTCAAACGGACCACTAATTAAATCCCTATCGAGTTACGTTAACTAAGCCTACCACTAATTTGGTAGCTTCTCAACAGTCTATGTCAAAATTTACTTTAATGAGTGTTAATTACCCTAATTAACCCTGAGCAATTAATTAACTGTCACCAGGACCGATAATTAATCGTACATAAATACGTCTCACTACGCACTGCCTAAGCATGTCTCATCAAACACTGTGAACTTACGGGCGCGGAGTTAATTACTCCACTAATTAACATGAGTGCAATTAATCCACTGTCATCAGACAGGATACGATTAATATAACGAGTTATGCTAGCTCCATGACCTCGCTTTACCTAGTCATCTGAGTCATCAAGACCCCTGACGTTAATTACTCCACTAATTAACATGAGCCACTAATTGCTATACCCCAGAAAGGTAATTAGTCTCGTGCAAATTACGTTAACACAAATACAGACAGACTCTGACAGGTCCTCTCCCACTATGTGAATTCATCATGAGAATGCTAATTACATAATTAGCTAGAGTAGTCAATTTTTTTTTATTTTTTTTATTTTTACATGCAAAGCATGCAATTTAAATACAATAAAAACAATACAGAATATATAACAAAGGAAAACAATAGACCACCGGCCAGAAGGGCCGACAGCATAGCACAACAAAACACATACACGAGAAAAACATAGAAAAATACAGCATACATCAAAAACACAAACATAATACAACGGCAAACTAGCAATCACAGTAACATCCAGAGACATAGCAGGAAACATAACAGGACAAACACAATACATTCCAAACAAACCATAAAGAACAAACACGTGCAACAGGCAAAGCAATATAAAAACACCAGGCCAAACGCACAGCACAAACAATACAGGAATAAAAAAAAACACACACCAAGCCATCCGCCCCGTAAACAAAGGGCGAGGCCAAAATAAACAATAATAAGAAACAAGCAAAACACGCACACCTGAAAACAAAACAGGCACAAACACAACAACATGCATGCACCGGCCTGAAGGACCGATAATAAAACAACAAAGCACATCAAGAAACATAACAAGACACTTCAGCACAAAACAAATCAATACAAATTCATACAGACACGAAACACCGGCCTGAAGGGCCAACAACAAAAAACAAAAACATAATGAAACACAAGAAAAAGCCACACTACAATACAACAAAACAACGGTCATGAGAACAAACACAACACCGGCCTGAAGGGCGCACAATAGGTACAACACATTGCAAACAAACCGCAGGTCCAAGCACACACCAAACACACAGCAAGCACACAGACACACAGCACACAGACACACAGCAAGCACACAGGTACTGGGTTGGGGGCCACAGTACCCGTCATCTACGTAGGGGGCCCGAGTACATTGCTTTGTCCAGGGCCTACAATGCTGATAATGGGGCATAATCTTAAAAAAAATCTCAAAATTCCCATATATACCAAAGTTCTCCAATTTCAATCAAACTTTTTTGACTAGTTGTATATGAAAAGGGCTGCAACTGGTCCACGTTTCAGCATCGCAGCTTAAATAGAAAGGGACAGAAGCCAAAATAAATTCCTATTTTCAAAAAATATTCAAAAAGTTCAAAATTTAACATCAAATACAATTGTCAACTGAACTCATGTCTATGAGACTCAGCTATCACAATAGCATATGTTAAAGGATTTTAATAAATATTTTTATCCAATATATTTAGTTTAAAAATAAAGTTGAGATTTGTTGTTTTAAAAAAAAATTATAATTTTTTATCGGGCGATTTGCATGGAACATATACACCTTACTGTATTTATGCCTATCTGTAAAGCATTAATTCAGTAAGATTTATTTTTTTAAGAAATCGGTCGATGTCAATCTCGGCCACAGGTGGCAGCATCTTTAACTTCATTTTCTTCAAGTAAATCATTTATAACTACAAGGTGACTCTACTCTCTCATTTATTAATCAATTTACATGAAACTTACACCTTATATGTATAGTTGATGCCACAACAATTAAGCCAAATTTTTTCTTAAGTTCATTTATTGATTTTATAAATATTTATAAACATAATGTTGTTGCATAATTTTGTTGTGGGGGGGGACTTTGAATATTTTTATAAGTAAAACCTTCCTTTTCATATTTTTTTCTCCCTTTCTATTTAGGCAGAGATGCTGAAATGTGGAGCAGTTGGCGCCGATTTCATATAAAACTGGTCAATAACGTTTGATTGTAATTGAACAACTTTCACTTATCCTATTTTATGGATCCTTAAGATCGTCCAGATATAATGCCACAAATATGGCACATGGTAACATACATGTTGTCATGTTCATAGAAAACGGCACCATCCATTTGTATGCGCTGCGGTTCAGACGCCAGCAGTAGATAAACAACAGAGAGCGTACAGGACGCCTGCCAAGCTTGGAAGCTGCTGGTCATGTATCATCTTAAGTATTAAAGTCAGTAACCAAGCAATGGCTTTATATCAACCCTACAACCAAGACTTCCTCAGCAACACACAACACCACACTGGCGACGAGGATGAACTGTGAACGCACGTATTTGTTCAACTCAAAACACTAGGAAGAAGCATACTGTCTAGCCCTGGGAGAGGTGAAGTCGTGCTGTCTGTGAGCACCATACCCGATGCTGTGTGCTAACCAATGCTGTGTGATACCCAAGCTGTGTACTGAGGAATCTGCGATATCTGCCGATGCTGTGTACGAACGACGCTCTGATGCTGTGTACAAAACCCGATGATTTGTGTAATAAACGACGCTCTGTGCTACACAATTCTTCATGCTGGTGATGCTGTGAACTGTCTGCTGTGTTGACAGTGCTGAAAACTCATCAAACAACATTGCTGACAACTGCTGTGCCAACTGCTGTACCAACTGCTGTGCCAACCGCTGTGCAGCTGTGAGTAGGAACAACACCACATGTACACAAGGCTAGGTCAGAGGTCAGTTGCTGCTGTATTGTGCACTGTTGTGAACTTTTGCATTAAAATGCTTGTGTGCTTTGCAAAATTAAAGTAATTACACTGATTTCTTAACTAATATATACAGTGCAGTAAGTGTTTAGTATTCTGAGGAACATTTAAGTGATAAGTTAACATTTAATGCAGTAAAAATAGCAAATATACCTCAGTTTCCTGCATTTGATTCTGACTGTGACCAGACAAACCTGTCACAGAGGTGGATCAAATGGCTTAAAAGGTTTGAAAATTTGTTGATAGTTTCTGACATCAAAAGTGCTGAAAGAAAGGGTGCCTTTCTACTTCATTATGTAGGTGATCGAGTTTGTGACATCTTTGACACACTGAAAGGCACTGGTGGTGCCAAAGATTATGACACTGCCAAAGCCAAATTAACTGAACATTTCAATCAAGACAAAACACTGCAATGGAAATTATGCATTTCAGGAGAGCCAGACAACTCTCTAATGAAACTGTGGATCAATACCACACACGTCTGCAGGGTTTAGCAGCCCATTGTGAGTTTGCTGTTGTTGACAAAGAAATCAAACAGCAAATAACTGAAACATACACATCTACACGTCTCCGACGAAGAGCTCTAGAACTTGTTGATGATGAAAGTTCTCTTACCAAGATACTGGATATTGCTCGTCGAATTGAAAATGCTGCACGTGATGCTCGTGTCATGGAGTGCAGTGCCAACAACGGTTCTGCCACTGTTACTAACAGTGATGAGGTACGTAAGGTTCAGGGAGGACACCGTGATCATAGAAGATATCATGGCAAACCTAACAGCAAATTGAGCCGAGAACCACATCACAACTGGAGTCATGGAAGTAGACTCAAGCAGTCACAACGACCCACATCAGAGGGTGTCAACAATAAATATTACAATTATGGAGGCTACTACCCACACCAAGGTAATGTTTGTCCTGCTCAAGGTAAGAAGTGCTATGAGTGTGGAAAAGTAGGTCATTTTGGTGCTGTGTCGTTCCGCACTAAAGAAACCGCAGTCAGTGAATAAAAGCACTGTACGAGGATCAGGTCATAGGGGTCGAGGTGGTAAACACAATATTGCACCTCATATCCAAAATGTTAATAACGTACAAGACAACATTTCATTACAACCAGTCTCAGATGACAGTGAATGTGATTATATTTATGGAGTACAAGCAATCACAGAATG
Organism: Procambarus clarkii; assembly: GCF_020424385.1. NCBI lineage: Eukaryota > Metazoa > Arthropoda > Malacostraca > Decapoda > Cambaridae > Procambarus > Procambarus clarkii. Next base: position 25,952,053 of record NC_059581.1, on the reverse strand, counting down.
GAATGATCTTCCAAACAACCCAGATACTATAGTATTCATTGCTGGTATTTGTCTCAAAGTTCTCATTGACACTGGATCAAACATTGACACCATTGCTGAGTGCCACTCAGCAATGGTGATCCTATTGCTGAGTGGGGTCCATGGGGAGCCGGTCGGCCGAGCGGACAGCACGCTGGACTTGTGATCCTGTGGTCCTGGGTTCGATCCCGGGCGCCGGCAAGAAACAATGGGCAGAGTTTCTTTCACCATATGCCCCTGTTACCTAGCAGTAAAATAGGTACCTGGGTGTTAGTCAGCTGTCACGGGCTGCTTCCTGGGGATGGAGGCCTGGTCGAGGACCGGGCCGCACGGACACTAAAGTCCTTAAATCATCTCAAGATAACCTCAAGATAGCCACAATGAGAAATTTAAAAAAAACAGTTCCCAAAGCTTGATTACTATAATGGTAAAGCCACTGCCTATGCTTCAAAGGTAGCCTTGCCAGTGATTGGAACTTTCACTGCAGAGATGAAGTCAAAGAGTGCAATGCTCACTACTACATTCCATGTTGTTAGGAATGTAAAGGAGTCTTTGCTCAGTTACAAGACTTCAACCAAATTGGGGCTACTTCAGCTTTCTAATGCTGTAGCAGTTTTTTTTTTTTTTTTTTTTTTTTTTTTTTTTTTTTATTTTCTACCACAGACGTGGCCACACATTTACAATGCTAACCAGCATATATACATTTTCTTCTGTCCTCCATGGACAGGGTTAGAGAAGTGTTAAACATACAGTTCAAGGGTTTATTGAACACTCAACCACAGAAGGTGATTCGGTGCTTTTAAAATGCTAAGCTAACCTACATACGTAAATACAAAGATACACAAATTTACGTACGCCCTACATAAAGTATTAGATGTGTCTTTTACATAGTGTCATTAATGTACATTCACAAAGGTGAAATGTAATTCTGATCAGCTTCCATATTTGCTTTATACCCATACATATACATACACACACACACATACACATACATATATACACACATACATGCATTCACATACATTTGTCTCATTTACCCTGACAGGGTGAGGTAGCTGATAAAGAAACTAGTGTAGCAGTGGAATCTGCAAACAATGTTGATGCTATTGTTGCTGAATTTTCTGATCGATTTGAATCCATAGGTTGTTATACTGATAGCAAAGTACATCTGTATATTAACCCAGATATAATTCCAGTTGCCCAACCACATCGCCGACAGCCATTCCATACTCGCAAGAAAGTTGATGCCGAACTGGATAGGCTGATGGAACTAGATATCATTGAACCAGTAACAGGCCCAACACCATGGGTAAGCCCAATTGTCACTCCACCAAAGCCAAAAAATCCAGATGAGATACGCATCTGTGTGGACATGCGTGTTCCCAACAAGGCAATAATGCGTGAACGCCATCCTACACCCACTGTAGATGATATGATCTACCGCTTGAATGGTGCAACTGTATTCAGCAAGTTAGATTAAACAAGGACTATCATCAGCTTGAACTTGATGATGAGAGTCGGTTCATCACAACGTTTACGACACATCGAGGTCTGTATAGGTACAAGCGCCTGAGTTTTGGTATCAACAGTGCTGCCGAGGTATTCCAGCACATCATCAGCCAGGTATTGCAAGATATACCTAATGCTGACAACATGTCTGATGACATCATTGTTTATGGCCGTACCCAAGCTGAACACGACAAAGCTCTTCGTGCAACATTGTAACACTTACGAGAAAAGAATCTGACGCTAAGCCGAGCAAAGTGTGAGTTCAATCAACATAAAATAGAATTCTTTGGACATGTACTTAGTGACAAAGGTCTGTCTCCAGATCCTAAGAAAGTTGCAGATATCAAGAATGCTGCACCTCCTTCAACGTTCACTGAAGTACATAGTTTTCTGGGAATGGCAAACTACTGTTCTCGCCTCATTCCAGATTTTGCTACCATTACGAAGCCTCTACGTGAGCTCCTGAAGAAAAATGCATCATGGTACTGGAGTGATATCAAGCAAAATGCATTTGATGCTGTGAAAGATGCACTAGTAGAGAATGCGACTGCTGCGTACTTTGATCCATCAATGGACACTGAGTTAACGGTGGATGCTAGTCCTGTTGGTTTAGGTGCTGTTTTAGCCCAACACAAACCTGGTCAACCAGATTCCAGAGTTGTAATTGCCTACGCCAGCCGTTCTCTCACAAATGTTGAGCAACGATACAGTCAGACAGAGAAGGAAGCTCTTGTATGGGGCTGTGAACACTTCAGTGTGTATCTGCTTGGTGCACCCTTCACCACGATAGTCACTGACCACAAACCGTTGGAGACCATCTTCAATAATCCAAAGTCCAAACCACCAGCCCGCATTGAGAGATGGGCTCTTCGTCTGCAACCATACAACTTTACGGTGAAATACAAGCCGGGTGCAGGCAATCCCGCTGATTACATCAGTCGACATCCTGCCAACAGTTTCACCATCACCAAGCATCAGCAAGTTGCCAAGGAATATGTACACTCTGTAACCTGTGATGCTGTCCCTAAGGCTCTCACTCTTGATGAAATCCGTACTGCAACCCTAGAGGACCCAACTCTGCAAGCAACAGTGGATGCATTGACTAAGAAAAAGTTTCCAAGCATCCCACCCTCAGGAGTTGACCAAGATGCATTCAAAGCACTTGAACGCATCCAGACAGAATTAAGTGTTATGCAACAACGCGACACCGTGCTGCGAGGTACTCGTATCATTATTCCAGCTGTTCTCCAGCAGCGTGCTCTGAAGCTTGCACATCAAGGACACCAAGGTCTTGTTAGGACCAAACAGCTGCTATGAGAAAAGGTGTGATTTCCTGGCATTGATCGTCAAGCAAAGGATATTCATGATGCCCGTGTCCCTTGCCAAGCTGCAGTGGATACTTCAAGACCAACACCTCTACAACCTTCACCACTACCTGCTGCACCATGGACGGAAGTATCGATGGACTTCTGTGGACCGCTACCAACTGGAGAGTACTTGATGGTAGTCATTGATGATCACTCACGTTATCCAGAAGTAGAAATCATCACTTCCACATCTTCAAAGCCAGTCATCCCGAAACTCGACAAGATCTTTTCAAACTTTGGCATTCCTGAAGTTGTCAAGACGGACAATGGACCGCCATTCAATGGACAAGACTTCGTCAACTTTGCTGAGCATATTGGATTCAAACACCGCCGTGTGATGCCACTACATCCTCAAGCAAATGGAGAAGTCGAGAGATTCATGCAACCTCTCATGAAAGCGGTACGCTGTGCTCATGCCGAAGGACGATCCTGGAAACAAGCTATGTATGCTTTTCTCAGGAATTACCGTGCAACACCACATGGAACACTGGGCAAGTCGCCTGGCGAACTTTATTTGGACGTCCTATGAGGATCACACTACCTGTCATGCCAGCCGAGGTAACGGATAAACGTCTCGCTCAGAAGGATGCACTAGCCAAGGGCAAAATTAAAATTGCTCATGATCAACGTGCAAAGGAACAATTCATAAAGGTTGGAGATACTGTTCTAATTAAAAAGAAAAAAGAGGGAAAGCTAGATATGCCGTATGATACAAAACCATATAAAGTGATTAGTGTAAAAAGAACTATGGTAACAGCTAGTAAGAGATCATAGTATAACACGTAATATGGCCAATTTCAAAGTGATTCCAACTAGTGTAGAAAATGATGAAGTGCAAAGTCGTACAAAAGATAAAGAAAAAATAGGTTATAAATCAATAAGCAATTCATCAAGGGATATTCTTGTATTTAAGGACTCTCGTCTTAAACGTCATGTTAACCGCCCTACGCAATTTGATGGTTAACTGTGTTCTCATGTAATGCAAAGTATTTACTTATTATGCTAAAGTAAATTTAGCATTGTAACTTATGCAGATCTCTCATTCAATATTTTGTAACTTTGTATTACAGTTTCTTTCATTTTTGTTTAACATTGCATTTGTATTTTTAACATTGAAATCCACTGTGGTAAAGATTAAGTTGTTTAAATTCTTTGTGTGCTTAATTAATATTAAATGTATGCAACATCTTTTGATATGTTAATAACTTACTTTGTGTCAATAACTTTGCTTTGTGCTACAAGCATGGTAGACATCCTGTATTCATTATTTTTAAAGAAAAGGAGGGATGTCATGTTCATAGAAAATGGCAACATCCGTTTGTATGCACTGCGGTTCAGACGCCACCACTAGATAAACAACAGTGGATAAATTGATTCCTGGTTCAACCTTGAGGCCGAGCGGACGTCTGGACACCTCCGCCTGGGAGCCACCGGATCACGTCCTGTTTTCGCGTTTTGGCTTTGCTACTGCCTTTTGGTATCCCTCTTCAACGGTCCGATTGTACGACGCCTGGCGCACATATCGCCTTGGGTCACGGGATTGTTGATAGATTTTTTTTTGGCGTGTTCTGGCTGGTTCTCCCGGCGGTGTGACGGTGTTCGGGGGCCGGCTTGGCCGAGAGGTGCCGGGGGTTGGCGGGTTGCTACCTGGTGTTCTCTGTGTGGGGCGGGGTCGGTGCTTGTCACCCTGAGGGACCCCTGGGACTCCCCAATCATCTGCCTGACTGTGCGTTTCTTTGCCGTATGGCATATTAGTTTCTAGTGATTGGCGTCCCTCGTTTCGCGTTTTGGCTTGGCGTTTCACCTTTCCAGGCTTCGCGATTCACCCTTAACGGGTACGCCGGGGCGCATCCGATCCCACGATCGTCGTCGCCCCTAAATCAACAACAACAACATAAACAACAGAGAGCGTACAGGACGCCTGCCAAGCTTGGAAGCTGCTGGTCATGTATCATCTTAAGTATTAAAGTCAGTAACCAAGCAATGGCTTTATATCAACCCTACAACCAAGACTTCCTCAGTAACACACAACACCACACATGTCTTTGGTGAACCCCTTCCCATACTCCTCCCTCTGACAATGAAGTTCTAATAGTCACCATTCCACCATCACTCTGAGGACCAGTCGCAACTAATTCCAAATGATCAAATTTTTCCATAACTTCGCAAGCCATCTAGCAAGACATCTTTCATAGTACCCCATGCAACAACAGGCTGCGCATTTCCAATAAATACAGAAAACGCACAGTACACCAACACCACAAACTACAGCAAACTTAGTAATTTGTTTGCCAGACCAATATTGCTATTCACAATAGCATCCTCCTCAAGCCACAAGTTACACTGGATTAATGACCTGCCCGAAACGCTATGCGTGCTAGTGCCCTTACAAAAATAAAAGAACTCTTTTTTTTTTAGATATATACAAGAGTTGTTACATTCTTGTACAGCCACTAGTACGCGTAGCGTTTCGGGCAGGTCCCTGGAATACGATCCCCTGCCGCGAAGAATCGTTTTTTCATCCAAGTACACATTTTACTGATGCGTTAAACAGAGGCTACAGTTAAGGAATTGCGCCCAGTAAATCCTCCCCGGCCAGGATACGAACCCATGACATAGCGCTCGCGGAACGCCAGGCGAGTGTCTTACCACTACACCACGGAGACTGTTCTATATATATTACAAAAAAAAAAAACGCTGAAATTTATTGTATTTATTTATATATACAAGAGTTCTTACATTCTTGTACAGCCAATAGTACGCATAGCGTTTCGGGCAAGTCCTTAATCTTAATTTTTCACACACACACACACACACATCCCCAGAAAGCAGCCCGTAGCAGCTGTCTAACTCCCAGGTAACTATCGAACAGGCGCATCAGGGTGAAAGAAACTCGGTCCATTTGTTCCCGCCTCCGCCAGGGATCGAACCTAGACCCCTTAGGATTACGAACCCCGAACGCTGTCCATTCAGCCGTCAGCGCTCCCCCCCCCCCTCCAAACACACAAAGAGCATTCCTAAAACCGTACAACAATTTTAAGGCAAACGTTAATACTTCAGCCCATCCTACTGTGTTGGTAGTACTTATAGGAAGGATGAAGACCAAACTATAAGAAGGATGAAGGTCAAACTATACTGACCCTGAGAGCTGAGTGGATAGCGTTCGGGATTCGTAGTCCAAGGTAAATGCGTTGTATACAGACATACAACACAATTATAAAGTAGAAATCGGTACTGCTGAAATTAGATAAACCGGAAAATGTTTATATATTTATGTTACAAAGACAAACTAACTTAGCCTAAACGTTCTAGGCCTAATACACGATATCTGAGGCCTAATATAGTACATATGTGTGCTATAAAAAGCCTTGGAATATTTGTTTGTATTTTTGCCTCATTTTGTCAGACTTTATGAAGTGAATATTACAAAAGTCTACTATCTAATTGCTTAGTACGTCAATCTTTGCACTATGTGTTCATAGTTACAAGAACTATTATCTAAACACGAGAAAGGGTTGAACATTGACACCAGGTGGCTGTTTTATTGAGATCAAGAGACCTATGGTGCTGCTTTATATATCACATACATCACAAACTCTCATGCAGTCAGACATTACGGCTACACCACACACCAGTTACTGGTATGTAGAAGCTGATGAGAATTACATTTAACCTTTGTAAATGCACATTAATGACACTATGTAAAAGACACATCGACCACTTTATGTAGGGCACACGTAACTCTGTGTATCTATGTACTTGTGTCTGTAGGTTATCTTAGCATTTTAAAAGCACTACACTCACCTTCTGTGGTTGATTGTTCAATAAATTTCTGAACTATATGTTTACCCAATCTCTCACGTCTGTGATAGGAAAAAGGTCACCTGGTGAGACACACGGAGGTGTTGCTACACCAGTCACCTGGTGAGACGCACGAGGTGTTGCTACACCAGTCACCTGGTGAGACACACGAGGTGTTGCTACACCAGTCACTTGGTGAGACACACGAGGTGTTGCTACACCAGTCACCTGGTGAGACACACGGGATGAGATGTTGTTGTCTTGCCTATATACTGGGTTTTTTGGAGCTTACAGTCCCCAAGTGGGCATTTGAAGGCATAGACGACGTTAGTCTCTTTTAAAGCGTTCTGTTTTGTGTCTGGAGAGTTTCTCATGAGAAGGCTGGCCGTTTTTCTGGTTTTATAGTAAATCGTCAGTTGTATCCTCTGATTTTTGTCTGTAGGGATAACGTTTCTATTAACAATATCTTTCAGGACCCTTTCCTCCGTTTTATGAGCTGTGGAAAAGAAGTTCCTGTAAAATAGTCTAATAGGGGGTATAGGTGTTGTGTTAGTTGTCTCTTCAGAGGTTGCATGGCTTTTCACTTTCCTTCTTATGATGTCTTCGACGAAACCCTCTTGGGGGTCTGTAAGCCAAATGCCCTCTGTAAGCTCCAAAAAACCCAGTATATAGGCAAGACAACAACATCTCTTTCTAGGCGTTTAACGATGCATAAGCAACAGGGCTCCATTAAGGAACATATAATCTCTTCCCACAACCAAACCATCGCCAGAGAAATCCTAGTAAACAACACAGAAATCATCGATAGATACAGCGATAGCAGGCGGCTTGACGTTTGCGAGGCACTACACATCAAGAAGTCAACACCAGCAATCAACAGCCAATTATTGCACAACTATATTCTACCCACCTCAAGACTCCGCTCCAATATAGAAGCATCAAGAAATATGGACCAATAGGCTTTCTACAAACACTTCTATTCAATACCCATTGTTTCGTGTTCTGTCTTGTGTTGATGAAATTAATACCCTATTAATGCCACCCCTTGTTCTGTCTTGTGTTGATGAAATTAATACCCTATTAATGCCACCTCTTGTTCTGTCTTGTGTTGATTAATGCCACATCACCCCTTCCACCTCACTCAAATGTAGATATAAAATCGGAGATGCGTAAGTTCTATTCAGTTGTGTATTTGTAAACTAAAGTCTTTGAAAATGTAATATATATATATATATATATATATATATATATATATATATATATATATATATATATATATATATATATATATATATATATATATATATATATATATATATATATATATATATATATATATATATATATATATATATATATATATGTCGTACCTAGTAGCCACTCCCCTGTCCCTGTGTTCTCCCCCACCATTCTCCATTCCCCATCCCCTCGTCCCCACCTTCCCAAACTTCCCTTGTCCCCTCGTCCTCCCCAACCATCTCTCACTTCCGTCCCCTCGTCATCCCCACCATTCCCCACTCCCTCGTCCGATGCCTTCCCAAATGGTCTGATGTTCCCATCAGAAAATTGAGAACATCAAGTGATCTGATGTTCCCATCACTGAAATATAAGAAAGACAGTTAAAAATGGACTGAAAATATGAAAAAATAAAATAATAAACTATACTCACGAAATGAACGGTATGGTAAACAACACAGTTCAATTCCAATGCAATTCACACAAAATAATTAAACCAAAATGAAAATAAATCAAAATCTACGAAAATTCAATTTATCAGTGCAATTAGAAACATTGAAATGGAGTTGTAACATATTTAGTATAGCATGTCTGTTGCAATTACATGCAACAGATGGTGCTGTTTTTCAGGAAAAAAAAAGTTTTACCTGTCACAGGTGTGGCATCTATACTTATAGATGCCACACCTGGCACCATATACTACAGGTATGTTGACGACATTTTTACACAGGTACCTGATGTCAGACATCTGCAGGAGTTGAAGGAGGCATTTGAGCGGAGTTCCGTGCTGCGTTTCACTTACTAGATGGAAAAGGATGGGAAGCTGCCCTTTCTAGATGTAACAGTCATGGAAAAGAGCGGAGGTTTCCACACTGCAGTCTACAATAAGGAAACGAACATAGGAATGTGCCTAAATGCCAAAAGCGACTGCCCAGATAGGTACAAAAGGAGTGTTGTTAACGCATATGTCGACCGTGCTCTCAGCCACAGCTCAGAATGGAAGCAAGTCGACGAAGAACTCTGGAGGGGAAGGCAGGTCCTAGTCAACAACGGCTTCTCCAATGGTTTCGTCGAAGACATCATAAGAAGGAAAGTGAAACGCCATGCAACCTCTGAAGAGACAACCAACACAACACCTATACCCCCTATTAGACTATTTTACAGGAATTTCTTTTCCACAGCTCATAAAACGGAGGAAAGGGTCCTGAAAGATATTGTTAATAGAAACGTTATCCCTACAGACAAAAATCAGAGGATACAACTGACGATTTACTATAAAACCAGAAAAACGGCCAGCCTACTCATGAGAAACTCTCCAGACACAAAACAGAACGCTTTAAAAGAGACTAACGTCGTCTATGCCTTCAAATGCCCTCTTGGGGACTGTAAGCTCCAAAAAACCCAGTATATAGGCAAGACAACAACATCTCTTTCTAGGCGTTTAACGATGCATAAGCAACAGGGCTCCATTAAGGAACATATAATCTCTTCCCACAACCAAACCATCGCCAGAGAAATCCTAGTAAACAACACAGAAATCATCGATAGATACAGCGATAGCAGGCGGCTTGACGTTTGCGAGGCATTACACATCAAGAAGTCAACACCAGCAATCAACAGCCAATTAATGCACAACTATATTCTACCCACCTCAAGACTCCGCTCCAATATAGAAGCATCAAGAAATATGGACCAATAGGCTTTCTGCAATCACTTCTATTCAATACCCATTGTTTCATGTTCTGGCTTGTGTTCATGAAATTAATACCTTATTAAATACCACCTCACCCCATCCACCTCACTCAAATGTAGATATAAACAAAATCGAAGATGTGTAAGTTCTATTCAGTTGGGTATGTGTTAAGTAAAGTCTTTGAAAATGTAATAAGTTTTACGAAACGCGCTCAAGTGTCGCGTCAGACTAGAAATAAAAATGAATTTTGGAGAATTGATTTTTGAATTACCTCCAACAGTGAAAAGAAATGTACGAAAGATTGAGAAAATTCGTGTTAGAATTATTAATCTTACTTTTTCGGTCATATTTAATAATATATATATATATATATATATATATATATATATATATATATATATATATATATATATATATATATATATATAAATATATATATATATATATATATATATACCTGACTGTGGCGATACAGAGGGGAAATGCGCACTGCATCCAGGGTTCCTGCCCGCCATCTGAGGAGCTGGAGGAACTCGACAACCTATGATAACCATCTTTGTAACCCATATGTAACTCCTTTTTGTAACAAAGTTCAAATAAAGTAAATATATATGTGTACATACAAAAGAATGGGGGTGGTAGGAGAAGATAATATTAGTGTTCAGTGAGAAACCACAAGGTCTCCTCTGAATACTTTTTATTTTCTTCTCCGAGGCTATGGGTCCCCACATTGGCACCAGAGGTGGTACCCTCACAAACTTAAAAAAAAAAAAAAAAAAAAAATATATATATATATATATATATATATATATATATATATATATATATATATATATATATATATATATATATATATATATATATATATATATATATATATGTATATATTGTGACGATAATCTCTTTCAAGAGAGATTGAGCCTGCTCTTCCCTACATCATTACGTCGTTAACATACAAGATACTATATAGAAGATACGTCCACCAGTATCGCCAAACGTTTTGCCTAGGAAGCAAATCGTATCATGCACACCCTGACACCTGGCTACAGCCCGCCGTAACCAGCAAACTGCTCATCCTCTGCCTGCCTGTTGCTGATTGGCTGGTGTCTCGCCACACCTGCACTCACGCCACCACCACGAGTCGTCGTCTGGGCAGCAGCACGCCGTACTCGTCAGAATATCTTTGTGCTCCTTGGAGTTGACATCTCTCGCTAGTAGACTAAGCCTTGGCTTTCGTGTACTAAGGGAGGTGGCAGCTTGAAGCCAGTATTCCAGCACCGCACATATTAATTTATATTGCTATCACTATTTTTACATTCTGATCTTAGAGTAACTTTTCATTGCCAGTAATTATTCATGTTGTTTTGTTTGTTGACTTGTCCTGTATTTTATGAGATTATCTTTATTCATGTCTTGTTTTCTAGAGTAATTAAAATTTCATTGTTTATATACTTGTGTTTTGTGTGTCTTCCCATTACCTTATCACAGACGAAGGGACAAACTTTTCTCTTTTTTTTTTGTGATGTGACGAGGCCCTGCCCTCAGCTTTTGAAACAGGCGAACACCAACGCTTTACCGTCACAATATATATATATATATATATATATATATATATATATATATATATATATATATATATATATATATATATATATATATATATATATATATATATATATATATATAATATATATATATATATATATATATATATATATATATATATATATATATATATATATATATATATATATATACACATATATATATGTATATATGTTTGTGAGTGCCTGTGTACTCGCCTATTTGTGCTTGCGGGGGTTGAGCTTTGGCTCTTTGGTCCCGCCTCTCAACTGTCAATCAACTGGTGGACAGATTCCTGAGCCTACTGGGCTCTATCATATCTACATTTAAAACAGTGTATGGAGTCAGCCTCCACCACATCACTGCCTAATGCATTCCACCTGTTAACTACTCTGACACTGAAAAAGTTCTTTCTGACGTCCCTGTGGCTCATTTTGGTACTGAGTTTCCACCTCTGTCCCCTTGTTCGCGTACCACTAGTGTTGAATAGTTTGCCCTTGTCTACTCTGTCAATTTCCCTGAGGATTTTGTAGGTAATGATCATGTCTCCCCCCCTCTTCTGTCTTCCAGTGTCGAAAGGTGCATGTCCCGCAGCCTTTCCTCGTAACTCATGCCTCTTAGTTCTGCGACTAGCCTAGTTACATAGCTCTGAACTTTTTCCAGCTTCGTCTTGTGCTTGACAAGATACGGGCTCCATGCTGGGGCCGCATACTCCAGGATTGGTCTTACGTATGTGGTATACAAGATTCTGAACGATTCCTTCTACAGGTTCTTGAAGGCTGTTCTGATGTTAGCCAGCCTCGCATATGCCGCAGACGTAATTCTTTTTATGTGTGTTTCAGGAGACAGGTTTGGTGTGATACCAATTCCTAGATCTTTCTCTCTTTCCGTTTCATTAAGTACTTCATCTCCTATTCTGTATCCTGTGTCTATTCTGTGTAGGAGCCGGTCGGCCGAGCGGACAGCACACTGGACTTGTGATCCTGTGGTCCCGGGTTCGATCCCGGGCGCCGGCGAAACACAATGGGCAGAGTTTCTTTCACCCTATGCCCCTGTTACCTAGCAGCAAAATAGGTACCTGGGTGTTAGTCAGCTGTCACGGGCTGCTTCCTGGGGGTGGAGGCCTGGTTCTATAACCTCTGGGAGATCATTTACATATATCAGAAACAGTATTGGTTCAAGGACTGACCCCTGCGGGACTCCACTTGTGAGTCACGCCACTCCGAGACCTCACTCCTCACAGTGACTCGTTGTCTGCTGCTACTTAGGTACTCTCTTATCCAACGGAGTACCTTCCCTTTCACTCCAGTCGGCGTCTCCAGCTTTTTCACTAGCCTCTTGCGTAGTATTGTATCAAAGGCTTTCCGACAATCCAAAAATATGCAGTCTGCCCACACCTCTCTTTCTTGCCTGATTTTTGTTGCCTTGTCGTAGAATTCAATTAACCCTGTGAGGCAGGACTTGCCATCCCTGAACCTATGTTGATGCTGTGTTACAAAGTTCTTTCGCTCCACATGTTCCACTAGCGTTCTTCGCACAATCTTCTCCATCAGCTTGCATGGTATACAGGTTAGGGACACTGGCCTGTAGTTCAGTGCCTCCTGTCTTCCCTTGTTGCTAGTAATTTGTTATACACTATGGAGAGTGGCAGGCACAGTGCTTTTGCTCCTTCCCTTCGTATCCAAGACGAGATTCCATCCGGACCTATAGCCTTTGTCACATCCAACTCTAGTAAACACTTCTTTACTTCCTCATTGGTAATCTCAAACTCTCCTAGTGGATCCTGGTTAACTATTCTCCTTTTCTTATCTCTGGAATCTCTCCTTGCTGTAAGTTGAAGACCTCGAATTTCTTATTCAGTTCTTCACACACTTCCTTGTAGTTTGTAGTGAATCCTTCTGCCCCTAGCCTTATATTCATTACTAGTTCCTTTACTGTTGTTTTTCTCCTGATGTGGCTGTGCAGCAATTTAGGTTGAGTCATTACATTGCTTGCGATGTCATTTTCATATTGTCTTTCTGCCTCTCTTCTAATCCTGACATATTCATTCCTGGCATTCTGGTATCTTTCTCTGCTCTCAAGTGTCCTGTTCTTCCTATAGTTTCTCCATGCCCTTTTACTTTGCTTTTTAGCTAGGCTATATCTCTGATTAAACCATGGGTTTCTCATCTTCATTTCATTGTTTTCCTTTTGGACTGGGACAAACTTGTTTGGTGCTTCCTTGCATTTGTGCGTGATGAAGTCCATCATGTCTTGGGCCGTCTTTCCCCTGAGCTCTGTTTCCCATATTATATATGTTAGGAATTTTCTTAACTCCTCATAGTTTCCCTTTCAGAATGTCACTTTTTTGTTTTCAGTACCCCTCCTCGAGTTCAAAACCCCCTTCCTCAACCAGATAGTCAAACACCAGTACACTGTGGTCCCTCATTCCCACTGGGGCCTCAAAACCGATTTCCCTTATGTCGGAGTCGTTCAGAGTGAAGACGAGGTCGAGTCTCGCTGGTTCATCGTTTCCTCTCATCCTAGTGGGTTACCTGACATGTTGGCTTAGAAAGTTTCTTGTCGCCACCTCCATTAGTTTGCCTCTCCATGTATCCTCTCCTCCAAACGGTTCCTTGTTCTCCCAGTCAATCCTTCCGTGATTGAAATCTCCCATGATGAGCAGATGGGATCTATTTCTACAGGCAGCAGAGGCTGCTTTCTCAATTATAGTGTTTCTGCCATTTTGTTGTTGTCATACTCTTGCCTTGGTCGTCTGTCATTTGGTGGAGAGTTATATATCACTTCTACTACTACTTTAGGTCCTCCCCATGTCATGGTGCCTGTTATGCAGTCTCTGAATCCCTCGCAGCCCAGGATGACCATCTCCTTGAAGCTTCATTCCTTTCTCATTAGTAGGGCCATTATACCTCCTCCCCATTCTTCCCTCTCTTTCCTTATTACAGTGTAGTCCTCGGGAAACACCGCATTCGTCATGATGTCTAAGAGTTTTGTTTCTGTGAGTGATTACATCTGGGTTCACTTCTTGTGTTCTTTCTCTTAGTTCACTTGCCTTGCTTGTGATCCCATCTATGTTCGAATACATCACCCTGAAGCTGACTCTCTTCCGTCCTTTCTCAGATCCTATTGCTTCCCCTGAAGCAGGGAAACAGGGAGGGACTGGGATGGGAGGGCCTATGAAGGGGGACCTGGGGAATCTAGGGTGTGGGGGGGCTGGGAGGATCTGGTACGGGGAGGGTGGTGTTGGAGGGAGGGCTTAGAGGGTTGGGGAGAAAAGAGGGCTTTTTGGTGGTGACTTGGAGGTGGGCTGGGTGAGAGGGAGAGGCTTTGGAGAGTGTGGGAGAAGAGGAGGCTTGGGGGGGGGTTATGGGAGGAGGGGGAGTGGCTTGGGGGAATGGGGGGCTTGAGGGGGGGGGAGGGGGGGAATAGGGAGTGCCGAGGGGGATGAGGAAACGGGGGGGCTGAGGAGAGTGAGGGAGAAGGGAGGGATAAGGAGGGTGGAGGATACTGGAGGGTTTAGGGGGAGGGCGGGGAGAATGGAGGGCTTGGGGGTGGGGGAGAAGGGACGGCATGGGGGATTTGGGAGGGCTTGGGGGGGTGGGGGGAGTGTGAGTGTGTGTGTGTACACACCTATTTGTGCTTGCGGGGGTTGAGCTTTGGCTCTTTGGTCCCGCCTCTCAACTCTCAATCAACTGGTGTACAGATTCCTGAACCTACTGAGCTCTATCATATCTACATTTGAAACTGTGTATGGAGTCAGCCTCCACCACATCACTGCCTAACGCATTCCATCCATTAACTACTCTGACACTGAAAAAGTTCCTTCTAACGTCTCTGTGGCTCATGTGGGTACTCAGTTTCCACCTGTGTCCCCTTGTTCCCGTCCCACCAGTGTTGAATAGTTTATCCTTGTTTACCCGGCCGATTCCTCTGAGGATTTTGTAGGTTGTGATCATGTCTCCCCTTACTCTTCTGTCTTCCAGTGTCGTAAGGTGCATTTCCCGCAGCCTTTCCTCATAACTCATGCCTCTTAGTTCTGGGACTAGTCTAGTGGCATACCGTTGGACTTTTTCCAGCTTCGTCTTGTGCTTGACAAGATACGGGCTCCATGCTGGGGCCGCATACTCCAGGATTGGTCTTACATATGTGGTGTACAAGATTCTGAATGATTCCTTACACAGGTTCCTAAACGCTGTTCTGATGTTAGCCAGCCTCGCATATGCCGCAGACATTATTCTCTTTATGTGGGCTTCAGGAGACAGGTTTGGTGTGATATCAACTCCTAGATCTTTCTCTTTGTCCGTTTCATTAAGTACTTCATCTCCTATTCTGTATCCTGTGTCTGGCCTCCCGTTTCCACTGCCTAGTTTCATTACTTTGCATTTACTCGGGTTGAACTTCAACAGCCATTTGTTGGACCATTCACTCAGTCTGTCTAGGTCATCTTGTAGCCTCCTACTATCGTCCTCAGTTTCAATCCTCCTCAGTTTCACTCCTCCTGTGTGTGTACTCACCTATTTGTACTCAGCTATTTGTGCTTGCGGGGGTTGAGCTTTGGCTCTTTGGTCCCGCCTCTCAACTGTCAATCAACTGGTGTACAGATTCCTGAGCCTACTGGGCTCTATCATATCTACATTTGAAGGCTCTATCATATGTGTGTGTGTGTGTGTGTGTGTGTGTGTGTGTGTGTGTGTGTGTGTGTGTGTGTGTGTGTGTGTGTGTGTGTGTGTGTGTGTGTGTGTGTGTGTGTGTGTGTGTGTGTGTGTGTGTGTGTGTGTGTGTGTGTGTGAGTGTGTATGTGTATGTGTGTGTGTGTGTGTGTGTGTATGCACGGCGTGATGTGTGACTCAAGATGTAACCCTAAAATGTACTAGAAAAGTCTTGTATATTATGACACCAGGCCAGGGCTGCTGGGCCTTCACAAACACTAAGCACGCCTCCATTCTATTGAGCACGAAAGTTTGTCTGAAACAAAATGTATTCTCTCAGGCTCACATCTTTTTCTGGGCTAATTATAAGGCACGGAATTCTATTGTTTTTTGTTCTCAAATGTTTTAGTGTGCAGCGAGATTTTGTGTGCGAGAGTGTCGCTCAGTGTCAGTCAGGAAGTGCTGGTAAGTGGGAGCGTAGCGTCACCACGTCCAACACTCCCGTGTATAATTCACTATAAGGTCTGGTCCTGTCAATGTGATCACAGGTGTACGAACTCTCTCCCGCTTCCTCTCCCGGCGGGTAATCACCTGCTGCCGCAGCCCCCTCCTGCTGCCGCAGCCCCCTCCTGCTGCAGCAGCCCCCTCCTGCTGAGAGCAGCCCCCTCCTGCTGCAGCAGCCCCTCCTGCTGCAGCAGCCCCCTCCTGCTACAGCAGCCCCCTCCTGCTACAGCAGCCCCCTCCTGCTGCAGCAGCCCCCTTCTGCTGCAGCAGCCCCCTCCTGCTGCAGCAGCCCCCTCCTGCTGCAGCAGCCCCCTCCTGCTGCAGCAGCCCCCTCCTGCTGCAGCAGCCCCCTCCTGCTCACTAATTACGGTGCCAGTGTTTATCTCGCTGCGTTAACTTAACAAAACTCTTCCTGCCATGATTTCCTGTTTGTATTGACCGCGTCGCTTTTGTCTCGCGGTATTGTTCTGTTTTCTCTATACATTTCCAAGTGTCATTATAACTAAAGCTGTTTTGCACACAATTTCAATATATTTTTTATTAAGCAATTTCTCATCATATTGAATGATAAAATAGTCGAAGAGACCGAATATTTGTACAACAAAATATATCTTTCTTCTTTTAGATTTTGAAAACCACATGTTTCTTTGTCGTATACTGTGTGTATGTTGGTGATCCTCTGTCGTATACTGTGTGTATGTTGGTGATCCTCTGTCGTACACTGTGAGTATATTGGTGATCCTCTGTCGTACACTGTGAGTATGTTGGTGATCCTCTGTCGTACACTGTGAGTATATTGGTGATCCTCTGTCGTACACTGTGAGTATATTGGTGATCCTCTGTCGTATACTGTGAGTATGTTGGTGATCCTCTGTCGTACACTGTGTGTATATTGGTGATCCTCTGTCGTATACTGTGAGTATATTGGTGATCCTCTGTCGTATACTGTGAGTATGTTGGTGATCCTCTGTCGTACACTGTGAGTATGTTGGTGATCCTCTGTCGTATACTGTGAGTATGTTGGTGATCCTCTGTCGTACACTGTGAGTATGTTGGTGATCCTCTGTCGTACACTGTGAGTATGTTGGTGATCCTCTGTCGTATACTGTGAGTATGTTGGTGATCCTCTGTCGTACACTGTGAGTATATTGGTGATCCTCTGTCGTACACTGTGAGCATATTGGTGATCCTCTGTCGTACACTGTGAGTATATTAGTGATCCTCTGTCGTACACTGTGAGCATATTGGTGATCCTCTGTCGTACACTGTGAGTATATTAGTGATCCTCTGTCGTACACTGTGAGTATATTGGTGATCCTCTGTCGTACACTGTGAGAATATTGGTGATCCTCTGTCGTACACTGTGAGTATATTGGTGATCCTCTCTGCGTACATTTTTTTTATTTATATATATTTATATACAAGAGTTCTTACATTCTTGCAAAGCCACTAGCTTTAACCTGTAAAACCATAGGTCCTTAATCCCACTTTCGCGCTCCCGGCAAGCAAGAAAAAAAACTAGCCCAAGTGTGCGCGGCGTTTCGGGCGATCGAGCGGCAACACTGAAAAGTGTATACTCTGTTGATGGCAGGGCCGGGTGTGGTATCCTAATAAGAGAATATACTGAGTTTGGGACTGTGGACAGGATAATTGAACTCCGACTTAGTAATTATATATCATCCACACAAGCTGAACTGCAGGCCATTCTGGCGTGTTTGGAGGAAGTACGTCATGACGACAAAAATGTTTTTGTATTTGTCGATAGTCGAGGAGCACTGGAGTCCTTAAACAGTCGAAACCCAGTCTTCATGTCTATAGTGGAGGACTGTAAGAGAAGAATAACTGAGATACAGCTGAAAGGTCATAGTGTGAAATTCATGTGGATTCCATCTCATGTTGGAATAGTGCTCAACGAGGTGGCGGATGACTTGGCCAAACGTGCCACATCAAAACCACAAGTTGACATTGAATGTGAATTCACAATGAGACAAATAAGAAGCAAAGTCAGAAATATTCAGGCACAGGCGGGAGTGGAGAGGAGAGAGATAATGTATGAGAGAAGTCAAACCATGCAACACTACATGTATGTGAGTCAAAACACTCATTTCACTTATGGTAAAAGGAGAAATGCTTAGAGTGACTCTGTGTACATGCGGCTTAGGCTTGGGTACAAATATTACTGGGAATATGGGATAGGTGTTCATGATAATGACACGAAGTGTAAACTATGTGGTATGTTAAGGTCTCACACCCTTGCCCATTATGTTCTTGATTGTCCGTTGATTAATGTATATAGAAATACTGAGATAAGGACTGTTCCTGAACAAATAGCCTGGATGTGTCACAATGGAAAGATTGATGATATTCTTGAGAGATATAAGAATTTTGCACCAAGACTGTAATTTTTTGTTGAATGTCTCTTGCAAATTGTCTATACAGTATACCTCGGTCATAAAAGTATTGGTGTGTACGTCTGGTGCCATACTACTTGTGAAGGAGGAAATGTATATGTTTATCTCTCAGAATGTTTGGTAATATGTTTATTGTTTGTGATGTGTTTATATGTATGTATTAACACGATGTACTGAATGGGGTGAGAATAGCTTGAGCTACCTCATCCCTTTGTGTGTATTTTACCTCAATAAACTTATTTCAATTTCAATTTCAATTTCTTTTCACTGTCCTGACATTGTCGCTTAGTCAGTTTTCCCCGGCCTGGATATGAACCCAGGTTAAATCGCTCGCGAAGCACTGGGCGAGTGTGTTACCACTGCGCCATGGGGACCAAATATACTCACCTAGTTGTAATCACCTAGCTGTACTCCCCTACTTCTGCTTGATCGGGGTTGAGCTTTGGCTATTTGGTCCCGCCGCTCAACTGTCAATCAACTGGTTGATTGAGTCAACCAGTTGATTGACTGTCACCCATCCAGTCAATGAACTGGCTGTCAATAAGAAAATATTTTTATTGTCTCTGTGGCTCATTTGAATACTAAGTTTCCATCTGTGTCCCCTTGTTCATTTTCTTCTATATTAAATAGTTTGTCTTTGTCCACCCTGTCAATTCCTCTGAGGATTTTGTAGGTGGTGATCATTCTTCTCTAAATATTTGGTTTCCAGCGACGTGAGGTTTATTACCCGTAGTCTTTCCTCGTAACTCATACCTCTCAGCTCTAGAACTAGTCTGGTGGCATACATCTGATATCTTCTCTAGTTTTGCCCAGTGTTTACTGTGACTCCAGGCTGGAGCTGCATACTCCATGAGTGGTCTAACATTTGTGGTGTACAAAGTTCTGAATAACTTCTTCCATAAGTTTCTGAAGACATTTCTTATATTGGCCGATCTAGTATATGCTGCTGATGATATCCTTTTGCCATGGGCCTCTGGGGAAAGGTTCCGTGTGATATTAACCCCCAGATCTTTCTCTCTATTTGTCACTTGCAGGATTTCACCTCCCAGATGGTACCTTGTGTTCAGCCTCCTGCTCCCTTTGTCTAATTTTATTACTTTACACTTTCACGAGTTAAACTTTAGTAGTCATTTCCTAGACCATCCGTCCAATTTGTCCAGGTCGTCCTGTTGTGTCTGTCTATCATCATCTGTCTTGATTCTTCTCATAATTTTTGCATCTACAGCAAACATTGAGAGGAATAAGTCTACGCCCTCCGCTTATGTATATAAAACCTGATGGGTCTAAGTACAGAACCCTGTGGGATTCCGCTGCTGACATCTCGCTACTCTGATGTCTTTCTTTCAACAGTCACTCGCTTTATTCTGTTGCTAAGATAGTCCCTTATCCACTGGAACACCTTCTCTCTTATTCTTGCCACTTTTACTTAAGTCTCTTATGAGGCACTGAGGCAAAGGCTTTCTGACAGTTTAAGAAAATGCAGCTTGCCCACCCTTTTCTTTCGTGCCTATTTTTTGTCACCTGGTCATAGAATTATATTAAACCTGCGAGGAATGATTTACCATCCCTGAACCCATACTGGTGATGTGCTAAAAAGCTCCTTCACTCTAAATGTTCTACGAACGACTTCTACATGATCTTCCTCATCACCTTGCATGGTATAAAATTTAGGGAAACTGACCTGTAATTAAGTGCCTCTTGCCTGTCACCCTTTTTGTATTATAGGACTACATTAGTTGTCTTCCAGCTTTCTGGTAGGTCTCCTATTTCCAGTGACGTGTTATGCACCATAGAGAGTGGGGCACAGTGTGCTACTGGACCCCTCTCTGTGTCTATGGTATGAGTCTGTCAGGCCCAACAGCCTGTCACTTTCAGCTCCAACAGAATCCTTATGATATCATCCCTGGTAAGCTACGATTCCTCCAAGGTTGCTTCGCTTATCGCCTCCTCTCTTAGTACAAGGTTTAGTACAAGCCTCATCTCTTAGTACTTTTTCTCCTTCCTCTGTTGTGAAGACTACTGGAATCTCTTGTTGAGTTCTTCACACACCTGATTGTCATTCTTTGTGTATCTATTCTCCCCTTTCTCAGTTTCATCACTTGTTCCTTCACTGCTGTTTTCCTCCTGACGTGGCTGTGGAGCATCTTTGGTTGGGTCTTGGGTTTACTCATGATGTAATTTTCATACTGTCTCTCTGCTTCTCTCCTCACTCTGAGGTACTCATTCCTGGCCCTCTGGTATCTCTCCCTGCTCTCTGGTGTTCTGTTATTCCTGTAGTTTCTCCATGTACTTGTACTCAGTTGCTTCGCTTTCTTACATGCCTGATTGAACTCTGGATTCTTCTGTTGCATTTAAATTTTCTTCTTTTGCGCCGGGATAAACCTGTCGGTAGCATCCTTATGATTCTGCATGAAGTAGTCCATCATATCTTGTACAGTCTTTTGTCAGAGTTCTGTTTCCCATAGTATTCCCATTAGGAAGTTCCTCATCTCATCTTTGTTTCCACTTCGGTGAGCCAGCCTTTTCCAATTCTAATCCCTTTCTTGAATAGGTTATCAATACTATCCACTACTTCCACTAATTTGTGTATCAATGGTCCTTTGCCGAACAATATATTTATATTAGTGGTCGTCTGCAGTACCTTGCGTGTATATAAGTGAACCTCTGGTGTACAATGTGTGTGTATATTAGTGGACGTCTGCCGCGAGTGATATGGGAATTTACGGTCCACTACTATACATGGTGTGGTTGTGTATGGTTCTTTGGTCCCTTACAGTAAACGGTGTGGTCATATACGATCCTCCGCCATTCATGGTGTGGTTATATATTGGGCTCTACCATACATGTGATGTTATGGTCATATCATATACTATACATGGTATGTTCTTGTATGGTCCTTTATAATACAGAGTGTGGTTCTTTAAGAAACAAAACATCTGCTACCACCCACCACCACCACTGTTGCTACCACCCACCTGCACCACTGCCGCTACCACCCACCACCACCACTGTTGCTACCACCCACCTGCACCACTGCCGCTACCACCCAAGACCACTGCTGCTACCACCCACCTCCACCACAGCAAATACGACCCACCTTCACCATGGCTACTACCACCCACCTCCACCACTGCTGCTACCACCCACCTCCACCACCACTGAAGCTACCACCCACCTCCACCACTGCTGCTACCACCCACCTCCACCACCACTGAAGCTACCACCCACCTCCACCACAGCTGCTACCACCCACCTCCACCACCACTGAAGCTACCACCCACCTCCACCACAGCTGCTACCACCCACCTCCACCACTGCCACTACCACCCACCTCCACCACTGCCACTACCACCCACCTCCACCACTGCTGCTACCACCCACCACCACCACTGCCACTACCCCCCACCTCCACCACTGCCACTACCACCCACCTCCACCACTGCTACTACCACCCACCACCACCACTGCCACTACCACCCACCTCCACCACTGCCGCTACCACCCACCTCCACCACTGCCGCTACCACCCACCTCCACCACTGCCGCTACCACCCACCTCCACCACTGCTGCTACCACCCACCTCCACCACTGCCGCTACCACCCACCTCCACCACTGCCGCTACCACCCACCTCCACCACTGCCGCTACCACCCACCTCCACCACTGCTGCTACCACCCACCTCCACCACTGCCACTACCACCCACCTCCACCACTGCTGCTACCACCCACCTCCACCACTGCCGCTACCACCCACCTCCACCACTGCTGCAGTAGTGAAAACCGGGACTACGAGGGACCGTTTTCAACGGCCCCTCGTAGTCCGTCATTTTCTGTTACCCCAGCGCGTTTTCGCCTTATAGTTCATGACAATTTCGCTCAAGCGGATTAAATGGCCCCTCGTATTCATTTCTATTTTCCGTTACCCCAGCGAGTGATCGCTCGTCTCCAGGTATTAGCATTTCGCTCAAGGGGGATTTAAAAGCTGGTCTGTGCGTTTTGCGTTGCCCTGGCAACATCACGACTGCAGCATATAACACATCAAATACTGCAGCATATCATAAATTCAGTATACTTATATACGAACTACAATGAGTAATAGTAAGCCTCTTATGTTTTTGAAATAGGCCTTCTGCAATTGCCTTCATTCTAAGGTCTTCATTCCTAATGCGGTGCTGTCCACCAATGAGTGCATAGCTTTTTGCCGACGTTCTACATGCGGTTCCTAGGAGGTACACACACACTAGTATAATCTCTTAATCGCTTGCAATACCTCAACTGTACTCTGTGTTTCATCACAGGCGATATTCGGATACCTTTGCTCATATTTTCTGTTATTCAATTCACAAGCTCTACCATACCAACCTGACCTAACTTTTCATAAAGCAAAAAAAAAACAATACATTCTACAGACCCGTTGTTGTTTAGCGACTAACTAACCTTTCTGACTAACCTTAGTCAGAAAGGATTATGAATCACTAAAACTATACAGTTATCATTACCCAATTTTCCTTATCCTAAACCATAACTGGAGGGTTTAGACCCCCCTTACCTCGAAATTATAGCATAGGGTAATTAAAAATTATAGGGGTTAATTTGGGATATGATAAGTTAATATGTGAAAATATAGTCCTACCTTATATATATAGTAAAATATCGAGGTAAGGGGGGGTCTA
This sequence comes from Procambarus clarkii, assembly GCF_020424385.1. Taxonomy (NCBI): domain Eukaryota; kingdom Metazoa; phylum Arthropoda; class Malacostraca; order Decapoda; family Cambaridae; genus Procambarus; species Procambarus clarkii. Next base: position 25,928,606 of record NC_059581.1, on the reverse strand, counting down.
AACCTCCTAGTTATGGTTTAGGATAAGGAAAATTGGGTAATGAAAATTGTATAGTTTTAGTGATTCATAACCCTCTCTGACTAAGGTTAGGTTAAGGATGGTTAAGTTCAACTTATGTAGAGAAAAATTCCCAATATTAACATATTTTCCATTAACCCCCCAGGTAATAGAGGTTAGGTTGGGGATGGTGGAATTAATGTGAAAAACAAAAAAACATGGCTATGAATATGATGCAATATTGAACCAAGATCCATGCATCAGAGGTTAGATCCAGGGCAGTTGAGTTGATGCACAAACAACACTTTTCCCCATAAATACGATAAATTTGAAGTTAGATAAAGGGAGGTTAGGTCCAGGACAACTGGGTTGATGTGTAGAAGCCAAACACTTATCCAACTATATTGCTGCAATATTGAACATAAATCAAAGTTTAATAGGCGAGGGGTAGTTAGGTTCATATCCAAAACATCACTTTTCTACGAATATGAATACAATGTTCAACAAAGATCCAAGCAGGTTAGGCACAGTGTGGTTAGGTTCATATCCAAAAACTTCACTTTTCCAAGAATATAGATATAATATTTAACAACGCTCCAAGACCTCTGCAAGTTAGGCGCGGGGCAGTTAGGTTCATATCCAAAAACTTCACTTTTCTGAGTATATGTCGTATCAGAGGTTAGGTCCGAGGTGGTTGATTTGTGCTAATTTTGAGGAAAAATACCTATTAATAACATACTTCACATAATATTATATTAGAAAATTAGTTGTAATCTAGGGTATAATGGGGAGTTAGGAATAGACATTAACAGCTCCTAACAGTCAACTCGTGCTCTGGATGTGATATGCGTAGGTACATTTAGTAGAACGGGTGGTTTTGGTTTGATACAATTAGGACAAATTTAGTGGAATTGACACAAATTGGGATAATTTGGATGAATTTACCTCATGCTGTGTTAGGATAGGTTAGGTTAGGTCTGGTTTGTTGATGGTAAACTAATCTGGAAAATTGGAAATAGCTAGATGGACACAGCACTAGCTCTATGAAAATGGTCTTGGGAATGGGGAATGTTGTGCCAAGACTTGATGTTGGATATTGGAAGTTTAGATGGAATAGGTAAAAAGGGGGTAAAAATGGGCTTTGGCTGCGCTATGATACAAAATATTTTGGGATATTTGGTAGAAATTGTCTTAAATTAGGCTGAATTTAGGTGGGATAGCTTAAATTTCCCCAACTTTAATCAAATTTAGCTTTGGATATGTTAGGTTAGGTTACGTTAGGTGAGGGTGTCTAGGGTAGGTTGGAATAGGCGAAAACTTGACTAAAATGGACATTGGGTATGCTATGTTACAAAACATTTGGGTATATATGGTGGAAATTGGCATAAATTAGGTTTGAATTTAGGTTGGGCAGCATAAATTTTACCAACTTTTAATAATATCTAGCTTTGTATATGTTAGGATAGGTTAGGTAGGGTTGTGTAGGGTAGATTGGAATAGGTGAAAACTCGGCTAAAATGGACTTTTGGCAGTGCTATGATACAAAACATTTGGGAAAATTTGGTGGAAATTGACTTAAATTAGGTGGGATGGCTTAAATTAAACCATCTTTAATCAATCTAACTTTGGATATGTTAGGTCTGGTTAGGTTAGGTTAGGTTGGAATAGGTGAAAATTTGGCTAAAATGGGCTTTGGCTGCGCTATGTTACAAAACACTTTTGGGTATATTTGTGGAAATTGTCTTAAATTAGGTTACATTTAGATGGGATAGTACAAATTTCGCCAAATTTAATCAAATCTAGCTTTGGATATGCTAGTCCAGGTTAGGTGAGGTTGTGTAGGGTAGGATATATAATATCTTAAGGGTAATGAACTAACATATACAATTTTTGTTGTAAATTTAGCTATTTCGGGGTTCTAGCTATAGCTAACTCATGTATTGACAGAGGTGACATAGGCTTGTATGTGAGGATATAGGATGCTCATATTAAGTTAGTTTAGCTTTTGCTAGGTTGAATTTGGTTAAATTTCTTTAGTATAAGTATAATTTTTGATAGATTTAGATGAATTTAGGTCCTAATTGGTTGCATTTTTTATAGGATATAGTAAATTTGATTAAAATTATCGTAGAATTTACTAACTTCACCAAACCTCGCCTGTCCCTAACATAACTAAGGCTAGACCAGTAACCAATAAATCTGTTTGAGGGTTTGTCTAAATAAATATGGGTGACTTAATTGAAGAGGATGTAACAAGAGGGGTATTAATATGGTATTAAAAACAATGGACATATGCTAGATGAATAATTTAGCACTAATAATGTTGAAACATTTATGGTAAATGTGTTTTTATATTGAGCTCATAGGATCTCAGACTTGCCATTCATTCATGTGAAATTCTGACTTTTGGGGGTTGATTAAACTCGGCATATTATAAATGATGACCAAAACATACGTAGAAAAAATATGATGTCATTTGTGTATTGTTTTACTTAGTTGATTGAGATTGTGACTGTGCAAATAGCACAATTATTATACTTGTGCAAGTTGTGAATTAATTGTGCAGATTTTGTATTTTGCATAAGTTGTATGATGATTGCAATTATGTATTAATTATATTCCTACAAATTGTGTATTGTTTGTGCAAGTTGTGTATTAATTGTGCATGTTTTGTATGTGTATTTGTGGAATTGAGTAGTTGTGATCATATTTAGGTTAGTTGTGTATTGATTATATTTTGTGCAAGTTGTGTATTAATTGTGCATATGTTGTAATTGTATTTGTGTGTATTGTGCATTTGTGCTAGTTCCATATTTAAATATTTGGGCTAATTATGTGTTGTATGTATTTGTGCTGGGGGATATGCATTTTGACTGCATTTATGCAAGTTGTGCAATAATAGTTATGAAAGATGCATAATATTTGTGCAAGTTGTGCAATAATAGTTATGAAAGATGCATAATATTTGTGCAAGTTGTGCAATAATAGTTATGAAAGATGCATAATATTTGTGCAAGTTGTGCAATAATAGTTATGAAAGATGCATAATATTTGTGCAAGTTGTGCAATAATAGTTATGAAAGATGCATAATATTTGTGCAAGTTGTGCAATAATAGTTATGAAAAATGCATAGTATTTGTGCAAGTTGTGCAATAATAGTTATGAAAGATGCATAATATTTGTGCAAGTTGTGCAATAATAGTTATGAAAGATGCATAATATTTGTGCAAGTTGTGCAATAATAGTTATGAAAGATGCATAATATTTGTGCAAGTTGTGCAATAATAGTTATGAAAGATGCATAATATTTGTGCAAGTTGTGCAATAATAGTTATGAAAGATGCATAATATTTGTGCAAGTTGTGCAATAATAGTTATGAAAGATGCATAATATTTGTGCAAGTTGTGAATTAATTGCACATGTTGTATGATTGTATATGGACGAATTGTGTATTTACACCTGTTGTGTATTGATTGTCATTGTGCGAGGTATGTAATTATATAGCAAGTTTGCTTGTATTAATTGTGCAAAGTGTGTAATGATTTGTAATAATTACACAATTTGTGAAATAACTGTCCATGTTTTACAATTGTTTTGTGCGAACAGTGTATTTATGCAAGTTGTTTTTTTAATTTCCTGAAGTGGGAATGGTGCGACTGTATTTTTTTTTTTTGTGCGAATTGTGTATTTTGTGTAAGTTCTGTATATGTAATCGGAAAAAAATAGATCTTCATGTGCAAGTGTGAAAGTGTATGTTGGTTTATGAGAGAATGCATGGGGATTTTGAGAAAATAATGTTTGTGAAATTGTGTAATTTTAGTGAAAGCGCATTTTTGATTGTCTAAATGTATAAGCAATTTGCTATATGTGTGCAAATACCATACATTGTGTAAATGTCATACTCTGAGTGTACATGCAATATTTGTGTAAATGGTATATTTTTGTGTGCAACTGACATATTTTTGTCTATAAATGACATATTTTTGTGTGAGAATGGTATATTTTGAGTGTAAATAATATTTTTGAGTGTAAATAATATTTTTGTGCACAAATGACATATTTGTTATGCAAATGTTGTATTTTCTGTGTAAATGGAATTTAGTCTGAAAATGCTTTGTGCTTAAAATGCTATATATTGAGTGTAAATGTGCATGTGTTTTATAATGGGGCTAACTGAAATCTTGTTCTTAAATACATTTTAGGGTTTCATATAGCATAAATTGCGATGCTACATTCGGATAGCTATTTGATGAATGCGAGGACAATTGACTAGCCTATGAACACAGCTACTAATCCGCTGAGATGCCAGATGTATGGTAACTACTTGTGGATTATATTACAATATCTAGCTACAGTGTTTAATAATTGCTGATGTGTAAAAACAAGGATGTGAACTATTTATTATAAACTTTTATTGCAAACTAATATCAGGTGTGGAGTCCCTTGATTGTTTTAAGCATAGATCGAACATATATATGGATGAGATTGGGTGGATATATATATGTCGTACCTAGTAGCCAGAACGTCGTACTCGGCCTACTATGCAAGGCCCGATTTGCCTAATAAGCCAAGTTTTCCTAAATTAATATATTTTCTCCTAATTTTTTTCTTATGAAATGATAAAGCTACCCATTTCATTATGTATGAGGTAAAAAAAAATTATTGGAGTTAAAATTAACGTAGATATATGACCGAACCTAACCAACCCTACCTAACCTAACCTAACCTATCTTTATAGGTTAGGTTAGGTTAGGTAGCCGAAAAAGTTAGGTTAGGTTAGGTTAGGTAGGTTAGGTAGTCAAAAAACAATTAATTCAAGAAAACTTGGCTTATTAGGCAAATCGGGCCTTGCATAGTAGGCTGAGAAGTGCGTTCTGGCTACTAGGTACGACATATATATATATATATATATATATATATATATATATATATATATATATATATATATATATATATATATATATATATATATATATATATATATATATATATATTGTGACGATAATCTCTTTCAAGAGAGATTGAGCCTGCTCTTCCCTACATAAGTACGTCAATATACAAGATAATATAGAAGATACGTCCACCAAGTATCGCCAAACGTTTTGCCCAGAGAGCAAATCGTATCCAGCACACAGTGACACCTGCTACCATCGCCGTAACCAGCTAACTACTCATCCTCTGCCTGCCGGTCGCTGATTGGCTGGTGTCCCGTCGCACCTGCCCTCCGCCGCCACCACAAGTCGACGTCTGGGCTACAGGCTCCAGTATTGTCAGAATATCTCAGTGCTCCAAGCAGTTGACATCTCTCTCTGGTGGACTAAGCCTTGGCTTTCGTGTACTAAGGGAGGTGGCAGCTCGAAGCCAGTATTCCAGCACCACTAATATTTTATTTTGCTATCACTGTAACTTACTTGTCTTAACGTAACTTTTCATTTGCCAGTGATTATTCATATTATTTTGCTTGTTGACTTGTCTTACATATTTTATGTGATTAACTTTATTCATGTCTTGTTTTTCTAGAGTAATTAAAATTTCATTGTTTATATACTTGTGTTTTGTGTGTCTTCCCATTACCTTACCACAGACGAAAGGACCAACTTTTCTCTTTTTTTTCGATTATGTGACGAGGCCCTGCCCCTAGCTTTTGAAACAGCCGAACACCAACGCTTTACCGTCACAATATATATATATATATATATATATATATATATATATATATATATATATATATATATATATATATATATATATATATATATATATATATATATGTATATATATGTATATATATATACATATATATATATATATATATATATATATATATATATATATATATATATATATATATATATATATATATATATATATATATATATATGTATAGGAATGTTCCTCAATGCCAACAGTGACTGCCCAGACAGGTACAAGAGGAGTGTTGTTAACGCTTATGTCGACCGTGCTCTCAGCCACAGCTCAGGATGGAAGCAAGTCGATGAAGAACTCTGTAGGGTGAGGCAGGTCCTAGTCAACAACGGCTTCTCCAATGGTTTCGTTGTAGACATCATAAGAAGGAAGGTGAAACGCCATGCAACCTCTGAAGAGACAACTAACACAACACCTGTACCCCCTATTAGACTATTTTACAGAAACTTCTTTTCCACAGCTCGTAAAACGGAGGAAAGGGTCCTGAAAGATATTGTTAATAGAAACGTTATCCCTACAGACAAAAATCAGAAGATACAATTGACGATTTACTATAAAACCAAGAAAACTGCCAACCTACTCATGAGAAACTCTCCAGATACAAAGCTAAACGCTTTGAAAGAGACCAATGTCGTCTATGCCTTCAAATGCCCACTTGGGGACTGTAAGCCTAAAAGTACTCAGTATATAGGCAAGACAGCAACATCTCTTTCCAGGCGATTAACGATGCATAAGCAACAGGGCTCCATTAAGGAACATATAATGTCTTCCCACAACCAGACCATCACCAGAGAAATCTTAACAAAAAACACAGAAATCATCGATAGATACAGCGATAGCAGGTGGCTTGACATCTGCGAGGCACTACACAATAAGAAGTCAGCACCAGCAATCAACAGCCAATTTATGCACAACTATATTCTACCCACTTCAAGGCTCTGCACCAATATAGAAGCATCAAGAAATATGGACCAATAGGCCCTTTGCATTTACTTCCATTCTTCCCCTTTAACTTTACCCAATATTACCCAATATTTCGTGTTCTATCTTTTGTTGAAAGTTTGTTTTCACCTCATCCAAAACTGTTGTAACATATCACCTGACCTAAATGCAGGTATATAAAATGAAAAGCCGTTTGAATTATAGCATAGTAAGAAATCTGTTTTAGTGTTTGCAGGTTATAGTTGTGTGTATGTAAACTAAAGTCTTTGAAAATGTAATAAGTTATTACGAGACGCGTTCAAGTGTCACGTCAGACTAGAAATAAAAATTAATTTTGGAGAACTGATTTTTCAATTACCATCGACAGTGACAAGACCCATAAGAAATATTGAGAAAATTCGTGTTCGAATTATTAATCTTACTTTTTCGGTCATATTTAATAATATATGTCTACAGGAAAGACTGCTACCAAAACATACTAATATATATATATATATATATATATATATATATATATATATATATATATATATATATATATATATATATATATATATATATATATATATATATATATATAGGTGCTGCCTCGTAAGGGCTAATAGGCCTTCTGCAGTTACCTTTATTCTTTTGTTCAGCTTATCTGCTATGCTGCCAGACATACGATTCTGCTCAAATTGCGGTTTTACGGCTGCTGCCACTCACCACCACCACTGCTGCTACCACCCACCACCACCACCACTGCTGCTACCACTGACCTCCACCACTGCTGCTACCACCCACCACCACTGCTGCTACCACTGACCTCCACCACTGCTGCTACCACCCACCACCACCACTGCTGCTACCACTGACCTCCACCACTGCTGCTACCACCCACCACCACCACCACTGCTGCTACCACTGACCTCCACCACTGCTGCTACCACCCACCACCACCACTGCTGCTACCACTGACCTCCACCACGGCTGCTACCAACAACCACCACCACCACCAAGGTGAGGTGAAGTTGTGTTGTTGCAGCGAAATGTTGAACTCCATTCTTACTTTAGACTGCTTGCGCGCTAATCATAAAAACTGGCTGTGGTAACAGTGGGAGCGTCAGGAATCCTTGACGAAAACAGTTGTATCCCAGGTTGAATATATTTTACCATGTCTCGGCTCAGAAGTGGTGCGTGTTTGTCATTCCCCTTGACGCTGGTTCAATACCCACTCTGCTCCAGTGGTTCCCCTTGATATATCACCCTACTCAGGCTCCGTGTGGAGTATTACACATCTTATCATCTCGATGAGCAATCGTGAAGGAAGTTAGGGACTTTCTAAGAGGAAGACTTTACGTATATATTTTTTATTTATATATTTCTAAGTAATTCCAATGCCCTAAAGACTCCAGCTTTACTGTACATTTCACTATTGTTTTATTCTCTTATATTTTTATATTTTACTGTGTGATTCATTTTTGCTCTTGTAACTTTTATTTTTGCCAGTAAATATCTCTAGGATCACCTCCTTTTCTAATTTTGCTCCATATGTTCTGCTTTCCTTCATCATCTGCATCTTCACATTTATAATTATTTCCTTCCATTTTCTTTGCCTGTAATAGGAAAATTACTCTGCTCGCATAACTACAGCCACGAGTCCATAGAACAATTGGTTAAGGTCCTCGCAGTCTCTGAAATGAACGTCAACTATGGTATTTTAATACTAATATCAAACTCATCAGCTTTTTCGCAATAGTGGAAATATCCAATACAAGCTCCAAATTCAATTTTGAATTTGATAAAGATAAAGATAATCACTGATTATTTAATCAGTTATAATAGATAATCACTGACTTCCTTGACTTTGATTTTAAAAAAGCCAATATTTATTGGGTACCCGATGTCCTTCTTGTGGTGATGAGCTAAAGAAATGAAGCGATGGATGTCATCACCCTGAAGAATGTATACTGACGTCATCCGGCATGACCTCATCTGGAAGGTTATTATCATTACAAACTTATTTCTGCATCAGACGAGACTGATGCAGAAATGGATCATCATAGAGTTCAATGTAATTCTCGTTTGACGATCCATATAATGTACGCATACACAGCCCATAAACTAACCTTTTGCACAGAATTAAATGACCAATGCAGGAGACATCTCTGCTAATTTCAACATTGCGTTTGCAGGCTTTTAAGCAGTAAAATAGCCGCGATACCTCCATGGCTACCAGAGCCTTCGTCTCTCATGCTCCAGTTAAGAGCACAGATTATTATGAGCAAAACTTTACCTTCAGAGTAACATTTACTAGAAACACATCTGTCCATAGAAGTGTAATGAGGATAAAGAAAGTTGTGAGGATATTCTTGTGCTTCAGAAGCTGTTAGATTTATTTATAATGTGAATTACAAAGAGTGATTTCCTCTATATCTGTCGAAGTTGCGTCCAGCTGGATTTTCTTGAAAAGTGTGTGTGTGTATTTACTGTTCATATATACTATCAGAGCCAACAGAGTCTAGCTATTAGCTCTTGGACCCGCCCTTCTAACATATATTTTTTTTCCTCCATTATGTATATGTCTCTTAAATCACACACACACACACACACACACACACACACACACACACACACACACACACACACACACACACACACACACACACACACACACACACACACACACACACACACACACACACACACACACACACACACACACACACACACACACACACACACACACACACACACACACACACACACACACACACATACACACACACCGTGGATAGGGGAGTACCTAAGCAATATTAAGCAGAGAGATTCCTTACACAAGTTTCTAAAGGCCGTTCTTATGTTAGTCTCTCTTATGTGTGTGTGTGTGTGTGTGTGTGTGTGTGTGTACTCACCTAGTTGTGTTTGCGGGGGAAGAGCCAGAGCTCAACCCCCGCAAACACAACTAGGTGAGTACACACACACACACACACACACACACACATAAGAGAGACTAACATAAGAACGGCCTTTAGAAACTTGTGTAAGGAATCTTTCAGAACATTATATACTACATATGTCAGACCAATCCTGGAGTATGCGGCTCCAGCATGGAGTCCATATCTAGTCAAGCATAAGACTAAACTGGAAAAGGTTCAAAGGTTTGCCACCAGACTAGTACCCGAGCTGAAAGGTATGAGCTACGAGGAGAGACTACGAGAATTAAATCTCACTTCGTTGGAAGACAGAAGAGTTAGGGGGGACATGATCACCACATTCAAGATTCTCAACGGAATCGACAGGGTTGATAAAGACAGGCTATTTAACACAAGGGGCACACGCACTAGGGGACACAGGTGGAAACTGAGTGCCCAAATGAGCCACAGAGATATTAGAAAGAACTTTTTTAGTGTCAGAGTGGTTGACAAATGGAATGCATTAGGAAGTAATGTGGTGGAGGCTGACTCCATACACAGTTTCAAGTGTAGATATGATAGAGTCCAATAGGCTCTGGAACCTGTACACCTGTTGATTGACGGTTGAGAGGCGGGACCAAAGAGCCAGAGCTCAACCCCCGCAAGCACAACTAGGCGAGTACAACTAGGTGAGTACACACAAATCTTGCCATACAGGCTTAATAGAATTCTACGATCAGGTGACAAAGATTAAGCAAGAAAGAGAAGGATAGGCTGACTGCATTTTTTTGGACTGTCGGAAAGCCTTTGACACAGTACCCCATATAAGGCTGATGCATAAGCTGGAGAAACAGGCATGAGTAACTGGTAGGGCGCTCCAGTGGATAGGGGAGTACCTAAGCAATATTAAGCAGAGTTACAGTGAGGGGTGAGACCTCAGATTGGCGTGAAGTCACCAGTGGAGTCCCACAGGGCTCTGTGCTTGGACCTATCCTGTTTCTGATATACGTAAATGATCTCCCAGATTGTATAGACTCATTCCTCTCAATGTTTGCTGACGACGCCAAAATTATGAGAAGTATTAAAACAGAGGAGGACAGCTTGAGGCTTCAAGAAGACCTGGACAAGCTGCAGGAATGGTCGAACAAATGGTTGTTAGAGTTTAACCCAAGCAAGTGTAATGTAATGAAGATAGGGGTAGGAAGCAGGAGACCAGATACAAGGTATCATTTGGGAGATGAAATACTTCAAGGGTCAGAGAGAGAGAAAGACCTGGGGGTTGATATCACGCCAAACCTGTCCCCTGAATCTCATTTCAAGAGGATAACATCAGCGGCATATGCCAGATTGGCTAACATAAGATCGGCCTTTAGAAACTTGTGTAAGAAATCTTTCAGAACATTATATACCACATATGTCAGACCAATCCTGGAGCATGCGGCTCCAGCATGGAGTCCATATCTAGTCAAGCATAAGACTAAACTGGAAAAGGTTCAAAGGTTTGAACCAGGCAGAAACAAATGGGCAAAGTTTCTTTCACCCTGAATGCCCCTGTTACCTAGCAGTAAATAGGTACCTGGGAGTTAGCCAGCTGTCACGGGCTGCTTCCTGGTGTGTGTGTGTGTGTGTGTGTGTGTGTGTGTACTCACCTAATTGTGCTTGCGTTGGTTGAGCTCTGGCTCTTTGGTCCCGCCTCTCAACCGTCAATCAACTGGTGTACAGATTCCTGAGCCTACTGGGCTCTATCATATCTACATTTGAAACTGTGTATGGAGTCATCCTCCACCACATCACTTCCTAGTGCATTCCATTTACTAACTACTCTGACACTGAAAAAGTTCTTTCTAATGTCTCTGTGGCTCATTTGGGTACTCAGTTTCCACCTGTGTCCCCTTGTTCGCGTCCCTCCAGTGTTGAATAGTTCATCCTTGTTTACCCGGTCGATTCCCCTGAGGATTTTGTAGCTTGTGATCATGTCCCCCCTTACTCTTCTGTCTTCCAGTGTCGTAAGGTGCATTTCCCGCAGCCTTTCCTCATAACTCATGCCTCTTAGTTCTGGGACTAGTCTAGTAGCATACCTTTGGACTTTTTTCAGCTTCGTCTTGAGCTTGACAAGGTACGCGCTCCATGCTGGGGCCGCATACTCCAGGATTGGTCTTACATATGTGGTGTACAAGATTCTGAATGATTCCTTATACAGGTTCCTGAACGCCGTTCTGATGTTAGCCAGCCTCGCATATGCCGCAAACGTTATTCTCTTTATGTGGGCTTCAGGAGACAGGTTTGGTGTGATATCAACTCCTAGATCTTTCTCTCTGTCTGTTTCATTAAGTACTTCATCTCCTATTCTGTATCCTGTGCCTGGCCTCCTGTTTCCACTGCCTAGTTTCATAACTTTGCATTTGCTCGGGTTGAACTTCAACAGCCATTTGTTGGACCATTCACTCAGTCTATCCAGGTCATCTTGTAGCCTCCTACTATCATCCTCTGTTTCAATCCTCCTCATAATTTTTGCATCGTCGGCAAACATTGAGAGGAACGCATCTATACCCTCTGGGAGATCATTTACATATACCAGAAACAGTATAGGTCCAAGGACTGACCCCTGCGGGACTCCACTTGTGACGTCTCGTCAATCTGAGACCTCACCCCTCACACAGACTCGTTGTCTCCTGTTGCTTAGGTACTCCTCTATCCACCGGAGTACCTGCCCTTTCACTCCAGCCTGCATCTCCAACTTTCGCACTAGCCTCTTGTGTGGCACTGTATCAAAGGCTTTCTGACAATCCAAAAATATGCAGTCTGCCCACCCTTCTCTTTCTTGCCTTATTTTTGTTGGCTGGTCGTAGAATTGAAGTAACCTTGTGAGGCAGGACCTGCCATCCCTGAACCCATGTTGATGATGTGTTACAAAGTTCCTTCGCTCCAGATGCTCCACTAGTTTTTTTCGTACAATCTTCTCCATCAGCTTGCATGGTATGCAGGTTAGGGACACTGGCCTGTAGTTCAGTGCCTCCTGTCTATCCCCTTTCTTGTATATCGGGACTACGTTAGCTGCTTTCCAAATATCTGGCAGTTCCCCTGTTGCCAGTGATTTGTTATACACTATGGAGAGTGGTAGGCACAGTTCTCTTGCTCCTTCCTTTAGAACCCAAGGGGAGATTCCATCTGGGCCTATAACCTTCGTCACATACAACTCTAGTAAACACTTCCTTACTTCCCCACTGGTAATCTCAAACTCTTCCAGTGGTTCCTGGTTAGCTATTCCCTCACTTACCTCTGGAATTTCTCCTTGCTCTAAGGTGAAGACCTCCTGGAATTTCGTATTCAATTCCTCACACACTTCCTTGTCATTTGTAGTGAATCCTTCCGCCCCTATCCTTAATTTCATAACCTGTTCCTTTACTGTTGTTTTTCTCCTAATGTGGTTATGCAACAATTTAGGCTGAGTCTTTGCCTTGCTTGCGATGTCATTTTCGTATTGTCTTTCTGCCTCTCTTCTCATCCTGACATATTCATTCCTGGCATTCTGGTATCTTTCTCTGCTCTCCAGAGTCCTGTTATTCCTATAGTTTCTCCATGCCCTTTTACTTTGCTGCTTAGCTAGCCTACATCTCTGATTAAACCATGGGTTTCTCATTTTCATTTCTCTGTTTTCCTTTTGGACTGGGACAAACTTGTTTGCTGCGTCCTTGCACTTCTGCGTGATGTAATCCATCATATCTTGGGCCGTCTTTCCCCTGACCTCTGTTTCCCATGCTATATCTGTTAGGAATTTTCTTATCCACACACGATATTTCATATCGTGTGTGTGTGTGTGTGTGTGTTTACTAGTTGTGTTTACTAGTTGTGTTTTTGCGGGGGTTGAGCTTTGCTCTTTCGGCCCGCCTCTCAACTGTCAATTAACTGTTTACTAACTACTTTTTTTTTTCCACACCACACACACACACACACCCCAGGAGCAGCCCGTGACAGCTGACTAACTCCCAGGTACCTATTTACTGCTAGGTAACAGGGGCACTTAGGGTGAAAGAAACTTTGCCCATTTGTTTCTGCCTCGTGCGGGAATCGAACCCGCGCCACAGAATTACGAGTCCTGCGAGCTATCCACCAGGCTACAAGGCCCCCGTAGTGTGTGTGTGTGTGTGTGTGTGTGTGTGTGTACTTATTTAGTTGTACTCACCTAATTGTGCATGCGGGGGTTGAGCTCTGGCTCTTTGGTCCCGCCTCTCAACTGTCAACCAACTGGTGTTCAAGTTCCTGAGCCTACTGGGCTCTATTA